>CM056821.1:11645864-12845864 GCA_029853015.1 Chelidonichthys spinosus | reverse complement strand
CTTTTTTTATATGAAATCACACGAGGATGTGTGGTGACACAGGAAATAGGGCCATGTCACAGTCAAAAGGGGGAGCTCTATTTGGTGGATATTCTGCAAAGCATTTCAAAGCATCCCATCGCTGGTGTGACAAAACTCGTTTAAAGGCACAGCTGGACTTTTAAAAGGGTCTTCTATATTTGCCCCCAGGGGGGAGAGCAAGTTTCCTGGATAGAGCAGCAGAAAGGTGATACCAGCAAAAAAAGTGAAGCTGTTTCCCATTATAACGCTCATTTATTATCTTTTTATTCGGCATGTAAGGGCAGAGTATCATTTTTTTTAGCATGGACTGAACTGCAGAGGACAACCCCCTTTTTGCTATCTATGTAAAATATTTAGTTGAAATGTAATTTTCCCCTGAATGTGAACAGAAAATCCAAGCAGATGTAATATTCTGTATGCGTTGCCAGATATATCCTGCCATGATCTTGTCATTCGACAATGATGAAATGGTTGGCAGGGGCACAGATACAAGATTGCAAAGGATTGGACAATGACCGTTTCACTTTGTGAACATCATTCACCGAGTCTTTTGGGTGCAGATTTTTTCAGATGTCACAATAAGAGTGTAGCAGGAAAGAGAGAAAGACAGAATAAACCGCGGGATAGTAACATAATGCATGCCTCGAGGCAAACTGTGGTGGTCATCATGTTTTGCAGCTGTCCAAATCTCAGCTCTCTGAATTTCCTTGACTTCATGTCATTTCAGGCTTAGTCAGAGCCTTTTTACAGACAGACGGCTGTCCTGCATTTGTGTCATACGGTTAAGGTGCTTGTTGTTTTTGTAGCACTTTAAGTTTTACAGTTAGTTTGGTGTGACCCACGTCAACACATGTCACCATCAAAGTACAAAAAGCTACTTTTTCAAACATTTTAACAAGCGCATGCATCGGTGGAGGTCATTGTTAAACAGAGTAATTGTGGCCTGTTTATCATCCCTGTTGAATTAGCATGTTGCTTTAATTTATTACCAAACATTTTGGAAACAAGTGAAAGTGGTTTGCTCCACTTGCATGCTCGCCAGCTGTGAGGATTTTTGCAAGTTGGGTAATAATTGCAACAAATTTCTTCCTCTGTAATAAAACAGAAAATACTAATCGTTCAGCAGCAGATTTTATTGACGGGATTACATGCCTGTGGTCCCTGACACGTATCCACAACGTCTCTGCTTTACTTCTGAACTCTGTTGCATGTCACCCTTCTACAAAAAAAGCATGTTGTTGATTTTGTAGTCTTGTAAATCTAAATAAGACTGCTTTTATCTTGTGATTATAGAGCACTTCCATTATTAGGGGCAGCAAACATCAATACAAGGCTCCGTGTCACTGGAGTCAGTAAGCATCTCAGTGCTTTGCGAGAAAATGATGAGTCTAAATGGAGAAATCTTTTGGATACAAACCAAACCCAAAGGCATACAAGATAGTGACCTGATATATGACATGCAGGCTCGTTTATAACTGTTGTAATATATTTTATAAACTGGTGAAGTGAGTTCTCGCTGCTGGTCATTGTTAACTCGCTTTAGAGCATCAGTTTTCATCAGAACCTTCACCTAACCACATCTCTGACCTGATCTGTGGTTGTTTTGCATCATTTTCATAGAGTATATATTTTCAATACTCATTACAGTTTTTCACAATGTTAACACACAAAAAGCGAAAATTCTGTATAATTTGCACAACCTTCACTTCATGTACCAATCGCGCAACCCAATTTGGCACTACTTCACACTCCCTTATCTGCATTACACTCTGATGTCAATTGGGTGGGTGAGCAGACCGGTTTACTGTTCTCTTTGCGTACCAAAATAAAACTTGGAGAAATGGCTCCTTCTCCAGAGTCATCGTCATTCATATGGTGTGGGTCCATTTCTATGATTGTGTTTTCAATTTTGCACTTCAGTGTGCTGTAAAGGCCTGGTAGTGTGAAGCAAAGGCTTAGTTGTGTGTACTCAACGAATGGTGTGAGTGTGTCATTTGAAAATATGGCTGTGTGTACCAAATGAAAACTTTTAATTTTTGTGAACAGGTAAGAGATTTTATGGCAAAGAGTCATCTTGCAAAGGGAGTGGCAGGCTGAGCATTTTGTGTGTGAGGTTGTTTTGAGAAATGTGTAAAACGGTAATTAGCTTATTTCTAACAATCGCCATTAATGCCATGTTTTTTCAATTCTGTTTCTTTAGCCATACATGTTACTATATCTTAACATATCAACCCCAAACCATTTCTCTTGTTCTGTCTCATCCAGAAAAATAAGTTTGATCCATGGGAACATCCATAACAATTAATGAAGATAACCATGAAATGACACATTAAATAGGATAGGAAGACATCTGAAAACATGCCTGTGTATTCTCTTAACACAATGTGACATTGCAAATCGTGGCATATATTCTTACATCAGTACCATATCGGGGGTTATCTCACTGATAGTAGGCCAGTAGGGCCTGTCCTCACTGACTCACACAAACAAAAGCGTAACAAATTAGGGGTGGGCGATATGGCCTCTAAATGATATCGCGATATTTTTTTGCTATATCGCGATACACGATATATATCTCGATATTTTGACATTTCCTCTAAAGCACTTAAAAATGCTTAATTTAACCCTTTGATGCATAGTCACGCCAGTATGATGATTCTAGTAGTCCCCGCAACATATGTCTGCATTAAACCATTCTTATTTATACTGTATTCATTAATGGTTTCTATTAGAACAATTTTCAACTTGTGTGCAAAAGGGGTAAATCACAACGAAGTTAAATTTAACAAAACAGTTTTTATTCAAGGCAATTGCAAAATGCACATAAGCTTTTAGCAGCTGGTAAATGAAAATAAATAATGCCACATGATGTAGGCCTACATACTGTAGCCTATTTCTATAATGATACAATAATACAAATAATACAATAACAATAAAATACACAAAATACTAAAATCACAACATTTTTTAAAATGTAGAACAGTGTGTGATCAATAGATCGGAGTGTTTGATGTTTAGTTATCTGCAGGTTGGACCGTTCAATATTGCCGATGTCCGACAGCTCTACAAACACAAACCAGAGAACAGCGGTTTAATCACAAACGTGTCCATGACGCTGGGAACACAGATGTTATGTTATGTTGGTAACGTTTAGTGAGCCAACGGCAATCAGAAAGTGGCATGCTAACGTTGTTGTTAGCAATATCCCGCTAGCCGGCTAGCTAGCCGGTCAGCTTCCATTACCCGAGGAAGCAAAGCCACTAGTTGCTGCTGTTACGAACGTAATCACTAGCTTGGTAAACTAAACAGAAATGTGTCGTTGGTTTGCAACGAGGTGCAACATTTTAAAATTGAAACTTACCGGGAACAGTAACGTTAGTAAAACTCCGCACTCCGCAGCGGCGTATTTTCCCCCGTCGCCTTGAGCGTTAACCCCGCCCCCAGCCCCTAACGTAAGCCGGGGCCGGTGTGTGTGGGCGCGTGTATGTGACGTAAGTTGAGCTAGTGGGTGTGACTTTTTTTCTGTTGTCTGTGAGCGGGACAGAGGAAAGAGCTGCGCTAAAACCAGTCACACTCGGCCGCGGCGGCTTAGAAACTGATGTAACAACATACACTCGATGTTCGCGATATAGTCATTTACTACATCTCATGTAGAACAAGCCGCGATACATCGAGTATACTCGATATATCGCCCACCCCTATAACAAATCACAGCCAGTTTGGTCAATTTGGAAACATGCAACTTGATATTGACTTAATGAAAACCTTACAGTCACTCACCTAACAAATCGACATGTAGATGTTTGCTGGAACCGCGGTGGAGTCTGAAAAGGGAGAACAAGTAAGCTTAATGTATGCAGATGTTTTGTCGAAGAAGAGACGAGGAGTGTCGTCACACATCACACGAGCTCAGGGTCGGGGAGTACCACGGACGTGTACTCGCAAGTTTAAAATAAAGTGATAAGAGATCGTTGAAGATTTGCCCTTGACACCGTCGTCCTCCCCTACTTTCTGTCTGGACGGGTAGAGTGGGAGTGAATGCCAGGCTTGTCTGGAAATATCAGCTCAGTTCATCAGTAAAGGTTGAACAGATTTACTAACTGTCACTGTTAGTTTACACTAAGACTCAAATGTGATCATTAGAAAACCTAAGCAAATACATTTTCTCTCTTCTGTGGCTGCATCTTTAAACCTTTTGTACTATGGATGTAAATGAGTTTCTGATATTGCGGCTTATGTGTCTGTTTATGTTTTTCTGTGTATGTGTGAACCCGTGTGTGTGTGTGTGCGTGGGCACCTATGTTTATGTGTGTGTTTTTTTGTAACAGTACTAAGATGTCCCAAGGGTTTTTTCCCCTTTTCTCATTACAAATGCTAATGTCACGTTAATGAAATCGGCTTAGTTTAAGGTTTGTAGCGTAGCCTACACTGAGAGAGATTTGGCCTCAACACTTCCCACATATTTCAAGTTGAATCACATTTCCTCCTGTGGGCATACTAATGTGAATTACTCTAAAATGTACTAGCCCTGAGTGAAACTTTGGGGAAAGTTTAGAGCACGGTTGCCAAGCCTTGTCATCGCTGTAAATTGTCCGGCCACAGGCTGCCGGCTGTCCAGCTTCCGAAGACGACTGTTAGCTTAGCTACAGCAGTAATGGCTTCAGTGAGAGGCTGGCTAATCTAAACATTGTGTTAATGTGCTAGCAGCGGTTTTGTAGAGTCGCTAGCTGTTAATCATTGCTCAACAGAGAGCTTGTCAGGCAAAACAACATGCCAGAGAAGTAATTGTGGTTATAAATCCCTGTTTTTAATGCGTCATGACATATTTTACAGCTGGCTTTCTAATCTTAAGGCCTTCCCAGTAAACGCATGCAGTCATATCATCAGCCATGATTCAAAGGGCCAAATAAAGATGTGAGGAAATGACTGCTTTCAAATGCATGTCTGAATGCATTGTTTAACCATCTCAAATAAATGTGGAGGGGTGATTCTGATTCATAAATGTCAAGACGAGAAAATATTCTCTCAGGATGGATTGGTATTTGTTCCAGATTTGTCTGCCATTCACATCCTTTAGCAGTCAGTACTAGTCATTTGTCTCACTTGAGTGTGATGGGTAGCATTGGGTAACCTTTCACTGGTGTTTTACTTCTTGCCTCAGTTTCCCTTTTTTTTAATAGCCTACTAAAGACATTCAAAGCTTTTAAAACAGAGTCGAAAGACGAGATTGTTCTTTGTAATTAAAAGCCAATTTTGTAAAATTGATTAGATTATGCTAATCAAGGGAGATAATATCTTAAAAGCAGTGTGAGGAAGGGAGATAGAGGGAGTGTGAAGAGTGGAAAGGAGTGACAGTCCAGCCGCCATTACAAGCTGCTGATTTCTGCAGAGTGCTTCATAAAATGTCAGAGCGTTTCTCCCTGAGCAAGACACTGAAAAATGGCAACGCTGTGATGTGCTGGCACCTCACCTGCTGCACTGTGTGTGTGTGTGTGTGTGAGAGAGAGAGAGAGAGAGAGAGAGAGAGAGAGAGAGAAGAGAGAGAAGGAGGGAGGGTATGAGCGTGTGTATTTGATGCAAGTGTGTACATGCCTGTGTGTGTGTGTTTTTACATCTGTGTGTGTGCGCGTGTGTGTGTGTGTGTGTGTGTGTCCATGCTGGCCTCCCTCCCATGTTGCAGTGAAGCAGAACAGAGTGGCTGACTGCCTGCTGCTTTGCCTCCCTCTCTGTCAATACAACACTATTCTCCTCCAGCCAGTCATTTTCGCATGTTTAACATTAAGTAAAGCACCCGTTTGAACAGAGGAATACAAGTGATTGACATATTGAGTTTAATGCCAGTGGATTTTTCTCTAATCAGAGCTTATGTTGCCAGGTTGTTGTTCTGAACAACTCTATAGCTTTTAAGGTCTTCATCTGATTTGTGTGCCACTGTAAACACGTGTTCTGTTTACTAGACTGGATTTTTAAGTGCATTTTTTTTAACCTCCCATTTGCCATATAGCATTTGTCTGTTTGTGTTGGACAGAAAGCCAGGGTTCTTAAATGAAGTCATTATATGCAGGTGTAATGAATGTTGATTTCAACAAAAGCAGGAAAGGGTGAAAAGCAGAGAGAGAGGGAGCGAAGGAAGAGACTGGGTGGGAGAAAGGTGTGAAGGTGGGGGGTTGCAGAGGAGATGATAAACACAGCTTCAAGCTAGAGAAGTGAGCAGCCTTTTCATTTAGCAATGTTACCACAGCCAACTGTATGGCAAGTTGCAGAAATCAGGGAATTCAAAAGCTCCATCAGATCATATTAATCATAATTCTGCATTTTCTATGTGTGTTGATACCACATATATTCGAGGTTTGCTGTGATGCAAAAAAAAAAAATGCAAAAAGGAATAGCAAGATCATGGCAGGGAGTTGGTGCAACGATTTGCTAGTAATTAATCAAGGCCTTTTAAAATTTTATGGCTATCAACCATAAAATTTCAAAAAGCCTTGACTAATTAGGGCCTTTAGGGGTTTTCATAGATAAATCTGCCACTTTGTTTCCTGATTTATCGATAGATCTATATAGATCTATAACATGCCTATAAGTCCAAGGTGACATCTTCAAACTACTGGTTTTGTCTCACCAACAGTTCAAAACTCAAAGATATTGGATTTACTGTGTCACTAAAACAAAAAAAACAGCAGAAAATCCTCACAGCTGGAACTCCAGTGTTTGGCTTTGCTTGAAAACTGACCTATGAAGTGGCCATAGTGGTGAATCATATTGAATTATCACAACATGTGCAGAGGTTGAATCAGTAAACATTTCATTGATATTTTTCAGTCCAGTTTGGCCAGGGAAAAGGCAATATGGCTACTGGTTTGTGTGGCTGATGGGAGCAGTAACAATTAGGGCCTGTGACTGTACTTGTACTACTTACTCTGTTCTGTTGAAACACACATTGTGTGCGTCAGGAGCAGTATCAAACCAAGCCCTTGTAAGTGATAGTCATGAATAAGCTATTTCTGCCATCACACCACTTATCAGTATGCTGTCACATTTGCACAGCGATGTCAGTTATCTCCAAAATTTTCAGTTGTACAGAACAGACTGTAAATGGTTTCTTCCCATGGAAATGGACAGAGGGGGCTCCAGCGATTGCTCAAGCAAGGCTCACCGCTCTCTGGCTACTCCATTGTTCTGTCACTGTCAGTTTGTTTTGCCATTTGACATGCATGTCATTTGCATTATGCATATCTGGAGTACCGCGCTCATCACCAACCCCCCCCCCCCCCCTCTCTCTCCTTCCATCCTTCTTTCCTTGATACACCCTGATAACCGATGCCATTTCCTGTTATTCCATTTTATGTATTTTAGTATTTCCTGCATTTATTTAAACATGTACACTTTGTACAGATTTAAAAAGGAAATCACACTCAACAATTTTAACTATTGCAGCCATTGGCCTTTTCTGTCAGTCGTCCCCTCCCCCCCTTCACTCTCCCCTTTCACACTAACGCTGTCCTATCTGAATAAAGGCAAAAGGCACGAAAGAAGAAGAAAAAAGAACTAACTGCTGTTCAATTGTAGTCATTTTAGGAATCTTATGATACAATACATGTTGTAAAGTCATTCCAAGTCATTGCAGGGATCATGTTTTTAATTCATATAAATAGTACCAAGCAAAACACTTTCAACAGTAATGCAGTGATCTTTTGAACATAAAAGCTTTGTATATTTGGATTTAAAGGAGATAATTAAAAATTAATTTTCAGTTGATTTAGTACTGCAAAATATTGCAAACGTCTGCAAATGTCTTGTTAAATAATGGATCATTTGAGTCAGTGAGTGGGATGTATTTTGTGAACGTGTTGTGTGCCTAATATCTAAGATCAATGTTTGAGGCCCCAGGGTACATTTTTTTTTGCAAATCATCAGTTTGGTGCTCTGCATAGTGTTACCTACAGTGAAGCTGTGTTATTAAAATTGGAACAGAGCAAATGTAAAATAAATCTAAGTCTATTATCTAAATGGTAATTAACCCGAATCGGCATTGGCTTATCACTCACCGTGCCTCCAATTCATCTGGTGAGTGTGTGTGTGTGTGTGTGTGTGTTTGTGTGTGTGTTTGTGTGTGTGTGCACAAATGCATGTGATATTCTCTGAAGCATCAAGATGGTGTTATTCTGTGCTTCCAAACTGCTCTAAAGTCATTATGGACTCTTGTAGACACATTCAGCCAGTGGCGAGCAGATCTGGTTCAGTCTGCAGAAAAACCGTAATGAGCGTTGAGACTGGCAGAGGAGTGTGAGTGGCTAGCAGAGGGAGAAGGGCAGATTCATCAGGGATGATTGCCTGATGCACACTTCTGGTTTTTTGATGTGAAGACCCTGCTAGGTTACCATGGGGAGAATAATTAGCTCTGGCTGGATGCAGATGCGAATGAGCATAAGAGATGGGAATTTTCTTATTGAGCTTACGTTATGATACTCAGAACGGTGCATATGGGTGTGCTTGTGTGCACACAGATGCACATGCACGCAGATACTCTTTAACAACCACACGCACACAGACACACACTCACCACCGGCTCATTCTCTTCTATTTACGGCCAGGAAATGGGAGTAGTGCTATGTCTGGTTGAGCTGAGTAACACTATTCTGTCACACATAGGTTTGACTTCAAACGCAAGTGACAAGCCTATCCTATTCCTCTCCACCGAGTCATCACCATGTCCCAAAATCACATTATTGTCACTGGGAACCCGGCGGAGACGGATGGTGAGTAGGGGTGTTGATTCCAGCCTTTGGCATCTACAGTATACTTGAAAAGGCAAATAAAACCATTTGGGCAGAGCTGATTTCTTGTATATTTCAAAAATATACACAATGTGTGTGGCGTGCCATATGGTTTTTATATTTTATCTAAAGCCTCTTACAGCGACATGGATTTACACACGTGTCTGTGGATTCATTGAATACCGAAAGCTGGAAACACTTCATTGCTAACGCCACGCTCTACCATTTGTGACACACAGGACCATATCATTACCTTTTTGCCCTGGCAGGCAGTAAGCGGCTCTAGCGTGGTAAGCTCCAGTGTTACATGGAGGCAGGCAGGCAGGCAGGCAGTGGTGTGGCTGTAATAAGACCTGTGGCCAGCACCATTGCCAAGGCTAGCTGAGGCGGGGTGAGAGATGGTGCCCATCCCCTACGTGCCCTGCTCTGCCATCTGTCACTGGGCAGGAGCAGAGCCGAGGGAGGGGTCAGAGGCAGTCTAGCTGTTGTCACCTAGACAGGCCACACTGGGGCATGCTGTCTCTTTGTACTCCTTTCAGGCCTTGGCCAAATCCACTGTCAGTTGACGAGCCACTCCTGCAAATATCCTATTTAATATCACGATTCAGTGATTAAGTATAGATATTTTATTTCATGAATTGACTTCAATAAGGCCTTTTTTTCCAACATGTCATAAAGTGCAGCAGTGATATAATAGTCTGGACAAATGACTCTGAGCTGGAGCAATTAGCCGATTAATAAAGTCAGTTTCAATGAAAAGTACCAAACATTCACTGGTTCCAGCCTCTCAAATGTGAGGATCTGCTCGTTTTACTTGTCTTATGTGATAATAAACTGAATTTCTTCAGCTTTTAGACTGTTAGTTGGACAAAAGAAGCAATTTGATGTCATCACCTTGGGCCTTATCAAATTGTGATGGACATTTTTCACAAATTTTGTAAATTTATAGACCAAATGATCAATTACAAGATATAGAATAAATCACACTATGATCCTTTAGATTCTGCAACGGGTGGTGTAGCATGATATCACACAGTTCATACTGTCTCTTTAAATGTTCTCTGAGTTGATGTTTGACTCTGGACAAAGGTTTACACTTATTTTTTTTGCCAAGATGCCTGGTTATGTCATTTCCTGGCTGACGGTGTGTGTGTGTGTGTGTGTGTGTGTGTGTGTGTCTCTGTGTGTGCAGGGAAGGGAGGGAGGATAAAAGGGGCCACGCAAGCCTGTGCGTGCACTCTGCTGTAAGCAAGATGATCTTGCTCAGTTAGTGTTCATTGCCAACAAGCAT
Organism: Chelidonichthys spinosus; assembly: GCA_029853015.1. NCBI lineage: Eukaryota > Metazoa > Chordata > Actinopteri > Perciformes > Triglidae > Chelidonichthys > Chelidonichthys spinosus. The sequence goes on along the minus strand of CM056821.1, from coordinate 12,835,775 downwards.
GCAAACATCCACATCCATATGTGCATCTCATGTCTACAAACACACACACACACACACACACACACACAAGAACATATACAAAGAGAAAAAAGGGAGCTATTGCTCAGTGTTCCTGGGTAATAACTATACAAAGTCATAAAAAAATGTTCTTGCTGATTCAGAGTCAGTGTCAGTGCTCTCACTTTCACAAACACAAGTACAAAGTTCCTTTCTGTGTGTGTGTGTGTGTGTGTGTGTGTGTGTGTACTGCCATTCAGTAATAAGTGATTCATAAGAACTGACTGACAGTTCGTTGACCTTGTAACCAAAGGAGCCTCTGGATACAAGACAAGTATTACCAGTTCTCAGAAAGAACCACAATATTTAGTGGAAGTGGAAATATAAAAACAGGTTTGGTAATATCAAAACAAGTTTGTGTGTAGCAAAGAGAAGAAAAAAAGAAAAAGCAATGACTCCCATGCACTGATTAAATAAGAAGCGCTAATGGTGGATTACTTATTCCGGTCCTCTTCTTCACCAACAACCTTCATCGTGACACACGTGCCATGTTGACATTTCTGTCGTTAGCCGCTCGGAGCAGGACATAGCTGAGTGGAGGTCTGTGTTTGACACAGTTGCAGATCACAATAAAAGGCGGGGAGTAAGAGATTCGAAGGAGAGAGGGATGCGACGATACCGTCTTTGTCGGCTGCAGTCAGTAGAAAAAAGAAAGAGCTGGGAGCCACTGTGTGTCTTTGAATGGGGTCAGGGCATCATGGGGAATAATGCATTTCCCTTCACTTGCGCCAGGCGCTCCTTCCATTACGGCTGGAGAAGAGACATTGTGTCCACACTCTGATTACCACTGATCCATGCTGATGACTCTGTTGGCGGATTATCTCAGTTAGTATCAGCCATCTGTTACTGTGTGTACACGTGTGTGTGTGTGTGTGTGTGTGTGTGTGTGTGTGTGTGTCGAAGGGGTGTGGAGGAAAGGGGCAGGAGTGAGACACGCAGGGGGTTGAATAGTTTGAGGCTGTGACACACACACACACACATACACACATAAAGGCGCATGTATTGGCAGTCTTAACTGCTGCACGCGCAACCAAGCACCATCACAATACGTGCGAAAACACAGACACACAACACCACAAAACATATGGATGATGTAAGGCTACATACCAAGCAGCACAGGCCATTACACCACTGCCAAATGCACGCATTCTGTCTCTCCTTTATACAATCCTGCCCTCCTTTCAGATGACACTGACATGTGAAGGCTCCTATATGAAGGCCACATGCAATCATAAAACCGCAGAGCTGTTTATAGCTGCACTATCTCCTGAAGGGCTGTTGCATCCAGCCACTATTAGCTGCATGCGTTGACAGCTGGGTGCTGCGGTGTATTTGTGGACGTGACTCTGAATCCAGCACTGGAACACATCTTATAAATCATAGTTCAGCCATTAGCATAAATTCTCCCTCTCCTTGCATCTGCGAGACCTGCTGTTTCTGTTTGCACCGCTCCGTGTTGATTGGTTGGTGTTGTTCAAGTCAAATTGATTTAGCCGTTCACGGAGATTATAGCGCTTGCCTTATACCGCCACCGTGGTGCGCCGTTAATTACCTATAAAATCAAGCTAATTCTGATGCTAAATCCATTTTAATTTCTCATAATTAAGTCAGGATTGGATCCTTAAATACCTTGGCGCTCCATTATTGTTGCAATCATTGTTGTGGCTGTGCGTTTGGTGGTACATTGCTAGCCTCAATCTTATTATTGTTATTAGATTTAATTGCGCTAAGTGATCAGTTTGTAGTTGTCGGAGGAAGATGGACTTGCCGCGCAGTCGTTTCTTCCCCCTGCTGTCCTTTCTCTCTCCATCTCTCATCCCAGAAAGAGGCCCTTTGAGAGGTTGTGAGAGATGAGAGGAGATGAGGGGGAGGGTAGCTCTGCTTTACACCTCTGCAAAGGAGGGATTGCTTTTTTGTTGTTTGTTAGGGGGGAAATCAATTCTGTTCACATCATCACGTTTTGACAAGGCGAGACATTAAGTGCAGATATTGAGAAACGACAGGAATGGTTTACAGCCTGTCCTTCATCTCCTCCACTCTTTTCCTTTCTTCGTTTTTTTTTCTCACAACAAAATCAGAGTGTATTGTCTTGCTTATCCCTTTTCCCTCTCAATCTCGCTATCTCTTTCTCCATTTTTTTTTTCCCTTCTGTGTGAAAAGGTAGGGAATGATCCGCTTCACTTACCAGCTGACACCACATAAGCTTGCTTGTCCTCTGAGACACGAGCCTTTTGTTTTCATGTGCATTATGATAATTATGAAGGGCCACAGCTTCTCCATTTTCATCATACTCATACTTTTTTTTTGGGTAAGCTCAACCACGGAAAAAAAATCATTCCTTTTAACAAAATCTTTTATCTATTTTTCATGTGTTTTTTTTTTTCAGCCTAACCTGACATTTAAAGGGTGAGAGCCGGAGTGAAAGAGCGCAGAGTGTGACAGACATTCATGCAACACAATGTGGCCGAGACGCAGCAGTTTTTTGGTAAAGATTAGATTAAAACACTTCATCCTCACTCAGCCAGAAATATATATATTTTTTGTAACTAATAAGTAACGTTCATTTATTCACCGTTCAGGATGATAATTTGGCTCTTTAACCGACATCCTGTCACCTCGCATGAGAGGCCACTGGAAGGACCTTTGACCTTGCTCATAATTACACAACCACCATCTTTTCACTGCAGCAATGGCAGTCATGGCTGCCCAAGTCCGATGGCACACCAGCCTCCTCCCCGTGGACTGCAGCAGGTTTTCTTGTCATCCGCGCCTCCTCGCTCTCCCTCTCTCCCTCTCCCACTCTCCCTCTCTCTTGTCAGTGTTGCTCCTGGCGAAAGGCTGATACTTGATATTCAGAGGATAGCAGCTTTTGTCTCAGAGATTTAATCAGTGGCTCTGCTCCCACTGCAGAGGAGAGAGGGAGGGAGGGTGGTGGAGGGGTGGCAGGAGAGAGGGAAGGAAAGAGAGATGGAGGCAGAGACTGTTTATGTGTAATGACACAATAACAAAGCCTGCCTGTAAAACACAATCTGCAAACTGTGCTTTTGAAGGGGATTTTCAGTCCTGGATTAGTGTCAGGCAGAGGGATATGGAAAAGGAGAAGAGGAGAAAAAAAAGAGTCAGGTTGATGTGATAGACAGGGGAGGCGATTTTGTGTGTCTGTCTGCAGCGGGGGTTGAAATGTGCGTTCAGGCGCGTGCGTGTTTGTGTGTGCAAATGCATGTGTTTTGAAACTGTTTCTCTATTTATTTGGCTGTACAAGTTAGCGGCTGTGTGGGCACAGACACATTGTGTTCTCAGTTGTAAGCAAAAGCGGATTAAAGTTGAATAATGTAGGTAAAATATTTGGATGCAGAAAGGCCAAATGTTTCTTGTGAGGTTTTATGTGGTTGGTTGGTTGATTGATAATGGCTGGCATGGTGACTCTGTGAGACTGATAATGGAAAGCTACCGTGTTGGTTAATGCACCCATCATCTAAAAGCCTATCCATTTAGTTCTCGTCGAAACTGAAAGGACTCAGAGAGAAATGTTGTCTTTAAAGGCCTCAAAAGCTCTTAAATATAAATGTAATTCTTTTTCATCAAGGAGATGTAAAGAGATCCTGGAAGATGAAAACAGATGTGTGTGTGTGTGTGTGTGTGTGTGTGTGTGTGTGTGTGTATGTATAAGTTTGTTTGCTCTGTGTGTTTGAAAGAAGAAGGGAAACATTTTGTTTTGGAGTCTTTCCGAACGGATCCAACCTCAGGGGGAGTGAGATCTCGGTAAAAGTGAAGTCTTAATGCAAAAATCATTCTCAGCACTGGCATTTCCTTGCATCAAAATGTGCTTTGTTGTCCGGCATGAGAGACCTTAAAGACGTCATCCTCCTTCCTACTACCCCACACAGAATCAATGGAGGCTGGGAGCCAGTGAGCATGGCTAAATAGAAATATTGTTCAGGGGAAGTGAGATGTGAAAGGAAAAGTGTCAGGAGATGTGCGTGTGCTTGCGCGTGCGTGTGTATGCGTGCGTGCCCCAGCTAAAACATGTTGTGTAGGTGTGACAATATGCATTTGTGTGTATGTGTTTAAGCGTGTGTGTTTGCGAGTGTTCGGGCGGGTGTGGTTTGCTATTGTAACCCTGCTGATTGGATTGTGTTTGACAGATATGGAGTCTGGAGAGCGGCTGGCCTCCCCTGCGCCCACCCTGTCTGCTGCTCGCACCTCCTCCCCTGCGGCCTCTTCCTCCTCCTCCTCCTCTTCGTCCTCCTCATCATCCCCTGCTCCCCACTCTAAGAGCAGCCTGGCCCCGAGCCCCTCAGCACTGGGATCCACCCTCAGCACCTCTGGTAAGAAACACTTTTTCTCCCTCTGTCGATCTTCTGTCTCTCAAAACCCATGTGTACAGAAGAAAACGTAAAAAAAAAAAAAAAATGTCAGCACACACTGAAAAAAGTTTCCATGTAACTGTTAAAAACACGCCAAATATGGTCACCTTCCTGTCTTGATAGCATTCCGAATGCTCTTAATTTCTTTTCCATTTGTTTCCTCCAGTATAAATTATACAGTTATTTTGCAGCCTGTGTGAATACAGCTCTCTCCTACAAGGTTTTTTTTTTTCCTGACAGCTTGGGTTGCAATTGAAAAGCTGCTGCATTAATGAATCCCAAACAATTAGGGGGCTCTTTTGTGTGAGAAACACACACATGCTTCACCATGTCTCTTGACAACCTTCAGCTCTCTGGCTCCAGCTGCCTCAGAGTCAGGCTCAGCACGACACTGCATGCGTGTGTGTGTCTCTGCATGTGTGTGTGTGTGTGTGTGTGTGTGTGTGAGAGAGAGAGAGAGAGAGAGAGAGAGAGAGAGAGAGAGAGAGAGAGAGAGACACCTTCTGCCTGCATGATTTAACATTTGTCAGCCACTCAGTGTCTAGTCAGCCCTGTCCAGCACCCAGCCTCTTTTCTATGTATTGGTCAATGCCATTAGGCAAAGAGGAGTGTGTATATTTGTGCGTATGCATTTGTATCTTTGTGTGCTTTTCAAATATCCCTTCTGAGAACTCGTACACTGTTTTTTCATAAGCCCACTATACACACAGAGACATCCATGCACAGAAAACTAAGATTGTGCTGAGCAGAGAATAGCATATTCTCTATGATTGTTGTGTCTTTTGTCTGTTACGAGAAGAGGAAGAAAATGAGAGCAAAAAAAAAAAAAAAGACCCTCGTTTTGTCCTCCATCTCCTCAGTGTTGCCCCAAAGAAGAAGCTATTAGGAGCATCTCCTCCTTATGCATTATACATCCCTCTTATCCCTCTGTGCCATTACGTGTGCTCAGATTTTCTAGATAAGCGATTTTGGACTGAGCGTCAAACGAAATGCTGAGAGGCAGGCTGTTAGTTCTGAACTTCTGCTGCGCTGTGTGCGTATTTGTAAGCAATGCAGTTCTTTTCCATTTCTTACCTTGTTCACTGTGTGGACTGTTGTACAAACATATAAACCGTATGTATGCATATATGTATATATACACACACAAACACACACACATACACGCCAATAAGCCAAACAAGTTCACTTTCCCAGAGTCAAGTATCATAATTAAAAGGAAACACATTCTCAAGCAGATCAACAATAATATGTTAAGTGAATTGTGTCAGCAGGTAAGATCAATAATTACGTAACGCGGAGATATTTTTTCATCAAAGAGTCGAAAGCCAGTGATTCAAGGTCCTTTGCCAATGTGCCAATAACACACAATCTGAAGAACATATAAATGAGCAAGGACTCCGTGAATGTGCGCGTGTGCGTGCATGCGTTTGTGCATGCGCGTGTCATTGATGAGGATATCACTTGGAGAATAAAAGCTGATCGGCGCTTGTAGCACTCTTCTTCTGGGATCAACTCACGGATGCAATTAACTTAAATCTGTCTGTGGAAATTTGATTGACTGCAACAAACAACAAATTAATCCCCCTTCGGCAGCATCCAAACATGAAAAAAGCAGGCGGTGCAGTTTGTCAGAGTGGAGGAAGGATTGAAACAGAATGAGAAAGAGGGCGAGGGAGCGGGAGAGAGACAGAGACAAGAGCGGGGAAGAGAGAGTAGGTAATCCTAGGTATGTCTTTCCTGTGCTTCTTTCTCGCTTCAAATTTTTAGATTTAATTATTCGCCTTCTGGAAGCCTGCATTAATATTGAAAAGGCATTTGCAGATGCCTAGAAAGGAAAAGGGGTGTGCGGGGGGAGATGTGGGCACCCCAGGCATAAGTGAATGCTGTGGCTGGCCTTTCTGGGGGTTGCATTGCAGTCGTTTATCTTCGTATCCGCTAGCTGACGCTGGCAAGGCGGGCCCTACATATTCAGCATATTCTAATGACATTCAAAAGGGAGATTTTGCTGTCTTGTGGAGGAGAGGGGCCTTGAAGCCAACACAAAGGGCTATAGTCTCATCTGCACCCTGCCGGCATGCCGTAAGGCTCTGTTTTCTCGGCCACAAACAGTTTGATTCTCACTTAAAAATAGTGGCGAAGATGCATCTGTAGATTCATGTTCATGAACGTCTTCCTCGGTGTTTTGGGAGAGCAAACATAACTGAGTATTCTGTAATGTCTCCCTCCGGATAATTAGATCCCAGACTGCATTAGTTCAGAAAAGACGGTGCTCCCGTGTCACTCTGTTTTACATTTCTGTGGTGTGTGCAAGTGTATAGTAGTTTGACATTTTCATCTACACCTTGCACAACACTTTCCTTTTCTTCAGTCATCACTTTTTTTTTTGCATGTGTATTACCTGGCTCGCACAGAGGCTTGCTCCCCTTTTCTGGAATAGAAATTGAATTTGCATGAAATATGCTCACACCAAATTGCATCTGACTCTGGGAGGAGGTAATACGTGGCAGTCGCCCCTGCCAGAAATGATTGTGCTCAGGAAAAAACGCGAGATGATGATGATGATGTTGATGAAGTATTCTTCTGTGCTGAAATTGAATGCCAGAAGGATAGAAAGAGGTTAGCTCTTTACACCTTATACACACACACACTTCTTTTTCTCGGCGACGATATCCAGTCTTTGCCACAGCGCTGCATGTTGTGACACAGTCTAAACGGAAGAAACACAAATATTTGTGTGCTGAAATTGGATTGCATAGACATATGCATTAGTCAGACTGTCCTGCTCAGAAACAGTACGCCCGCCCTTTAAAATGAAGTGCAGTGTGCACTGAGTGAATTTAATTTTTTACACATATAGAAGACAGTCGTCTTGTATTTAATTCTTCTTTAGTCTGGTGGACAAGAAGCGACACTTTCAAAAGCTGTTTAAATGTAGTTTTTACACCCTGTCGGTCCTCACATGAAAAGAGCTCAGTGAGGTCATTTGAAAACAACGTTCTCGGTCCACGCAAGTAAACATACACAAAACTAACAGTGGGGCAATGCTAAAGGTGCAATAAACAACTGTCATACCAGCTGTATAAAAATGTCCAAATTACGCTTAATGGAGGAAAAGTGTTTTTTAATATGTAGAGATATTAAAACTAAGTCAGAAGTGAGTATTTTTAGAAACTACATTTCAAAGCAAACTTCACCTCGTGTATGGAATCCACTGTTTGATCTTGTGATATAGGGCTGTGTAGTCAGTAACTGAACTGAAACAGGAGCTTGAAAACAACTGCCATTCAATTCTAACAATGATCCACTATGTGCTGTTATACACAACTGCTTGTTAGGGATCGCATTTCATTTGAAGACATTTGAATACGCACGGTTTGGATCTATCACAGGCCGTCTGTTTGGAGCAGCAGGAGAGCAGCCCTTTATTGGCTCCACATTGTCAAGTGCCTTCCCTCTGGTGAACCACCCAGCCTTTGGAGCCATCTACACTGCCGGAGCAGGCAGGCCTGAGTTTGGAGGCCTGGGGTCCCTGGGCATGTCAGCGGCTCTGGCTGCCCACCCCCAGCTAGGAGCTCTCTCTGGTAGGATGGGGACTTTTGAATTTTGGGCAGCAATTTGACTAAATGGGAACGCATCACTAATCTCTTCCCTCCTTTCATCTCCTCTCCTCTCCAACAGAGTGGTGGCGGGCTGCTGAAGCCCATGGACGGGGAGCTGCTGCCTTTCTCCCCTCTTTCATCAGCTTCCCTCCCTTCTTCAGCCCTCATATTCAGCCCAACCACAGCGTCAGTCCTGTTCAGATCAGGATGCCTGGCAAGAACAGCCATGCCCCACCCAAAGGTACAGCACCACTCTGAAGACCCATTCATTGATCTTCACAGTTACATTGCAAACAGAAAAATGAGTTACTATGAAATAATAATAGGTGACAAAAGAAGGTTTGTTTTAAATGAAACATCAAACATATCCATATAGTAATGTGTTATATGAGTGTTGCATTAATTGATTACTCTTCTAAGAGGTAATAGCATTTTCTGTCTCCTCTCCCATCTCTATCTGTGTGTCGTCTTCTTCCACAACCTAAATCCACTTTGTCCTATGATGAGATTTCTCCTTTTCAAGATAGATTGAATGACTTCAGTCCCCACTTACTGATTCTGCTAACCCCTCCCCCCCCTTTCCCCATGCGATATGGAGTCACACTCTCTTGTAATCTGTGTTACTTGCGCTCTTTTAATTTCACAGTATCTTTTAATTTATCTTTTATTATGTAAACCAGTCATGTTGGGTTTTGTGCCATGCACAGCCAGCATGTTTGATGAGATACATGTATAAATCAATATTTGTATTAGCCGTATTCCATTCGGCAGTTGATTCCAGAGATTTCATTTTCCCGTGGAGCAAAGCTCGCAGAGAAGATGGAGCTGATTGTTAATACCGTAGATGTGGTTTGTGTTTCTAGGTGTGAATGGGGCAGTAAATGGCAGCGGGGTCTGTCCTCCCACCACACAATCGGGGAACTTTTCTGCGAGCCCAGCTCCCGTTCAGGCATCGACCAAGCCGACCAAAACTTCAGACCCTTCTAATCGTAGCAGCCCTCAAAGCAATCCAGCAGAGTTGGTGGAAAAGCCGATCCACAAAACTAAAGAGAAGGTCAGTACTTAAATGTAGTTTTAGTGCACAAAATGCACACGTCATGCATTTTACCGTGAGTCTGATCCTTGCATTGTTCTTTAAAAGCCACGGAAGAAGCAAGCAGACACGTGTGTGGCAAGCAACAGTGAGTCAGGCACTTCCTCAGACAGCTCAAGTGACGGGTCCCTCAGCAGTGATCTGGAAGACCTAGCAGAGGATGACGAAGACGACGATGATGATGAGGATGACGAAGAGGAGGACAAACAGAGTGAATTATCAGACTCTGAGAAGAGGACAAAGAAGAAAACAACAAAGGTGAAGAAGTTTAGTATATACTTTTTGAAATAATTACATATGGAAGAGGAAATAGAGAAGGAAATAGTGCCCGAAATGCGGAATGATTTCATCATATTCATTATACCATGAGGCTTTTGTTTGTTCTAACAATTCTTTATTTCACTTCCTCACCAGGTTTTGATACCAAGCACTGGAACCCATGAAAAGAAAGAGACCCAGACCCAGAAGTTCTCCTCCAACCCCCCAAACCTTGTGCCCTTCCCCTCCTCTGCCTCCCCGCCTGCCTTGTCCCAGACCTCGCCGCTGGCCCTGCACAGCTCCAGGACCCGGACAGAGGGGCCACAGCAACATTTCAGTGTGATCCAGTCCACTGGCCTGGCCGGCAACTCAAAACCCCTGGCGCTCCTCTCTCAGCCCCGCAGAGAGTCGTCACCGTCTTCCTCCCCCATAGCCCTCACCACATCTCCAAAGGGGCTCTCCAGCACTGCCTCTCCCAAACCTCCCAAACTGCTGCCCTCCTCCTCCCCCCAACACCTGCCCCTCTCCCTCTGCTCCTCCCCTAAGCCTCTCTCCGTTCCCTCTCCACCCCGCTCGACTCACCCGCTACCTACCTCCCCAAAACCTTTTGGTTTGACCTCATCTGTACGAAGCTCCCAGAAGTCCTCGCTTAAGCCACCTCGGTGTTCTGTTCCTGGCTCTGCCAAATCCAACAAAAGGAAACAGCTGGAAGCTTCACTTGCGCAGATCAATGAGTTCAGGCTTAAACAGGTAAGCCACCCCGGTAGCACTAGTTGAATAATGCCATTTTCTTCACCATATCCACTCATTACTGCACATAAGTTTGCATAAACACAATTTGCTTTGACGTAGGCAAGATAAACATAACTGCACAGTGAGGTTTAGTGAGCAACGTTCAAATTGAAAGTGATGAATTTATCCACTGGAGCTGAGAGTTTAGTTTAGTTTCTAGGTTTTCTTCATCTTTACCACAACATAGTGAGCACCACCTTTTAATCCGGGTGCTATTTAATACATTCATTTAACACAAGAGCCAACCAACATGTAGACGGCCAAAGACCTGCGGTTGGCGACGCTGCACTCTCAATTTTGCAGTTGCAGTTTCGCATTCACAACAGGATGGGCTTTTTTTTGTGATGTTCCAAAGTGCCTCTTTAAAATTATAACATGACAATTTCTCACAACTGTAGTCGGACATCAGAGAGAATCTTGGTTTTGTGTACTTGATTCAGGCGATGGTACTTGAATAAACTGTGATTGGAACTAGATATCTAAGAAAAATGTTTCTATTTATACATCCGTGTCTTGAGTTCCTGTGAATATTCACGTTTTTTCATTGTTTACTGTAGTATTACTATTACTGATGAGTTATTGCCAGTGTGTAATGGACACTCAGAATGTTCCAAACATACACTCTGCAACTGTTTGTCAATCTTCCTAGTTTTAACAGCTTTTGACTGATTTTACAGCAATTACACACAGTGGTTGCTCTACTGCTGCAATGTTTAGCCTGTTGATACAATTCTTAGTGATTTTACTTTCATTAACATTCTGAAGCACTCTTTATGTCTGTACATATGCTACTCTATTATTTATGTTTTTCATCCGTTTAGATGAAAAGGAATAAAAATTGACATTTTTCTTTGCTTTTATTACACAAATTCCCTTTCTTCGGATGAAATATGAATGGCAGCACAATAATCAATAAGTGAAACCTTTGAAGATCAGCTTATTCTGTGAGAATCATTTCCCCTTTCCTGTTTTACCAGTATAGAGAAGTTTACAACGAACTAAATTCCCCCTGTGGTTTCAGCACTGTTACTGTATTTCATGGTCTGTGAAATTGATTTGTTTCACTTCATATCACATCCAGTTGAAAGTGCAACGTTAAAGTCTAACCTGCGTTCGCTTAAACACAGATTGAACCAAACTTGTCATCAGTGTAAAAAAGGCAAATATGCCCAGCTGCATGATGATAATGATGATGGGGCTTTTTCAAATGTGCAGACACGTAATTACACTTTCAGAGAGATACTCAAGTCTCTTTTTGTGAACTTGGTGGAGTACAATGCCTTTGGTTATTGCATTTATGTTCTTTTTGTTTTCCAGAAAGAGGCTTAGACACAGTTAACTGTACCAGTGTTCAGCATTGTAGTTTTGTCACCTGCTCAAACAATCAACAGTGATGTGAACTGACAGCTAGAGCAACTCCACTGTGTCCCATTTCTTTTCCAATTTTTTTCCCCTAACCTTTCTTTGTTCCTCCCATTCTGCTTTTCCCTCTCCCTCCCTCCCCCTGACTCTCCTTGTTCTCTCCCTCTCTCCTCCTCCTCTATTCCCAGACTCTCATGTCCCAAGGGCAGACATTCCCAGCTGAGCTAAAGAAGCCACAGCAAGGGCCAAACAAGTCTCCCAAGAGGACGTCTCTGTCTTCATCACCATTGCCACCCGCTCCGCCTCCTCCACCCCAGAACAATCACTCCAACCTCTTCCTCTCGAGTGCCCTGCTGGGGCTCCCTGAACCCCACCACCCCAATGGAGTCATCCAAAGCATCACTCAGGACGCACCTTTGGCCCTCATCACCAAACCTCGCAAAGAATCTGCCTCTCAAGGCAAGTCCCCTCAGTGCGACTCCGATGCCGGGTCGATGCCTGTCAATCTGAGCACAGGGGCGAGCAGGACCCAAGCAACTGCCCAGACTGGGTCTCCGTCGCAGCCCTCCACTACCTCACCCCATGCCACAGGCCATGGATCCAGAAAGAACAAGACCCCCAAGGGTAAGGCACAGACACCAGGGCTGGGACAGGGACAAGCAGACCCTTTAGCTGCCTGGAAGGGCTTCTCTCAGAACCATCTGGTACAGTCTCTAGTAGATTTATTTCGTGGAGGAGAGCCCGGGATCGGGATTCCTGGAGTTAGTATCCCTGGAGTCGGAATTCCTGGAGTGGGTATCCCTGGGACATGTAACCCCACAGCTGGTCTCCCAGCTAACAAGGAATCTGACGACTCAGGAGATGACGATGATGATGAGGACGACGACCTTGAGGAAGAGGAGGAGGAGGATGAAGAAGACTCAGATGATAGTCTGTCAGGTTTGTACCTTCTATGGACAAAAGTTACTTTCAAAAAGTAATAATGAGCTGAAAAAAATTCACATTAGTGCTGCAACTAATAATTGTTTTAGTTTTTAATTACTCTTATTGATTATTTTCTCGATCAGTCAATTAACCATTCGGTCCATAACATGCAAAAATTCTGAAAAATGGCCATCACAGTTTCCCATATATGTCCAACCAACGTTCCGAAACCTAAAAATATTCAGTTCTATCACATAAAACAATGAAAAGCAGCAAATCCTCCCAGCTGAGATGCTGGAACTACCCAATGTTATGTATTTTTACTTGAAAAACAACCTAATTGAGCCATACTCCGCTTTGCCCCCTTTTTCTGGACTCATTTCAGAGTCTGACAGCAACTCTGACAGCGACATCTCTGGGAAGAAAGTGAAGGAGTTAAAGCAGTTGCCATCTGGATCATCCAAAAAGGAGATGACTCCTCGCAGGCTAACCAAAGGCCCAGAACTACTGAACACCTCAACCAATCACACCGCCACCAGCTGCTCCCCTCTCAACCTCCAAGTCATCAAGTCTCCCACCATTGTCACCAGCTCCAGTGCCTTGGCCTATCACAGCTCCCCAGGCTCTTCTTCCTACAGTCTAGCCTCTCCATTAGGTAATGTGCTCGATATCTGTACGCAGAAAGAGAGATGAAGGATGGTTTTAATAGGGTCTCATAATTGTGGTTTATATTCATCGTGATATGTTGCAAAATAGAATGACACGAGGGATTTAATATGTTATACATTAATTAAAGTAAAAATACAAGGATCACAAAAACACTAGGGTTTACAGCAGAGCCTATGCTTTGTTGAGAAGGCCTCTGCTCTTGAAATACAAAACAACCCATCATCCTCAGATGACTATGAAGAGGGATTGTTTCTGTTAGAGAGGCAGGACGAATGCAGTTGCATGCCCTAAGAGCCCTCACAACTTATTTGGCACTGCAGAGAGGTTACCCAGATCAGAGAAAGACATGTGTAGCTTGCCAGGAATAATCATTATAATATGATAATAAGTAGATATTCCACTTTCCCTCTGCTATAATTCATTTTGTTTTCTCAGGTGCCTTTCTTAAACGGACACTGTTCATCAGGCATTACCACGTCTTGTATATTCCCTGCTGTGTTCATGTGTATTGAGCTTGGTATTTTAGTACATACATGTTGTCGTTTTCAACCTTTATGGTTACATTATGCTGGTAAGTGTGTTTTTGACAGACCAGTATGCATACACATGTTGTTCTTGGTTACCTTCCAGGTATGATTACTGGTGAGTTTGACTGCTGCTTCTCTATGTGTGTGAGGTCACCGGGCGTGGGTTGTGCTGACAAATTGACGGTTGAACTCTGTCTCTCCACAGGCTTAGGGAAGAGGAAGAGGGTGATGGATGAGAAGGAGTTGATGATACCTCTGGAGTTGGGGTAAGTGTAAGAGGTTGAGAGAAACAAAGTGGTTCACTTCAGAGTGCTCACATCCGCGCTCATTCACAAATGTTTTTACCTGAACAAATCCGTTTCTTTTCTAAAAACCCAGGTGGCGGAGGGAAACGCGAATCAAATCGTTGGCTGGACGGCCACAGGGCGAGGTGGCCTACTACGCCCCGTGTGGCAAGAAACTGAGGCAGTACCCAGATGTAATGAAGGTAGGGCCCCACAGCGCTGCAGCGTGGTCTACAGCTGTAATACTGAAGCAAATGTTTTGAGGCATACAGATGAGCAGTTTGGTTTTAAAGTGGGAGTCATTGTGGGCGGCATGGTTTATGATTTCTTATGAAAGGATATTTTCTGCTAATACTTGCAACCCTGCTCATCCACATCACTCAAACAAATGCTCGTGTATCAGGATTTGTTGTCTATGCTATCGCTCCAGCTGCACTCCACCCCCACCCCGCTTCCTGTGACCCCAATAGTGTGAGATGATATTCTTAGATTCACTTCTTCTGACACTTGCCCCCCCCGCCTCCCCCACCCTTACCCCCTCCCCCTCAAAAAAGATTAATGGTTAGTGTTGGGATGCACAGCTTTGGCCCCGTTTGTATGGAATAGTGTTGTCTGTAATCTTCTTTATTTGCTTCATCAAAAGCTCAGCTACACTAATCGCCGGGACTGCCTTTGAGTGTAGTCGCGCAAAGAGAAAAATGTTTACTCAGTAACATTCACTCACTGTTAGTCAGTCAGTCAGTCGGCTGTAAAAAGCCTAGCATGGCCACAGATAAATAATAAAGGGCCTGAATTGTGCACCCCAAGGTCAGAACCGTTTTTCTCTCCTGAGAGCTTTTGCTCTTTTTTTGTCCCCTGGCTTTTACAATGATTAGTAGCACTGCACAGATGCACACTGTAACCTTAGACTCCCTCCAATCTAGTGCTTCCCAGTTGCTTTTCAATGTCGCTAATATGACCATTTTTTTTCCTGCCTAAACCAACGCCATTATTATTTTCTCCTCTGTAGTATCTATCCAGAAATGGAATAAGTGGCATCACGCGTGATAATTTTAGCTTCAGTGCAAAGATAAGGGTTGGTGACTTCTATGAAGCCAGAGAAGGACCCCAGGTGACTGCCTTTCATCTCTCTTACTCTCTCTTACTCTCTCTTCGTGATCCCTGTTCATCTTTTCATCTAGCAGCAGGCAAAGCATCATGCAGCAGCCGCTGTCAGGGCATGAATTGGAATCAACCAAAACCTTCAGTAGTCCTAGTTCATAGACCTCTCACTGTGCATGGATAAATGTAATAATCAGCTGACATTACTTCCACAGGTGACCAATGATATATACCATGCATATATCTGTGATACAAAGAGCTCAAATTTTAAAATGGACACATTATGCATTATTGGAAGCAGGATAGAGAAAATACATGCTGAGGGGGAAACAATAGATGATAAATGATTTTTTTAAGACACATTTTACTGTGTATTATAGAAAATGTAATAATATAAGATTTTACTCATTTATCACATTAGCTAGCACTTCAATTAGTCACATGAAATGATGTATGTCAACACGTCTTTGCACTCCTCCCAATCTCTCCATCGATGCACTTTTCTCTCTAGGGTTTACAGTGGAGCCTGTTGAATGAAGAAGAGGTCATTCCACATATTTTGGCGATGGAGGGCCGTAGGGGCCGCCCCCCAAGCTCAGAGCGCCAGTTAGCGGGCGATGGTGGCAAAGGTTCCCGACGGAGGAAGGGACGTCCCCCTAATGTGGGCGATCCACTGGTGCCCGAGGGCCCCAGTCCCAGTGAGGTCAAACTCCTGCGCAAACTAGAGGCTCAAGGTTAGCAAAGGAAATGAGCCCTGAAAAATGTTTGTCATAAGTGTGTGTGTTATTAATCAACCGGCCATTAGTCAGGTAGAAGAGGGTTAGGAAGGAGTTAATGTTTTCAATCTTTTTAACGTCCATTTTTTAGGTCATGCTTATTTGTTAGATCCACCTACGTCATATGAAATAATACAGTTTATATTTCTATCTATAAAATGAGTCAGCCTTGTTATATCTTTTTTGATGCCACTGAGCTTTTGTTTGGCCTTGATAAAAACATAACTACACATGCTCTTATTACAAAGTACAAACTTTTTTGTCTGGTAGTCAGTTCCACCCTTGTAAAAATATTTAAATCATTTTTCTCTTTTTAAATGTTAATAGACAAATTCCATAAATATATGTTAATCCTTACATGGAAAATTGGTTTTGAGTATCTGTGCCTAATTTTGTCTAAATTTCACAAAAGCCAAAGATTTATCTCAGTCAAATGTGCTTGGTCAGACTACAGTAGTATTTAGGTATTCTCCTGACATCCCTCACTGACAATGGCCATCTTCTGTGCAGAAATAGCCCGACAGGCCACCCAAATGAAACTGATGAGAAAACTGGAAAAGCAAGCACTGGCGCGTGCCGCAAAAGAGGCTCGGAAACAGCAAGGTAGACCCAAGGTTTCTTTGTGTGTGTGTTGATTACAAGAGCTCAGTGCTGTAAAGATGATAGTGGTGGTTTTTCACTTGGTCACTTCAAAGACCGAGAGGGCCTCTATGGACATGGATTTCCATCACTTAAAAGCACATGCTTTCATCTGTGTTCTGCTCTTATCTTTATTGCCGCCATGTTGCTGGTTTCAAACATTATGCTTATACATTTTTGAAATTCCTGTACACTTTGTCCAAGCCAAAAAATCTAATCAAAATCTTAGCAGGTTGCTTTCTCTGTGTTCTGATTATCACTGTATGCCAGTGGTTCTCAATAATTGTTTTTTACAATAACGTGCTCCCTTTGAAGTATTTGCAATAGTTGATATTTTATGGCAGATTACATTGAAAATAGGGAGTATTGACTATAAAATGTACTTTCTCGAACTTTCATTTCTATTTTTTGTGTTTAACTTTTATAGTATTTTTTAGGAATAATGAATGACTGATGTTTAAAAGAATGTACATTTAAAACGACAGTTTGTCCGTGTTTTTGTTTTATGTGACTAACTCACCTTAGTTGGGATCTAGTTATTGGACTTGTTAAATGCCATCTTGATCCCATTAGGAATTCCTGAATGAATGTAGATTAACAACTGGCATTCTCTGAGATATGAATACAGCTGGTAGGTCATTTTGTAGACACTAATATAACACTGACATGACTCTTGTAGCTATCATGGCAGCGGAGGAGAGACGGAAGCAGAAGGAGCAGATCAAGATCCTCAAGCAGCAGGTGGGTGTGCTTTAGTTGTGTGCTGACAAATCTCCCCCCCCCCTTTCCTCTTATCTAAGTGTCCCGAGTCACACGTAGTCCCAATGTCCACCTCAAGAAGTGCTGAATGGATATTTTGTGATGCTCGAAAGCTTGCTTTTAAATTACCATCATTACTTCCCGTATTGCTGTGTCTTTGGAATAGAGTGGTTGGGAAATGATTTTTATCTAAGGATGTTTTCTATTGTCGAAAATATGAAGAGATTATGTTTTGGGTTTTTTCATAGGAAAAGATCAAGCGTATTCAGCAAATTCGGATGGAGAAGGAAATCAGGGCGCAGCACATTTTGGAGGTACAGAATCTGATCCAACGGCACCTCTGATTAAGCAGAACATTCCTGGATAGCTGCAGCCCCTCAGTCTATAGTGTTTTAATCTTCCTAAAGCTCATTACCGAACAGCAGCATGCATTGGAGGGAGTTGCGTCTTCTTGGGCATAATTCCACATGGAACTAATGCTAAATTGGTCTTGGTTGACGGCTGTTGAATATTAAAATGGCTGTTGCTGCCTCTTCAGACCTTATTTAAATTGGACAGAAAAGACTTTTTTTCTTCAGACAACAGTAACAGTTTAGCATAAGTGGGTCGAGGGGGAGAAAAAAAAGTGCTGTTTTTCACACACACACACAAACACACATGCAAAGATGCATGCACACACGCACACACACACACAAATGCAGACACACGATAATACCGCAGGAGCTTCAAAGTGTTTTAGCAGGACTAAATCAATTTTGAGTTGACACGGTTGACAAGCCACTCTAAACGGGAGGCTTCAACATTTTTACAATTAGGTGTTAAAGAGATACATTATTCATTCGCTGTGTTTTACAAATTTGACTGGCATTCAGGAGCATAAAATCTTTGCTCAAAGCAGAAAACTGCAAACAATCAGTGAAAGTGCAGCAAAGCCCTCACCCAAAGACTGATTGATATGTGTCTGCCTATGTGATTCTTGACCTTAATCTTTATTCACAGGCCAAACGGAAAAAGAAGGAAGAAGTCGCCAATGCTAAAATAATGGAGGCTGAAAAACGCATAAAGGTATGTTTATATTTTCAAAAGCTCCCTGGGAAACAGATGAATAGATGTTGCATGAAAACAACACATTCATTTGATTATTTCATATTTTGTGCCATTAAAAGTAGCTGGCAATAAAATTAGAGCGGCCCTTTGAAATGGGCTGAAATTCCATCAGTCTGTAGTGACTCTCATGATATTGGCACAATGGAAGCATATTGATTTTCCCCTCATCTTCTCTTTTCTTGCCTTCAAGGAGAAAGAGTTGAGGAGACAGCAGGCGGAGATTCTCAAACACCAGGTAGGCATTCACACTCGACTTGCTCTGCCTCTTGAACCTGATAGTTACTGCTGAATAAACCCATTTACCTCAAGCTTCACTTGAATAGAAATGTGACAGGTGTGTATGTGTGTGTGCGTGTGTGAGTGTATTTGTGCATCTATGTGCATTTAAATACAAGGCATGTGTGAGTATTTATAAATGTGCTTAATTACCAAACATCGATTTAATGAAACCCTTCAGTATTTCTCACCATGCTTTTTGGTATTGGATATTATTTCTGTTCCATAATATTTTGCCAACTCTCTCTGCCAGGAGTTGGAGAGGCATAGACTAGATATGGTATGGGTATGTTTATTTTTGTACATCTAACACCTGCATCGTGTAACTGGTTGTGTTATGGTTGTCATAGCAATGCATTAAGTGTAGCACTGGCTGCTGTCATACTACATTCTTCTGCATGGCTTTCCAGCAAAACCAACAAAAGAGAAAAAGAGTCAGTATGCTGCCTCCATCTGCTCATCCGGAGGGACAACTGACCCTGTCACGGTGGCCAGGCAGCTTCTATCCCCCTCCCCCATCCCTCCCCCCTCCTACTCAGAATGCATTGCAAAGACTGCTAGCCAATCCACACTCACTGTCTCAAAGTGCACTCGAGGAGTTTCCATCCATCACATACATCGTCTAACTGTTGTATTGGAGTAGCCTGTGATACCCCATGAGTGCTTGACGATTTCGGCCCAGACATTGAGCTTGTGTCTGTTCGCCCGTGCATCTGTTCTGCAGTCCACAGAGTGCTGGACTTTAACCTACCCCATCCCAGCCTCTCTGTCATTCACTGTTCTTGTACTCTGCACAAAGAATGAAAACAGCTACTGAGAATCATTTTGTCTTTATGGTGGAGATACTTTCAGGCAGACCCCCCCACCCCACCCTCACCCCCAGTCTGGGGAGGCAACAGCAAAACCTCTGATGAAAATAGACCTAATCAACAGTAGAACAACAATACAATTATTCCACCACAGGGACAAATATGATTCTGTGTAGCATTTTATTTTGGCCTGGCTGTCTTGCTTGTAGCCTTTCTCACTCATACACGGTCACAGCTGAATCTAAAGGTCTGCCTATTTGTGTCACAGTGGACTCTGAGCCCAATAGTTGTATTAACCCCTTGTACCTTCACTCGGAGCAAATTGTGACACATGAAATGATCCCGGTATTTACACTTGTCACATGCAATTGCATTGCT
This sequence comes from Chelidonichthys spinosus, assembly GCA_029853015.1. Taxonomy (NCBI): domain Eukaryota; kingdom Metazoa; phylum Chordata; class Actinopteri; order Perciformes; family Triglidae; genus Chelidonichthys; species Chelidonichthys spinosus. Next base: position 12,815,998 of record CM056821.1, on the reverse strand, counting down.
TTTGATTTACTGTAGCTTGTTATCATTATATCCCTCAACATACAAAGTGTGTTTGATTAATTGGAAAACTAGACAAAGCTGAATGCTACAGTCGCTGTGTGCGTTTCCATTTGTAGATAAATCAAACCAATAAGGACATAAAACAATATTGTATCAGAGTGCTTGGCGTCTAGCCCGTTTTGTTTATCACATGGAAAACCAATCCTTACAAACAGCCCATTTAGTCACTATGTGCTGGAAATGTCCATAGTAATCCCTAATAGTGGCAAATGCGTGTTTCTGGTGGATCACAGAGGGAATGACAGCTTGATACAGTGGAGCGGGAAACCTAAAGAGATCAAATAAAATGATAGTCAGTCACCGGTGCTTCCTGTGCCCTTTTGCAGTAGACTGAGTATCATGCACCACAGAACAACATAGATGTCTCATCCTCAGCAGTCACACACTGTGCTAATACTTACGCTGCCAAAACCACTGAAGTGGAACTGCTCTGTTTGTAGCTAGTCGTTACCATCTATTCCTATTTGTCCTCCCCTCACCAAATATTATGAGAATGATGTGTCAAAAAAAAACATTAGCATTGACTCATAAAATAGAATTGAATATTTTGATCGTGCCAATGTGGCACGTCAGAAGACTTCTGGCAACCAGCATTTTGTTGCTTTTGTTGTGTCAGCTTTAGTTTAGAAGGCGCCGCCACCGATTCCAGCTGCTTCTCTTTTTTGAGCCTGTCATCACATCTACTTCGTACCGCATCTTTGTGTTGCTTTTTGGTTGTCATCGTATTACTGTACTCTTCACTTATGCTTCCACCATACATGTGAAAGTGTATACATGTGAAGCATCGTTTTGTGTCTGTTCAAGTATGGTGCCTCTATTGAATTTAGTGCGTCACAATTTTACATTAATGCATAATAAATGTTGTTTGACCTTGAGTGCTGTATGTGTAATGTGTACTGGTTAATGTGCCTGTGTTTTTGCCACTCTAGGAGAGGGAGAGGAGGAGGCAACATGTAATGCTGATGAAGGCTGTTGAGGCTCGCAAGAAAGCAGAGGTAGCCCATAAGCACACAAACGGTCCTCTCCATAGAAAGAGCCTAAGTCATTATTCCCTGGACGGATACCAGCTTCCTGTCCTTTTTTGCGCGCTCTTTCCCTCCATTCATTTTTTTTTTTCTACACACTTACCAAGTCAAAAGATTCTGGCCCTCAAGCACTTTTCTTTTGAATGCACAGCAGCATTAGGCTGAATTCTAATACAGCTCAGCAAAGTCAAGTAAACCTTGTCTGTTTTCACACACACACACACACACACACACACACTTTGCTTCCTTAATGCTCTCTTGAATTTTGGACTCTCCAGGAGCGTGAGCGCTTGCGGCAGGAGAAAAGGGATGAGAAGCGCCTGAACAAAGAGCGTAAACTGGAGCAACGGAGGCTGGAGCTGGAGATAGCGAGGGAACTGAAGAAGCCAAATGAAGACATGTGTCTGTCTGATCACAAGGTAGTTAATATAGTTGCTCATCTGCTCAGTGGTGTGATTGTAAAGGTGATCACCGAAATCCATTTTTAAAACATACACACATTGATGTGATGAATAATTAGTTGATTTTTCTCATTTAAGTGCTGTTAAATAGCGCTCAACATTATTATTATTATTATTATTTTTATTATTAGTAGTAGTAGTATTAGTAGTATTGTTATTCAATTGTAATAACTAGTTAGTTCAATATTTTTGAGGTCAGTACTTACAATAAGATCACATGGTAGAAAAGCATTTTTATGTGTGGAGGTGTATGCCCCCAAGTGTTAAAAGGCGAGTACTACATAATGTAGAAATGTAATCGTCATCACTATAAATTGGAATGCACCATCTTGATAATAGTCAACAGGTGTGAGATATGATAACAAAACTTTTCCCACAGCTGTTGAAATCACATTTTCCTTCTCACAGTAACACATACAAACTTTACCCCCTCTCCTTTGGGCAGCCTCTCCCAGAATTCTCCCGGATTCCTGGACTCATCCTACCAGGACGTGCCGTGTCCGACTGTCTGATGCTGATGCAGTTCCTGCGAGGCTTCGGGAAGGTTCTGGGCCTTGATTTGAATGCGGATGTGCCCACCCTGGGCATGCTACAGGAGGGCCTGCTCAATGTGGGGGACAGCATGGGCCACGTCCAGGACCTTCTGGTCAAACTACTTTCTCTGGCAGTCTGTGATCCCGGTTTGCCACCTGGACAAAAGGTGAGCTAGTTCAGCAAGTCATGCATTGTGCTTATGTGTAATGTTGAACCTTTGAACCTCTGAGACCATCTTAAGCATTATAAACCTAGTAGTTTTAGTTAACAGCATATAATAAGCTATGTATTATTATATTTTGTTTTACATGACAAAAGTAAGATAAACTCATTCAATATTTTATATTGCTTTGCTTTAAAATATCCATCAGTATATGTTTTTTGTAGATCCTTCACGTCCTAATCAGTCAATCAGTTGTTCCATTGGGATATTGTTATTTTTGTTATGTTTTAGTGTTTAGAGTGAAGGTTTGAGTACTTTTTCCTGCACTGTGTGTAGATGTGTATAAATATTCAATCAACCTAAAGTCATCCAGGGAAAGTTCATCAACTTGACCTATTTGGCATCCTGTCCTCTCTCAGGCAAAAACCATGCTGGGGGACCACCTGACCAACGTTGGCATCAACAGGGATAATGTGTCTGAGGTGCTACAGATGTACATGGGAGCCCATTGTGCCAATACAGAGCTGGCCCCCCTGGCCCTCAGTCTGAAAACAAAGGCCTTCCAGGCCCATAAGCCGTCCCAGAAGGCCTCAATCCTGGGCTTCCTGGCTAACGAGCTGGCCTGCAGCAGGGCTGTTATCAGGTAGGTGAAGAAGCTGGAACTAAAAAGTGAGACTGTCCAACTGAGCACTGTACTTGTTTTATTAATACGGTCTGCATCAGTGTTGTTGGAGGGTTATAAAGGGCTCTACAAAACCTCCCCTACTTCTGGATTCACATAATTCTATTCACTAGTCACCACTCACTGAAAGAATTATATTCATTGACCATGTTCTCTGTGTGCTTTGATTTTGCTTAACACTCAAGTTATTCACCAGCCAATAATGGTGTGTTTTATTGATGCAGTGGAAACGCTTAATGAAGCTGCAGTAGGGAGCAGTAATTTGGAGTAAAGTCCTTTTGATTGCAGGGAAATTATGCAAATATTAATTTGTGCTCCGGGATACCAGCTTATTGAAGTTTTTTTTACTTTGGCTGTATATAGTTTCCTGCCTCCCCAAGCTTTCATCTTTTACTCAATATATTTGTTATTCCTATCTGAGAACACCAAAACATGGCCGTACACAGACACCACTGTAACTTGAAAGGATTGTGTTTCCCTTTTCAGTGAGATTGACAAGAGCCTGGATCAGATGGCAAATATGAGGAAGGACAAGATCATTATGGAGGGAAAACTGAAGAAGTAAGTTTTCTTGCATTCTAAAATAGTTATGCTTGTATTCTCTGTACACCAACACACTGAACCTGAATGTATTCATGCAGGTTGAGGATCATTTATGCCAAACGTACTGGGAGGAGGGAGGCCAGTATGGGTGTCGAAGAGAACCAGTCTATTGGCACACCGTCCTCTGCCGCCAAACGCAAGAGGAAACTGGGTGGAGACAGCGATGAGGATGATGATGACGATGACGACAGTGATGACCAGGCAGAGGAGGACGACGATGACGAGGAGGAAGAAATTAAGATGAAGGTTAAAAAGGTGGAGACATATGATGAGGTAAAAAAAAAAAAAAAAAGATGGATCCATCTCTTGATCGGTCTTAACTGACTTTTAAGGGTTGCTCACTGACATGGCCTGTTTTTCGTCCTGTCAGGATGAAGTTGAACAAGCCACCAGTCTGGAGGAGCTGGAGAAGCAGATAGAGAAATTAGCCAAGGTATGCTCTCCATATAAGGCATCACAACAGGAATGCATGGTTTGTTCACATTAATAATGTGTGATTAAATACAGGATATAGAGAGATAAAAACTATAATAAATAAAAAAAAGTCCCACAGAAACCACCAATGTTTTTTGTTCCTACCAACATTGTAAGGTTTGTTGCCACGAAGATGTATTTAAATACAATTGAATTAAATGTATAAGAAGTAACCAACAATAATAAAAGAGCCACAACCACAAAGTGTGTTAATATACAGTGTATTGAAAACAAGCATATATAATGAACATGTAAGCCAACATAGGATTATTTGCTAATGAAAGCATTAATTAGCTTAATAAATTACCTCATTAGCATAGCATGTAATGCACAATACATCACAGTCATTACAAAACGACATGAGGTAGCGTACATGTCTGTTGTTTTTCCTGAAGGTGCGTAGATCAACATCATGTATAGAAATCACAGTATTTTGTATCACTGCAGCAACATCATCAGACCAGGAGAAAGCTGTTTGAAATATCCCATTCTCTGCGCTCGATGATGTATGGCCAGGACCGTTACCGCCGCCGGTACTGGGTACTTCCCCACTGTGGAGGGGTCTTCATTGAAGCCATGGAGAGTGGAGAAGGTAGTTACGGTACAACACACTCTAAGTTTGATGACGTCAATGGGCTCATCTGATTGCATAGGTTGGAAAATAAAAATCATCGGATGGAATCTTGCAGGAAGAGGAAGGAAGAAATGTTGTAAATACATCTGTTAAGCTGCGTGTTCAGCTGTTTTTGTTTGAAATATGCTGATGATGTTTTACTTTATCTTAATTCTCTATGACTAAACCAAATGACTATACATATTGTGTTTTCAGCTACATTAACAAAACTTTCTCCCTGCAGCTCCAGAGGAACTAGAGGAGGAACGACAGAGGAGAAGGAGAGTGGCAGAGGAGGTCAAGGTCAAAGAGGAACCTCAGGAGATCGAGTTGGAGAAGGAGAAACCGGCCAACCTTGATGGGCAGAGTGTTCGAATGCGTGGTTTGGAGCATGAGAAAGAGGAGGAAAAGGAGCATGAGGGGAAGAAAAATGTCCTCTTCTACCAACAGCCAAGCTGTGTATCCAAACTGTGCACATTCCGGGATGTCCTCAAGGACGTCAGCAAAGAAAGTCTGTCGGCAGAAGACCAGGAGAGTCCCCATGTGAGACAAAATGGCACGAGCCCCTTGGGCACGCCTGTTGCCACAACCACAGTAACAGCATCCTCCCCCACTCATAATACCTCTGAGCCGGCAGGAGCAACAACCCCCTCCATGGTGACTTCTAATGACACTACTAACATCCCTCCCCCGGCTTCAACCTCTTTATCTGTCCCATGCCTGCCAGCCCCACGTGACAGCCCAGGGAACACACCTCCGACCTCCTTCCCATCTCCGTATCTCTCATTCCAAGCCAATGACCAGCTGCTCAGAGTCCTGACAGAGAGGAGTGGACATTGGTTCAGTCTGCTTCCTCGCAACCCCTGTGATGTCACTTCTATCACCACACCTCCTCCAGGAGCGCCCCGTGTGTCTCCCCAGGCGTCCTCCACCCCAGCCAGGCCCAGATCCCCGCCTCAGTCCCCTGCCCTCCCTCTCACTCCCTCTGCTGCATCAGCCTCAGCCAGCCCGCATCACCCAGCTGGCCTTCTCAACTACCCACTATCAGCCCTGCAGGTGAGGCTTCAAATAGTGATAGTTGTGTTCTATACAGTTATTTCTACCATGTACCAGATCACCAAACCCTTGAGTCTCAGTTTTGTTCTCCGCAACTTACCCTTTTGTTTTGCATCTTTTCTCCCCAGGTGAAATCAGGTGCTTCATTGCTAGGAGTTTCTTTCGGAAGCTGGCCCTGTGGCATCATAAGTCCCAACCTACCTCTGTGCAGCAGCCCCAATCCCATGCTGGGTCACTCTCTGGAGGGAAACACGGCAGCAAGTGTCTCCAGCAAGAGTGACTCACCTTTACCTTGCATTGAGAAAACCTCATCTCTGCCCTCTCCTGCCCTGGAGATGCCCAAATCCCTGGACCATGCCACACCTCGGCCTATTCCAGAGGGTGAGTGAAAAAAACATTGAGAGATATTAAAGTTGGAAGCCGTAAGCAACCCCCATTATTTTGCCTGAGAAGAATTCACCTGCCTCAAACATTTAACTTGCCTGAATAATCCAATATAATTGGATTAGGGAACGTTCTGCTCTACTGTACACAATTTCATTTGGGTATAACACATCTGAATGAAGCGCTGTTTTACAGTGATGTACGTTCAGTGTCTTGTAGTTTACGTGTCTTGTTTGTGCTCATTGTCACAGAGATGCTGACAGGGTGGTGGCGGGTGTCTGACATTGAGCAGCTGAGGGCTTTAGTCAGTGCTCTCCACAGCCGAGGCATAAGAGAGAAGGGCCTCCAGAGGCAAATGCAGAAATACACAGAGATCATCCCCCAGGTCTGCACCAAACACAGAGATGGTGAGTCCTTCAACACTGCTTCTGTGTCATGCTCATGTGGTGAGTGTATTTGTGTGTGTATTCATGGCTGACTAATGTCCCTCATATTGTCCATCTAGTGGCCATGATCGAGCTGCGTGACCTGGAGGAGAGCCAGGTCAGCGTGGAGTCTGTGCGAGGCTGGTGCGTTGAGGAACAGGCCATGGAGATGGACATTGCTGTGCTGCAGCAGGTAGAGGAGCTTGAGAGGAAGGTCACAGCAGCCAGCCTGCAGGTCAAGGTAAAACACTGAATATATACCCTATGCGTTTTGTTAACTGTGTAAAAAAATATATATAAACATGGAGTTGTGTTATCAGAGACCAACCGCTGATGTCCTCTCCCAGGGCTGGACATTTCCGGACCCTCAGTCTGAGCGGGAGGACCTGGTGTATTACGAGCACAAGCCCCCTACCAAATCGACGCCAGCGTCTGCAAACGCAGGGGACAAGGACTCCAAGGAGCATCCAGAGGAGCGGGGGGAGAAGGGCGGGGTGATGCGTCACCTGGACAACCCGCTGGATATAGCAGTGACACGTCTGGCTGATCTGGAGCGCAACATCGAGAGAAGGTACCTGAGGAGCCCCTTAGGTACCACCATTCAGATCAGGCTGGATAATGTGGGTACGGTCACTGTCCCTGCCCCCGCCCCATCCACTAGTGCTGACAGGGAAGGGTAGGTCATTTCTCCAACCAAAGCTCCCCACTCTCCCACTAAGACCCTTTCCTCTCTCTGTGTGTGCTTTATGTTTCCCATACTATTCAACCAGTGAGGGTCTTTGCTGCGTTCACAGCAGATTTCTGTGGTGGCTTTTGCATTTTTGTTTGTTTCTTTGGTCTTGTGCAGTTTCTTGGGTGGGGTGGGGGGGGGTCCCCACTCAGTTTCATTTCCTGTGTAGGTATTGTTTACTGGTTTACTGGCTTGTTTTTTTTCTGGAGTCATCTGCATGGTGTTGTGCATCAGTAACCTTGGTTATGGGCATTCTCATGTCCCCCACTGTACAGTATACACTCACAGGTTTTCACACTTTCTGCATGAACTTTTCCCTGAACATAACAAAATCGGTGTGCACTTCTCCAAAGCGCCCTACACCTCCCAAATCCTCATGCCTATCTCTGCACAGCTGGAGCTCTTAATGGCCTGCTGTCTTGTTGGCGGCTGGCTTAACTGAGACAGTTAACTGCCTATTATGTGTGTGGAGACGCTCCCACATATTCACATACGTGTGTGTACTTTTGTTCCTCATCATCCCTCATTATCTTTTTCAGCGGTGAGGAGGAGGTAGCCCACGGTATGAAGGTGTGGAGGAAGGCCTTGACTGAAGTGCGTAGTGCTGCCCAGTTGGCCATGTGTATCCAGCAGCTTCAGAAGTCTATCGCCTGGGAGAGGTCCATCATGAAAGTGGTGAGCAGCGTACTTCCACCCCGTTAATTAAAAACAAACTCTCTTCAGGAAGTGTGCGGTTGTTTTTAATGGGTGCACTTGCTTTTTTAGTACTGTCAGATGTGCAGGAAGGGAGATAACGAGGACCTCCTCCTGCTGTGTGACGGCTGTGACAAAGGCTGCCACACGTACTGTCACAAACCCAAGATCACCAGTATTCCAGAGGGAGACTGGTACTGCCCAGCCTGCATATCCAAGGTATCAGAGCCATTTATATTGCACTGACATCCCTCTATGGATCATCGCTTGTAGAGGGAATCCTAGCTTTGTATTTTAGGCATGTATTCCATGGGAGAGACAATGACGCGCAACAGTTCCCCCGTTTTCCAAATAACTGCGAGGATTATCCATTTGCCGTTTGATTCCATGTCCTCTCAACTTTTATTGTCTGCAGCATTGATTGGCATTCATCCCATTAAGTGACAATAAACCTCTCCAATTCATATTCATAAAATTCTGAGAACATTTTTTTTTAATTTCATATATTAGTATAATAAATCAGCAAGTGGACACCAGACTTTAATTGCCCCAGACTACAGAGAATGCATTGTTTTCTCTGTGCAGGCAAGCGGCCCATCACCCAAAAACAAAAAGCCTCCAAGCAGACCAGTAGTATCCAGTGGAGGAGGTGCTAAGAAAGGTTGCGAGGGGAAGAAGACTGGAAAGCAGGCAGGTAACGGAGAAGCAGCGGAGGACGACCCGGCCAGCGCCAGCAGCACGCCCAAGAAGGGCGTTAAAGACCCTAGCAGGAAGAGGAAAACGGAGGAGAGCTCACCTGCTCTGCCAGCACCCAATCAGGAGGGCCCTGTGTGTGTGAAGAGAGCCAAGACAGCCAGAGACAACAACAGGGACCTGGGATTATGCAGGTATGCACCCCTGGCTTGTTCATACCTGTCTTTGTATTGGATCCTTATTTATCACCCTCTTCTTAACACATTTACACTCACTGATATCTACTGTATGATGTTAACAAGAAGTTACAGGGAGCTGCTGCTTTTTCTTTAGCGATAAATATGATTCTTCTGCGGTGAACCCCTTTAATTTAAGGTTCTCTTGTAACACACCAGCGTTGATGCTCACAGTACTACCATGTGCTAACCCCCCCCCCCCCACACACACACACACACACACACACACACGCACACACACTTCTGAAATGACGTCTCTGCCTTACCTCTATTTACACATCCAGGAGACGCGGAGCAACATAATCATTCATTAAGAGTCTTGTTTGTGTCCACTTCATGAATACAAATCAAATATCTACTTTCCTTTGGCTTTTTCCATCTATACCAACTCCTGAGGGAAATATGTGGCTGTTAAGCTGTGAAATGCTCCACTTACTGTGTTTTGGTGCTGAGCAGGTGGTGTACAGTGGGTTGTAGCCTGCCCAGAACTCCAACCGAAACAATCAAGTTGAGAGCAATAAACTTAAACAATGAGCTCTACTAGTACAGCAGAATTGAAGTCAGTTGATAATTCTCTCGGGATTTGATACAATGAGCGACATGTATTTGATCCATTGTTAATATATAAATATTGACCAGTTTGTAGGATTTAGGAAAGTGAATTGGCAGAAATGTAATATAGTATTCATAGTTTTCATGAAACTGAGAAATGTTGTGCTTTCATTAGCTTAGAATGAGCCCTTCATAGATATACTATACATACTACCTACTACTACTACTAAGTCCACCATGTTGCACCGCCATGCTTCTGCAGTAGCACAGAACAGACAAACTAACCACTGGCTCTAGAGAGCCTTTCTTGTTTATTGTTACCATCTTATTTCTCAGCACGCTTGGAAAAGGGAGGGGTTATTGGTGGAGGAGCCAGATGGTAGCAATCTGCAACCTTACCACTCGATGTAACCAAATCATACTCAAAGAAACATAAACCCACTGCTTTTCTAACCATATGTGTGTTTATTTGTGTATATTTGTGTGTTCAACAGGGTTCTTCTTGCTGAGTTGGAGCGGCATCAGGATGCATGGCCTTTTCTCACACCTGTCAACCTGAAATCAGTCCCTGGCTACAGGAAGGTCATCAAGAAACCGATGGACTTCTCCACTATCCGTGAGAAGCTTGTGAGCAGCCAGTAAGTTCCCATCACCTCTGTTTGTTCCTTCTCCACTGAAAGCCTTCAGGGCATTTGCACACAATTTAAAGAAGTGAGAGTGGTGTTTTTCTCAGAAAAACACGTTTTTGTAACACCACAGTGTGCATTCTCTCCTAAAGTGTTCTTTCTTTTTTTCAGGTATCAAAACCTGGAGACTTTCATCATTGATGTCAACTTGGTCTTTGATAACTGTGAAAAATTCAATGAAGACAATTCAGACATTGGCCGAGCTGGTCATAACATGAGGAAGTTCTTTGAGAAGCGCTGGACTGAGCTTCTGAAACAAACAAACTAAACGTCTGTTCAGATTCTCCCCATAAGCCCATTCAACTTTTCATACCGGAGCACCAGGTTTTACTTTTATTTTTATTTTCTGATGGAGAATGTGGTTTGGCAGAATGGACGAAGAAGTCAAATCCTTAATAAGGAACCCATGGTGTGCATAAGATGAGATCTCACCTTGAAAAAAATAAATAAGTCGTTACATGAGGTGCGCTGGATTTTAATACAACAGGGATAAAAGCCCCAAAGAGTCCCAGAGAAATGGGGTGTCGTAGTGCAATACCATTCCCTGTCTCAGAACACTGCACTGAATTAATCCTCAACTGTCACTGATGTGTCTGCGCTAGAAGACTTTCCACTACTTGTATATAGTCTTTTGTTATTTAATCGTATTATAGTGAATGTATTTAATTTTGTAATAATTATTTATGAATCAAGGTCCACTTCATTTTCTATGAAAAGGAAGAATCAGCTGAACTGCTTTGAATTAAAAAAAAAAAGGAATGTGTCTTTGTGTTATAATTTTTCTCCCAAATATCAAACAAAGCCAAGAAAAAAAAAAACTGTTTACACTGTTCAGTGCTTTGGGGCATCAGAGGACTGTATTCATTTGTTCAAACTGTAAAACTGCATTTATTTACAGGAACAGCAGAGGGGCAGTTAGACAATGGTGATTCATGTGTATATACTGTTTATTAATGTCAATATTATGTCTTGTTTGGAACGATGTGTAAAAATTGTTTAAGAATATTAAGATATTGTTTATGCCTTAGAATGATTGTAGCATTCTATTTTAGTGAACGTGATGAAAACATTATCATAAATATTGTTTGTACAGTATATACATATCCTCTGCAAACACTGTGGTATCCTTAATCTTGGTAGTGCCTACCCTTCCAACAGGGGCATGTAGGGGATGTTATTGTTTTTAGTTTTCTTTCTTATATCTTTTTTTTTTTTTAAATATGATTTCAATCCAACAAGGCCTCCAAAGTTGGACAGTGATACAGAAATCATTCCTCACCATAGCAGAAAAAAAGGAACAACAGGCATTCAGTTATGCTTCCATGATGCATTTCCTCGTAATCTGCCACAATACAGAGGACCTAAGGCCATTTGTAACCACTGTGTTGAACCTTGCTGTGTGTTGTGGCCTGATGGAGGCAGCTAGATTTTTTTGTACCTAAGTCAAGAGTACTTGAAGTTACTTTATTTAAGATATTGTGGAATAAAAGTATCATTCTTTTGTAGGAGCTTTATTTTTCACTAGTGTGTGGCACGGACCTATTAAAAGGATGTTTTTCAACGTAAATGACATCAACTTGTTTTATTTCAATTCTATCGTACAAATCCTGCTTTTGGAAAAGGTACTATGTGTGGATTTATCCCCTTTTTTTCTCTCAAATAAGAAATATATTTATGACCACAATCAGATTGCTACTGATCTGATTTCAAGGTGTATATTGTTGCATTAGAGCTTGTTTTCTCAAGCTTAACAATCACATGTCCAAAAGGGTTTATCCAATCTCTTACCATCAAATAACTTTTTTTAAAATAGTAAAATAAACAAGACTCTTAAAGTGTGCATTATAATGATGCAAATGCACAATTAAAGGTTATGAAGATGAATGACACAAACACATTAAATGTTTGGAGTTGTCAGAAAATATTAATTGAAGACAATTGGTGAATAAGAGAGGCAGCTCACAAGAATATGGACATTTTGAAACATGGATGATCAAGATAGTTTTACACTCTTCAATCTGATTTTCTCAAAGTGTAAGCAGATTGAAATGTGCTTGATTAGTCTCACAAATATCACTGGCAACAACAAAACAATACAATACATATAGTGAGTTTTTAGAGAAATGAAAGTAATATCTCCATTGTACTGTGTCATTTTATCTTAGTAAAAAAGAAAGTGAAATAGGACCGGGGAGAAAAGGTACTTTTCATTCAGAATTCCCCTGCCAGTTTTATATTTAATACATTAACATGTAATCAGCATTTTAATTTTAATGCTGTAACTCTTAACTACATAGTGTTTTAAAAACAATGTTTTTTGTCTGTCTGTCTGAAAAGTGCAAATACACATGGGGTACAATATGTCAAATTCATTATAAAAATAAAACTTGGGCAGTGATGAATTGTATATAACCACTGTGTTAAAATCCCATACATTTTTTTTTACAAGAACCGGAATTACAAAACTTCAGTTTCCAAATTACTTTAAATAGCCATTTTGCCCCACTTAAAGTAATCAGCTGATAGTAATTTGTATTATTAATGTGAATCTGCAAAATAACTAAAATGAAAAATGAATTAAATGTTGTGGAGTGAAAAGTAAACTATACCCCTGTTTTACTGGGGTAGAATTATCAGAAAATTCAAGTATAAGTACTTCAGAATTGTACAGTTTTCTCCTTGTCCTGGCTTCAGAGCTGTTCAAGTCCAGAGACATCCAGAGGGTGACGTTGCTGACGTCACGGTCATCTGTTTGATGCGGAAGTAAACAAGGTTCAAGCGAACGGACGACAGCACGACGGAGAAAGGTAACGTATGCTGCTGTAATTGTACGTAGCTGATGTTACAGTTACATTTTACGTGCTGTACGAGTTCGCTTGTTGGGTTGTTTGGATAACAAACAATTAATTCCCCGCTGCTGAATAATGACACGACTTAGTATCACAAAGTAGCCTTTCTATCAAAAGTAGAACGTAGCCTCTCGGCTCTGCTGCACTGTTAGCTTGAGACTCAACGTTAGATAACGTTTTAGACGTCTAACGTTAGCTAACGTTAAGTCTAAAACATTAGTTTCCTAGTTAAAAATGGGAGCGCTCCTATGTTGCCGGGGAACATAGGAAGTTAAAAACAAAAATGCACTAGATACTAATACATATAATAATAAACAATAAATAAATGTCAATCTAAATAATGAAATGGAGAGTAAAATTAGGTGCATATGACCCTTTTTGGGACAAAATATAGCCCTTTACGAGCTATAATATTAAAGCAATGAACACATTATTGCAGCAATATTTAAATTCAGTTATACACATTAGACTGACATGAGCCGTATGACATAATATGTACTTTACTTGAGTGTATGCTAATACAACATGAACGTGATGTACACGTTAATAATGGCCAATTGAAACTCTGCATATTGAGTGCATTTACTTTTCTCATTCCCTCTATGTGAACTTCAGGACCGGCTCTCCAGATGACATCTCTGATTTGCACTTTACAAGACCATCGGGACGATGTCAACTGGTGTGTCTTCTCCGGCAAACTGTTTGCCACCTGTTCTGGGGACAAAACTCTCAGGATCTACTACACCCGGGACTTCTCGGAGCTGCCCTTCTCACCGCTGTCGGGACACGGATACAGCGTCCACTGCTGTTGCTTCAGCACCTGTGGACAGTTCCTTGCCTCATGTTCCACTGATGCGACCACGATGATTTGGTCCATGGCCACGGGTGAGATTGAGGCCGTCCTGGAGCATCCTGGTCGTAGTCCTGTGAGGGTCTGTGCACTCTCTCCTGACTCTGCCCACCTGGTTTCCGGTGCATCAGATGGCACATTGGCTCTGTGGGATTTCCCCTCCAAACAGCTTCGCAGGTACATTTGATACAATTTTAAATATTTATGGAGCTGAAGCAATGGTCAATCATCAGAAAATTAATTGGCTGATCTAATCTATAACAAGGGTGTGGGTAACTGGGTATGGTTTCTGATTTTCTAGTTGACTACGTTTTGACATTTTAAAGACTAAGTGATTGATAGATTAATTGGATACATATGAAGAAGATTAAATGATAATGAAGATAATCTGGTAATTACAGGCCCATTTATACAGATACACAGCAGAATACAAGCCTCTCTCATGACTTGACAAAGGGAACTGAAACCTCAGCGAAACAACTTACACTGTTTGCAGTCACACGACATTATTTGCACTGTGCTGACAGCATCCAGTTCCATGTGTTATTATTCTTGAACAATGGCAATAAAAGATGTGCCGGTGCTGATGCAGCTGCTGTTGGTTTTGTCTGTGAAGGACCGGAGCAGTGAATGACACGACAATGGTAGCCTGCTCCTTCAGCCCCTGCAGTCAGGTGTTCATGACCGGCTCCACCTACGGAGACCTGCGTCTGTGGGACTTGAACATGAACCAGCTCTATGCAGAGAAAAATGCCCACGACCTGGGGGTCACCTGCTGCACCTTCGCTCCCAGCATCCTCAGTGGTGAGAACCGATGCTGCGTGTTTATTAGTCGTGTTTTTCTGGAAGCATTTAAGAGTAAAGAAAGCATAAAATATTAATTATATATTTGGCAAGAATCCCACACATCTGATTATTAAAGTTTGCCAAAGATACGTACACAGGTATGACACTTTCCAGTTGAACGAATGAAACTTATTATCATATAGGAGAGCAACAGTAAATATACATTGACATTTAATAATGTTCTCTAAATGACTGGAAATTAAAAACTATAAATGAATATGCAAATACTAAACTATGATCAAGAAAAATAAGGGTCAACTTGAAAGATGAAGTTTGGTATCGCGTAATATTTTTTGTCTCGTTAGGTGGTCAGGTCGTGCAGTTTCGTCTGGCGTCCTGCGGGCAAGACAGTCATCTAAAGATCTGGGCTGTGAAGAAGTTCACCTCTGGAGGTAAAGTGACGCATCTTCACATATCTTTGCATACTGGAAGATTTCTCTCTTTGTATGGTCCTTTCTGCCATAACTACAACCTACAATACAGCGTTATCCATGAACACTGCCACTGTACTAGGCAGCGTTTGATTATTGCGTTGTCATATGTAAATCTGATCCTTAGCCTGATCCGTGGATGATGGTGTTGGAGAAACTGCACTCTGCATACACACTAGTTGTCTAGACTACAATATTAATGTTGTCTGTTTCTAGCCCTCCAAGGCACCCTTCATTTGTGTAAATAGTTACTAAACACTGAACAAAAATATATACACAACACCTTTGTTTTGGCTCCCATTTTTCACAAGTTGAAATAATGACTCTTAAGACTTTTTATGTGCACACAAAAGGCTAATGCTAAATGTGTTCACAAATGTGTTCAAATCTGTGTAATGAGCACGTCTAAACCCGACAGGTGTGGCTTTTCAAGATGTTAAAAATTGCACGATTGTTACACATTTTTTTAATCAGCAGATTGAACCGTCCTCACAACCACAGAACATGTATGTAACCATGCCAACGCAGGACCCACACATTGGTTTATTGTGACCAGCCTAAGGTCAAATCATGCCGTTTAATTAACATGTTGATATGCCACACCTCTCAGGTGGACACATTAGAAGTGCTCACTAACATGCTTTTGAAGAAATGTGTGCACACGTTTTGAGAGAAATTAGCCTTTTGTGTGCTTCGAAAAAGTCTGAGATCTTTTATTTCAACTCATGAGAAATGGGAGCAAAAACACGACAAATCGTGCCAGATATGGTGCCAGATATAAATACATTTTATTTGAAAGAAATCCAGAGTAGCTGCCAGTCCAAGCCCCTTTTTCTGTGTTGTTCCATGCTGCTAAGTGTATATTTGCACAGATTTACACAGATTACATTTTTTCTCATTTTTTTTTACATTCATCAGCTCCCCTTCTATTTTCTTTCTCCTTTGGGAAGCCTTGTTCTACTGTTATTTTTCTTTCTGTTAAGGGGGGATATTTAACATGTGTGTGTGTGTAATTATAGCTGCTCCTCTCTCTCTTGTAGGCTATAAGATGCAGCTCCTGCACACATTAACTGGCCAGTCGGCTCCGGTCCTCTCCTGTGCGTACTCCTCAGATGGACAGCTGCTTGTGTCTGGGTAGGTCTTTAAGAAGCTTGAAGAAGCCTGTTGGTGACTTTGTTTTAGTCTCTTAATACAGGTTGCATGTACTTGCATGTACATTTCTGAATTTCCCAAGGTTGTTTTTAGATTGATTATAGCCAGTATATTCTATTCCAGTGGAGTGTATTATCACACAATAATACAACTCTGACAACTAGGCAGACAGAATGATCAGATGTGATGTAAGTATTGTCTATTTCTGGTTTCAAATATATTTTCAACAACAGGCTGCCTGGAATGTAAAACAATATTTATAATTAATTAATAATACTAATATATTTTGTTCATAAATTCCTTGAATCAATCTTGAATAGTAACTAATAATAAACTTTGAGAGTGCAGTACTTCAGTGGAACCACTGGAGGGAGACGTAGATCGCTTTATTCCTCAATGAGTGAATGGATCCAGAGGCGGGTCTTCCATGGTGGCACGGGGGGGCACGTGCCACCCCTGCATTCTGATTGGCCACCCCGCGTGCCCCCCCAATGGTCATTGGCTCGTTGGTAATGTCAATCATCGTGTAAAGTTCGCTACACACACGGCGCACGTTAAAACGGAAGTAGATGTGAAACCTAAAGTGACGACCGTGTTAAGGACTCATGAAGGCTTTTATTTTCGAAAAAATACAAAGGAAGTAGCTCTGTGGCTCTGCGGTAATGAACTCGTTTAACTTCAACAGTCGGACTTTCTTGCAACATGATGCTTCGGTAACTTACCGGGTGCAACGAGTTAAGGTAAGAACAGAACACTACAGGTTCTTTAAAACTGTCGGTCACAAAAATGTTTTGCCAACTTCTGTTAAATTTGCATGAAAAACTGCTCTTAAACAACACGACGACAGGTGTGTTTTAGTTTAGTTAGCTCTCCACCTGAAAAAACGTCAACACATCTCTCCACTGTTTCAGTAAGGTTAGCATCTGTCGTGTGTTTTGCGACATGAATTAATAGTCAACAACAGAGTAGCCTATCATCATTGTTGCTACTGTAGGTACAGTGCAAATAACATGCTTTTCATTGTGTTTGTGAACACGTTTTCAATGTATAGCCTACTACAGTATGAAACGGAGGCAGGGAGATATCTTCGATTTCTTCTCCAAGAAGAAAATTAGCAGGGAAAGTGCAGGTGACCAGGATGAGAGTCAAGCTGAATGCAGCCAGGCAGAACAGGGTCAAAATTCCCAGGGCCAGAGCCAGACCAGCACTTGATCTGATTGTGATACAGGACATAAAATTGTTTATAAAATGTAAAGAGCTGAGAAGTTATTTTGAAGTGTCAGCACTGAGCAGTACATTGAGTTTTACTTGATCTGATTGTGATACAGGACATAAAATTGTTGACACAATGTAAAGAGCTGAGCAGTTGTTATTGTCAATTTCACTGTGAGAATTTGAGTGGCAGTGCTGTCCTAATTTAATTTTGATGTTGTTGCTTAATCTTAATAAAACACAGAACACTGAGCATTTTATTCTATTTTTTGAAAATTCTATTTCACATTTTAATTTTATTTATTTTTAATATCATGGGCTCTTTTTTTTTTCTTTACATTGTTTCAGTGGTGTTTAAAACTGATTACTAAACAGAACTGCTATGTTCACTGTACAAAGCTTTCTCCCCCCCCCCCCCCCCCCCCCTCGTTTCTGTTACTTTTGGGCGGCCCCCCCAGATTAATGGTCGTTACCCCCTGTGCCACCCCACAAAAAATTCTCTGGACCCGCCCCTGAATGGATCTGAACATGTACCAAATGAATGTTTATAACTGTTTTCAACAGATAGGCTTTTAGTCTTAATTTTTATGACTTTATTATCTTTTTATCATATTTTATTATTTCATTTGACTTTCTCAGGCTGTGTTCTCTGTTGTGATACCTGTGTTGTTGATTTGTGTTTTTCTTTTATAAATCTCTCTGAGCTGCATTTTATGTTCTATTTAAGGTTCTATAGGCATATTTCTACTATTAGAAATAATCATTTTATTTATTCACAGTATTGTTCACATATTTACAGTTTTACCTTTTTGTTCTTTCAGCTCTGTGGACAAAACCGTCACCGTCTATGACGCTGTAAGTCCTTTCCATTGATTTACTTCGTGATAGGTTTTACAGAAAACTAATTGTATGTACCGCTCCATTCATAACACAATGTTCATATCGTCTTTATGTCTTTTTACAGAATAATGCAGTTCTGCTTTACACACTGAATCAGCACGAGAGGTAAACCATCTCTTATGTTTGTAAGCATGAATTTGTCCAAATGTAAATGTGTTAATTTCTCTCTCATTTTGCCAGACAGAATATCATGTATATAGTTGTGTGTTACATATTTATTTTATACTCTTACATGTTCTTTCACATATTTGTATCTTGACTTTGACTCTCATCATATTGAGTTATCATTGTTTTTCATGCCTTAAAGCACAAGAAGTTAAATTTGAATTTATAAACACATTTAAACAATATTATAAATGTGTTTTTGTGGTAAAACACAAAAACATGTACACTCTACCACTTACACACCAAATATTGTTTGTGCAGAATTCCCAAAAGAGGTCTTTCACACAGTTTCTCTGGCAACTGGTGGTAATAAACATACACAAGCTCCGTCTGTCTTTAATAAACATATTTTTGAGGAATTTTTGAGATATTTCCTGACTAGTTTTAATAGTTTTTAGGTGTTGATAACACACATTGTTCAGCTATATCAAACATCAGCAGTAAATGTGAGTTTTCAACAATATCTCACTTGTAGGGAAGGCAGAGACGCCCCACGTTTTTAATAGATCGTGACCCAGTGTGTCACAAAACAGCATTTATCATGTTTAGAAAAAAGGTAGGAGCGCTATCACACTGTGTCTCTTTCCTCTTCACATAAACGTACACATAAGCGACAGCTGAATGATCACACTTATAAGCTATTTAAGACCAACCAGCCACCTGTGATTGAAAGGCAGAAAGCTCACTTCCTTTCACCGGGGCAAATGAAAGTCACTTTGGAAAAAACACTTCATGAAGTAGAAGTAGATGAGCCAAGTTGAGAGGAAGTGGATAAATGGATAAAATCAAATAAATAAATCACATCACTTGACAAAATGCCTCCAGGAAGCTCATTTGACTTCAGACCAAGTGATAATATAACAGTGTTGGGTTTGTGCATGCTTTTCTCTACATTCCCACTGGAGCTTGTTAAAGACATTGATTGAAGTCAACCAGCTTTTGTAGATGAACATATCTGAGCAATCCAGCTTAGGTTTCAGAGAGATTGTCCTCATTAACGTTGCTTTTACTTTCTTGAATCTAGTGAGGACTTCATTTGAACCCTTATTCAGATCTTTGGTGCAGCCTTTTGATGGGGTAAGCATCATTGAATTGGCCCGCTGGTGAAAAGCATTTGCATATATGGCACATAGTTAGCTCTGATATTGAGCCTTACTGCCAACTGTTTCACCATGTAAGAGCCAGACTGCAGCCTCAGGGGCCTTACAGCTGCTACCAAACTCAGGACTAAGATTTGGGGTGTTTGGTTTCTGAATGCTTGACATGCTTGAACGGACCTGCTTGAGGATCCAGTGCTCACAGAATCACAATTATCTTTAAAGTTACTCCTTGCAACTTACTTTTACAGGTTTAATGTAAATAAAGCTTTCCATTTCCCCAGTCAGTTTCTCCCTTTGTCTTTTTAATCCATACGAGTGCAGTGGCCGTTCAAAACGTGCCTGTTCAGAATGGATGATGTTTGGCCTCTAGTGTTGCCATCTGCAGTTTTCTTTCCTAGCCCCCTTAGTCTTTTTTCTCTTGTTTTAAAGGGAAGGTTACACCTCATTGTTAGCACAACCAACATCAAGGTGATTACTGTCCTCTGCTGCAGGTATGTGACGGCATGTTCCTTCTCGCCAAGTTCACCGCTAATTGCTACAGGATCTATGGATAAGACTGTGAACATTTGGAGGCTGGAGGACGGGTGCAGTGACCGTGGTGGGGAACACACACACACACACACACACACCAGCGGAGTAACATTTATATTTTGATGATGAATTATGTCTTTTTTTTGTATTTCAAATCTTTAGCATATTTAGGTTTGTAGAATGATTGCAGTGCATTTCTCATGTTTACAGTTACATATTCCTTTCTGTGTTCTAGAGGAGACTGATCTGACATCAAATGAAGGTAGGCAGGAATGATCATATACCTTACTGTATAGGATGCTATGCTGTAATCAGTGTTCAGTTTTTTGTCATCATTGGGAATGGCTGTGTGGTTACCACTGGGTGCAAAGTCCAAGTTTGGTCTGGCATGTCTGCCAGCAATATACACTATATTGCCAAGTATTCGCTCACCTGCCTTAATCACATATGAACTTAAGTTACATCCCGTTCTTAATCCATAGGGTTTAATATGACGTCGGTCCACAGCTGTAACAGCTTCAGCTCTTCTGGAAGGCTTTCCACAATGTTTAGGAGTGTTTATGGGAATTATTTGACCCTTCTTCCAGAAGTGCATTTGTGAGGTCACACACTGATGTTGGATGGGAAGGCCTGGCACTCAGTCTCCACTCTAACTCATCCCAAAGTTCTATCGGGTTGAGGTCAGGACTGCAAGCCTGTCAAGTTCATCCACACCAAACTCTCTCATCCATGTCTTCATGGGCCTTGATTTGTGCACTGGTGGACAGTCATGTTGGAACAGGAAGGGGCCATCCCCAAACTGTTCCCACAAAGTTGGGAGCATGGAATAGTCCAACATCTCTTGGTATGCTGAAGCATTCAGAGTTCCTTTCACTGGAACTAAGGGGCCAAGCCCGGCTCCTGAAGGCAAACCCCACACCATAATCCCCCTCCACCAAACTTTACACGTGGCACAATGCAGTCAGACAAGTACCGTTCTCCTGGCAACCGCCAAACCCAGACTCGTCCATCAGATTGCCAGATGGAGAAATGTGATTCAACACTCCAGAGAGCGCGTCTCCACTGCTCTAGAGTCCAGTGGCGGTGTGCTTTACACAACTGCATCCGACGCTTTGCATTGCACTTGCTGATGTATGGCTTGGATGCAGCTGATCGTCATGGAAACCCATTCCATGAAGCTCTCTAGGCTGTTCTTGAGCCGAAGGCCACATGAAGTTTGGAGGTCTGTAGTGGTTGACTCTGCAGAAAGTTGGCGACCTCTGCGCACTATGTAAATGGTAAATGGTAAATGGCCTCATTTATATAGCGCTTTTCTCCAAAGCGCTTTACAGGAATTCTCTCACACATTCACACCGACGGCAGAGTCAACCACACAGGGCGACAGCCAGCTCGTCAGGAGCAATTATGTGCCTCAGCATCCGCTGACCCCGCTCCGTCATTTTAGGTGGCCTTACACTTCTTGGCTTGCTGTGGTTCCCAATCACTTCCACTTTGTTATAATCCCACTGAGAGTTCACTGGAATATTTAGGAGTGAGGAAATTTCACGGCTGGACTTGTTTCACAGGTGGCATCCTATCACAGTACCACACTGGAATTCACTGAGCTCCTGAGAGCGACCCATTCTTACACAGATGTTTGTAGAAACAGTCTGGATGCCTAGGTGCTTGCTTTTATACACATGTGGCCATGGAACTTATTGGAACACCTGATTTCAATTATTTGGATGGCTAAGTGAATACTTTTGGCAATATAGCTCCTTTTAGTTTCATCTTGTGTCAGTGAAACCTCCAGACACTAATTTATGTCTTTACACAAGCTGTGCTAGCCACAACCTCCCAATCAATCAGTCAGAAGGATTCCAGGGGACGGTTGCATGGAGAACAATTTTTCAAAAGGTGCTGCAGACGACAGGGACTGAGCGTCTGGCTTTGACTCACCCTCTCAGAGAGAACCTCAGCGGGCCGATGCAGGCTGCTGGTCAGCGATTGGTCGGAGGGGGATGTGTCTGCGTGGCTAGTGGAGGAAGGCCTCGGGGGATTGGTCGACAAATTCAGGGCCAACAACATAGATGGGACAGAGCTGCTCAGTCTCACCAAGGAAACACTGGCGTCAGAGCTGCACATAGGTGAGGAAAACACACATCACACATTGCTCAGCGGGTGCAATGCCACTTCCTCAACCCCTCGTTCTCTCAGTCCTAATGCTTGATGATTTTTGCCTGAAATGTATGAATATAAACCCACTTTTAAGAGCATTACTCCTGCTCTCCTGTGAGAATGAACATGGAGGTGTGTGGATTAGGATGTTTTCTTACCTATATACATGGATAAAGGGGGGCATATTAAATTAAAGTAAGGCTGAAGGAATGAGTGAATGTCGATGGGGGGTTTAGTCAGCAAGATTACATAATATTAGGCTGCACAGCAAAATTACTCAGCTTTGGGGCTTCAGCAGTTCTGACTTTAATCTGGAGCACTTCATCAGTTACATAACTCAATCCCCAAAACCCATAAGGTAGAAAGTGGATTTACACCTAAACCATGTCTGACACAATGAACTTTTTTGTTTATCGGACTTTATCAGGAATATTTCTTGCTAGTTTTTACTGCAAGATTTGCATCCACAAGCCTAAATTAGGAAAGCTGCGTTGTCGATGTCAGTCTACCAGCACGGCCGGTATTCGTCATGTAGTTGTCAGCAAATGTTTGTTGTATTGCCATGCCGTCATTCCCATCCCACTGTGGCTGTCAATCACCCCTCAGTTTACACAGCTCCAGTGCCGCGACAGCTTGCGCTAACATTGTTCTGTTTTTAGTAACGTCGCATGAATACCACCTTCTTAGCAGGGCTAACTTGGAGAACGGCACTGAGTAGCAACACGTGGGCATATCTTTCAAAGGTGGGAGTGAAATCAATAATTGTGCTTTCCTTCTAAAGAGGCAGCACAACAAAATGAAACACGGTGTACCAGTAAGATTATCAGGGAGTCTGTAAAGTGCTTTGTGTTCAGCTGCAGTTTAACTCTTTATTTTATGAGATCATTCGTTTTTATCCATTTCAATTTGATCTGCTTGTAATTTCCCCGGCAGTCCGGTTCAGCAACACAACGTTACTGAAACAACAGTGTTAACACTCGAGTGCCTGCTCAGTGTTTAACTTTGAATTGGACAGACAGTCAGCAGACATGTTCTGCTCCCACCATGTTCTTTCTCACCCACGCTCACATTTGCCATCCAAGAGTGAAAAGTGTTAAAGCAGGAATAACAAATGCTCCAAACCATGATATTGATATTATTTTATGCTGTGTGTTTGTGTTCGGGTCAGTTTGGTTCCTCTCAAAGCTCCAGTGGTTTCTATTTTAGCGATAGCACTCAAACTTTTCTCTTCTGTCTTCTTCCCTTATTCATCTACATGTAGATTCAGTAGGCTTGCGCAGTAAACTCTTAAGGAAGGTGGAAGAGCTGAAGAGCGAGTCAGTGTGTTCAGGCATTCCTGATGAGTTCTTGTGTCCAATCACGCGAGAGCTGATGAAGGAACCAGTCATTGCGGCCGGTAAGTGAAGACTTTTCCCGCATAATGACAGACCACATACACGTTAGATTCACCTCATCTGACTCCACAGTTTTTCAACATTTTCCAACAGATGGATACTCGTATGAAAGAGAGGCCATAGATAGCTGGGTCAACACTAAGAACCGCTCCAGTCCCATGACCAACCTGCCCCTACTGACGACCCTGCTCACCCCTAATCACACCCTGAAGATGGCCATCGGCCGTTGGAAGACCAGCCACTAGCATCTGAAAGACCTCTGTCACACTTTGCCCTAAATATATCGATTGATATCTTGATTTAGTTCCATATGAGGGGTCCGCACACTGCGGGAGCTTCTTCGTTGGAATTCATTTCTAAAGCTGCTAAATGTATATTCGGTTTATTGCGTTTTAATGCCTCAGAAACACATTAAGTAGATACAGAGCAATACGAGCAGCCCCTTGTGGCCGCCTGAAAAATGAAAGTTTAAAGCAATTATAATTCATATTCTTTTAATAACAAAGCTTATTAGCTTATAGCTTTTCATATTGTATATATTGTTTTCAGCAACAACAACAAAAGAGCACTCCACAGAGGAGCATTTGGAAGCTAAAGATATTTCCCACAAGAGGTGGTAGAGAACGAAAAAAAGAGCTAAAAGAGAGTAAATATTAGACATTCATCAAACACTAATGTTTACCAGTAACTGCTGTATGTGTAAATAAGCAAGTTTATATCAACTTAAAAAGAGTGATGTTTTAATGTTGTGCTCACAACGCTGTTCCCCAATGCTGCCAAGTGGCCAAAACATCAGCGATCCAGTTCTGTTTGTTTTGGCTGATAAGTTCTTCATTAGTGCTGAACTACG
The DNA here is from genome assembly GCA_029853015.1 of Chelidonichthys spinosus. Taxonomy (NCBI): domain Eukaryota; kingdom Metazoa; phylum Chordata; class Actinopteri; order Perciformes; family Triglidae; genus Chelidonichthys; species Chelidonichthys spinosus. Next base: position 12,791,491 of record CM056821.1, on the reverse strand, counting down.
TAATAATTATACCATTATAGACCAACAACACTGCAGGCCCCTACTTAGGTACTGCACTCCTATAGACCCCTGGCCCCTAGTTAAAGGGTTTGCTTCCCTGTGCAAGCAAACCTCAAGCATCTAATGAAATATTGACATTAATGACTTTTTCCCCGAGACTCAGAAATTGCAATGGCCACATTTTATACAAGTAGTTTATTTTGATGGCGTGGTAAGTCTTAAGCTTAGGCAACATTTTATGGATTATACTGTGAAATAAATAGATGTAGAAATGTAGTCCTCCATTAATTATAATTTTATTCTACCACAATAATAATGTGGTAACATTCTGTAATCCATAGTATAACTCTGAAAAGGGTATATAACAACTATGGACATACAGCAATGTACAAAGACTCTTAAGATTTTCTATCTGCCACAGTTGCTTGTGTAAATATCTCTCTCTCTTTCTCTCTGTCCAAATAAACCAATAAACACTTCATATGAATATCCTCTCTGCTATGTAAAAATAAATAACATATACTGTGAATCTTGAAGCAGTCAATTCATATATTATGACGAGAAGATTCCAACAATGTCATGTGCCGCTCTTTCTTTTTTCCTTTCTTTTTTTTATCAAACGTACCAAGAAAAAGAATCTCAAGCAAACAAATGAATTTCTCTCGAAGCCTGTAATGCTGACAGATAAACACTTACAGGGAAATATATAATCTGCATATATAGTGTACACCGTACAAATATAAATGTTTTTTCGAAGACACTTAACGATAGAAATGGTCATATCCTGCAACTAAAAGCATGAGGTTCTTTTTAATATATTCGTGCACAAAGCTTTCTCTGACTTCTACATTTGTTATAATAAATTAAAAGTTGAGACAATATATTTTTTTAAATCCCTACTTAAGGTATGTCTGGTTTTCTGGAATACACTTGTGTAGCTGTAGACATGTAAGCAAAAGCATAGTAGCCTGAGTTGAACACTGGTTCTAGATTGTAAATGCAGTGCGGCAGCATAACTCTACAAAACAGGCTCAGGGAAGGGGCTGTTCTCAAAGCAGTCTCCCTTGCTACCTTATTTGGGACAGAGTTGGTTGAAAACGGCCTGCACCTGTGCTTTGATAAAGTATATTCACACGTTGGACTCTATAAATGAGCGCTTGGGTTTGATGGGAGCCATGTGCAGAGCCGGGTTGTCTCTGGTTAGGCTCGCCTGTCTGTGCCTCCCTTCAGGAAAGCGTAGCTGGGACGATGCGGTGCCTCTGGCCTCTCGATGGTGGAGCCGCTCTCCAAACTCCCGATGATGCTGGCTGTTGGCCTGACTTCCAGAGAGCTGCTCCTGGAATGAAGCGCGCTTGAACTCATTGTTCAACCCTTGAAACTCCATTACTGACATACTGAAACTCTCCACCCCTCCTCCCTGTCGGCTGAGGCAGGTCTGCTGGCCCTGCACTCGCACTGATTTGTCCATTACCCCCATGAAGGGCCGGGGCTTTAGCTCTGGTTTTGACTTGAAGCTGCCGCTGCTCTTGATGGGGCACGGGGTGTCCGGCACCTGCTGCCTGCCGCCGTCTGACAGGTTCCCACTGGAGGCCTGACTGGAGCTGGAGCCCCTTGAGCCTGCTGTTCCTCCTCCCTCCCTCCTAACCTCCATACCAGAGCCCAGAGCAAGAGCCAGGCCATCCAGAGCCACGGAGTGGGTGGAGAGTCTCTCAGAGCCCCTGGAGAAGCTGGAGGAGCGGGGCTGGTACATCTGGAGAGGCCCAGGAGGGGAGGAGCTGTTGGGGGACATTGGGTGATAGAGCTCAGTGGGGCTGTGTCCAGAGTGTTCATTGGCTAATCCATGGCCGATGTCGATACCGGGCACCGGTGCAGGCCTCAGGGAGGTGGAGATATGTCTGCCTGGCAGAGGACTAGAGGGGCCGCACAGAGAGAGAGGCCTGCCCCCAACTCTGCTCCCTGACTGGAGGGAGTGGCAGTGGTGATGAGTCCTGCTGAGTCCCTGGTTCTGGGTCTGCCTGTTGATCGCAGGAACAGGCTCGGGCAAGTCCACAAACATCTGGTTCGGCACATATTCCTCTTGAGGGAAACACGGCGACTGATCGGTTAAACCGAAGGCCACGCCTCCAGGGAGAGTCCTGTTTGGAGCGTACGGATTCAGAAGCCAAAAGTCAGGACTTTTCCCACACGGCAGGCTCACCTCCTCAGCATCCTCCTTCTCCTCCTCCTTCTCTGCATCGGTCTGCTCCGAGGGGACTTGCCGCTCTAGACTTCCCTGCGAGTAGACGTCTGCCTCCTCCTCTGTGGCTTGATGGTGGTGTGTGTGTGGGTCCCTGTTGTAACCCTGTGCCATGTTGTTGCCGATTGCCTTCTGATGATGTTTGCATTCCTCCTCTACGCGGATCAGCAGGCGTCGGATCTCCCGATTGGACGGGGAGAGCCGCGCTGCTTCGTTGAGGTCTGCCAGCGCTGCAGCAAACTGCCTGGGGAGGAAAGGAACAAAGTATTTGAACAAACTTTATTTACAGTACCACGGAGACGTAGCATACCAGGGAGTTGCTGATTCTCACAAGAGTTACTTTCCATTGTGCAAACTGACACTGCTGTGAAATAATACACTTTAGATTTAATATGGCTGTACCTGCTACTCCTCTTGGCACGTGCTCGGGCATAATACGCTTCATAAGACCTGGGTTTGATTTCCAGGGCTTTTGTTGCAAACTCCTCAGCTATCCCAAAATCCTGTGTTTTCAAATAGAAAAAGTGCATTTAATATTTGAATTTCAATTTTAAATCCGGAATACAGCACAGTAACAAACAAACCCACTGTGTCATCAGCTTTTTAAGTGTCTAGACTTGAAAGTGTTTGTTTTGCAGAAATCGTCAGAGAAAAAAAAAAAAAAATAGCGTTTGTGTTTGCATCTTCGTGATATGGATCCGAAGATCGAAGCCTGTTTAATGGAACACTGCACTCATTTTTATTGACCAGCGACAAAAAAAAAAGAGGAAGAGGCAGAAAGCTGCTTGTTTTTTCGCTGGTTTATTACGGCTCTCATCACCACTCTCAGGTGAATATTTAATGACATGAACACGATTGTGATATTCTGTCCTTGAGGGAGAGTGAGGTCACAATGGCAGCCTTGAATGCGAGATTGCGAAACATTGCTGTTGAATGTTTAATGATGATATCATGTTGTCCCTCTGCCGGCCCTTACTGCCTGCATTCTGATATAATAAGTGGATTCAGTCGGTCCACTGTAAATAACTCCCTGTTGAGACACAGAGAAAGAGAGTGCGCTCGGTCTGCCAGGGAGTGACCTTATCACATCACATTATCTGCTCCATTATTCATCGTCCACACTGACCCGAAGGATGGCGTTTTTACACAGTCTGTTAGGACGTCTGTCATCACCAGGGTGGGTCCCAACCTGGCTGCAGGCCACACACATCTATCTCCACACTAACAGCACGCAGTTATTCATTATGTCACCACCTGCTTCCAGGTCTTACACATACACGTACTGTTCAGCAGGGAGACTTGAAATGAGATCTGAGAAGCGAGAGACATTTTTACGGTGAGCTAGATCGTTGCTGACACAGGGTTTTTATGTTGCTACGGATAAATTATATATCTTAAGGAATCCTCTTCCTTGCTTTACCAGCCCTCCTGCCATCCCCTCGGCGGCTAATAAACCTGCCGGTGTAAATAGTGCATTTGCAGTTTGTTACAGCCTTACATTGGTTTTCCTTCGGCAGCGGGAGAGGTTTAGATAGAGGGAGACCCGCAGGTCTTTGAGCCCTTTCAGCTCCTCTCCTTGCCCCTCACGAGGAAGCTTCCTCAGGGCGTACTGATAACGCTGGCCCGCCTCCTTCATGCGTCCCTTCTGAGAAACAAACAGAAGATGAGGGAAGGCGATTTCTGACAAGGAATCTGCGAAAATACCTTGTCGTCTATTCAAATTAAAGGCTCCCAGGTAAAACCACATGCTCACCACACACCTTGTAAAGTAAGTTCCCTTCCTCCATCAGCTTCTGCAGCAGTATGATGAGAATGTCTGGTTTGGAGGAAGCCATAGCCCAGGTAGCGTGACCTGATGGAGGGGTACAGATAGTTATCTATGCATTGTCTGTCTTGCCTGGTGTCTTTTTACATTGTGTCTTCCACAAGTGGTGTACCTGATCGCTCGTGTGGAGCCGTTTTGTAACCTTTGAGTGGTGGATGGAGAGCGAGCGAGGATGGGGAGAGAGAGAGAGAGGCGAAGTTAGAGAAGCGGATGTAAAACAGAAGGTGCTGCAGGATAGAGAGCAACACAATACTGCGTGGAAGTAAAATCCTCCCATATAAGGTGATATAAATGCACAGTGTGCAGGTGCTAAAACTACATAATACAAATCTGTCATAGTCTTCATTGATTGGTTGAGGTCAGATACAAATATAAAATGAAATCAGAGAGGTGTTGATTCAACTTTATGCTCACTTAAGTGGCCGTAATGCAGCTACAGGAGCTTTTTAATTGTGTCGTATAATATTAAATGGATCCTGGAACATTTCGTTTTGACTATAAAATCCCTAGAGGTGGGATTAACTGCAGGGCCGTTATGGTAAACTTGGTGTTTATACCCATCTTGGATCCTTTCTTAAGCAGCGACGCCACCAGAGCCGGGTTCTGGCAGCCGGTCGGCCGATCCGAACCTCTGGTACTGTTGTTGTCGGCTCTCTCCACCACCGCTCCATGTTCCACCAGGCAATGCACCTGGTTGTGCACAGAATAATAATAACACTTTTATTTGTATAAATTGAATATAAGATTCTGGCAGTGAAAAGGTTGTTAGATATTTAAATCATTTGCTGGATTACACACTATTTCACTACATTAGCAACAACGCTGTCTGCCCCTTTAAATCATAATGACTTTGGAAAACTTTTGATCATCAGATTGTTTTGATTACTCTCCTGCTGATCAATATATGCAAAATGCTCAAAAGTATTTTTACTCCAGTGACATCCTGTGTTGCAGGGGAAATGATTGGAATGATGAATCATTATTTGACTAATTATGAGTTTTTTTTTGTGGGCCATGATGTTTTCCTCATAATCTTTTCACAATTATAATGCTTTGCACGTCTTTATCAAATACGCACTATTCAACTAAGGTCTAGAAATTGCATGGAAAAAAGATCATTCATCTTTTGGTTGAGGACTCTTTATAAATGAAAGCATTTTGAATAAAGAGAGACCTCCTCTACATCTTTCCTATTATCAACATGATGTCATCAGAACAACAGCATTGAACCCACTGCATCTGCATCCCCATTAAGGGCAGCGAGGTCAAGAGGAGTCCGTCCCTGTCTGTCTGGCTGGTTCAGGTCTGCGCCTGCCTCCACCAGAAGCTGCACCGCCGCCTTCTGGCCCTTCAGACAGGCCCAGCTCAGCGCAGTCAGCCCCTCCTGATCAGCAGAGGACAGAGAGGCACCTGGGACCACAAACAAAGCAAATATTGCTTCATATCCAGTCAGTAAGCATATGAAGATATTGGTTTGGAAGGTGGGGACTCTCACCCTTTGACAGCAGGAGCTCAAGGGTACTCATGTGGCCCTCAGAGGCAGCCAGCATCAGTGCAGTGCGACCTTGCTTCTCATTGATGCTGATATCTGCATCTTGCTTCAGCAGCAACTCTACGACCTGGAGAAGGAAGGAAAAGTATTATTGAGGGGAACTGCAGCACACCCTGCGCCAGTGACCAGACTCCTCCCCACCTGTGTGTGTCCATGTTTGGCGGCGCTGAGCAGCGGGACCATCCCCCTGCGGTTGGGTATGTCCAGCCCTACCCCCCGCTCCAGGAGGAGCGAGCACACCTCCGTCCTGCCTCTTCCTGCTGCGGCGCTCAGCACTGACAGAGGGGTCGGCATGGTGATGAGATGACGAGGTGGAGAATTTGTAATCGACACATTTAAGAGAGAGGCAGAAGCAGGGGTGAGAGACAGAGAGAAAGAAATACGGTTTGTTATTTCCATTATCTATATGAACACTACACACTACAGTAACAAGAACGGGAGATCAAAATGGCTCAGAGCTTTCTTGTTCCTCCTCGTTGAAAACAAAAGGAAACGGAATCACCAACCATAGATAACATGTACCCTCCTTAACCAGCCAGGGTTACTTTGACAAAAGACTGGTATTTCTTTAGTATGCAAGCCCTTCAGCTAATTGAGCCGCTGGGGATAGCGGCATGGTATTGATGCCGTTCTCTAACCTCTAAATACCATTGATAAATTACATCATGTTCCATGTGACAACATGCTTCAGTGAATCAATCGATGGTCCATTACTTTCTTTTCAAAGATAGCTTATTGTAATTTACGAGACAAAAGCTGATTTTGCATCTGCATAAAACAGGTTTAGTAAAGCTGCTGCTTTAAATATGCTAATTGTACCAACGGAAATGATTTTCTCTATTAAAGAGAATACTCAAAATATATGTTATACTCTATGCACTACTTTCTTAATCGTAATCCTTGTATACTTGACCGATAATGGACTGTAATCCAATGACACTAATACTAAGCAGAAACAGAAAACCAAACCCTAGTCCATGCAGATGTGAATGTATTTGGAGGGTATTTCATGCTCTTCCGTTTTCTACCACAGCACTGGAAGGCACTGTATAATAGAATTAGACTGTAATGGCGCTGTAGGTGGAGATACGGGCTTCATCTGACAAGCTTTCAGGAAATGAACCTAACAGCATTCTGCAGGCTGCACTATTGCATCTCTGATAGAGGTAAAAATATTACAATTGAATAAAAGCAGCTTTTAAGATGATACAAATGTGGATGGACGAGATGCTCTGTGGGATAAATGTCTCCCTCCTCTTCTGCCAAAAGCAAAAAGAATCCTTTTCTTTATATTAACCAGAGAATTCTGAAAGGATTCCGGGGATTATTATCCATTGCACAGAATGCTAGAATGTGCCTAAAATGTAACACTAAAGCACCCTTTAGCATGACTCCAGATCCACACTGATGGGCAGAAAGAGGTGAGAAAGCTAAATTTATCTGACTGATCGGAGAAATGCACCCGTTTCTCCCCAGAGAGAGTCGTGAGCGTCCATCTGCACTGCCAGCTGTTCATCTTTCAAGTCCAGCAAGCTCTTCACCACCTGCAGGAAAACACAATTTTACAGTCCTCTGTACTGCTGGCTTGCTGTGCAGAAAGCAAACCAAAGCACTCGCAGACCTTGACCACAGCAAACCGCATCTAATAAATCTTCTACGTCAAGCAAGCTTGGGCACCATGCTCTACATAAAAACGGGAATTTCAGAGTGTTTTGTCACGAGGACCTGGATCTGGTACGTACCTGTGTGTGCCCCACACTAGCTGCGGCTGTGAGCGCCTGCTGTGCTGCCTGTGCTTTCCCGCTCATAGTCTCATTGCTGTGGTGCTGCTGTGTCTCAGCGGGGATCTCTGCTCCCCAATCTTGACCCAGCAAGATGTTGATGATTTCTGCATGGCCCTTCAGCCCAGCGTGGACCAGCGCACACTGGCTACTCTTATCAGCATGGCCCACCTGGCATAAAAGGGGTACACAGAAGGGCTTACAACGCTGGTCGGGCCGGTTCGCTGGCCTAGATCAGGTCTGTTAATGTCATCTGTATCCCAGAATAGATCCTGAAACAGTGTTCAGGCTATCGCAGGGTGTAAAGGTGCTGAGAGTATTCTGTCACAGATTGGAATCTGATTCATCCAAGGTAATCATGCTGGTCACACCCTCCCAACCCACATCCGTGTCCCCCCTCCTCTCTTGCACATAAAAATAACACTGACCTTGGCCCCTTTTTTGCAGAGCAGGCTGACGATGTCGACGTGTCCTGCGGCGGCGGCCAGACAGAGGGGCGTCATGCCGCTGTCAGTGGCCCCGTCTACGGGCGCGCCCATTTCTAGCAGCAGCGCCACCATCTCCACGTGCCCCAGGTGGGCGTGGACGGCCAGGATCGGGGCATGTCCTACCACCTCTGTACACCAGGTCACATTAGCGCCACCTAGCATCAACAGCCGACTTACCTGCATGGATGAAAAAAACAAATCTCTGTATACAACATATATTTGGCTAATTTTTTTTTTTTTTCATTTTTAAGTAGAGCGCATGTATATCACCTTGATGTTAGGCGTATAGAGGTTCCTCAGGGAGGCCAGCGCAGCGGACAGACTGTCTGTGCTGCAGTTCACCCACATTGCCTGAAGAACGCTGGAGGACACACCTGTCTTCTTACTCAGACCCTGCGATTGTGTGAAAGAGACACAGATAGATAGAGAGCGATAGAGAAACAGAGGGATTAAGCCTGCCCAGATGAGATCTGTGGTGCAGAATTTAAATTGTTTCCCAGGAGTAAAGCATGTACAGAGCGCGAGCCACGCATGCAAACGGTACAATATTCACTGTGCCACGGATGATCTGTACACTGCTAATGTGTGTGGGTGATGTTAGGGACAAGAGTTCACTCTTATTTGAGTTTCTATACAATTATGTACAGTAAAGTGCAGGATTATATACACAGCATCACAATTGCTGTTACCTTAAATATGTGAGCCTTCAGGATGTGGTGTCCCAGTTCCATCGTCTGCTGCCGGTTCAGCTTGCCCTCCTGTCTGGAGAACATGAAGGCCAGAAGAGCATGGCCACTCCTGCAGACATGTATGGAGTATTTATTATTCAGAATGGCCTAAGTACTCCTCTACCCATAGAAATGTTTATTTATACATATATATATATATATATATATATATATATATATATATATATATATATATATATATATATGATTTGTTTTTTCTTGGTGTATTTACAACTGACTTATAGTTCATGCAGCTTAAGAATCTTCTAATGTGTGACCTTAGTCTCACCGAGGGTCACAGAGAAAGTCACTGCTCTCTCCATCTGCTCTCCACACCAGCCACTCTCTGAAGGAGGGATGACACAGCATCCGTGTGCCATCCCTGCGTCTCACCTTACAAACACAGATGATACAGAGCATTCCTTAAAATGTGAAGTTACAGTCTTGATCGATCCAAATACTGTAAAGCCTCTAAATTCCCAGATGTAAAAGGAAAATGATGCTTCTCATAGCAAGACAAACAAATCCCAACCTTTGAAACCAAATCTTGAGTCATTATGTACCCTTCCATGCAGTCGTATCGAGAGTCTTACCATGAATCCAGCCAGGCTGTCTAATCTCAGCTGGAAGTCCTTCCACTCCAGCTCCCCTCTCACACTGCCTGCATTCAGCGCCCTGAACATTTGTTCATCAGTCAGTGGGTGCAGAGACGCCAGAGCCACATTTAGCACCGGAAGAACCCGTTCAAAGACCTCTTTATCCGGGAAGCTCACGCGACACATCAGCAGGTACACCTAACAGATATTCATAAGGTTAATGATGTTGTGTGTGGGCTGTCTATCGGTGTATCTATCCACTGCCAAAGGGAAATAACAGGTTGCCCAGCATGTTGGTCCAGTAGACTTGGGTAAGAGTATTAACAACTTTGTTGGAAGCTCACGTTCAACATCCTGAAGGTAAATGCGTAAAAACATGATTTATTACAACACAAAATAATTAAAGCACGAGAGCAAAGCTAAATGTGCAGTAAAAGTAAGTCCTGCTGAGAATCCTTGGTGTAAGCATTCCAGACATTTCATCATAAATCTGGTGAATTGGGATCATTATTGAGTTCATCTTTTCAACCTGGTTTAAATAGTTAATTCTAGTAAATTATCAATATTATACTTTTACACAAACTGTCAAATGTCTGCCCACTACCTGGGCATTCCCATCTTTAGCGTGCCTATAAGCATGCTTTTTCCACATCTTTTATCCATCACGATTCCAGGCCTTTTGGCTGCATAATAACACTCGCTCATCTGTTGTCCTATTTTACACTGACGATTATGTAATATTAAAAATGCGCCTGTCATTTACTTTTAGTCACTGTGGGCTATATTTGGCGCTTTGTGTAAAGTCTTTGATCCTGTCATTTCTATCTTTTATTGATCTGAATAGCGCGTGAGTACACATTTTTTCTCGTTTCTGTGGAAAACATGTCTGAACAATGGCTGTCGCCTGTGTACCTTGTGTGGGGATTTTATGACATTGATTGCTTCAGCCTCAGGCGAGATGCCATTTCACGGCAGACAGCCCACCGGGATGACTGACAAGTGTTAAGTGTTAGACTCTGGACTTGACCAAGTGAGGAGGAGGAGGAGGAGGAGGAGGAGGAGGAGGAGGAGTGTGAGTCCAAAAATACAATGTTAAATGTGCCTTTAGCTTGAGATGATTTAACAGTGCAGTTTACATGATAAGTGAACTGATGACTTGATGGAATACACATTACTCCATCTTTTAAATCAACCTAATCATCGACTGCTTGCTGCATGTCTGACCTCTGACAGGGACACAGGCACCACCAGGTAGTTCCCTCCTTTCAGAGCCAGGTGGCCTTTGTGGAACAGATCCAGGGTCAGCTGAAGGTAGAGGATGGAGCCATGGCTCCTCGTTGACAGGTGGCTGCTGAACTTGCTGAGGAGCAGCTGATCGGGGGCTGAGCCCGTCGGTGTGGTGACGTTCGCGGCCACCTTAGTGCTGCTGCTGACCCGGTGATGGATGTAGTCACTCAGGTCAGCTCCCAGATCACTGCTGTCTGGCAGGATGTCCAGAGAGATGCCAGAGAAGGGAAGGAGGGTCGTGATTTCCTGCAGGAGGTGAAAACAGACCGAGTATGAGAAAACAGATACGACAAGCAGGCAAAAACACCTGGATATTTAAAGAGCAAATAGTAAGCTGCATGGTTTTGGAGCATTAGCTAACAAATTAAAAGCACCAAAATCAAGACCATTCCTCAGATGTTGTTGCCTCTGACTCACACACAGCCATGGGATACAGTACAGTAAATAGTGTGACAATGACTCAAGCTACATTGCTCACAGGCATCTCTCAGAGTCACATTTCATCTCCTCTCTTGCCATCCTCAACTGCTCAACACCGGCCAAAACCAGCCATGGAAAGCCATGTTATTGCAGCTGAGTTCCTCGTTAATGAAGAGTGACGTTTCGGTTAAACGACAAATTAAGTGGTCGTGGACTGCACTCCCCATAACCCCAGCTCAACTGCTTGTGAAATATCCAGGTTGTTACTTCACGAGAGTTCCTGTGAAGTGGCTGGTAAGAAAGGAAAGCTTGAACGATGATCCGATCAGGAAGAGGAGGGGATACTGGGAGCTGGGCTTGACGTTAATTGTTTTGCAAAGTTACTACCCAACTTTATTTGATTTGAGTTGGCTTTGGCGTGCTACAACGTACGTGAAGAACTAGATTTACAACCCTTTAAAATGTTAATGAGCACTGTAAACACAAGTCAAATCAGCATCATCAAATATTCAGTTGTGACGGGGCGGGATGACAGCGCTACTCTTCGTCTTTCAATTGCGATATTTATTGCTCGCTGACGTGAAATGTATCATAAAGAAAAGGACCCTAAATGTCTTTTGTGTATTCTAGAACACTAATCTAATTATGTAACCGACTGGCTGGCTGTCAAGCTCCAGACTCCCAGCAGACTCCCAGTCGTTTCAGGGCTTAATCCATGCAGCATTTGGGGGTTGGCTTTGGCATCGGACAGATGCGTCTGCTGTTTGGTGGGATTACAAACTGGATTGAGAAAATACATCAGACTAGAGAGAGCTACGGCGCCAAAAGTCACAATGTCCACGGCAGTGAATGCACGACCCTTGAAGTACAGTGAGCCGAGGCAAAAGAAGAAGGTATGAAGAATACATCTGTGGTTTGTGTAATGTTAAAGGGTTGGTTCACCCAAAATATAAAATCCTATTTTCTCACTTCACTTACCTCTCATGGTATTTAGCCGTCTAAATAGTTCTATTTCCCAGGATTTGAGATTTCTGCCTACGTCAAATAAAGTGTCCAGTGCTCGCCTGGCATAAAGGTTATACGTTCAAAACCAACAATGAATACAAAGTATTTTTGCTTGTGATGTGTAAACAAAATGTGCCAATAGTAAGAAGAAGTGGAAAATCACTCAAATAAGATGTAATATTTACGTCTTTCAAGATAAAAGGCTTCTTTGCTGTTTATTTCACTACTCCTTTTATTCTGAATTGTTAGATTTAATGAGATGAATTGACCTTTGTTTGATTCAGTAGAATAATGGGCTAGTTGGTGTGTTTTTTTTGTTTATTTTCTTTAGCCTTGGAGATCCTGGTGCCACATTTGCTTCTGTGTTTCTAATATTAGTTTATGGTAACTCACTTTAACATGAATAAATGTTCCTCGTTGTCACACTTATTTCTTGCTGTGTTGGTACCATTTCTTTAGCAAAGGTAGTTTCTCTTAGTCCTTTGTGTTCCAGTTGAGATAATGTTATGGTTGTGTTGAAGTGGTATTAAAAAGATGAACTTCCACACAACGGCGAGTACATCCTGATGAACAGATGGCTGGAATTTCCACAAATGGCATTCTTGTTTCTTTTAATAAGCCATAGACCGTTCAGCAGCTATCAGGGACATGATTTTGTTTTGGTATAAACATCAGTTCCATTGATTTTGTTCAGTGAGATGTGGATCATCCAGAGTCACGGTGACATTTCATCTGGAAATACACATCCACCCATCCATCACCCACTTGTTCTTTGAGGGTCGTGGGGGCCTGGAGCTTATCACAGCTAATGTTGGGTGGGGCGGGTACACCCATGGATAATGTGAAAAAATAAAAAAAATATGTTGACAATTTGCCTCTGTGGCCAATCACTGTACTGTTACCCAAAAATCCCTTCGACGATTATAAAAGGTGTCTTTAAAACGATAGACAACTGCAAATAGACAAGGTTTTTAGTTTTTGCATTGTTAATGTATTGTGTTATCAGTGTAAAGGGGTTAGGATTAGGAGTCCGATATCACGTTATTATAATACATCCTGGATAGGTTGACAATATATCACACAGGGCTAGAAATACAGGCAATTAACCTAAGGTGCATGTTGATTTTTGTGGGGTTAAACCAAAGGAAACCAGGCACAGCTGTGCAAAATGCCATCGAATTGAGATGTAGGCTAGATGCATAGCTAGACACCAAATATGCCAATTGTAATCTGGGTGAACCAAACCCTGAGACAGGTGTGCTGTGGTGTATAGGTCACTGAAATAACATGTAGAACATTACTCACCACCAGGGCTGTCCTGACTGTGACCACCAACTTCAGCCAGAGTGGAAATTTGGGGATTATTTTAGTGATGAAAGTGGCGATTGTGTCCCCATTGTCTGGTTTATGGAATTCTGCCTCATTAAGACTGTCAACCAATATGATGTAGTCTTCTTCAGGGAGGCTGCGCTCTGATTAAAGCAAAAGATAGAATAAAATGAGGTTGAAGCACATTAAAAGACCAGATATATTAAATTCGCCTTGCAAAGAAAACATAAAACAGATTGTATTGTATTTATTTGAATCCTCCATCGAATGTGTGCATCTTTGTTTTCCAGCACAGGATATGTTGAGAAAAGCACCAACTACTGATATTGATTACATTCTGCTAAAAGGGGCCAGGGGCCATTGTTGTTTATTAGCTTGAAACAGGACATATCCATCATGCTTCACATAATCTAAGTTGTCAATGCATCCCTGCAAGCCTGTGAGGACTCATACACTCAGGAACAAGGGCTCTTCATTTTTATCCTAACCTGTTTAATAGTGATGAAGTAGACAAAACACTCCTGCTCAGACTGTGGAGGGCCCGGCCGTAATAACACATCAATCTAGCCGACTGACTACATCACGAGAAACTATGGTGACTAATACGCCCGTAACATTCGCTGCTTCTCCTCTGTAGGTGACCTTGAAATCCGGTGGGATGCTGATGATTCACCAGGGCAGAAATAATATTCATCATTCCCTATGTAAATGACCTCACATCTGTTACACTCTCCACACGGTTTCATATCATTGACCTTAACTAGGGAAAATTATCCATGGGCTCATTATGGATCCATTAATAAGCTATTTCACACAGGAAATGGCAGTAGGCTTCCTAGTTGCACGGTGAGGGAAGCAGACAGTTTTCACCTTAAAATGGATATTAATATAACATTTTAAAAGGCCTTTAAAATTGAATATCACATTTGTCTTGAAGTGAGTGCGTGCGTAGGCTTCGTTACCCTTGCGCAGGCTGGCTAGGGGCTCCAGGATACCCTTTCGGAAGGCAGCGATGGGGTCTTGAACGCAGGATCGCAGGCTGAGGGTGTTTTGTAGGTGAGGCTCTTGTACCAGCAGCTCCCTGTACGGGGCGAGCTGAGGCGCTCTGGCCAACAGGGCGGCGACGCTGTGCACAAACTCTGGTACCAGGCAGGTGTAGGTGTTGTCAGCCTGACAGAAATGGTAGGCTACCACCTGACAGAAGAAAGAGGAGAGTGCAGCACTGAAAACGGGTCTAAATAAAAGCTGTGTGTCCGTCAGTAGTGAATAGATCAGGAGGTTTTAACTGTGGGAAGTCTGAATTGTAATGGGCCATAATGTATGTTTCTTTTTCATAATGTGCATTTGGTCTGAAGTGTCAATGAAAACAAATGAGAAAGCAATTGAGAAATATTTAAAAACCTCTCTCAGACATTTTGCATGCACCTTTTAGTCTTCTGTCTGTGATGGGAATTTTTAATTTAGTGGTTTATTATAGGTTAACTGCTAGCCTGTTTGGGACTCTTTGTTCAATAAATGAGTCAAAGCTCTGTTAGGAGTAGTATTGTTATTTCTCACCAGGAAATCATAAACCAATTTCCACCACACTGTCAAGTCACTGTGCCATGCATTCTCCCCTTCAGGCAAATGTGGTGATACTGGGCTATGCACATAAAGCAATATCTTACCCTGACGTAAACTATTAGCACCGCCGTGCATTAGGTCTGTGGCTCACTGTTTAAGTTTTGGCAAATCTGCATCATGGGAAATCAGGCTGCTTTCACTACAACAGTTCCTGTTTGCACTGTATAGACAAAAACATCTAAATCACTCTGAATCTAATGAGTCTGGGTGAGAAGATAAATAACTTCACAAATGCAAGGTCTTTCTGTTCAAAGCTTCACAGCCCCCCAAAAGGATAAAAAACAACCTGGAATCACAGTATAGAAAAACAATAAGGGCTACAATCAAATAACACTAAGACATAAGCACAGAAATACGATTTGCAGAAATCACAGAGGTAGAGGAGTCATAAATATTGCAGAGTTTCTTTATGACACATTCGGTAAAGAGGTGTCTTATTTACCGTGAGTCACTTGAGCAAGCAGCATGGTTAAACAAGAGTCTCATATCACAAACATATCACTACTAATAGCGGCCATTTTTGCAACAAAGGACCCAAACTGAACAAATCATAAAATACAAAAGCAATAATAATTGAAGATAAACCATTTTTAATAGCATTCACTCATAAGCCCCAGCCTTGACATGGTCCACATACAATATTATCAATGATTTTACTTTGGAGCGAACATCCTCACTATCACAAGTACACTGACTAGTTCCCATGGAAACTCTTATTGAGGCCCAGTTAGTAAATTTAGAAGCTTCCATGTCATGTATGTGATGCAATCAGCAGCATGTTCTACATGCGCCCAAAATGAGAGAAAACCATGACATTCAAATGTGTCATGAATGTGCATCCCCACAGCTCCCTACCATACAGTACTGTTTAAGATGCTGTATTATATGACCATGTCTTCAAATCTGATGAGAGAACATCTAGAGGCAATTCTATTATGTCAATATCGTGCATTCCTTTTGTATGTTATAACTGCAGGTAAATACTGCAGGAATAACAAGGACTTTATGTGCCATATGGGCGTGTGTGTGTGTGTGTGTGTGTGTGTGTGTGCATACTCTTGTATCTTTGTGAGGACTGATTTGAGTCTTTTAGGAGGTTCTGATGGTTATAAGAATAGTTTGGCATTCATATTTTGCTATTCTTGTCAAGTTCAGATCAATACCACTCATTGATTTTTGTTAATTAAATATGAAGGTACTGTCAGCATCCTTTTAGCGTAGCTTAGCATGACATGGTAGTAAATGGGGACTCAGCTAGCCTGGCTCTGTCTGTAGGTAACAGCCTACCAGCACCTCTAAAGCTCATTAACAACAATATTAAGTTATTTGTTTAATCTGTACAAAAACCAAAGTGTAAAAACAACTGTTTTTCCTATGAGCGTGAACTTCCTTGAGTCTGCTGGTTGCCTAGTAACTGCTCCTGGCAGACAAATAGTCCAGAATATAACCTCCTATAAAATATATATATTTTTTCTAAGTCAGCGTTTGTATACGGGATTAAAGAAACAACATACAACTAGATATAATTAGCTGTTATATATGCTAGCTGTTTCCATCTTTTCCCAGTCATTATGCTGAGCTAAGCCATTTTGTGGCTTCAGCTTCTAATTTACCGTACAGACATGAGTAGTATTGATCCTCTCATCTTTCCACAAAAACAAACATACAATGCATAACCGTCAAATTGCTGCTTTAAGGTTAGCGTTGTAATTGAGATACAAACGTATGTGTGTGTGCACGTGTGCTTTGAGGTACCTTGGCAGCCAGGCATCTGACAGCCTCCTTCCTCTGCGCTGTACTATCACTCGTTCCTGCTACAGCACTCTGGTTGGGCTGGGAGTCAGCTGGCTGTTTGGAGGCTGCTTTTCCCTGCTTATCCCCACCTGAACAGATCCCAAGGCAACAACAACAAAACGCCAAGCTGCCATTTATACTCGTTAGAAGAAGTCTCCGGTGGACACGCAGAAATGCCGGGAGTGAGGTAGGAAGACAATTAAACTAAGCAATTAATTAGTGCATCTGTAAGCAAGACCAGCAACTATGAAATGAAGAAAAAACACATCAGGCGGCAGCGAGAGTGTCTTTCAATGAGTGGAGAGTAATACGTGTGGAATCCTGCACACCTCATGCTATACACTCTGGAATTTAGCAATCAAAATACAGATAGAGATTTCAATAAATAATGCAATGATGCTGAAAAAGTGATCTTTTCCACTGCTATTTTAGTTTTGCTTTTTCAGGACTGCTTTTCACTCAAGCTGTCATCTCAACAATACTTCTTACTGCACTACAGGAAAAGGCTGAACGAAGATGATAGAGACATCTGTATTTGTGGTCGTCACAGACATGCATTTATTGTGTAATGTGCAACATCTTGTTAAGTCAAGTAAGGACAATTGTGTTTGAGGTTGTTTTTTTTTGTCAACTCCAGTACCATTCACAATAAAAAAAACAAAAAAAAAAACAAAAAAAAAAACAATCTCTGTCTTCTTACACAACTGCAATCAGCAGAGAAACCTCAGGGGAGAACTTGAAAGAAGAGTGCATGACCCAGTTACCAAAAAGTGATATTTCCTCCAATATCTGACAAGAATCTGGAGCATACTGGAGAATGCATGAATCACATGCATCGCATGCCTCGTGTGTTCTTACAGTTACACTGAGATACATGCAAAAACCAATCCCGCTGCTCTGAATAAACATAGGGCTCTTACATTTGGGGGAGGAGCTGGGGCTGTGGGGGATGCTCGGACCTCCCTGTGGCGTGCGCATGCCATGACAGCTGAGCGTCACCAGCCGCCACACGATGGCGGTCTTTCCGGATCCTGCGTTACCCACGATAACGGCACCGCGGCCCTCACAGCTGCTTGTTTTTCTCAGGACCTCCTCCAGGCGCGTGAAGAGCCAATCCCGGCCGACAAAAGGCGTCTCCACGGTGATGCCGGGGACTTCAAACAGCAGCGGTTTAAGCATGATGTCAGCTTGCTTGAATGGCACCAACCTCCCTGGACGTGGTGAGAGGAAAGAGTTCAAGCTATATATATATATATATATATATATATATATATATATATATATATATATATATATATATATATATAAAGTCTACATGTTCCACACAGGTCTGCAGATGTTTTTGCACCAAGCTATATTTACACACTGATTTCACCCCCAGGAGGCAAAGCCGCTAAATACCTTTTGAGTCATCATTTGTGCGTCCAGCTATGTTATGTTTGCGGACGGAGCTCCTGTGTCCAGCAGCCCTTTGGTTGTCCAGAAAACTCAAATCCTCCAATCGAGTGGAGCTGGTCGCTGCAAAGAGAGAGCAGGTGGGGGCGCGGGGTGAGAGCGGAGACAGATGCAGGAAATGTGAAAAGATACACAAGCATACCACACAAGTGTCAAATTCACTGCTCCAGTCAATCACTGTATCCACGGAGAATGTGAGACAGTTGTTGCACTCAATGCTCCGTGACCTTGAAGGGGAGACGAGGGAGGAAAAGAAGAAGGAAACAAAAACGGCTCATCCTGTACTCTCAAGCTGAGATGAGCATGAAATGACCAAATATTTCCTGCTGTCTCCCACGTCGGGACACAAACATTTGTGAAAACCGCTGGAAACACATCGCCGACTTTAATGCAGAAAACGGATCAGCTGTGACAGGATGGCACGCGTTCTCCTGGCGACCAAATGAGCCACATGAAAGGCAAGATGATAAATAAAATAAAGGAGATGTCGTAGAGAAGGGCGAGAAACAAAAAAGAATGGTTTACTCCCACACACTCCTATCCATCCGCCTACTCACGCTTCAGAGTTTACAGGTCAGCCAGCCTTACTTTCTGCACTTCTCAAGATGTTTAGCAGAGATTCAAGCCCAGCCTGTTGAAATTGTCTTTGTTTAATCAGCTGGTTCTTAAATTGTATGTCCAGCGAATATCTATTTCTGCTATTATAGCATATCATTATGCAACAAAACACAAGGCCTGGACACTGGAATCCAATCCAAAACAACACTCCTGTGATAAAAATGAAGCATAAATATGAAGAGTTGACGATTCTTCAACACTGTATTGTAAAGTGCACCGGTCCATAGACGAAGTATATTAGTCCCGAGAAAACGAAACTGAAATGAGGCTGAATTTGTTGCAGGGAGTTTTTAATTGCATAACATTTTATTTATTTATGTTGCCTTTTTAGTTGTTTTGGCAGATTTTGCCTTTATTTAATTATCGCCAGAAGGTACCTGGGAGATGGAACGGAGAATTATATAAAATGCAACACAAATTGGTATTATTCAAACTCCTGAGTCTAACTAACATGCCAGATATTTGTGAATGTTACAATTTTTCTGTCGTGAATGTAGTTTAATTCACAAGCAACATCATACTGAGGCTCCGACAGTAACGTTTCATTCTTGGTCAACTGCTCGTCTCTCCTTGGGGCAGTTGCCAGGTGAAAAGGTAAATAACCTCTGTTCTAGTCTAATCTTCAGCTGCTCCAACTTCAGAAAAATATAATACAAGTGAATATTTTCTGAATATTTAGGTTTGCTCTTATTCATATTATTGGGTTCCTTCATAATATAAGGATACTTCTGCATTTAGGTGATGGAATTGTCAATATCATTAGTATTAAACTATATATTTCCAACAAAGAAGTCTCAAGCAACATGGAAAATGTCTAACTGTCTAACTGTAAAACGATTGTTATTTTAAGACTTTTTTCAATGGCAGGTCCACTTTGTTCATTCTTTACTGTAATATAAAAAAAAAATCCTCTGTAAAATCTGAAAATATGGCATTACTGCTGCCTTTAATCCCATCAGAGTGGGATTTAAAAAAAAGGCCATGATCACGTTGCACTCCTCTATAAAATACTGTAGATAGTGCAGGCTCTGGGCAGATGATGACCTCACATTAACTATAATCATGTGCTGTACATGTTAAATGCAGTCATTGGTAATCTCAGAGCATCTGAGGGAGCTGCAACACATCTCTGAGCTGTTACCAGCTTAAAGCATTAAAACAGCAATCCCGGTTGCAGGCCGAAGATGCCAGCAACATCCTTAAGCAATCCTTCGTCATGACAAGTCACCAAACACTCAGACGTAAACCGCACAACATGAAATGCGTTCATGCTCTCTTAACTGACATTTCATGGTCACTACATAGATGTCTCCGTCTCCTCTGTTCGGAACAGAGAGAGACACGCTGCGCTCGCTTTTTTTTTCACAATGCTGCGGTACATACAGTCCCACCATCCGTTCAACACTCAGATCTGGCAGATCTGATCGTATTCTGATATGTGCAGCATCCCTGCGTGTGTCCATCATCCTGCAGCAGCAGAGTGAGAGAGAGAGAGAGGTGTTAAGCTACTGAGGCCGTATTATAATTCGCAGGGCTTTTGAGAGCACATGGAACCTGCTCCGTGGAGTACCGGAGGACAATGAGGGGCTTCCTGATGCAAGACAAATCAATTACAGCGTGACCACCGCAATTACGCTAAAAGAAAAAAAAGGTCAGGGATAAGCAAATAATAAACCCTGAAACAATGAAAACATGAAATCCCTTTTTTAAGGGCAGGGGACGTCGAGCAAATTAACCTAATTGTCAAGCGAGAGCTGAAATGGAGAATGGAGGATTGAAAGAACATCCACAGTGAGAGGATGAAGAACAGTCTGCAGCGAAAGCGTGTGAAGGAGGTGTGGAGTGGGATGAGAACGCTTGCTGGCTAAAGACAGCCAGGCCAAATGGCTGGGTGGACCAAGGATACAGTGAAGGAGCTCAAACAGACACCAGAACAGCTCATCTCTCCAGCCTGATGGGACCCCGTCCACCACAGCCAGTCCTACGCTCCCTGCCTGGCCCTGCCTTTATGTTCATTGCTGATGAGAGTGTGGTCGATTAGCCTCCAAGCTCTTGTTGATCATTCAACACTTTAAAGGTCAACTCTGCAGCCCCGGCCAAAGCTCCCAGCATGCCTGATGGCACCGGCCCCTGATGAGCAACCCAGCTAGCAGTGATTCTACACAACCTTTTCAACCTTAATGGGATTGTTTGACATTTTGGGAAATGGTCATGTGCCACGATATTTCTTGGCTGGGATCAGCACATAACTCACCATACAGCGAATTGCTATTTTGTATGGATTAAACAAAAAAGTACAATGACAAGTGAGCGTTGATGGAGCAGGCTAGTTCCCAGGCAAATAAGCATCCTGTATTTCCCAAAGTTCCCAAAGTTGAATTTGGTGATGGGTCTGCTGGGCCTGTCACATTCTAAATACCAAATAAACATGGACCACACTACATATCTGCCACCCTTCCTGCCGACAGGCGGCCATCATACTGTATAACGCGTCTCAGCCCACTGGGGTGCTGAGGAAGCAGCTAACTTCTATTAACCCTGTCTTGGATGACGTCTTTCGTAAATCTGAAAAAACTTGAGAACATGAGCTACTTCAATCAACTCCATACATTCTGATTATGAGTCTGTTAATAGGAACAGACAGTGAGGGACATAAGGTGACACGGCCTCCATCTATTCGAGATTTTAAATTATACATTGGCTTATTGAAAAAGCCTGATATCATCTGCAATTTAATGCAATTCTCTTGATGTTCTACTGCTGCTGTTGTGCATACACTATCTAATGTATAGGCCACAATTTAGTTATATACATTATACATTTTCGAAGATGGACATTTAAATTATGGGAGCATATATTTATAAACTCTCCAATCATTATAATCATTATGTGCAGTCTGTTTTTCTTCACTGTAGCCTGACAGTACAGCGGCTATGACATTTTCCACCCGGGAATAATCATTTGAAGTTAAATTTTAATACTTGTCTCTTAATGGATACCATCATTTACATGTACACCATTCCTCCATGATCTAATCTTTCATGAATGTGGAGTAACATTTTAGCGGCTACAGTGCTATGTGGCTCGCTTCATCTTTATTCTGAATTTCATCAAGGGTGGCTAAATGAAAGCACCAGCTGACAGAATGAACTGGCAGGCGTTACTGTGAATCCACTCCTTAGGGAATCTCTTCTTTTGCTCCCACCACAAATGAACTGACATCTAAGGGAAGAGAAAAAAAGAACCTCGTGCACGAGCAAAGATCGTGACTGGGAGAGGGAGGGGGATATTTTTATGACAACTGGAGGCCTCCCAGGACATTAAACTGGTGCTGCTCACTGTGTGCATCCAGCCTCAGTGGTAAGTAGAGCACCAGCGCACCGTGCAATGACGTTTTTAGTCCCGCACCACGGAGACGCTGCAAACCGTGCTTTCTCTGCATCGGATGAATGGAAAATGTCAAATCAAACATCAATTCAATCAATCTGCCATTCAGTCAATATTTATCAGTCCATTAATTAATCACCCAGGTCACAGCTGTCACATTCACACTCTCATTAACCTACTTCATCTACCAAACAATTCACTAGCTGGCTAATTAAAAACATTATGTCTTCTTTGTTTATTCTGTACAAAAATAGAAGTGCAAAAGCGACATGTTGCGGTTTTACGGGGGGTCATGTGTGGGATTATTTCTTGGCTGCGAGCAGTGACTTCCTGGAGTCCCCGCTCATTGACTGGCAACCTCGACGTGACAGAAAGAAGGAAAAACAATGTGTTAATTAGTGAGCTTGGGGGGGATTTTGTTCCAGGCTAGCTGTTTCCCTTAGTATTCATGCTAAGCTACGCTAAGGGGCAGAACCTGATATGAGAGTAGTATTGATCATTCAGCAAGCATATTTTCCCGAAATATTCCTTTAATCGCAGAATTACAGGTGAAGAGGTAAGAGAAGGCAAACGTACCTGCCACAGAATTTGGACGGGGCATCACAAGGGAGGAAGTGTTGTGTATGTGGTGCTGTGGGAGGGGTCTTTTGGGGGCTGGTGGAGTCCTGGGCTCCATGATGTCACTTCTAGGTAAGGCCTCATCTGGTCGGGTGGTCAGATTGGCCCTGATTGGCCCAGGGTGGCGGTCCTCGCTTGCATGGCCCATTACACCGGCGCCGACCCACCAGGCCCTCATCCTTAGTCAGAACCTCACTGGAGGCGCAGCGCTCCTCATTCTCAGAAGAGCTAGTGGCGGTTGCTGAGCCGCAAGAAAATATGGGTTAGGCTCAGAAAAGCAGCCACGAAAAAATACTCTATTGCTTACTTGCATTTTCTAATTGGTTAAAATGGACATTGCTTTGTCCATTTTGAAAGAAATCACATTGACTCAACCAACAATAAAACACACCAAACTGATTCATCAGCTGTTCACTCAAAACTCATCTCTCAACGAGTTGCATTGTACTCCATGCACTTTTGTATTTAACTATAAATACAAAATCTATTTAGAGAGAGAAAACGTGTCCTATTTTAAGAAAATCAGACCCATAAGCAACAAAGACAGCAGTGTCCCAGTTTTGACAGGAGGGAGCTGAAACCTTGAGGCTGCAGTGGCACAGGCAGCATAGAGAAAGTAGCTGTAGGGTAGCGGTACACATTTGACAAGGACTTAAAAGTAAGTGATCAGCTAACTTACGATCACCATTTTCAAATAAAGTGAGTGGTTCCAAGGAGCGTGGATGTGGCGTTTTTAAGCAGACTTTCTTTCATGGCTAGGCTTTTGTATTTGATATGTGTCACCTTGTGTAAAAAATAATCTAAAGTCACACACCTAATGTGGTTAGACGTTCAAAAAACTGGCCAACAGATGTAGATCATCCCTCTCACCTATGATTCCACTATCTCTGCTGCCCAGGGTGGAGGTGGGGCTTTGTGAAGGAGGCCCAGGGCTGCTCCCGGTGAAAGGTCCAGGTGCAGGAGAAGGGGCAGGGCTGGGTACAGTGTCAGAGAGGGTCCCGCTGGGGTTGGTGCTGGAGTTGCAGTGGGGTGAAGGGAAAGGCAAAGGCTGGCCTACAGCACCGGTGCTCAGGGTGGAAGAGGGACTCTCTGAACAGGGGGAGGCGGTGCTGCAGGTCAGAGTGGAGCTGGGACTCCCCCCCTGGACGGAGGTATCACACTGAAAGAAGAAAATATATGAGGTTAAAGTGAAATGGAGCTAAGGGGCATAAAGAAACACAGGGAGAAACTCAACCGGATCAAATTGGTGCAGGCAGAAAGAAGAGAAAGTGTTATTCTCCTACTATGAAAGTTGCGACCCTTTCTAACAGTACTCCACTCGGCGTTCGCTTTCATGCACACGGTGTTTGTGTGACTGAGTATGTTTGTGTATGAACGCAGATGGGGAAATGAAAGGATAATTCCAGTGATTTTCTCCCCGGCTGTCATTTTCCCAGTCTTTCCTAACGAAACGCTGGCTGTGTTCAAAACGCACTCGCTCGTTGTAGAATTTTATAATTTACTCTCCCCGCACACAATTCTGCTGCTGCTGATTTCACCAAGACGAATCAAACGTGAATCTTTTTTTCACAGGTGACAGGATGTACTTTAAAAAAAAACCGGAAAATCCAATGAACACAGCATCAGATGAGGGTAGTCGTTAAAATTCGATTTCAAACCAAAATGGGAAATGACATTGGATGATGGTGTAAGAAGGTTTGTGTTAATGTGTTACAAGGACGTGCTTCGGTGTGTGTTTTCTTTGGAGTTAGCACCATGTGTGTGTTTTGGATTGCTTCTTGGAGCAGCTGCATGGAAAAGCTCTTCAGTGAAGCAACGTAGGAGAAAAGCAATAAAACTCAGAGCCAGGCTGAAAGATGTGATCACGACTCTTAGTCAGCAGAATCATACTGATTTAGGGTCTTCTCCACTTTTCAAGAGTTAAAAGAATAAATGCATGGCATATATACTGTATAATAGTATAATAATGTGTACATCTACACAATATATTGCAACCTACCATGTATTAATCCTATTTTATGAAGCTTATTATGTTAGCCTATTAGGAGGAAATCCCCTCCTTTCACATGTTACAGATATTTTTATGTATAGTGTTTACCCTCGTTAAAGATCTTTAATAATATTTAAATCACTGTTGATATTTAATGTATCCTTTTACCAACAAACAAAGCATTAAATGAGACTTGAGAAATGTTCAGAAGAGGTTAAAAATCACAGCATCTCTCAAGACACTTTTATGTTGTTTTCCAAAAGGAATGTTTTTTGATCTTATCTTCGTAGTTTGATTGGATGCCCGATTCGAGTCTCCTTATTACTGATGCAACATTTCTGCAACACACAGGCTGTAGGGAGACATGCAGCAGAGTTGAAACGGCTCACTGTTATTCCCTTTATACCAGAGCCTCATCTATCTTAGCCAGGACAACCCACATTCCTCATATGAGCCTCGCTATCTCTGTGAAACTGAATGAATCTGGAGCTCAGGTGGTGGAATGAGGCTGAGAAAATGGGCCAAGGCTGAGCAATGCAAAGATATAAAGATGGAGAGGCATAAGCGCATGCAAGAACACACACACAGAGGGGTCAACGTGATAGGGTGGTGGAGTGTAGAAATAAACCCTGTGGATGCAACATAAATAATCATGTTCCGAATTATATATCGATCCATTTTTCCAAAAGGGATTTGAGTGGTCAAATCACACACAGTATTTAAGAGTGTTTCCTTGCACTCAACTACATTTAAAAACATTATGTCAGTGATATTTAAATGTAGCGACTAATATCCTGACGGCAATAAAAGGGGCTAAGGAAGGAAAGTCATCATTGTACACCCATCGCCTTTTTATATGACGTGACACCAATCGATAGGCTGCCCTACCTTTTTTTCCCTCCTGTCCTCCATAGGAGAGCTAGCAGTGCCTGGCGTCGCTTCTCCCAATAAGAAGCATAGTCTGGTCATCAGTTCCTGGGTAGAAAGGGAGGAGCCCGGCTGGGGCTCCACGTGGACGTCTGGAAAACATACACATTCAGGGTGGATTAGCACGAAAAATGAAACCCGGCGGGCCGGTCGCCATCATCTGACTGATGCTTTCGTCTCGGCTCGTGAGGTTCCCACCCAGCGAGAAACGTGTGCGTCCACCCGGGTCACCACAGCCCCAGCTGCCTTGATTGCGAATGCAAAGAGTGTGGCTTTCCAGGCGCCCTGGTTGAGGCGGCAGTAAGAGGTTGTGTGAGGTTGTGAGTTTGCCTGTGCACACGCCTGCCAGGTGCTCCCGGTTAAGAGACGGGTTGTGAATTTCAATGAGCTTGGTGTCGACTCCCGAGCAGAAAGAAGGAGTGCCTTGGCTTTGGCTTCTCTGTTGCTCCGGGAGAGATTGGCTGACACAGGCCATGTGCTGCATTCATTTATCACTCTTTAAGGCTCCCCTGGTGCTTTGACCTCCAACCCCTGCTCCTCCAACGTCCACGCTCACCTCCGCTGCTCAACAGTGTTCGCACCTCTGCGCTCAGCCCAGCTGAGCAACACAGTCCTCCGTCCTCACGCCTCACCTATGTGCCATTTATAGGCTGAGTAACATGCATATTGAGTAGGCATACAAACAAGATGACAGGACATCGAGTATTACAGGAACAGCTCACTCCTCCTCCACGAACATCTTTGCGTTTAGACATTCACATTCGTTTCGCACTCCCTCCACTGATTATTTCTCATTCTCTCGTGCTGGCTTGTTCTGTCCTTTTTAAAAAAAAGGTACTGCATCACAACGCTCTTACATTCAAGTTTTTTCAAACAGGAACCCAAGCCTTGAGAGGATCAAGGTCAGTCTTGAGAGGCAAGCTTGGTAAAAAAAAAAAGGGTTCAACAAAGCGCTGCAGTTCTAGCCTTTGTCAACACTCTTTTACACCTCACAGCTTGTTGAAAAGCTGCCGAAGACTCGGGTAGGAAGGGTGGATGTGTATTTCACAGTGGGGGAGTAGAGAAAACTTTGCATTTCCTCAGCAGTCCATTGAGATCCAATCTGGAGCAACATGAGGACACACTGAATGTCCAGTACTATTCATCAAACCACTCAGCAGTTGCCATTGGAAACGGGAAGCTGAGAGGTGCCTGGCAACCAGGATAGAAGATGCCTCATAAAATCTGTTGTTGCCTAAGGGTAACCCTCTGGTCAAAACCAGACAGAAAGCTAGCTGACATGTGGGTATTCACACCATTATTGCCTTAATTGAGCCATAACTGTTCAAACAGCACGCAGGGAAGTCGGGGCAAAGACTCGGGAGAAACTGTTCAAACAAATCCACCCTCAATAATGCAGGATTACATCAAAACCATCACTGTTGCTACATTTCATGCGGAATAGGAACAACTTGATGTCATTAAAACACAACCGAACGCTCACTTTCCCCTGCGTGTCATCATCCACTCACCTCTGCCCCGTTCACTCTCATTCAGCTTCCCTGATCAATACCTGGACAAACCAACACGATGCCGAACACACTCCCACACGCTCCTGCTCTCACCTCTGCGGTCTGTCCGGCCACGGCACGAGGCGAAGGCAAGAGGTTCGCTGGCATTAGAAGAGCCATCCACATCCTCCAGCTTCCTTACCCGTCCTTCAGCCACAGCACAGAGGGAGAAGGGAGAGAGCAGGCAGGGTGGGAGAGAGGGAGGAGATAAGGAGGGATGTGAAAGAAAGTGAGAGGGAGAGGGAGGGAGGGGGAGAGAGAGGGAGAGAGAGAGAGAGAGAGAGAGAGAGATTAAGCCTCCCCAGATGAGATCTGTGGTGCAGAATTTGAATGGTGTCCCAAGAGTATAAAGCAGTATGTACAGAGTGCGAGCCATGCATGCAAACAGTAAAATATTCACCGTACCGTGGGTATTTATCTATAATATATTAACACATGCTAATGTGCATGTGGCAGGGACAGCGGCGGACTAATATTGATGTGTGTGGGTGTGTCTCAATGTATGCAACAACAGCCGAGGGTTCTTGGAAGCGCAGATTGTTCAGGATCATTTCAGAAGGATGAAATGTTTGCGAACACTGGAACGCACTGAATTTCTACAATCAAGGTTATTCGGTGTTGGAATCACACATGTGGATCGACGGGGAGACACTGTTTGATTAACATGCAGTTTAATATTTGATGCTGCACGGCCACCAGAGACACAAAGGACGCGGCAGTGTCTCTTTTTTACTTGCAGTAATTGTCCTTGTCATGCTGGTTCAGCGTACGGGGAAAAACAAGGCAGTGCTGCATGCAACGAAATGCAAGAGCACCTTTTTTCTGAATGGCTGGACTTGCTGCAGGACACTGCCACCTTGTGCTTCTTTTAAGGGGAGGCATCCCAGTGAACATGCAGTTTGTTTTCTTTTCAGACAACAATTATCAGGGTTTAAGTGATGACAGGGGTCACAGACTTATTTGATGTAACTACATTTTAAAATAACATACTATATTTCCTTCACTGTGCACATACTGTATTTTTCATACATATGTTTTTTTTTTTACAAAACAAAATTAATATGTCATTTATACTGTTTTAACTACTGAAAGCTTATGAGTCATGAAATAGTAAGTATAATTTGTTAAATTTGACTATTTTTTAAATGAAGAAAATATGAAATGATATATATATATATATATTATATATATTTATATTGTGTGTGTGTGTGTGTGTGTAGATATTGAATTTATCAAAATAGTTGTCCCTGATTAAGCCTCTATGGAATATTTTATTCAGTAGATTGAAATTAATTTAATGTCTAAAAAATCCACCTACCTAATTGGGGTTCCTTGCCTTAAGTTATCTTGTTAAATCTTTTACTCTGACAATCTGTCACATGTTTTTGGGCCCTGGGGGGCGCCGTCTGTATGCTCTTGCATTCGCTGTCACATGTATGGAACAGCTGAACGCACAGAAGCTCTCTGCTCATCAAGGCAAACCCACGAAAGCCTTCTGCTATCCCCGATGCACAGCGCCATGTCATTCTCAGTTGTTCCTATTTCAACTCCACCCACCTGTGAACTTGATGCAGGACTGCGAGGGAACTATGTCCCCCTGGCGAGGGAGAAGAGGGGAGGACGGCAGAGAAATGGACGAACCCTTGGTCAGTCTCCTCAGTTTTACTGGGCTTTCAGTGTAGCCGCTGTCGTGGGCCTGGAAGTTTGTGGCACGCCCGCCGCTCCCCCTCTGCAAGGTGCTGCGAGGATGCACCTCACTACCTACGTGGAGAAGAGGGAACACGCAAAGGGTGTCGAGAAAATATCTAGAAGGGACAGGTGTTGCAGTTAAAAGAAGCGTCGTGATGACAGAGTCAACGGTCCGAGTAGAGACAACAGAACGGTGGCTATGCAGCAGATAGAACATACTGCACAGAGAGCAACAGTGTGTCTCACATAAGGCTGTGTGAATATATCTAGTCTTGGAGGCATATTGCTGAATGAGCTAATGGAAAGTTGGCAACGCCAGAGCATCTATTTAAAGGAATGGGATCACACTCAATAAAGAGGCAACACATTATTATATTTTGATTCAATATTTCACCATCGTTTTCATGTCCACTCTCATTGCAGCCGCTGATCCTCTCCCTGTGTATTTAAATAACCATTAAGCATGCAAACTCCCAACGCCAGGTGATTACAGAGGCCTAATTGCCACTAATATTGGTAACACCAGACTGCAGCAGTTTTCCCTGTGGAATCATTCAGTCATTCACTTTCTCTTTCCATCAATTAGCCTGTTTTTGCTGTTAGTACCATGAAAAAAACACCACCACCACCTAATAGTAATAATGTTGATATGCTGTTGCATAATTCCTTAAAAAAAAAAAAACGAAGAGAGAGAGAAGGATCACAGCCTTGAAACCATGCATGACACGCTTTGGAGAAGAAGAGAAAACTCTCAGCAAACGATCAGAGCCTGTAAACATACTATATCATTTTTAATGAGACTGACACAGTTCTCCATGTTCCTCTCTGTTCTTGCTACCCAGAGCAGCGCGTTATCAAATATTAATAGGCAACATGGTTGCTCTAATACTGAGCTCTACTTGTGTTCGTGTAGCTCAACTGAGCCGCTTGAAATCTCCTCCTGACTGCAGCAAGTTCTTCCTGTGAAAAATACAAACATAAACTTAAAGTCTTGTTCAAACAGCCGAATGCTGCACACCTTTCAGCATTGACAATGCAACTAAAGGTCTGTTCGCAACACGTTAATAACAAGTGTGCAGATTTGTCTCATTCAGTCGTGGCCCACTCACAAAATCCCAATGAAATTCACCATTTTTTTTTTTTTTAGTAGGTCAGGATGTTTGCCTAACCCACTCTAACTTCTCCTGACACACTTTCAAAGCAAGCAGTGGGACACTGTGTGAAGGACAGAACACACTGATGAATTAGGCTAATTGAAATGGCTCTACTTAAATCACCCAAGAGAAGAGAACCTCAATATTTCCATCAAATAATTCAAGAGCTAACGTGTACAACGTGGGATAAATGTCCTATACATATTTGTGACATAAAAAAATACACACTTAACAATTAAGACACAAGCCCAAATGTGCAATGTGAGCTTATTATTTGAGCTGAAATGCCACGGTTTTTGTTCCACACGTAGATTCAGTGGTTTAGCTCTTACCTGGATGTCTCTGGTTCTTTTTCTCTCCTCCTCGTTTCCCTCCTCCCTCTTTCTTGTTTCCAAACATTGCTCTGAACATAGCTGCGCTGTTGCTTCACTCTGCTGCTGGAAGATTAAGCAACACGTTCATTTGCATTAAGAACACATTATTTCAGGCAACATTACCCTCCGTTGTTAGTTTAACTGCTCAAGAAGAAGCACATTTAATTGGTGCTTTTTTCTGAGACTATGCTAATCAGTCACTTGAATCATTCGTACACATTAAGGTGGTCACAAGTGAAACATGATCGACTCAACTCACCTGCTTGCTTTAAGTCTTCTTTGACGCCTGCATGTCTCCACATTAGTCCACGCGCAGCTGATGGAAGGCCATCTAAACTCGCGGAGTCTAGTTAAGAAGTGCTGCACCTCCTCAGTCAGGATGGTGGAAGAGAGTTGGGCGCGCGCATTGTGCACGTGCATGTTTTTCTTTCTACATTTGTACCCCGAATGATTCCAACGTTCAATATTTTGCTCTTTGAAATTACTATGGGCTATTTCAAATCATGTATATGAGTCTCCTGCTGCAATGACATTATTATTATTATTATTATTATTATTATTATTATTATTATTATTATTATTATTATTATTATTATCCAATGCAAATATGCTGACTTCTATATTTTCCATCATTAGCTGAAATAGATGTGGCATATAATGTTGTTACATTACTCACTGTTAAAGAAGATAAAAGACAGAAGATATATGTCTGTCTACTTTAGGGAAATCGATTTCAAAAAGCTTTTCCCTTTGAAACCTTTCATAAGTGTAATGTTCTTAAAACAGCATCCAACCAATTAACATCGTTTAATCGTGGATTATGACCACAGTACATCGGAGCGAACACTAATCCTGCGCACTTTGAAATTTACATTCAAAAGGAGTCATGGTGCACTGAAAACAGCAGGGGGCGACAACGTAAAGTAAAGTTCCCTCTTTGTCCTCAGGGGGGCGACAAGGAGCCACGCCGGTAGCTTATTTAGGCTGGAAGCTGCCGGTTGCTCAGTCCTTTCCCTCGACGCCGCTGCTCTCACCGCATGTGAGGAGCGACACATCGCGTCTTCAGACGTTGTAATACAAAACAACCTGAGCCGGTCCACCGTCTGGACCGACATGGGCTTTTGTAAGTATATTTATACATCTAACGTTGTTATGTGAAACCAACGTAAGGGTTAGCGCAGAGTTAGTTTTTGTCTGTGGACACGTGTAGGTTGGACTCTGCCATTTTGTGTCCTGTAGCTAGATAACTGCTGCCAGTGTAGTAATGCTAGTCCACTTCATAATAGTTAAATGAGGGGAGTCGGGTACTCTTACAGGATGCCAAACTATTGTAAGTGGTAGCGGGGCAAATGGGAACATTGTAACAGTATACGTTTACGTAGTTTTGCATAGCACCGGAAATAGCTAATTGCTATCTATGCTAGTTCGCGTTAACAGTACATGAACGTTTGTAGCTAACAGTAACTGTCCCAATCATGAGGATCATCGGAGGGTAAGCAGAGCTAACTGAGAAATATGTTTAATTGTGTCACCTTTTTTAAAGTGCACAGATTGGATTTAAGAGAGGAAGTTCTGCCCAATAAGTTCCGTTCTGCATTTCCCCCTCAGCGAATCGCACGCCATTTGGTGGACACCTGTATGAGCCAGATGGAGGATGATGGCTGGGTTTTGCACAGTCTCCCATGACTGTGCTGTTGCAGCACCACAATCTGCCATGGCAGTATAATTACTTACTTATACTTACGTATAAAATGGGTCCGAGAGAGAAGCTCCGACAAGAGGACAGCTGCCATCTGGATGAAGTTGTTTGCGGTAAAGATGATTTTTTTTTTCTACTTTTGTAGGGACGCATGCTTTTCCCGATGAAGCCTGTTAACCTAGTAACAAGCTGCATCTTTGACAGCCTGGGCTCTCTGGTGTGAGATATCCTGGGTTTTAATATAACAGATGCAATATTAAATGTCCCTGCGCTTTCTGCTCGCCCTGTCTATGGCGTCTCGGATTGAATATGGGACAATAAACCAAACATAAGTGTAGCATTTCAACTAATCATATACAACACACTATTTATAAGGAGCTGTGTGTAATGTTTTCCACTTTTACAGACATGAAACCGGAGAGATGACGTTGCAGCAGCTGAAACAGGCATTTGGTCGTCTTGGTCAGAACTCTGCAGGTGAGATGGAGACTTAGTCTTCAGTTGGGGTCGACTTCAATTTGCATCCACTGATAGACCCGAAGCAGCCTTTTTTGGCTTCTGGGTTTGCATAGAGATGCTAAACTAATTTTTCCTCGCGCTTTCTGACTGCTACATTTTATAGCAACACAGATTGAGTTGAGGAATACATGTGAGCTTGCGGTGAATGTTAATGTGACTGGATATTTTCTTTGTGTGCCGTCATAAGTAACCTTTAATTTTCGCAGACAGCTTATTAATGCTATTTGCTTGCTGTGTCTTGATATCGGACACTTGGTTTGAAAGATTTTCTTTTAACATTCCTGTACAGCTTTCTCAGTGGATTTTCAATTTCTTGCAGGTGATGACCGCAAACATCTGCTGGAGATTGGCTCATTTTGGACCCCCCCCCCCCCCTTTTTTTCCCTGCATCGATGCCGTTAAAACGCAATGTCCTTAAACGTTTGTCATATTTAGCATGCTATAGCCGATCACCTACAACTCGTATGACAACTGCATGTATTTTGAACATAATACTCCCAGGCAGTATGACTTTGCATGCAATGTGAAGCAGATTACGTTATTATAAAGACAGGATTGAGAGCTATTTGACAACTGAATGTAAATGTCTTGTTACTGAATACTGCCGATTTATTGATGCAATTTTGTGTTGCAATTCTCTTTTAATTTTGTCAAATATTCCTAATAAAATAAATGTTAATTGGAAACATTTGTGTATTTCTAACTTATTAGATTAGAACCCTGTAATGCACTTGTGTTGCAATGACAAGTTTCAGATATGGAATCTTATTTTCAGCTCCTCTTCATTAAGATCACACTTGTAGCCACCTTTCAAGTAAATGCCATAAACTCAAATACTGTCTAGATGTTTAAATGTCCTACTTTTCCATTGACAAATCAATATTTTAGACATTTTCTATTGAAACACATTTATTGCATAATTCAAATGTAAAAATTAAAATTTCCAGTGAAGACGGGCCAATACAAACTACACCTTGAACACAAACAAGAAGGATTTCAGAAAAGATGTGGGTCTCAGCTTCTGTTGAAGCAAGTCTTAGTGAAGATTTAAAATTAAACAACTTCCTCAAGTTAGTGCTGAGACCTTTTACCTGTCAGATCCCTCCTTAAGGTTTAAAACCCTCGTGTGGATACAAAACCTAAAAACAAACTTCACCAAGAAAGAGTTCATATAAGCTTCGCCTGCCTGTAAAATGCCACATCCTGTGTCTGATGGACAAGAGAAACTCATTTAAACATTGGGGGCTGTTGTGACTGAAATCACATCAGGAAGAAACGGTGCACACCTGAGCGTAGAGCTTACAATCGCCTCCCAGTGGCCCTTCTTGTCTCCTACAAAATAACAATATACAACAAACTCATCCTGTAAAATGCAATCTTTGCTTGACTTCATCTTCCAGTGCTGTTTTGACCTGATGTAAGGAAACCAGAAGAGAACAACAAGGTCCCTCCATGACCTGGTCTAGGAGGGGCACCCATCAAAGTAAAAGGTGGTGTATCAGCCTTGGGAAGGTCCGATACTATTCATCAGTCTTTTCCTCGCCTTGGTAATGTCGGTATTCTGGTTTGAGCTCCCAGGTATTCTTGTGTGTTCCTTTCACATTGTAGATGCCGATATCACGCAATATTTCTTTCAAGTAAATCTGGGAGAAGAAAAAGATCAAATATGACAAAAAATAAATACAATACCCTCGTTATCTGTGAATCAAAGCACTATAAACGGCATACTATCAACAATTCTAACAGGAAAAAATAACCAAAGACTTAAAATGCCTTTGTTGAAATACAATAGGCAACAGTCTTAAATATGCTCTAATATATTCTAATATCCAACTCTGTTGGATTGTGGTAAAACATTAAGTCAGGCACATTAATTGTAGTTCTCTGCTGTGAAGGAATATTGATCCGGACCAGGAACGACAAACAACCCCATGACCTGATTGAGTCTAAATGAGCCAGATTCAATTTCAGTTAGTATAACGCACAGAAATCAGTCAGCGTAAACAGTTTTATAAGCAAAGCCCGCATGCTGCCCTCTAGTCTTACCACAGGCTGTTTGGTGATATCCACCAGGTCTTTGATGTTGTAGTATTGGTGCTTCTCAAATGCAGAAAACAACATGTCCAACACCTGCTGTTTGTCTGCTCTTGCTCTTTTGCCTTCCTCCTTCTTTTTCCTGTCATACTCGAGCTGCAGCAAAAAGGCAGATGTCAGGAAACACATACAGGCCTAACTTACAGAGCCATACCAGTGCCTTTGCACATCATATTTAAGAACTACAAAGGATGTAAAATCGTTTCCTCTCTTTTATTTCCATTAATTCTCATATTCTATGAACATAAATGTGGAAAGGTGAGAATTTCATCATTGATTATGAACAAGCAACGATATTTCTTTGCACTTTTAAATGTATGGCAAATACATGGCCAGATGCAACTATAAACTGTTGTATGCACAGGCTACATGTTGTGTGAAACATGCAGAAAATAACTTAAGATGAATCAAACAAGACAATTCTGTATAGGATATGCGTCTTACATTGTAAGTATGGTTGGCCACAGGTTTGTAGTTGCTGGTGACAGCTTTGTCCAACTGTTGGGACAGCCTGACTGGCTTGGCCAACTCTTCAATTTGTAACCTGTGGGGACAATGACAATAACTTTACCTGCCAAGTTCAATGCGTGACATGCACTGTGTGTGTGTGTGTGTGTGTGTGTGTGTGTGTGTGTACTGAGTAACCGTAAATTAAAGAAACGCTTGTATGATTTGCAATAGCTCTGCAATTAAAGCTGTTAATTATCTGGGACAAGGTGCACAAATTAGCTATGGCTAGAAGTGCTACATATTGCACGTATTTTACTTTATTTAAATATAATAATACCTACATGTATAGTCAAATAAATATTATTATTAAACATTTCATTTAAAAATTGATGGACCTTTGAATCTTTAATTATTAAAAAGTTTAATATGTGTATATTTATCATTATATTCTATGTTGACAGTGCAAAGGAAATGCAGGTTATTAACATACTAACTTATGTGTACACACAATCTGGAAAAATACTCACCTCTTCAGCCTCATATAGCTTTCACTAACAGCAGGTCTGCACTCTGCTCTCTGCACGACCACTCCCTCCAAGGCTATTTTATCTGAAAGAGAAAATATTTGATTAGAAACCTCAACATGCATTTTAGTGCATGTTTACTTCATACGCGAGAAAGGACGACCAGTTCCATGTGTGTAAGAGAGAAACACAATGAAAGGAGACACACAATGACTTAAACAGTGAAACACTGAGTTTGTTTCTTCTATTTATGGGAATCTAGTTCAGTCCAGGCTGTCTCCTAAAGTTGAAAGAAAGAGGTCAGAGCAATCAACGGTTTCTGAAACTCCACAATTTTGCTTTCCCCACACGCACGCACGCACACACACACACACACACACACACACACACACACACACACACACACACACACACACACACACACACACACACACACACACACACACACACACACACACACACACACACACACACACACAGAGAGAACATTATATTGTTCTATGCTGAAAATAACTATTCAATCATTGTTATTGCCAATAACTAAACAACATATCTTCATATGGTAATAAATGTGTATACCCAGTGAGTATGCAAATGACTGACTCATAAATCAGCTGTAGCTCTGGCCTTCCAGGTGTAGGGGTAAGTAAGGACCAAGACTGTCTCATAAACCACAGATTAATACGTTTCACCAATGGAAAGAAACATACGAGCGTGATTCCAATCTACACGTTTTGAAGGTAAAAATTTTAAAAAAAAAATCCCCACTCATGATCAACACATAAGTGAAAACACCACTTGATCACAGGACAGATGGCTCATTTGCATGTAGTTTTGAGGGAAGCTTGCTAATGTACACAGAACAAACCTAAACCAACATTTAGAAACAACACAATGACACAACTGGATGAGCATTAAAACCACCAGCAATCTGCTCAAACACAGCGTCGACCAGTCTGACCACAGACTCTCCTTACCATCCTCCAGTCAAGATGGTGCAAACCAAGTGCAGAATTGTGTCAATTATGCTCAAAAAGAGAAGAGGCCCCTACACAGGCTTCAGGACAAAACTGTGCTCTACATGAGGACAAAGGGTCTACAGTTTCTTACCAATACATCCATCTTCCAGAGCATGTATATGGGTTACTATTGTGATGCCATTTATTAATAAAAACAGACACTCAAGTCAACAGTTCTTCTCATTCCCAGTGGTGCAACGTTGTCACTCGCTGGCAAAACGGAGGACTCACCTGGACCTGCCCCCGCCCCCGAAACTGAGCTGCTGCCATCAGATCTTTCTTCTGACTGGCCTACAGGAAGGGAGGGAGGGATGGTAAACATGAAAACACAGGGGATGGAAGACGGAGGGCATCGAACAACATGAGCCACACCCAGGGTTTAGTCGCACACGAAAGTATTTAAATCACACACAGCTTCTCCGTGTAATCTCGGAGGAGTACACGCGTGTGCACACATGAGCAAAGCAAGCATGCCCTCACACAAAGTGCGCATGGATATGCTATCCCACCACAAATACACATCCATGACCAGGCTGCACAAAGATGAAAAAAGGAATGCTACCAAAGTATTTTTGCAGTTTAAAATAGCTAAATAGTAAACACTTAACTACAACTTAAAAAAAATGCACCAGTAATGATCTCCCTCTCCTATTGTCCTGTCTGTTAATCTACTGAATGTCACATGTTGTGATGCCTTTTCATTAACGTCTTTGCCTTATGTTGAAAAATATGTATATCAAGTTGAACTTCAAAATAAACAAAAAAATACACATGTGCAGCCCTAAAATATATACACACACACACACACACACACACACACCCCCCATCCCAATACATATGCTGTCCACTAAGTAAGCACAGAAGCACAAGCTCATCATCAGCACCCATAGCAACAAAACACCTACAATACAGTCACAGGGCAGACAAGGCTGGTGAAATTCAAACCAAACCAAAGAAACCCATGCACAAATTAAATCCACTCCAACTGCAGCAACGACGTGTGTTGATCGATCTAGTCTATGTTAAATTGATTCCAAAAAAGGGGGCCATTGTGCCTGATCATATACCTGATCTGCTCAAATGATTGGCGGTGGATGAGAAGGTCAAACCACAAACAAATGACTGACAGGCGAACACTGAAAGGAAAATCCCCTTACACACAGAAACAGAAACACAGAGCAGACTGGATGAAGACACATTTTGAACAGACCAGCTCTCTTCAGTTTTCCATTGAGTGTTCACTTATCCACTATGAACAGTACAATTCTTATATGTACTCTGTTAGGACTGTGGGCAACCTCACACTCTAGGAAATATCTGTTGAGATTTCACAACACACAGAGACAAGCAGGGCAGGCAAGGGGGAAAGCTGTGCATCAAGACAGCAAGCTGCACAAAGAGTAGCAAGATGGGAGCCTCCACCACCTGATCACAAGGAACTTACCATTGGACTCTTGTACAACACAGATATTTCACATTACAGAAAACTCAACTTGGATTGTTACAGGCGTCTCATCCTGCAAGAGAGTTAGTCAAGGCAACCACTCAGCATCCTCCAGCTGGGCTCAAAAGTGAAATCTGAAAAATCACCTGATGAAGTCTCTGTGAAGACCGCCAAAGTCTGACCTCCCACCGACTGCATGGTGAACGGATGGTCGCGAGGTGCAGACACCGTCTTATCCTCGATTCCCTCAATCACAGTCAGCTCTTCGTTCAAAGTGAAAGACACCTGTAAAGAGCAGTGAAATTATGCACAATCCAGATTGCAACAAAAAGGAACAAACAAGACAAAGATGATATTAAGTCCTGATAAATTGATTCGTGTTTCCCCAATACTGACTGTGGTGGATAACTACCCGATGTTTTGTACTTCTATCAAATGTCACTTACCTCTGCTTTTCCTTGGTTTCCTTTCCTTGAAGATAAACATAGTAGAATTCCAATTAATTCGTTGGCAAATATAACAGGGTAGTAACTTCCATTTGCATGAGTAAAATTAGTAGAACATAAATACACTGATTGTATAACAATATTATTCACCACTATCGTTTTATCCTCATCAGCACACATTATATTTCAATTGTCTCTCTTCCAATTGTCTCTGTAGTGCAATGACTAAATCACTTGAATTAAAAAATAAATAAAAAATGGATTTCCTGTATTTTATTGATGCTCAGTTGTTTTACATACTTGCATATTCGGAGTTTCCCGACCTCGCCTCTGCCACTCGCTTTTGCCCATTGCTGAGAGAGGTATTTGGGCACCTGGAGGGAGAAGCATGGGTGTATTGTACGAGTATATGTACTGCTTTCATACCACAACGATGGACCATTTTGGTATTAACATAGATGCAGGAGCTCCCCCTTTTATTTGCGGTCAAGAAATAATCTTATCAATAGGTGTGTAGTTTAATAGCGCTAGCTAACTAATAGTTAATGAACTCCGCCAACGTTAGCTACAAGGCACAGTTTCATTCGATTGTAGCGACAACGTAAGATGCTAGGCTACATGAGTGTTAGCATTGGCTCCGTTTAATTTAATACATTATCCTATAGTCCAACGAACTAGCGTTTTCGAAAATGGCTTCACGCACCTTTACAAGCCACACACCCGTGTTCTGCTTGGCACCGGTTAAGTCCACTTCTGTTTTCTCCGACATGTTTTTAAAATTATGCTTCTGGTATCTTAAGAGCGAAACCCCCACACGCATGCGTAGAAGACATAGGAAGTATGGCGGCTCTGAAGGTCCATATCACATCCACATCCTTCACGTTCGGCCCATATGGGCAATATCTCTCATACCACAGATAAAGTGATGTTAAAAAACATTACTGCATGGATTACAAAGTAACATATGCGTTTAATGAGCTTTAAAAAATAATGCAAATGCAGATTATTGGACAAAATGAAGAGTGCAAAGCTACAGAGTGCATACAACATAATCCATTTTACAGCCATCTATTCAGTACAAAATGTTTTTCAAAAATCAATCACTGTACATCCATGTAGAAACAAATGTTATTTATTTGAGTAATTCCTTCATTTTTTCCAGGAGACTAATACAGTGTCTCCTGGAAAAAATGCAGAACTCCACTGGCTGCTTAATAACAACTTGAATCAGATTAAAACATTTGCTGTAGCATTGCACCCAATCAGTCGCACAAATCCCTTAAATGGATACATCTTTATAGACCGTTAAGTCCATGTTCTATAAAAACCTGTATGAAAATGTCCCCAGTCTGACTGTTACTGGAGGTCGGCCTGTTCAGACAAGTTTCTTACATCTTCACAATTTCTTACAGGAACATACGGTCCCTACTATGGGAGAATCGTGTGTTCAGTTCCTGAGATTTCTTCAGCAGCCGCTGCTTCTGCGCTTCATCAAAGCGGTTCACTTGCAGGTCTTCTTCCCGATCAAATGGTCGCCTCTCCACTGGTCCATCAGCCTTCTCCTTTGCTTTTTCCTTCATCTTCTTTGAGTGCATATTCACCAGAGACTCAGCACGCTTAGACTCCTGGTGAAAGGCAGTGATCCGACAGATATAAGTCCATGTCTTATCATGGGAACATCTAGGACAAAATAAATGATGAGCTAATACCACTTACGTTATACTTGGACACTTTCTTTGCCATTTCCATTTCTTTCTGGGAGACTTGTGGGACAATGTCTTCCTCCGGCTCACCCTTGTTCTTTTTCTCAATGCGTTCCTATTAGTCAAGAATAAACCCATGAAATACAAGGAAGGAATATATAAGATATTTACAGAGATTACCAATATCACCTATAAAGATAAATTATTTGTTATTAAATACCCTGATCTTGCGCTCCCTGTCTTCTGGCGTATCTGTCCAAATGGAGCGATCCTTGTTCTCTGGACCCGACTTCTTCTTGAAGGTCCGCGCCCCTAAGCCAATGTGCTGCAGTTCTGGTGGGAGTTCTGTCATCCATGTTTCTCTGGCCAGCACCTCAGGCTCGTTCTGTTCACATGCAAATACACACAGGAACCAATTCAGACAGCGGAGGAGGAAAACTTCAGGTTTCAGGTCAACAATAACCATGTAACTGCAGAGTTGGTGGGACTCACATCTCCTGTTAGCTTATCTTTCATCTTTCGTGCTCTGCGCTCAAAGTCCAGAGCCACAGAGTCTTCAACAGGCCCTTTGGATGGCATTGGTCCAATGACTTCCTCATCCTCTTCGTTGCTGCTTGAGGACTCAGCCTGGTAGCCAGGGGGTAGCGCAGGGCCCGGGAAATCCTCTCCGTCTTCACCATCATTATCCTCATCATCATTTTCATATGCCGCTCTCCGAAACCCAGGAGGTAAAGCTGGTCCCAGCACAGGTGGCCTGAGGGAATACAACAGTGTTACAGTTTCCACCATTACCTATTTATCCACACGAATAAATCATTTTACTCGCCTTTCCGGTGAACTCTGTTGTTTCCTGAATCCTGGTGGTAGAGCTGGTCCAAAGAAACCATCATCCTCCTTCCCTTGTCCAGTGTTCACCACCCTGTTAGAAGACACGTTGACGTTTTGTTCGTCGAGGCTTTTGTTTTTCTATGTGTTTTTAGTGCATTAATGAGCGTACTTTTCTGCAGACCTCTCTGCTGCTGTATGTCTTGTTTTTGCTCTTTTGGCCACCACCTCTTGTTCGCTGTCATCCGAGGAGTCGGACGCTTCTCCTCGTTTATATCCGGGGGGCAA
This sequence comes from Chelidonichthys spinosus, assembly GCA_029853015.1. NCBI lineage: Eukaryota > Metazoa > Chordata > Actinopteri > Perciformes > Triglidae > Chelidonichthys > Chelidonichthys spinosus. Next base: position 12,750,054 of record CM056821.1, on the reverse strand, counting down.
AGCAGGCCCAGAGACTAACATGGGAATAAACATTAAAGCACAAAAAGAGCACCCTAATCACAACCGGTACTGGTTTATACGGCATTCAATTCAACTGGATGTTATACTTACACCCTTCATCGTGTTCAGAGTCTTCATCGCTCTCCGCATTTCTAAACATCGGAGGTAAAGCGGGTCCCATTAGTTCATCAGACGACATATCTGACACGGATGAAATGCACTGCAATTTCTATCAAGGTAAAAAAGAAAAGAAAAAGCTGCTGCAAAAACAACAGGAACCCCGAATTAACCGATGACCTTTCAACCAGGAAGTAAACAATGAGGCTTCCGTAATTAGTGTCAAGCTACAGATACTAAAAGAGAAGTCAGCTATTGTGCTGCAAAACATAAAAGCACAAGAAACCAAATGTGTTTCATTTCATATAGCATTATACACGATTATCCTAAGATAATACACGGTAGGTATTATTTCAAAGCACGTCTATTAATGCTTTCTATTTTTACCACAATTAATACGTTAATAAACAGGCTGGTTTGTGCTTGTGTTATGCAATAAAGTACACTTATTCATTATTATAATTAAACAACTTGAGGCAAGACTGAATAACACTCCCCCTCAAATACGTTCCCCCCACTTTGGCAGCGCGTTGTGGTCCTTAAATTATGATTTTATATCGAAGGTTGACCCCGGAAGTAGTTTATCTACATTGTTTTTTCCGACTCGACACCGTAGGAACGTCAATCCACTCTAGACGGGCCATCTTTGTGGACTTTTGTGGACTTCGTAGGCGCATTATGAAGACGTGACTGCCACGTTTTGAAAGATATCGCCTATTTTAGAATTTGTAAAATGGGTAAAAGGGACAAAGGAGATCGGGGTGAGTTGCTAATGGCGGATACGGTTTAACCTAGCTAACAATAGCTGCTGGCTAACTGTGGAAAGCTGAAAACTGTTAAGCTACTGTGTATCGAAATTCTCATGTCCATGCTGGACAATTGCTGACCAAACTGTAGTTTTGAATATGCAGTCCATTAACGCCATCTTTGATTATGTGTTGCTAAAAGGGTAGCAGTTGTAGTGAAAGGGTTCAAGATGAACTGATATCTACGGGACTTATTGACTGAAATGCGTGTATAATAAGCACACTGTGTTATTAAAGACAAACACCCAGTACCTCTATGCTCTAATGTTAAAATGCCATACATACTTGCAAAAAGGATAGACAGTTAGAGAGCAGAACAAACAGTAGTAAAGGAATGCTATTCTATGGCTTGTATAGCAAGAAAACATTTAATCTGTTGGTTTTAAGAAGAGTTGATATAATTTCTGCTGTCAGTTATTTGTCCACCTCTACTATTGAAAATGTTTTCTAACACATGCTGTGATGGATTACAGACAAGAAGCCCAAAAAGCGTTCCTATGAGGAGGAAGAAGATGAAGAAGAGGTTGTGGGCGGCGAGTCTCAGGAGGCCATACCTGCTGCTGCAGGGAAACAAGTGGACGAGTCCAGTACAAAACTGGACGAGTATGGTGCCAAAGACTACCGTGCTCAGATGATGTTAAAGAATGATCACAATTCACGCCCCCTCTGGGTGGTAAGACATGTTTGAATGGTTGATTTCCTCACTTGAGACTGTTTACCAATTTTAAAACTTGTGGCCCTCTTCCTGATTTTCACTCACACTTTTAAATGTTTCTCTCCTCCAGGCTCCAGATGGTCACATCTTTCTGGAAGCCTTCTCACCAGTGTACAAATACGCCCAGGATTTCATGGTGGCCATTGCCGAACCAGTGTGCAGACCTAATCACATCCATGAGTACAAGCTGACCGCTTATTCCCTGTATGCAGCTGTCAGTGTGGGGCTGCAGACCTCTGATATTGTGGAGTACCTGCAGAAACTCAGCAAGACCTCTGTGCCTGATGGAATCATACAGTTCATTAAGGTCTGAATGAGAGCGGTTCTAGTTTTTGCAAATGTATTATTTTTACATTATGTCATGTGTCATGTGGTTGTTTAGTCACTGCGTTGCATCCCTCCTTCTCTCAGCTCTGCACAGTGAGCTATGGCAAAGTCAAGCTGGTGCTCAAGCACAATAGGTAACAACCATTTCTTCTGACTTCATATCATTAATCATCCTTTCAGTGCTCTTCTTAAACTGTGCTGCCTGTGTACCTTCAGGTATTTTGTGGAGAGTGCCTTCCCTGATGTGATCCAGCGCCTTCTGCAGGACAATGTTATCCGTGAATGTCGTCTCCGCACTGCAGACGGAGCAGACACTGAGCTTATTACAGAAGTCGTCCAAAGCAAGTCAGCGGTATGTATGCATACAATGTCTTGTTTTACTTACACGCAAAACATAAAGTCATTTATTACTGTTTAAATTTGAAATAGTCAATGCTTTTAAGATTACGCTACCATCTAATTGGAAAGCAATAAGTTATGTTTTGGAAATAATCCTGTAGACGTGGAGAAGTTGGCCTCTTACACTCTCACAAATGTCCCTCTGTTTCTCTTTCTGACAGATTTCCAGGTCTACTGAGGAAAAGGGGGGTGCTTCCTCCTCACAGCAGCCCGACAATGGACAAAGTTCAACCCAGCAGGTCCCTGAGGACATCTTCAGCTACTATGAGCAGATGGATAAAGAAGAGGAGGAGGAGGAAGAGACTCAGACTGTGTCTTTTGAGATCCGCCAGGTACACATCCAATTCCTTTCCCTTGTTGTTTAACTACTGCATTACTGCACTTCATTCCTGCTATGTTTTTGGCTTTATTTCAAATTAAGTACTGTGTTTAACTCATATTTGTATGCCCTACTCTGAGCTGTTCATAACATTTGATCTGATATAGGAGATGATTGAAGAGATTCAGAAGCGTTGTATTCAGCTGGAGTACCCCCTCCTAGCAGAGTATGACTTTCGCAACGATACAGTCAACCCAGACATCAACATAGACCTGAAGCCCACTGCTGTGTTGCGGCCCTACCAGGAAAAGAGCCTGCGCAAGATGTTTGGGAATGGACGTGCTCGGTCTGGGGTCATCGTGCTGCCCTGCGGTGAGACATCTGGTTAACTGCACGTGGATTATCCAGTGACAAAACAGGAAGGACATCCCCAAGTATTTTTATCATAACTAAAATGCAGTCTTGAAATTGCAAAAAGGGTAGAATTTGAATATGAAATAATAAAGTGATAGAACATGGTTTAAATATTTGCTTATCCCACATTTAACAAGGGATATACTCTTTACGTCTCTGACATCTCAGTGTTGTGTCTCCCCTTTGCATTGCAGGAGCGGGCAAGTCTCTGGTGGGTGTAACGGCGGCGTGCACGGTGCGTAAACGCTGCCTGGTGTTGGGGAACTCCTCAGTGTCAGTGGAGCAGTGGAAGGCTCAGTTCAAGATGTGGTCCACTATCGATGACTCTCAGATATGCCGCTTCACCTCGGATGCAAAGGACAAGCCCATTGGCTGTTCGGTGGCCATTAGCACCTACTCTATGCTGGGTCACACCACCAAGCGCTCCTGGGAGGCTGAGAGAGTCATGGAGTGGATGCGGAGTCAGGAGTGGGGACTCATTATCCTGGATGAGGTGCACACTATCCCCGGTGAGCTTGTATTGCACGTCGGTTTTCCAGACGACTCGTTATTACCCTCCAATGTAACCGCGTTATGCAAAGAATATTTTGGACTTTGTTAGAATACAAACACATGAAATTGACACATGTCTACATGTTAAGATAATAAAAATTCTTTCTCCATAGCTAAGATGTTCCGTCGAGTTCTGACCATCGTCCAGGCTCATTGCAAAATGGGGCTCACTGCCACACTGGTCAGGGAAGATGACAAGATTGTGGACTTGAACTTCCTCATTGGGCCAAAACTATTTGAAGCCAACTGGATGGAGTTGCAGAACAATGGCTACATTGCCAAAGTCCAGTGTGCAGAAGTGAGTCTTGCAGTATTACACCATAAATTGAGATGAAGAGACATGCATATCTTATTTATTATTGGTGTGTTCTTCTCTGTGGACTGTTTTGACTTGACCGTTGTTGAGTGGGCATGTCTTTAAAGTCTGACAGCTTGCAGAGTTGTGTGAATCCATGTGCAAAAAGTTGACAATTGAATAATTTAGACCAAATAAGTAATTCTTTATGACCAACGATATCTCAAAGAGCATAACCTTGTGGTTCTTTGATGTCGCTATAGTCAAGTGAGCATGTTCAGCATTGATAAAGCTATCTGAGCAATGTGCCCGTTTCTGCTCTCCAGGTGTGGTGCCCCATGTCTCCAGAGTTTTACAGAGAGTATGTGGCCATCAAGACGAAGAAGCGCATCCTGTTTTACACAATGAACCCCAATAAGTTCCGCGCTTGCCAGTTTCTCATTCACTTCCACGAGCGCCGCAATGACAAGATCATTGTCTTTGCTGACAACGTGTTTGCCTTGAAGGAGTACGCCATTCGCCTCAACAAGTACGTTACTTGGGCATTTTGATTGGTTCAGCAAATTGCCTGGTCAGATATGATTTCTTCATGTTTTCAACGCCGCTCTCTCATTTTCCTTTCAAGGCCTTACATCTATGGTCCAACCTCTCAAGGGGAACGAATGCAGATTTTACAGAACTTCAAACACAACCCCAAGATAAACACCATTTTCATTTCCAAGGTAGACAATCCATCGATTTTTGATTTACTGTATGTAATATCTATGGGCTGAACTCATTCAACCACCATGTGCCCCCCTGTGGCCACTAGGAGGCATACCACTGACTCAAGACCACTTACTGGCAGCCAGACATTTACCCTATTCTGAAACAAATGATGGGAAATCAGAAACATGTTTTTTTTTTTCCTTTGACAAAACCTTTAATGCAAACGTGCACAGTGATACAGTGCGGAAATATTGTCTGTGAATTTGTACTATTCCTTCTACCAAACAGGTTGGCGACACCTCATTTGACCTGCCAGAAGCCAATGTTCTGATCCAGATCTCCTCTCATGGTGGATCACGCAGACAGGAGGCCCAGAGGCTTGGCCGAGTCTTACGAGCCAAGAAAGGTCTGTCTCTAAATAAACTCTTTGACCGTTTGCCGATACAGAACACATGCTGACGTAGCTTTTTTGTCTGCATCACCTGTCTCCTGGTTTAGGAATGGTAGCGGAGGAGTACAACGCATACTTCTACTCACTGGTGTCCCAGGACACCCAGGAGATGGCTTACTCCACCAAGAGGCAGAGGTTCCTGGTGGACCAAGGTTACAGCTTTAAGGTGTGTAAGCATTATGTCCGCTCCACACAGTTTCACCTCATTTGTTTCTCTCCCCGGAAGTAAATTGAACTATTTCTTGAATGTATGTGTGAGAAATTCTCCCAGGAAATGTTTAATTATTAAAATAATTAGCATTTTTTGCTTGATCTTCATTAATGTGTGACTCATTCTTGTTCCAAAATCCAACTTCTATGTTGTCATGTTCCCCTTCTTTCATAGGTGATCACAAAGTTGGCAGGTATGGAAGAAGAGGACTTAATGTTCTCTGCAAGAGAGGAGCAACAGCAGCTGCTTCAGAAGGTCCTAGCTGCTTCAGACCTGGATGCTGAGGAGGAAGTGGTGGCAGGGGAGATTGGCGGGCGACCACAGGTGAGGAGAAGCACATACACGCACAACAGCCTTTTCATTGTGTAATTGTATATTACAATATATCCTCGCTTGTTTTCTCTCCCCCTGATTCCTTATCAGTTCTCAAGGCGAACGGGCACCATGAGCTCCATGTCGGGTGCAGACGATGCCGTCTACATGGAATATCAGAGTCGTGGCAAATCCTCAATATTTGGCAAGAACATTCATCCACTCTTCAAGCGCTTCAGGAAGTAGACGCACTGACTCCAACCCTGACACTTAAAGACAGACTCGGTCATAACAAGGCATAAGACAAAGTTGGGGTGCAGTAGTGTATACTGAGGTTAACCATCAGGCTACAAGTAGCAGGTTCACATAGTCCAGCTGGTCTGGAGAACAGAGCAATGACTGGAGGTAACCTAAATATCATCTGATACCCTAAATCATCTGATAATTTAGTGAACATTGCTTCCATCAAATGATGCCTTCAGGGCTCGACTGTTCTGTGATGAATCTGAAAGTCTTGAGTCCAGCTCCCTCAAGCACCTCCATGCACAACATTTGCAGACGAAACGTCTGTCCAATAGTCACCCACTGTTGTCTCTGGAAGAAAAACTTTGTAATCTGTCTAATGTCTGCGTTGCAGTCATGCAGCAACGGCCCATTCGGAAATACAATCCGACGCGTCTGAAATTCCAGCTCGATTCCACAAAGCTTGAAGGCTTTGACCCGCTGTTTGCAGTACAAACCAGATAGGTGACGTTAGCTCTGTGTTTCTTATCTGCTGTTGGTGTGTGCTCATTAACCACTCTACCTGGGGAGGAAACCAAGGATGTATCATGGACTTGTGTCGATTATATATTTTTTGTAAATGTGGCTACATTATGTTGGCTACATTTTACACGTTAAACACATAATCATGGGACAATAATCTGTCCTGGATGTTAGTTTTCATTCAAATGTTTTCATCTGGATTTCCATCTTATAATGTTGCAAAAAATGTTTTGTAAAATAATGAAAAATGCTCCTTGTGTTCTGTTTTTGTGTGATTTTTGCAAGTCGGTGATTGTTAATCTCCTTGAAAAAAATACGACATGTCTGTTATATCCTGTGGTGTATAACAGACAAATGAATTGTAAAATAGAGCATAAATAGTTAAACAATAGAGAACTAATCTGTTCCTGCCAGTAATCAATAGTGACTACAGGTTACACATCACAATACACATATTTATTTTAATCTGCTTGAGTAAGGAAAGGTTTGTTTCCCCCTTGAAATCTTTATTTGTGCCTGGCACCAGTAAAAGCTGGGGTGGAGAGGGGTTGGGGGTCTACTTCCTCTGCTTTTGGATGACTTGAAGACATTCCAAAAACAACATCCAGCCTGGTGCCTTGTGCAAGCTGCCAAAGTGGTGAGTGTGGGAAAATATCCACCTCTACCCAGCCGCCCTTTGCTATACCACAGGAAACCCTACGTGTCTGAATAGCCCTTTCTCTGGTCTAATCCTGGTTTTGTGTCCTCTGGACGGAAGAGAAAAAAGGAAAACGTAGATTTAAATGAGATGAGGAAGGGAGAAAACACCTTATGAAATGTGCCAATTAATATCCTAATAATTTATGCATACAGTAACTTGTGATTGTCTTCTTCTAAGAAGATAGTTCATTAATTGATCAGCAAACTCTCAATCATGAAGTTGAAAAGTTATATATAAATATCAGCGTTAAACATGAACAAACCAGTGAGCGCTTACTATCCGCGTAAACGGCGAATCATTTGTGAAATCACCTCTCTGAATATGGATGTGCACGAGCGAGACGGGGAGGGCTCTTCCTTGGTTGTGTGATCAATGCTAATATACTGACTTTACACATGCATGTGTATTCAGTGTGTGTGTGTGTGTGTGTGTGTGTGTGTGTGTGTGTGTGTGTGTGTTGTGTGTGTGTGCTGATTGATCGGTGTGATGTAACTGTTGTGTGGCACGTTGAGACGCACTCCTTTCCCAATGAAAGAATGAACCCAGCAGCGTTTGGGGGGATACGCCCACACCCGAATACAGACTTATCCCTCCCTTCTTCCGAAGCGAACATCCAATCCTCTTCCACTTCTGAGGTTGTACAAGCAAGTCTTTTACAGAGGGTCCCACGATACAATCCCAACTAACATTACATTGCCCAACAGAGAGGACAGCGTTTGCATGTGCCAGGAACATGCATTTGCAGATGTGAACGTCGCCGGGTTTAGACTTTGCAAATCGAGAGAGAGAGAGAGAGAGAGAGAGAGGGCACGGGAACACAAGCGTCCAAATGATGGCAATCCTGAATCATTTTACGACAGCATGTTGGAAGAGTTTTCAAGGCGACCGGTTAAACAGGCAGCTGTTCTCCGTTTTACGCGCCTTGCACAAGTCAGCAGCCAGCGAGGCTTTTGGGCTCTCCTCGACTGGAGAAGAGGCCATGCCTGAAAGGTTGATCACACCGGCGGACGTCGTCGGTGAGAAAACCAGAATCATGACCCTGAAGGAGATGCCTGGACCCAGCACCCTAGCCAACCTGGTCGAGTTCTTCTGGAGAGATGGGTTCAGCAGAATTCATGAAATTCAGGTAATGGTGTCCATATATAACGTCTCGTTTTGTTAGACTTGTTTGTGTGTTGTGTTTCCCACCAATGGCAGCGAGCCTTTATATTCTCATCGTCAGCCAGATTTACCACCTATGCGTAAAATGGCACAACGTTGCGCTAAGGCGCACCTGGGGTTGAGTCACTGATCAGCTTTCCACACCAGGGTACGAGTTTTGCATCCAAGTGAGTCACTGAATGTGTTCTCTCCATTACAAGATGCAGCAGATAATCTTATCAAATATAATATTTGCATTCAGTCGGTGGAGAAAAAGCTTTAAAAAGCTTCTTTTTTCTAAGTAGGATGGAAATAAGCAAATTAGACAAATCTATAGATGTCAATCAGCACGAAATCCGACAAAAGATAACAGAAAATAAGTGCCTGTTTTGTTATCTTCACTATGATTATATACTGTTGACCAAGACAAGTAGTTACTCATGTTCCTCTTGTGTTGAATTGAAGAGTGTAAGGTCAGATAAACACCCCTCTTCCTTTTATTTTACTTTAAACATGAGTGCAGCTATGATAACATTATCACTGAAATATTGATATCCACTCATACTGTCAAAACATTCAGAGAAATAATGCTGCTGTCTTTGTATTTGTGTACAAATAAAGATTAAGGTAAGGCCATTGTTACAGATTGATTGAGATCTAGTGAAGCCACCATACAGTTTGTTACTTCACAGTTTTGATTTAATCTGCTTCAATCAATGTTTTATTATATCATTTATACAATACAAATGAGCAAAATTATATATTTTAACTTGTAGCCAGTACATATATATTTTTACTGCACATTATGATTTTTATAAAGAATGTGTCAGTCTAGTAGAGTGAAAGTAGTCCTGGATTTTTCTCAGAATTGTCCCCAAAAAAAATAAATGTGTCTACTAACCATTTTTGGCACCACTGCTTTTATAGATGGAACACAGGAAGAAGTATGGCAAAATCTTCAAATCCCATTTTGGGCCCCAGCTGGTGGTCTCGGTGGCAGATCGGGACCTGGTGGCTGAGGTGCTGAGGGCCGAGGGCGTAGCCCCTCAGAGAGCTAACATGGAGTCCTGGAAGGAGTACAGAGACATGAGGGGCCGGTCCACTGGCCTCATCTCAGCGTGAGTCCACCTTTTCAAACTTTGATCTTTGAGTCTAGACAAGGACCTCCTGAAAATAATGATTTGGGGGTTAACAGGATATTCACTTGTGGATGGGCACAGCACATAACTTGGTGTTCAGGCTGCTAAACATGCCCTGCTTTTGTATCTACGGATTAATTTTGCATCAATTTGGCATTTTTTCCACAGCTTCGCCACCATAATTCCTCACAAAAGACAAAGCTATTAAGTGTCTGTGAATGTCTTACATTACAATAATACACGGGAATGCCAAACATTCACCTTGTCTCTTGTGTCGTGTTCTCCAGTGAGGGAGACGACTGGCTGAAGATGCGGAGCGTGCTCCGGCAGCTGATCATGCGTCCCCGTGATGTAGCGGTGTTCTCTGATGACGTGAACCAAGTGGTAGATGACCTCGTGGAGAGAGTTTGTATACTGCGCGCCCAGGACTCCGATGGAGCAACTGTCCTCAATGTGAATGACCTCTTCTTCAAATATGCCATGGAAGGTTTGTAAAGACCCTGCAAAGTGTGTTTGTGAATGAACTGGATGTTGAGCATGGTCCATTTGAATGATAGTGCATGTGTGGTTTAGATCAGGGGTTAAGGGGATTTGTGAGGCCTTAAGGGAAGGCTAAAGGTATGCAGGAAGAGGAGATAGCAGAGAGGAAATACACAGGAAAAATAAAATAGTCAAACAGTGTCACACTCCAGATACACTTAAGGAACACGTGATGGCGAGGAATCCTTGCAACCGAAGAAACAAGATTATTCAAACTCTCTCTCACGCTTCCTTTACCTTTGTCCTTACAGGTGTGGCAGCCATTTTGTATGAGTCCCGACTAGGCTGTTTGGAAAATGAGATCCCCCAGGAAACCCAAGACTACATCAGTGCGCTGCACCTCATGTTCAGCTCCTTCAAGACAACCATGTATGCCGGGGCGATCCCCAAGTGGCTCCGACCTGTCATCCCCAAACCATGGGAGGAGTTCTGTCACTCCTGGGATGGCCTCTTCAAATTCAGTAAGTGTTTACAATGTCTGACCATAGGGTCACGTGAGCTACTTTGAGTAGCCTTTACCTGTATCTGTCTGCAGTAACTAAAGTACATTCATGTTAACAGGGTATTCCAACAACTTAGGACTCAGTAAGACTTCGTAGGATGTAGATATACCGTCCTGGTTTGTAGTGCCAGGTGAGGGTCAAAGATCCAAAACACTGGTGCTGTGGAGGCTTTGTTACACATTTGGAGTCTCCAAGCCTAAAAGCCAGTCCCTGAACCCCAACGCTATCACTAGGAGTTTAACAGTTTAAAAAAAAGGAGCCACAGAATACATTATACTAGTGTTTTTAAAGACTCTACGCGTTGGCAAAATTGTTGCATCATCCATAAAACAGTTTGAACAGAGAGATAAATAAACTAACGTAGCACGGAAATGTTTCCAGAATGGCTTCGTCCAAAGATCATTATATAAACATGTTGGATAATAGCTTCTCAAGGGTACTTTTTTTAACAATGCAAGACAGTACAGCTTGGGTTTGGTTAACTTTTTGGGATAAATAGCCTGGCATCAATAGAAAGGAATGTTGATTTGCATATAAATCTCTTCTCTTGTGCCCTTGATTTGTGGGAGTATGTGGTCCCCATGTTACATAACCTATTCCTTTCTTTCTCCTCCCCCCCCCCCCCCCCCCCCCATTTCCATTCATCCCACCTTCTGTCTGATCGCAGGCCGTTTACACGTTGATAAGAGGCTCGCGGAGATCGAGGCCCAGTTGGAGCGGGGAGAGGAGGTGAAGGGGGGAGTGCTCTCACATTTGCTCATTACCAAGGAGATGAGCATGGAGGAGATCTACGCCAATTTAACGGAGATGCTACTGGCTGGGGTTGACACGGTGTGTGTGCATGTCTGTGTTAAAGGATATGTGCAGAGAGGGGTTTGGCGGTGTGTGTGTGTGTGTGTGTGAGATGAGTGTGTGTGTGTGTGTGTGTGTGTTTGAGTCAGTCTTGAGTTTCAAGGGTTGGGTTTCTGGCGCCACATCCGTGCCTGTGTGGCTGTGCCAGCGTCGGGTCAGAACAGTGAATCGGGAGGTTACACAGTATCCCACTGACAAACTTGTTCTCACTCAGATTTAGTTTCTTGTCATTGTTTCATCTACACAGTGGGAGCTTTTGTCTTTTTTGTCTCCTCCATTAGACATCTGTGCTGTGTGTTCCACATTACAAGACTTTTCCCTAAATGTCATTGAAGAATCACTCAACAATTCTCAAACAGACAGAAAGTTAAAGACAAACAGATTTGAAGTTGAAATATTCCTTAGACGAGAAAATGTGTTGCCTGATAATGCACACGATACCCACTAAGAATGATTTCCCAACTGTTTATACTTGTCTGGTATGCGTGTGTGCATTGTGTATACTGTGTGCACATGTGCACAGTTACTGCCTAATTTGTTTGGGGTACTGTCAGATTAATGATAATTAAGGGTGTAGAGTGTTTTGTTCTGAGCTGGGAGCCACGGGATAAAAGGGTGTGTGTGTTTTTGTTGAACTTGTTGCAACGGCCACGTCCCGGTAGGGGGTGGACTTAGCTGAGCCATTACCTGACCCCGTGATGCATTTCTCTTTACTCGGCACACACAAGAGCTGTCAAGACATATTAGCCACAGCCAGAGTTATAGCACAGACTGGGCAGAGGTGATATGGGGGGGGGGCTGAGAACGAGGGACGCCGTCATGAAACAGCGAATGTTGGGGAGCTGGCGTCATAAGGGGGGGTGTGGGGGTGTGGGGGTGAAGAAGAGTTGGGTGCATGATGGATGTTAAGTGAAGATGTGTTCGATAGAGAGGCCTAAGCCGTTTAGAGCTGTTGGATGTTTGGATGAGCTTTTGTCATATGATTCCCCCCCCGGCTTTGTCTGAGGTGTTGCCAGCATCTGTCCCAGTCGGGGATGATTAGTTGCAAGTCGGTGAGATGAGGAGCAGGTCATGACAGAGTGGAAGGGAGAATCTGAGGAAGAGAGAGGGGGGGGGAAGAGTGAACTGGGAGACAGAACAGTGAGAAGGATGGTGGGGCTTATACAAGGATAACACTTTTGATCATTCATTAGTACTATTGACCTTTGACTGATCTCTGGGGGGGGTCTGTTCAGTGTGATGTCGGCAAAAACAAGGCTGCAACTCTGATAAGCAGTATATGTCATGAAAGGCATGGTTGGAAAAGTGAGGAGGACGGGCGGAAAGTTAGGCCCGATGCCAGGAAAAGCAGTAGGATGTGGGCAATGCATACAGTACAGTCAAAAAAGGTATGACGTACGAGTACAGGATAGATGACGCCTATTTTCATATAATTTGCTTAATCGCCCACATCATTGAGATGAAATGATCAGGGACGTGTGAGTCAGACAACTTGGGACGGTTGAGGACAGAGAATGAGATAACATACATCAGTTGGTGGGACGGTCTTAAAAAAAGGAAAGAGGAAATGATAATGATCAGGTGTGTGTCTGATGGCAGAGGGGAAGTACAACATGTCAGAGAGCAACAGAGAGATTATAGAAATAGAGCAAGGTGGGACTCGTTTAAAATTCCATTCGATTCCTGTGATGCACTAATCAACTGGGATGTAAACTGCACACCGCAATGCCGCTGTTGTTAAAGTGTGCAACAACTGAGTGCATACAATCAAGGTTGGATTGCAGCAGAAGGGTCAGTGATGTAAAACGAGGGATAAAAGGCTGGGAGTGCAGCTGGTGGAGTGGATTGGAGTGTCTGCTCAGCACGTGGAAGTCGCCCCCTCTCCCTCAAAGCCCCCCACGGTCTCCTAACACTTATGCAACATAGAAACTCTTATATCAGCTTGCACTGCAGGCAAACATGTTGCAAAACGTCCGGAACAAAAGGCACAATCCCCACAGAGATTTAATCCAAGAGCCAATGAACAATACTATGAAAGACTTCTGCATACCACAAATAAAAGAAACCCCATTTGTATTCTCCTAGACATCCTTCACCCTTTCCTGGGCCAGCTACCTGTTAGCAAAGCACCCTCATGTACAGCAGCAAATCTATACAGAAGTGAAGAGGACTCTGGGACCTGGAGCAGTCGCCACAGCCGACGATGTCCCTCATCTGCCTCTCATCAGAGGGCTAGTCAAAGAGACACTCAGGTGCGGAATGCATGGGTAGTTCTACTCCTACTAAGGCTTTTCTTTTTCTTGGTAGCTGTAGATGTTTGAAAGAACTCAGCAATAGTTCAGTAAGCTTTGACTTCATTCAATATGTTCACATGAGTATTTTTCATGTCTTCATTATCTTTCTCTGTGTGTGGCTTTCACTGCTGTGGTTGTCTTAAACTTTGTCAGAAGATGAATGTAAAGTGCGGTTGAATAACAGTCTGTGTCCCCCCCCGGGAGCAGGCTTTTTCCAGTTCTCCCTGGCAACGGAAGGATTACCCAGGATGACTTGGTGGTGGGCGGATACTTAATTCCCAAAGGGGTAAGACGAATGATGGCACATAATACATGTCTAGTGTGTGCATGTGCTTCAGAAAAAGCCTGGCCATAAGAGTCAGCCAAAAACATTACAGTGGGAGTAGATGTAACATGATCCTACATTACTCATGTCTCTCTTCCTCTCTCTCGTACACGTGCACGTACAATAGCCCAGCTGTTTTCATTACGCAACTGACGGGGTTTGTTTTCCCACTTGGTTAGACTCAGTTGGCCCTTTGTCACTACTCCACATCTTTCGACGAAGAGAACTTTGCAGAGGCCTCAGACTTCAGACCGGAGCGCTGGATACGGAAAGATTCTACAGATCGCGTCGACAACTTTGGCTCGATTCCCTTTGGCTACGGCATCAGGAGCTGCATCGGCAAGAGAGTAGCAGAGTTAGAGATGCATCTAGCTCTAACACGGGTAGGGGATCAATCACTTTAGCCACACGAACTATGTCATCTAACATACCTGTAAATAAATCCACTTATATGTATAAATGCAGTTCTTATATTGTGTCATGCAGACAACTGTGCCCACCCCGCATGAGTATTGCTAGAACTAACTAGAACAACCATCATAGTCAGATCCTCCGACCTTTATTTTCACTGACAAAAACATATACTATATAAAACTTGAGTAAATACAAATTGCAGTTTTTATCAAGCTTTTGAGACAAATGCTTAATTAAACAATATGTCAGTGTTTTCTACTTCCCGCAAATAAAGAGGAGGTGTCTAAGCTGGCAGTTGTGCTACTAAAGATGTTTGGCTTCAAGACAAACACATATAAAAGTAATCATAGCCAATGTGTCTATGATTACTCTGACATTTCTTTTGCTCTTTCTGCAGCTCATTCAAAGGTTCCACATTGGCATGTCTCCTCTCACTGCTGATGTCAATGCAAAAACCCACGGCCTGCTCTGCCCTGCTGACCCGATCCACCTGCAGTTCACCGACAGGGAAAATTAGACTCAGACTCATCTCCATCTACTGTACTGTATGTTAAAGCACTGATTCATTATTAGTTTTTTTTTTTTTTTTTTTTTTTAAATACACTGCTTGTAGTACATCTTCCACTGATACTTTACTCAGGCAAGAAATGTGGCTCACCTTCTAACAAATAGAAGGTGAAGGTGAGACGCTCTCTGGGGAATCTGTACCATGCCCAAGCACGATTGCTGAGGCATGGTATGGACCAACTGGCCTTAGTGTGAGTGCGGATAAGAGTACACAACAATAGTACTGGACCAGTAATGTAAAGGTAAAAGCTGTTCCTGGAGGTATATTATGTGTATGGAGTGGAAGCTGCTGCAGTTTGGACTGTTAGTCCTTTCATTATTCTATACAAAATAACGAGTGGAAAAATGAACTGTAATCAATACTCAAGCCGCATCCTTTTATATTAATGCGCATAGATGTATGTAATGTGTGCACACACATCGCATACATAATCGCCCTGTTTCCTTCCTAAGTTTGGTAAAGCAATTCACTGAAAATGTTGAAGGTCATGAATGTACTGAAAAATAGCTGTTTAAAGAGGTACGGTATGTATATAATGAGCTTTATTTTAAAAGTTACTTTTTTTGTTGCAAGCCAAAATATTGTTTCTGGTATCCACAATTTTGTATTCACACTAAGGAAGAACATTGTCCACTAAAGTGGCATTACATTATCTTAATCCATGCACTGTATATCCAGGAAATATAACTTAGAAATGTTACATTTTAACATAGAAAAAAAAAGCATTTCGTTTTTTTTTATATATAAAAAGGAATTTAATCATCCTGTGAGTTATAAATGAAATAAAAAAGTAGATTAATTGCTCAATTAATGTAATGCATATCTATTTTCAAACATATATTTTGATTAAGACATTTGTTGATTGTCTCTGGTTTGTATACGGTTTGTGTGAATAGAAGAATTTTGCCAGAATTGGTAATTTTATGATGTTATTGAGGTGGATAATGTATGTTACAGAACGGTTTTTGGATAGTGGAAGAGACATGTTTTTGGATTGTGCTATTATGAAAGTCCACACTCTTTTGAATGGAGAAAGATGAAACCTTTTATATCTTTGTATTTATCCGCTCTCTTTTTTTTTTTTTTTTTTACTGTAGTTCCAGTGAAACTGGGAAACAATAAAATCGTCTAAATATTATTTTAATATTGTGTTTGTTGTCCTCTGTCAAGGTCTTTAAATCCACAATACTCCTAAAATGTCAGTATCACCCAAAGGTCAGTGTTTTCGAAACAACATCTCAATGAATTTTTACTAAGCATTACTAAAGCATTCTTCACATCCACCGAATACAACAAATAACTGACATTTGCATACAATGATATACTTTCAAATATAAAATCTAGATCATCTATATTATTTATACTAATAGTTGGATAGAAACAGACAGCATATGTGCTGTAAATTATATTATTGAAAGACTTATCTATCTATAGATCATCATAAATGTGCTTGGGGTCCTGGAATGATCCTGCACATTCAATAAATGCTGGTTAACATCTTATTTTGAAATGTGACTGAATAACTGACTGAACATGATTCAATTTGATTAAAGCTGCGTACATTTCGTATTATTTGTTCATTATTATCTTTGCATTTTTATGTGACCCCTGCAATGTAGCTTTGGCAATGAAAACATGGCCCCGTCCTAAATGAGTCATTTAAATGTCTTGCCTTTCGTAGATAACAATAAATTAATATTTATTTTAAATTACTATCTTGCTTGAAATGATTGAATGACTAGAGCTACTGTATAGAAACTGTAATAGAGCATATTTGGGTTACTGACTCTTGTGGCCCATCTTCCTCTCGCGATATTTTGCCAACGAGAACATAAGCGGAAGTAAATAGTTGCCATCGCATGTTAGCTAGTGAGCAGGGATGTAGTAGTAAGGTATGCGTGGGTTCTCCATAAATTTTCACGGATAAAAAAAGCATTTAAGACTTTTAGGGTTAATTGTTTGGACGCTGAGAAATAACAGACTCATCCCTTTGCCATTTCCGTTATCAAGGTGTCGCGAGAGTCGAGGAATCGTTCAGGACGTGTGTGGCCTGGAAAGACGCATGCTAGCGTAGCTAAGCTGGCAAATGTTAACGCGGCTGTTCAGCCAACGTCGCTTTTAGCCTAGCCAAATACAACTGAAGTGGCTAGGTTCACCAGCTAATGTTACTCATCCATTTGAACAGAAAAGCAACGTAGCCCCAGCTAACTCTGGTCGTGGAGGAGGGAAAGTTCGGCTGGATCTAAAATGATCATTGAAAACCTTGATGCCTTGAAAACATGGCTGTCTGAAACCCTCGAACCCATGTAAGTAATGCTAGCTATGATCGACTCAGCTGCTTCCTCAGCTTTAGCCGTTCCAGCTCAGAGTTACCGCTACTCGAGCTAATGTTAGAAACACTCCTGCGCACACACACACACACACACACACACGTATTGGTGTCATTAATTACCGATAATGTTATATATTTTTGGGCTATTTGTTTTCTATGTGTTGCTTATTGCGATGTTCTCGTGTTTTCATGCCTCTTTCTCTACACAATTCCAGCTGTGATGCAGACCCATCTGCCCTTGCAAAGTATGTTGTTGCTTTAGTGAAGAAAGACAAAAGTGAAAAGGAACTTAAAGCCTTGTGTATAGACCAGTTGGATGTATTTCTCCAGAAAGGTAATTAAACCCTTGCTTTGTAAAGTTATACGTGGCAAATTTTGTTGAACTCATCCTGTTTGTACTTCATCTGTGTATTAATATATAATATTTAATTTGTACTACTACCTTCTTTCAGAGACCCAGCAATTTGTGGATAAGCTCTTCGAAGCCATTGTCAACAAAAACTACCTCCCGCAGCCAGAGCAACCATCCTCTCTGATTAAAGTTGAGAAAGATGAGCAGAAAAAAGAAGAGGTAATCTTATAATGCCTTGCATCTGTGACACTATTTAAAGAATACTGTCCATCACATGTGCACTTAATGGTGCCAAACATAATGGAGCACCTCCCATGGCAGTGGCTATCTTAGAAAGTACATATTTATTTGAAGTTACTTTCTCTATTCAGACAAACCGGGAAGAGGAACGGGAGAAGAAGTTTCCTCGGCGGGTGAATCACAGCCCACCGCAGTCAAGCTCTCGCTATGGCAGAGATATCAGGTATTTGCTACTGCCTGCTTCAGCATTGTCTTTCAACATGTATTTGTGGTTCAATAATTGTCATCCATTTTTTTTTTACCTGACCTTTTAGGAGAGGAGATGATCGTAAGAGAGACGACCGCTCCAGGAAGAGGGAATATGATCGCATCCCACCAAGGAGGGACTCATACCGGGATCGCTACAATCGCAGGAGAGGCCGCAGTCGCAGTTACAGTCGTAGCCGCAGCCGGAGTTGGAGCAAGGATCGCATCCGAGACCGCGACAGAGAGAGGGACCGCGACAGAGATAGGGATCGAGATCGCAGCAGGAGCCGGTCACACAGCAGAACTCGGTCTGGAAGCAGGAGTAGAGGTAAGAAGCTGATTAATGAATATAGGCTGTCTGCACATGATCACCAGAAGGATCTTTTTGTGACAGTTTGAACCTGTTGTTTTTCTATGGAGGGAGGAATGACACCAAAACCTGGGTTTTGAAACCTCATTCTTTTGAATCTTGCAGTATGCTCAAAGTTCATTACATTTGAACTATGACCCTGTTTGTTGCTCATCTCACAACTTCACAGCATGTCTGTCAGCTTCTTAAACGCTTCTTAAACACTAAAATTATTATAATGGTTTCTGGAAAATTGTTGATTTTTATATATATTTATATATAAATGGGGGGGGGGGGGTCCTGTCACCCAGAGGTGTTTGTTGAATTGCAATGTGAATATCAAGCCACACGTCAGTTGGTTTACCACCGCGGTATGAACCCAAAATAAACAGAAAATGATGCATGGCAAAACATTACCATTACAGCAGCAGTGCGGAAATGACTTGAAATGTGGGAGCGATGTGAAGCGTTTAGAAAACCAATTTTAAGTGACTACTACTAATAGAAATATCATCCATGTGTTGATAATCCTAATATGTCATTCTTTGGTCAGGACCAAAAAGTGAACAATCAGTGCTATCTCTCTGCTACTGTATTGACAAATGCTCTGTCATGCTTTCATTTAGACTGACTCACCAACGCACACTTTACAAATGGACATATTTTGTAATGGATTATGTCAACTTATTTCCACAACTCTATAATAAACATTGGCTTTTTTGTCTATTTACAGAACATGATTCTGGCAAGTTGAAGTTTGATCTTGATCGAGTGGACAGGCCAGAGACCGGTGACGGCTACACCCCAGCAGCCCTAGTCTCTACTTCAACCACTTCACACTTCCCTGTGCCAACGCTGAGCAGCACCATTACCGTCATCGCCCCCACACATCATCATAGCAACAACACCACTGAGAGTTGGTCAGACTTCCGCCCTGGGCCACCTGTGGATCGTGGCCTTTTTAGTAGGGGACCACCCCCTCAACCGAGGAAGCGATGCCGCGATTATGATGGTAGGTAGGCCTGCACCTACATGTATGTATATGAGGTATACATTTGTTACATCCACCTGGTTGTCTTTAAATCAAGAACCGGATTAGAGTTTAATATGTATTGTAGTAATGTTTACACAGCAATATCACTATATAAAGTAATTATTTCACTGGAAACAAATCTAAAATGTCAATACAATAAATCAAATTACTGAGTGAAGTTAATAATCAATGGAGAACACAGTCAGTCAGCATCAGTTCTTCTTCCTTGCTGATTCACTGACTACAGGTACCCCCGGTGGATGGAGGGGAGGCTGGCTTGTCTCGCCAAGTTTACAACAATTTGACACATTTTAAGTTCTTTTGGCAAACAAAGCTAAACACTTAGACTACATTCAGACAGTTGACTGTTTTGGCTTGTGTGGCCAATGGTTACAGTTTGCTTATACTATATACTTGATGAAGGTAATAAAATAATAACACCACCTCCTTAGTGTTCACCAAGACAACGACAACTTTATTGCTCCTACAATGTCAACAACAGCTCTACTTCACTCCCTCCATTCCCACTTCACAATAAAATCCCTGAACATATACACTCCAACAAATATATGGCTTTTCTAAATGGAAAGAACTTGTGTATGGATAAATTATTGGCTTTATATTTGCAAAGGTTTTCTTTATTGGGTCTGTGTTCAATTGACTAAGAGGAAATACGACATATCAGTTAGCGCTAATGGCAAAGAAAGTTAAACACATTCATCCATTAAAAGTATAGCGATTGGCTTTTTAACAAATGGTTGTACTTCTGTGTGTTTTATTTTGTCTGCCATCTTTTTCAGAAAAGGGCTTCTGCATGAGAGGGGACATGTGTCCTTTTGATCATGGAAGTGACCCAGTTGTCGTGGAAGATGTCAACTTGCCCAATATGCTGCCCTTCCAACCTCCGCCAATCCCAGGCGTGGACCCTCCACCGCCCCCAGGCCTCCCACCGCCACCACCACCACCGCTCATGAACACACCACCTCTCATGAACACACCACCTGTGAACTTGCGACCCCCTGTGCCCCCACCAGGTGCCCTCCCACCCAGCCTTCCACCTGTGGCAGGTGAGAATTCACACATTTATTTTGGGCGGATTCGGGCACTTTTATAGTACCTGATAGGTAATAACAAATATTCATATTCGCAATATGTTTTTAACTGACCCATTGAGAACACAACCCACAAACCGCGAACTTTATGCGTTATAGTTGCACAATTGTCAGGACGGAGATCCACTGTGTTCTTCAAGAGGCTGACAGTGAGCTCTGACTAGCTGAGCTGAATGCACACTCTGGTAGCAACAGCCCACATTTTCCATCATGCAGTGCTCTACTGAGTATTGTGTTACATTTATTGTTTTATCTTCCAAAATGCAAATTGTATTATAATATAATACTTGCTGCCCTATTTTTCCCTAGTGGGTTTCTTAATGCACCAGTGACTTGGGGTTTTATTTTACTCTATTAAGATATTTTTATGTTGATGCTGAATAATGCTGTTTTTTTTTTACCTTGCTAGAATGTTTTTGATGTTTCAAATTCAGATTCCTATAAATATATAATTTAAATTATAATACATAATTTAATCGTGAATTCATTGTTATTGTACAATTAGAACAACAATATTTTGTTTGTAGTTCCATTTGCTACATAAGAAAAATACCACCAAAACAAAACCATATCATAGTTAGAATAATAACAAGTTCAGCACAGGTACGATTTATGAAGTAAAAAAAAAAAAAAGTTTTCCGATTAATTGGTGATTTTTCTTGAATTTTCATTCTATAACATTTTGTTTGACTCTGTCTAACACAGGTCCTCCTCCACCGCTTCCTCCTCTGCAACCGTCGGGGATGGATGCTCCTCCCAATTCCATGACCAGCTCTGTCCCTACCATTGTCACCTCTGGGATGCGCTCCTCACTTCCTCAGGCTTCAGTGCCACGCTTCTCCTCCGGTAAGGGTTTTGTATCTTTTGAAGTTAAAAAAGCATGTGTTTATTCGTAAATCACTGTTATTATACCATAACTTGCTGTTTTATGAGTTAAAGTGTCGTGTCTCTGCTGACCAGGCAACTACGAGACAGATGTGTACAATCCTGAGGCTCCCAGCATCACCAATACCTCCAGGCCAATCTACCGCCATCGGGTCATTGCCCAGAGACCCAATCTGATTGGCCTCACAATGGGGGAAGTGGACCAGCCGCCGAGAGGTATGAACTGAACCATTTCAGCTTTCATAACCATCAGCCTGCTTCGTACTTTGGCTAATTTAATGGTCTGTTGCTGCTATACCATCAAGAAGACCAACATTCAGTGTATGCTACTGTATATATGTTTTGGCTGTCTGTTTAAATGTCTTGCCCTGGAGTTTTGATCTCTTGTTGAGTGACCTGGGCTGTGGTCTGAAAAGTGACCTGTCGGTGTTTGTTTCTCACCAGACAAGATCCCAAATAACAACATGAGGATTGTCATGGAATCTGATTCAAGGAAGAGACCACCTGTTTCCCATGATGGCCTCCCCTCCAAGAAACCCTGGTTTGACAAGTAAGACACCATCTTTCTGTATTATAAAAGTCATATGCAGCTTGTAAACCCAGTGGTCAAGCACCTTTTTAGGTAAGATTAACACCAATATGAATATAATAGTTTGTCTAACAATGTTCTTCTCTGCTCAGACCCAACTTTAACAAACCCAACCACCAAGGCTACCACAAAAGAGTCCCATTCTCTCCAAACGCCAAGTTGCTCGTTCGTCAAATTCCTCCTGAGCTCAACAACATCAGCAAACTCAATGAACATTTCAGCAAGTTTGGCACCATTGTCAACCTACAGGTCAGTCCCTATGTGGTGTTATAGTTATGAAAATCACATTGTGCGTGCAGCCAGCAGATGATTAAAGTTAGCAACAACTCCAGCTGCTCTGTTTAGAGCACTTAAGGCGGACCAGCAATTCTCTCTTAAATAAAGTTGCTCCTCTGAGATTTGCTCAGCTTTTTTATTTGTTAATATTGATTTTAACTGTTTAGATTATAGCACAGATAAGTATTAACATCTCTTTTGTTTGTATCTGGAAAACACAAAGAGGTAAAGTGACAGTTGGGACGGTATGGTGAAAATCACATGGAGTTGCTCTTCTGTCCATTTGACAACCTTACAATGTGGTGGATAAAGTCAGATTAGTCTTCCAGTGCTAGGATTTACAGTGTGTGCACCAATGTTAATATAACTATCTCACAGTGCCATTTTTATGTCTTCTGACAGGTGGCCTTTCAAAATGACGCCGAGGGGGCACTGATCCAGTTTGCCTCCCCAGATGAGGCCAAGCGGGCTATGCAAAGCACAGAGGCTGTTCTCAACAACCGCTTCATCAGGGTGCACTGGTTTCGTGAGGATGGGAGTGATGGACAGCCCCAAGGCCAGTCTCTCCCTCAGCAGCCACAGCCGGAGCGACAGCCAGACATGGTAAAAGTTTATTTTACATCTGTCTCATAACATTTGGTTATGATAAAATGTTTTGTCCTAACAAAATATTGCTCCTATGTCTTGAATAAGAGTGAATATCTTTAAATATCATGCACTTGTGAATGGACAGGTCGACTCCACGTGATTCTGGAGTTGAGTCCAATCGAATTTGGGAAGGTTTTTGACTTGTTACAAGAAAAAAAATTTTCTTTATGCAAAAGCCCTGTTTTTCTTTGCAATGAACCTGGCATTTCTGGTAACATTTATAGTTTGCAGAGGTACTGTACCTCCGCTAGTGGATAACTGGTGAATTCTAAAAAACACAATAAAATATCTGACATTTGCAGTACAGTACCAGTAGTAGGGTTGTCAGGATACTAAAATTTTCAACTCGATACCGATACTCAGGAAAATATTCGATACTCGATACGATTTTCAATTCCACAAGGATGAAAAAAAGACCCCAAAATTTAAAATAAATATTTTTATTAACAAAAGAAATGCAAAAATATCAAGTTTCAGGTCTGAGGTAGTGCAAAAAATAAATAAATAAAATAAACAATAACAATTGGAACAATATTTTGAGGTTGTAAATATTAGGCAAGCCTGATTAAAAAAAAAATTTACTTAAGTGTTCCTTCCTTGGCTATGCTTTATATACATAACCAGAAACTAAATTACACTAGCCAAACCAGTTAACATGAACATTACACTGTTGAAATGCTGTATTCTCAGCAGCTGCACCTGTTACAAAAAAAGTCTGAAACTGGGTGGTATCGATACTTTTGAAAATGAGTATCATATCCGGATACAACATTTTAGTATTGATACTTTTTTGAGTTTCGATACTTTTGACAACCCTAACCAGTAGAGATTGCTCGGGCCCTATTTTAATCCCACAATTGCATAGTAGTCGGCTTTGATTGCACAGACTGCGCGTGCATCGCTACATGCTATTTTGGATCACATCTGTGCAGCAGCGCAAAGTGCAATTGGGCTGGCTGCTCACAGTGGAATGCAAATCGAGTGTGGAAATTGAAGTACACTTTTCACCTCACTGGCCTCGTCACTCTAAGACCACAATAACTCAACAAATGAGAAGACTCTTTTCCAGGACTTTATATTGTTGTCTATATGGTGTAGAGTGGAGTTTATAATATGAATGCATCAATCTGATGCTATAGCAGTCTTATATTTTGACGTAGGAAGTCAGAATATAAGACTAATAATAATCAGATGTTACAGAGGCACCTGAAGTTCAGACAAAACATCAGAACTGTTGTCCGATGATGGCTATGTTGAGATGCATTAACGCAATTACCATCTCCTTTTGTTATTCAGCAGACATCAGCCACTTCTCTGAAGCAGTCTGTCAAAGATCGCCTCGGACCCATGCTCACTGCAAACTCTGAGCCCTCACAAGATTCCAGTGTAGCCTCTCAGGTGTGTTGAGGGTATCTTTTTTTCCACATATACACCTCAAATATATTATGTGTATTAACATCATGTCTGTTTCCCCTTTTTGAAGCAGAATCCCTCTAAGCTGTCGGTGAAGGACCGTTTGGGTTTCTCTCCCAAACCAGCAGCTCCTGTCGGGAAAGTAAGTTCTCACTGTTTAGAATGACTAATTTTGTTGAGGAATGTCTCACCTTCTCCATCAGATTGTGTAAATGTAATGTGCTGTTGTTCTTCCCCCCTTTTTCAGGTGTTTTCGACGTCCATGGGCCTCACAAAGACCGTATACAATCCTGATGCCATGAAGGCAGCCCAGAAGACCTCAGAGGACGTCCTTAAGAGGAAACAGGTGAAAAGAGAAATGGTGGGAAATGGGGGAGGGAGAGATTTGGATGTAAGGCCACAAGAGGAGAATTAAATGGGAAGCAAGCAACTTGGACTCAATAGTATAGATACTAACTACCTAATAATTTCCCATAATTCCTTTCACAGGAGGCACTAAAACTGCAACAGGATGTAAGGAAGAAGAAGCAGGAAATATTAATGAAGCACATTGAGACACAGAAGGTAAGGTAATCTGGAGTAGGGGCATAGGTCGTCTACATTCAAGTGTCCCTGTCATCTCCCTGCATTTATATTCTGCAACCTCTCTGTACAAAGCTTAAAAAATGTCAGTGCATGAGCTGTAAAAGAGGTCTGACTCATCGCTGAAGCAGCACGTGTCCTAGTGTACTCTGGTTTGTTTGTGTAGATTTACCAGCATTGTGTGAGCTATGTGACTCATTTACTGTGGAGTCTTTGTGAAAGGGTAGATCATGAGTCACAATACAATATTCAGGGCTTTAAGTTTTACATTGGGGGGGGAGGTTGCTTGTGTCTGTTATTGACAACGTTCACATGACAAACGTACCCTCTCTCTAGGAACAAGCTCTTCTTGTTGTTATCATTTGCTGCAGTTTATAGACTTGTATTACTTAGACTTATAGCTTATATTAGCAAATAGACTATTTGCTAAACTCCAAAAATACACATTGATTGCCGTGGAAAGTGGCGTGAGCAATACTTAAACTTTCAATTCTCTGTTTTCCTCCTCCTGTCCCCTGCAGCTCTTGATATCCAAACTTGAGAAGAACAAAACAATGAAGGTGGAGGATAGAGCAAAAATCATGGAAACGTTGGGCATGTTAACCAAGAGCATCACCAAACTGCAAGAAGAAATAAAGGGAATCTCAGGCAGCAACAACCTGCTACGCACAGCCAAGAGCAAGGCCCAGGTAGTGCTTTCTCCCAGCTTGTCCCAAACATGGCACTGACACACACACACACACACACACTATTGATAGAACCCCCATAGCTTGTAATATACTTGTGATTGGGGTTTGCATTTTTTTTTTACAGCTCTAGGTTTGTATTATCCAGCGATCTTTGTTCATCTCTAGTCTAGGTCAACTGTATTCTCTGTTTTCCAGTTTATCCAGTTGTCTTATAACTTCCGACTAGCCATGTTGTCTTTCCTGATGTGAGTTGAAAATGTCTTCAGGCACAGAAAGAACTGCTGGACACAGAGCTGGACCTGTACAAGAAGACCCAGGCCGGAGAGGACACCGCTTTGCTGAAGATCAAATACACCCAGTTGCAAATTGAGGTAGTGACTAGATCTTCCAAGAGATAACGATTCTTCAACTCAAGTTTCATCTCTACAACTAAAATTGTGTGTTTCACTATATCAGCCAGATAGGTACTCTCTGTTTGAATTCTTGCCATCCCTGTTTTTTCCCCAGGCAGCTAAAAGGGGAATCCTGTCAACAGGACGAGGCCGGGGGGTCCACGCTCGGGGCCGCGGTGCTATCAGGGCCCGTGGAAGGGCCTTGAGGGGACGAGCAAGAGGTCTGCCACTGCATGCAGTCGTGGACCATCGGCCACGAGCGCTGGAGATTTCTGGATTCACCGAAGCAGACCATGTAGACCTGCTGCCACACTTTGCTGTAAGTCAGCCTATGACTACATTACTGGGAGAAGGAGATTTGATATCCACAATTAACCAATATGACCTTTTGATGGAAGCTGTGGGTGGAGATCACAGGACTGTGTTAAAGGGCACTGCTAGTGTAACTGTTGAGGGGGGTGGACATTCAGGGCTCGTAGGTCATGAGGACATGACAAATAAAGCTTTCAGCTGTTCTCACGTCCGTACTTTGGATTAAGACCGTGTGTAGTCCGGTTTAACAGAAATAAAAAATACAAAATCCCAACATCAACACCAAGTTAAAATGACATGCTACACATTTATAAAAAGTGGTTATAACCCAACAATATTGAAATTTAGTAAAAAAACAATATTGAAGAAAAAAAACTCACTTAGGCTATATAACATTGTCCTCTGGTGGTTACAACTGCACATTGCAAACGACCAGCTATGATGCAACAACAAGCTATTACAGTCCACTCTGTCTAAATGCAAATTAAATAGTGTATGGTACACAAGTTAGTACTTACTTACTTTCACACTTTTACGTTGTTGTTGATTCAGTGCTCATTAACCCGAAACATACTTTCAGCGAAAAAGGATAACAAATAATATATTTTGTATTAAAATCCTGCAGCTGTCACACTTATCCAGACATGCAGCAGGCAATATGTTTTCAGTATAAACATCGCCGCCACTGCTTATTTCAACAGCTGTGATAATTAACTGTTACTGAATGTAGAGTGAATAATGAGTTAATGCAGCAGCGATATTAACAGCAATTTCATGATGATGATGATGATAATTTCTTAGTTTGTAAAGTGACCAAAATGATGTGTGTTCACAATTTTCAAGCAATTTGGAGAGATTGAAGATTGCCGGATTGATGAAAATCACCTGTCTGCAGTCATCACTTACAAGACAAGAGCAGAGGCAGAGCAGGTGAGTCAACTACCAGCCATGCGAACACTAAAATATTCTTTAGTTTCTTTGTAGATTGAGCTCTTTGAGATTCCAAAAGTGAAGGTTTTTACTATTTGGATTAAAAGTACCTTTTTTCACTCATTGTAAAACATATAATCCAATTGTTTCTGTATTTGTCCACCTGTAGGCGGCTATTCATGGAGTCAGGTTCAACAACCAGACTTTACGCCTGGCCTGGCATAAGGCTGTCACCACTCTCAGTACGGTGGATGCTGACGAGGCAGAACCAGACGAGGATGAGGTTTGTGGACATTTCTCACTCTGCATATATTTGTTTTCTATGGGAGCTGATCGGTACTGTTGATTCTTGTTGAGGTTTACAGTAAAGATGATGAGCAGAGTGCTCAGGCAGGATCGGTCTTATTTCTTCCAGCGCTACCATTGATCCTTGATTAATAATCCACAAGGGAATATTTACTTTAGTGGAGGTATTGGGTTTCTTTAGAAACCTTGATTCTTCTGACAATCAAAAGTGAGCTACACATTCTTAGATTTAACCACAACAATAGAAATGCCTTTTCTTTTCATCCGCATTTTATCTTTTTGTACACTAAACATACAAACTCCTCAAGTCGTATTATCATTATGTACTGAAAATAGTCCTATAACACACTCTTGCAGTGACTTTGTTTTTGCTCTGAACGTTATTTGCATTATTTTTTTAATATACAGAATCAATGAACTTCATAACATGAGATTTTGTAAACATTTTATATTTGTTATCATAATAACCAGCCTTATTAATAATTTCTATAGCTTGTTTGTGTAACAAAATTACCAAAGGAATAACCATCTTATAGATTGACCCCCACAATTCCACACATTGAATACATGTATGGTAGTGTAAGGAAAGCTTTACAATATCATATGTCCTTAAATATATACAGGATTGGTATTTAATATGTAACATCATTACTTTGGAATTTTACTTTTAACATAGTTAACATGTTGTCTCCAAGTTAATTTAGCATCGGTCACAACTAGGGCTGCCACAAACGATTATTTTGATAGTCGACTAATCACTGACTATTTTTTTCGATTAGTCGACTAATCGGATCATATGTAAATTGAATGTATAACATACAGTTTATCGCAAAAGCATGCAGCTCGTGCTCATGCATCGCACTTGTGCTGCCGTGAAAGGCAAGTTCTGTCTTGCAGATATTGCATTGCACACTTTTTTCTTTTGTTTTCTTAAAATGCTCCCACACTTTTGAGCTCCGTTGCCGCCGGGTAGCCATGATACCTGAGAGCCCGTCGGTGACATCAAGGCTGACCCAGATTACGACTACTGCGCATGTGTGTCAAGGACGCAAAGGCAGACACGGCAGAGAAAGGTGCCGCAGCAGTTTTGAGAGAGAACAAAAAAAAAAAAAACGACTAGTCGACTATTAAATTAGTTGTCGACATAATCGTGACTAGTCGACTAATCGTGGCAGCCCTAGTCACAACCCCAAGGAATTTTGTCTCACAAACGATCACAAAATTTCTTAAGTTACATTTTGAGAACACAAGAGGGAGCCATTATACACTGGAGCATGGACTGTCTTCATGTGGCTTTTCCATGGCCACTCATACTTTAATTAAGCAGCTGCTCTGTCCGTTAGCATTCTCTCAAGCTGAGACTTGAGAGATACCTTTTAAATACATGGTTGTAGATGAGTGATGATGAATCCTTCCACCTTAAATTGCCTTTGCGTCACTTTTTGAGCATTTTAAAACCGTTTCTCTCATCAGTACCCGGAAGAGTCGCTGAGTGACGATGCATTGCTGCAGGATGATGACGAGGAAGAGGATGACAACGAGCCTCGCTCCTGGCGCAGATGATCGGTCAGAGGCTACTTCCTGGTTCTACTGCTGTGGAGGTCGAGCAACAATCCAGCAAATTTATAAGATTTCAGTGCCTGTTATACACAAACAAGGCACATTTCACTTTGGCAAGATGTTTTTTTCTCCCTCTCAAATGTGTAACTAGCAGAAGAACCGTGTGCGTGTGAGTTTGATTATTTTTAATGTGTATACCAGATGCAACAATGGGGATTTTTTAATGGTCTTAATGTAGAAATAGTTTTTCTTTTGTTATTTTCACTTAACACATAGTTTGTCTGGAAGTGTGGCTGCTGATCACTTAAAGACACCTTTGTTGAACTCTCAGTTTAAGAATACAAAACCTGTGTTGTAATTTAATTGAATGACAGACAGTAGCTTTTGCAAAATAGTATTAGATTGACTGATTTAAATGCTCCTGTGTAAATATTTTATGTCTGGGTTCAAATGATTTGTATGAAAGCGTGGCTTCCCAGTTCTTGGCTTAACTTTGGATTGTACAAAAAATAAAGAATTGAAATGGTCTCAAAACAAAAAAATGGTCTGCCAAAAACAAAAAAAAAAGAAAAGATAAAACAAAAAAAAAGAAAATACTTTGGCAGTGGAAAAAAAGAACACTCCTAAAAGAGCCGAAGAAAGACCATTTCAAAAAAACAAAAAAACTTCTTCTTCCCCTAAAGAGCAAAAATTCCTACTTCTATCAATTTTGTTACTTTTTTTTTTTTTTTGGATCGGTAAGGTAACCTTGTACATTGCACTGATTTTCATGCCAAGGTAAGATCATGACAATCCAAAATTGCCTAGGCTAACAAAATGTACTTAAGTTGACAAATACAGCAATAACTAAGAACATTTGTGTTCTTTTTGTTGCAGGAGGTGTCTGTCTGCGGTATTCAGCTACAACGCTTCCTTCTCCTAGAAGCGTCAACATTTTAGAATGAATTACTCTAACAGTAATTTTTTTTAACTTAATGCTGCTGTATTGAACTACTTTTTTATAAATTGTATATACATGTTTCTAGCATTTTGTTAATTTGATGTGAAATTTGCCTGCTGCAAGTTCTTGAGCCATCTTGTATCTGTGGGTAAATTAAACAAAAATGTATTTGAAACTATTGAATATTATTATTTTTAAATGAATCGCTTATTTAATGCACCACTTGCACCCAAAATGTTATGTCACCTACAGGTGCATGCTGGGTTTGACTAACAAACTCATGATGAGTCCTTCAGTGGTGACTTCTATATTTACTTAGGAGGTTTTTCCCTCAGTGAAGTGTCTGAGGCCTTGCTGCTGTTTGTGACAATAATACCTGATGTGACTCCAGAGCCTGGTTCAGCTCACTCAAAGAGGCAGAGAAGCCGAGTGGATCAGGTGTATTGTGCTTTGTGAATGTCCGAGTCGAGAAGTTGAACCTGAAGCATATTGAGGAGGGCTGCGGTGCACTAGACATGTAGGAAATATGGACAACATCAGCCAAAGACCAGTGTTTAATGTTTAAAAAAAGGCCCACATTTAACGGAATTTATTATTCATTTTATTATTTGCACATCTCAAAATGCCCTCTATGTAAGCTTTTGCTTTTTTTCAAACCGAAAGTAAACAGGAGTCGTGTTTAGGTGGAAGGGATTTGCTTCCTTTCCCTCCTTCCTGTAAGAGACTGGTATACACCTGCAGACAGACTTTGGACAGAACACCTCCCACAATCTCTCAGCCTGGAATGAGAGAGGACAAATAACCCAATCAGTGTCCACCCGTTCGGTGTTTCTGGGCCACCTCTGGTGCCTGTCAGACTTACAGAGATAATTGTGAAAAATCAGATTTGCTCTTGTAGAATATCTGCTGTTATCATTTAAGCCCTTTCCCCCTGTGCCGCCACCAGAAAACCCTCCATCTCTCAGTGTGGGAGTATTAAATGCCCCCTCCTGCCGCCTCATTTACCTACTGTGGTGCCATCAAACTCACACGAGCATCGCTTGCGATCAAACAAGCTTATGAAGTTTTCTCTTCACACGTGTGTTGTGTCAAAACCTGTAGAACCTGTATTGACACAAATTCCCAGATATTGTGACAAATTGCTCAGTAGCACATTGTGGAGCAGCGATACAAATAAATGTAGGACTTAGCCCCATGTCGTCTCCAGCATGCAGGAATGTCTGAGGCCTCCCTTTGTGTCTCAGTGGGCACAGGATGTTCATATGCTCTGTGTGGGCTTAGAAAATATGTGCTAACAGGTTTACAGCATCCGTGTCATCCATTATATAAATCCTTACTTTCTGATTTGTGTCAAGGAGACAAATGGCATGACATTTTTGAATGAGCTCTAATAATGTTGCTTCCCCCCTCTCTCTTTTGGGTATGGAGTATGCAGATGAAAGTGTTTGTTCAAAGTCTCACTTTTGTTTGCTTGGAGATTTGCTGTCTGTCAGTGAAAACGATTGTAGTTTCTCTTAGAAATCCTCGGGGGCTCAAGAAGTCGGTCATATTGATATGCACCAACTAGCAAAATGCATAACATTACACATTTCTAATGTATTTATTCAAATTTATTTGAATATCATCTTTGCATTTTCACAACACAAAAACAATTCTGAATGTCAATTAACACGGATTACCTCTTAACCAATTTTGTAGCATAATATGTAGAAAATGAATCCTAATGGATGATTATGTGTTGTGCACTTGCTGTTTGGCTCTTATCCATTCCAAGTGAAGATCTGAGGAAGGTGTTCCTGATCTCAAAGCAGCAGCGACCCCTCCCAACACACCGCTCTATGCTTTCACACGCCTTAGCCCCATTGCTACAATGCCTGTAAAGCTATTAATATTTTATGTGATCATCGGCCTCCATAAGCAAATTTCAGTCCCCGGCAAGTTGAGCCAAAGCATGATTAATTTAGTATTTATACCCTGACAACCCTTTAAACAACACAGGGCCCCTGGCCACAAAGCAAGGCACAGTTTGAAACAAAACTAGCAGCCCCTAAATCATAATCAGCATAGTCATTCAGGATCATTTGAGTTTGGGGACACATGTTTTTCTGTAACAGGCGCTGCAGTTTTAGTGGGGTAGGAGTGACTGTGGAAGGCAGCCTCAGTTGTTAAGCTTCGCCAGTAAAATGAAGTGTTGCATAAAACAAAGCCACTTGTTTCTTCATCCTCAGTTTGTCGGGGAAATTAGACACATCAAAGCCCAACAAACGTGTCTGCTGACCACAGATCCCAGGTAACTCTGCAAGCAGGCCGATACCATCAACACATCAAAACATGGCTGCTCCGAAAATACAGAATATCTTTCGATCATGATGCTGAAATGTTCATCTTTTCTCAACATACATCAGGAGTCCAGACAAGACCCCAGGAAATAGTCCACTGTAATTCATCATTTAATATCTCAATTTATTACCTGCTTATTTGCTTTTTTTAATAAACAAAATTGATCAGCTCCAGCTGCAAGTAAGATATTAATAAACATTTTGAGGAGCCCACTCCAAGCTACAAAACACAAACTTTCTTGAACAGTTACAACAACAGGAAAATGCACAATGACATAAACATCTTTTCAAACCGTTGTTTCTGTTGGTTGTGAGATTTTTCTTTTGAGGGTGAAGGTGTCCGTTGCAGTAGATAGACCATGCCGCTCACAGTGTGCTTCCTTTGACCCTATGAAAACGTGTCATTTATGACAAGCTTGAGAAACTGTGCAGCATGTTTCTGACTGTGACCCTGAAAAGGTGGCTACAGATAATAATGGATGGATGCATGGAGGGAGTGTCACAGGGAATTCTCGTGTAAATGCGTGCAAGCAAACGACATGTAGAGATTATAAACATTTTGCAGGTAAAATGTTGAACTAAATGAAATTGGTGAATTAATCCCGGAGGCTCAGCAAAACTAATTTAATTTATATTTGTGATTGGTTGTCACTTACATCAATGCTCTATGTTGACACTTTTGTTGTTGATCCAAAGATGTCTCATCTTTTGTGCTGAGGATTTAACTCTGAGAGTTTTATGTTCATCCAAGTCACCTGATGTTAAAGTCTGTAAACATATCTTTTTCAACTGAACCCTGGCTCAATAAAAAATTAAATATTTGTCTTTGTTGAATGCAACAGTTACTTTCATTTCATGTTGTAACACTGCTTTTGTGATGTAATAAGTCAATCAATTGGATATCTGTATTATTGTAGCTTCTTTTGTACGAACGATTTGTTTGAAGAGAAAATCAGGACATTTTGGACAACAGAAATCTAGTACCATTACCATCCGGTGCTCATGATTCCTCGTCTGAAACTGAAAATATACCGTCTGAAAGTGAAATGTGAAAAAAGAAAGCACAGGATTCAGTACATAGGACATCAGTCAGCAAAGCAAACAAAGTCAAGCAGTGGTCGGGCAAAAACTGAGATGAACTGGCAACAGGGAGCAGACTGAATGGGGTGTCTATAAGCAGGGAGCAAGGGCTAATGAGACATAGATGAAATGAAGAAGGGGCAGGCCAGGTAATACACACTGGAAAAAACACAGCACAGGAAGTGGAATGTCTCAAATGAGAGGAGAGGTAAGTAACAAAATACAACAGGAAACATAAAAACACTGAGTGTAAAGAACTTCATTATCCGTGCCACTGTGAGTTTTAATGACAAACAATACTATGTAATCACTATTTGGACCTTTTTTATTATCTATTTTATGATTTTTTATGACTTTGATATTTTTACAAGCTATATCATGGCTTTTTACATGACTTTTTTGGGCATCGTACAACATGACTTTTATGCACAAGACTATGACGTTTCGACAAACTATACTATGGATTTTTTTTAATTACTTTTTCTGAGAATTGCAATATTTTTCAGCATACTATACTGTGTCTTTTTTATGAAATGTTCAAGTTAATATACTTGTTTGACAAACTATAGTACGCCTTTTTTCAACCTACTATTCTGTCTATCTTTTGACTTTTTCTTTACTTTTTGATAAACCATGACTTCTTTTGAAATTTCTTTTGAAACACTATGACTGTTTTTATATAATTTTTCAAAAAACTTTGTATGACTTTCTTTAGACATATGAAAGTATGACTTTTTCGACACACTGTACTTGATATACTACCTTTTACGACATACTATAAGATAACTGACATGACATGCTATATTACTTTATTCAACATATGACATTTTTGACATGGTATATTTCAACACTTTAATTACTTTTTTTTTTAACATACTATAGTATAATATACTATAGCATTCTTTGGGCTCAGAGGTAGAGCGAGAGGTCCTCCAATAGGAAGATCAACGGTTCGAATCCCGGCTCCTCCAGTCTGCAGCTGAAGTGTCCTTGGTCAGGCGGCTCCTCTGCCATCAGTGTATGAATGTGTTGGGTAAAAGCGCCTTGTAGCTAGTAGCTAGAAAAGTGCTACATAAATACAGCTCCATTTACCATCTGTCCTTTTGACATATTATACTACTTTTTTATTACTTTTTCTGACATGCTATACTACAACATTTACATCAGTTTTTTCAACATACTATACGATGACTTTTTTTTTCAAAATAGTATTACTAATAGTAAGACTTTTTTTCAACATTACTTTTTTACAACTTTTTTTGACTTGACTTCAGAATTCTTTTTAAAAAATGTGATGTTTTAATGACTCTTTTCGACATGTTATAGTATGATTTTTTCGATATACCATTCTATAATTTTTTTAATAATATTTTGAGACTTTTTAAGACATGCTTTATGAGTTTTTTGGCAATATAAAACAAAACATTAAACACAACAGCTGATAATGAGAACCAAACAATACAAATAAACTTTCATGGACTACATGTTAGCATTAAATTGCATTTTCATGGAAGTCTTTCACAGTTCACAAACCGTGTAAACATCAGTCCCCATGAAACAATCTATACAATGAAACACAATATATTTAAAGTCAGCAGAACTTTGAACTGAAATAATTTCAGGTTGGAAAAAGTTGCACATATTCAAAGCAAGTTTGGTGTATGAAATAAAACGTGGATATTTGCAAGATAAATTCTTTAATTTAATTTTAATTTATTTTCTTGTTGATAACATCTGAATACATTTAAGCTTGTGTGCATATGTATTTTTGGGAAGAAGTTGTATCCCATAAAAACTTAAAAAAAATAATAATATAATGTAAGAAAATAATAAAACAGATATGCTGTCAATAGTAGCCTATGAATTGCCTCAAGAAGGGAGGCACACCACACGCATCAATCATTGACTTCAGAGAAGTGAAGAAGAAATTTGGTTGTATATCCAGCATCCAGCAGCAAAAGTGTACTGCAGTTAATGAGCCGCCACATATAAAGGCCTGCTGTGGATGACATGCTCAACTCAGCCCCCAAAGCCCTGAAGCCCCGCCCCCACCACCACACAGAGCACTGTTCACTTTTTTATTCAAAGTTTATTAATATTGAATGTATTGAAGCGTGAAGGAGATCCGATTGATGCACACATATACAGACAGAGATTCCTTTCAGATGCTGCTGCTACAGCGCCATCTATTGGCCACATGGCACCAAATTTGTTGTGGTCACTCAAACCATGATATCTACACACAAAATGTGCATTAGCACAAATGTTCAGTATAGTTTCTTTTGTTATATAAGCACAGTATTTCAGCAAATGTTCAAGGCCAGCTATAGTAAACAGTAAATTATAATCAATCCTGTACTTTTTTTAACCAGTTTACTGTAAATATCTTTAAAGCCTCAATACGCCTACAAAACATAACATTTAGTTTTTCAGTGTGAAAGTGCTGACAGCTCCTACCGTGTCACTGAGAGGTTTTTTATATTTAAAAATGAGTTACATGATCGACATATTCTAGCCCATCCAGTCTTTTTCACTTGTTCAAATACCTTTAGGGGCAAAACAATTATTACAAAACATTATTATAAACACTAGTATTGCCTATCAGGTTTAATGTAATGTAACATTACTGCTGACTTCATATTCCTACACCTTAGTTGTATTAGTTGGGGTTGTATCGGAGTAGTACACGATTAAGAGTAAGAGTACATGATCAGACCTGGTACCTGATAACGTTATCAGTGTTTCCATAATTTTGATATTTATATTGCCTTGAGATGTACGGCAGATATCAGGGCGTTTTGCTGATGCAATGAGTCAATTTATTGATCGATTTAATCAGTTTTTGCTGTATAATTTTTTGGACCATCGTCATCAAATGTATAAAAAAACATAGGTTGTGTTTTGTGTTTTCAAATCAAAATTCCAACCCTCGTTTTCATGACGAGTAGCTAAAGTGAAGACATGTGACTGGAGACAGTTTCTTTTTCCCTGTTAGGATGAGTGTGTGTGGTTTTGTAGGACGTCATTGAGAATCTAATTAGGCTTTACACTAACATGATCACTGTACAGTTCAACTTCATTAAACATAATCTGCAGACACTGCTGGACGCAGCAGGCCCCTCCCTCCTTGCCCTCATTCCTGTCATTGATTGGTGGAGTGATTTGCAACATGTAATCCGATGCTCTGTGACAGGTTGTAACAGAGGTTAAAGATAGCAATTTAATTATGTGTCAGAGGTCACTTTAAAGACTGACCTTTGACCCTTCACCATGAGATTCTACTGATTAGTGACAACCTTTTGGTATTGGTATATGGTTTGGGAAAAACACTGCATTTTTGTACAATTTGGTACATTATTTATAGAGATGATTGTGACTGCCTGATTACAAAAATGTTTGGAAATTTGCACATTTATTCATTGTATTTTGTACATATCATTTTTGTTATTATGCACTTTTGCCATCTATTATTATTACAAATCTGCCCTTTCTCGTTCCCACGGTGTCAAATACCAATATTTGGCCAGGCCAAATGGCAATGGCATGGTAAAAGCACTCTTTAGCATCTGTATGAGATTTTTCCTCAACCTAACTTAGTGGTGTTGCTGCCTAAACCTAAACAAGTGATTTTGTTTGAATTCTCAACATGTTTACTGTAATTGTAGTGCAGGGGGAAACAGCTTCTTATCTGTAGAAAAACCTAAATGTAGAAACAAGAGTTAGTTTTACTGTGATTTTACATGCTGGACTATTTCTTAGTCTGCTAAGCAACATCTACAAGCCCTAACATAACCCTCCAAAAACGGCAAATTGTGTTTCTTTTACACTTTGGTCCTAATAAAACAAAATAGAATAAGTTAATCGTACTTGTATTTTCTTACCTTCGGGCAGAGCCATAACGGTTTCTTGGATTTCAGTATTTATGCTCAGCTAAATGTCTGCTGGCAGTAGTTTCATATTTAACAGGGTATTGTGTAAATTATATATCAATCTTCCAATTCAACTCTCTGCAAGAAAGCAAATAAGCATATTTTCTAAAATACTAAACTATTCCATTAAATTTACATTTACTGTTCACATCACAAATGTTTTCACCCAGTGCAGTGGGTATGTAGCAACCTCCAACCACTTTGTTTTCAATAAAACCTAAATTATTCCTCATGCCATCTTTTTCTCTTTTTTTTTTGGTTGTGGCTCTGACTTGTTTATGATAGTGTGAAAGAGCACAAAGTTGTTCTGTGTGTCATTAGGCCTCTAGGTACAAGCACAGACTAACATTTCTATAGCCAGCCACATATGCAAATGATAGGGCAATCGTAGATATACAAATATGTACCCATAGTCCTCGTGGTCTAATGGCCTCCCTCCCTCTGGTTAGCTCAATGGCTCATTTAGATATCTGCTTGGTTTATTATGTGAATAAGTCATGCCTGGCTTGTTACGACCCTCTAGGTTCCTGTTTCTGCTGTGTAGCTGAGATGTGTGGTGCTCAATTAGGCTGCCTGGCTAGCAGAGTTAACCCTTTGCGCCAGATAAGCTGTTTTTTTTCAGCCAGATGGGGTCGGTACAGTATGGGGGCGTTCCAGCAGGGATCAAAAGATCAATCCTAATACAGTGCTACCAGGCTGACCTCTCAGATGTAATAAAGGTGCCATCTTTCACCCTTGGGGCCTATTCAGAACCTCCCACCACATGAACAAACCTGGTATCTTTAAATTAGCTGACTTGCTTGCCCTGCAGGTAATTGCATTAGTTTATCAATGTTCAACACAATTTATTACTTACTCTAGCACCAGTAGGATCCTGGTGTTAATGTCCTCTGTGAGGAGACAGCGGGCCGGGGTCTTTGTGTTTGAGAGCTTGTGTATGTCTGTGTGTCTCTTTGTAAATAAAGAAAAAATAAATACAATGACACCAAAAAGTCAGATCACAGTTTTATTGCCAATGGAAGGTTTTATCCATACAGATCTACACATAAGTCAAGGTCTTATATGTGCATGTTTGGTCCAAATTATGACCTTACATTTCACTACACACATATACATCCATGTAGTAATATCCATACAATTTATTGGGGACCTTGTTCTTGCTCTTCTTTCTTCCCATTTCAGTGTTTCTACACTCTTTGTCAGTGATCATTACAGCTCTGGCTTTTAAAACTTTATATGACAGCAGACTTATTTGCCTTAATAGGTGCTTAAATCAGATTGTCTTTCATTACACTAAAAACAATATTACTGTCTGTCCTTTTCAATGGGGTTCTGTGGCCAGAGGCTGCTGCGTACCTCCCTCACATCTGTATGCATGATGGATCTGTCTGAGGTAATAAACAGACCCTGCTCTTTTTCCTGCTTGCTGGTATCATTATTCCCTGCCCCTCAGATGGATTATGGCCCACTGTGCAACATGTAGATGAGTGGCGCTCCTCTGATTGCCTTATGGCCATCAGGCTTTGCATATTTACTGCCCATGAATCACGGTGCGCAGAAAACCCAGAGCAACATATTCCGATCCTCCTCCACGTTTTACCCTCCACTCTGTTTAACACTGTCATTGGGCCTATCATCTCACTTTGTTTCCTTCAGCTGTCTTTCTCTCACTGATCTCCTCCTTCTCTACAACTCTTTCATTGTCCGTCTTTCCCCTTGCCTTGATCCCTCTCCGTGCATTCCCAGCTGCTAAATTAAAGCATGTATTATTAATACTGCTCTATCTTTGTCCATCCTTCTTCCCTGTTCATATGACTGCTACATTAAGTGTAAATTGTTTCGCTGTAATTCCCTTTTAATGTTCCTGTTATAATCAGTGTTTCTGGTGTGCGGAGGCAAGGGAGGGGCGAACAAAAGAGAGCGAAGGCGACCGAGATCATAGGCTTTTACTCTAACTTACTGTTTGATGTGTGGCTTGCGTGCTACAGGACCGTAATTAGGTCTGTTTTACAAGTCAAATGTACATGGGGCCAATCTGCAAAATATGAGATTAATAAAAGAAAGTTGTCAGATGAAGCTGGCTATGGTGTGTTGTCTAAGCCCTAGGGAAAGAGCAGCACACTTCCGTGCTTACAGCCTATTTTTATAGCAGCTACCCATTGTCCTGTGAAAACTGAACACTACCCTGATGTAAAGACCTGCATGATTTGTAACAATCTGAGCTGTAATCTGACATTTGTTGCTGAGAATAGTTCAAATCTCCCCCTTGGATTCAACGGCCATGCTGTGCCTTATCACTTGCCTTGTTTTAAGGGTCAGTTAACCCAAAAGCCAACAACCCCTCCTCAAGAACATTGTTACCTTAAGCAGCATCTTCCCATGGCCTTTTTGGCTTCATTCCCCCAGGTTTTGAGATATCCGAACTTCTGCTTCATCGTGATGGCACACTATCATTTTGAGTTCTCACATTAAAACATTACATTCGAGAAACAAAGTCCCTCTGGACTCTGGACATTACACAGACCTTGCCGTCAAATGTTTCATCCATGCTAACAGCAGGGCTTTATGGATGGAAATGTCGACCTGTTGGTTGGTCCACCACTTTGCTACAGACTGAAATATCTTTTGCAATGTATTTGGTGTACACATCCTTGTTCCTCCAGGATGAAGACTTACAACTTTGGTGATCTTTAAAAGTTTCTTCAAAGCCTGCAAGACTAATACCTTTCCCATCAGCCTCACCTTGTCTTCATTACTAATTAGCAAATGTTACAGGGTAAACATTATCAGATGCAGTCCAGAAAAGAGAAAACACACTGAGAGTAAAAGGTAAAGGGCGTTGGAACGTTGGGGCGTTACGTTTTATAAACGGTGCGATTGCGGCATATCGAGGGCTCTCCGTTTTGTGATTACGGCGGAATCTCTGTGGTCGTGTCTCTGTATCACATGGGTCCCACCACTGCCCCACTCCTGTAGGAGACTAGCGGAAGGTCCTGATTAACTCCAACTGGAGTAGTGAACGTAAACACAAATTATGCTCCATAGTCACCAAATAAAGTTTCACAAGCCACATATCGAGGAAGCATCCTGACATTAAAATGGCAGAGAGAGAAATCAGGAGAAAATGAACTGTGTTTGAGACGATTCTATTATTTAGCAACACCCACTTACGGGATCTGGCAATTAGCGAAGGCCATAGAGAATGACTTTTTGTAATGCGGGTGTACAGGCCACGACCACGCCCAGTAGTCTGTATACCATTTCAAACTATTGGCAGAGCTTGTAATGCAGCATCCCTGTTATAAAGTATCTTTGACATCACACATGCCAAGCATCGTCACCAGTATGCTAGCATTAGTAATGTGAGCAGGTTAGCATGCCGACTTAGGGATTTAGCTTAGTGCAGCTTCACAGAGCTGCTAGCGTGGCTGTACAAGCTAGCAGCTCACTTCCATCGTATTGGACTGAGATCTCTTAGATATATCGCAAACCTTGGCAAACAAAACCAAAAGTACTAGAATGGCAGCAGTCAGTGGATGTTTTTCTGTAAAGTAGTTGAACCGATCCATCATCAAACCTTATAGAGTTTTTTTTAATAACAACTGCACAATATGTAATATTAGCTCATGAGCTTTTTATGTCCCCTGCTGTCACTTTCCTCTACCCTCCTTTGACCATCATGTCTAATGAAATGGTGTTGATGCTTTACCATTTATCAGTCACAGAGCGCCTGGTCCACCATTATTGATTCCAGAGGGCCAATTGGCTGGGAGGTGCTGTAAACTTGGCGATTTAAAACCTACATTCTTCATTGTCACATGATGGGTGCAGAATGAGATTGTAAGTGGCCGACTGAGTGCAGTGGCAATAAATAAAGGGAACGAATATAACCGGGCAGACAGATGGGCTATCGATATGGATTGACTACTCTGATGTCCTTATAATGAATATCAGTGCAAGGATGATCAGCTGTGGCATAAGGTAATGTAAAAGTGTGGTGGTGTGGGGGATATTTCCTCCCTGTATCCGGGCTCTGTCTTTAGCGAGACAGATCTTGTGCATGAGTAATGGCATCGCTATCATGTCACATAGAGGCCGGCTGGCTCCGTGTAGCAAGGAGGTAACGGGGGAAGAGTGTGAGGTGCCGGTAATATCGTAAAACAGTGTTTAAATATTTTAATTTCATTTGTCAGAGGGGCCCCTCCCTTGCACTCCATTACCCTGACAACCATCCTTCATCAGCTGAATGAGTGCATTATTCATTAGCACTAATTATTTTCACATAACGTCTGCCCCGATATATTTAACCTCCACATTACACCCAGGATAATGGCCTTGTAAAATTGAATTGCGAGAAAGAAGTGGAGTTGGAAAGCTCATTTAAAGAACATAAGAGGGAGGAAAGAAGAGTGAGGGAGGTGCAGGGGGGTTTAGAAGCAGCTGGAGAGGGGGGTTGACAGGAAGAGTGTTAAGCACTTTGAGACATGGAGCCCCAGAAGTGACGGGACATTTGTTCCTGTCTCATTTGCATGCTAAGAGAAGAGCCTGGTGGTTCTCCGTCGAGTTGAAGACATACCTAAATGCCTTGTGGGCTGAAGGTGCCCTCAATCCGCAGATTTAAAATGAGCTTTCCCTGACCTGACACATGACCTCAACCAAAAACACATGACCCGAGACAGCAGGAAGAGAGACAGGCAAGTGTTTTTGTCTCTTTCTTGCTTGCGTGACATCTTTTTATCTTTCTCCGTCCCATCTCTGCTAGTTTCTCACTTTCATGCACTTTTAAATTAGCTACTTACCTGTAGAAGCGCCACTCATGATTGAAGTGGGGTTGAATCGCCCACTCGGACCTCTGCTCGTATTCCCCACTGAGTTGTTTTCCATACAAACTTGCGGCTCCATCTCTCTCTGGGCAAGAGTCGTGACCCCAGGCCAATTGTTAACTAGACTCTCACTCAGTATCAATGAATCAGAGAAATGCATGCACACACACACACACACACACACACACACACACACACACACACACAAAATATGTTGTGAAACATCTTAGATGTCAACTGATTTACTCTTTTTCTTATTTTACATTTTCCTATAAATGCATATGCAATGATCGCATTTGCACTTCACACACATGAACAATTTAAATATTTTTCATATGGATATAATGTGTGTAAAGGGCTGCAAATTAAGTTTTATAGAATATGCCCCTGATCATTTCCTTGAGTGCAAGTTGACGACTTGAACTTTGTTTCTCTGACCAACAGTCCACAGATTTCGTCTTTGTGCCTGAAAAACGGAAACATGAATGACCAATAATACAAATTAGTGGTTCATTTACTGTTTAAATAATAATTCCACCTCTGTTTCTGACACTTCATTAATTATATTTCATAACGTGTCAGTGGCAGTCTCTCTTGTCCCTGTTACATTAACAAACACATCCTTTGCTTTCATTGTGCTTTCTCTCTCTGTTTTCCTGAGTAATGTTGCGAATGATGACCATGCTCCTCTCCAGGCTATGTGGGAATGTGAGTGTACTGCTTTGTATGCTTGATGCCGGGTAATTGCTGTTCATGCTGTTCAACTGGGAAAAAATATGATTCTCACGTCTTTCCGTGTGACGCCCAGAAGGCAGTGCTCTCTGTGTGAAAAGTATCTGTCTCTCTGACATTTAGATTTGCCTTTTAAAGATGACATTTTTCAAAACTGGCATTTCTTCATATGTTTTCTAGAGGCGACAAAATTATTCTTTTACATCCCAGTCAGAGTATTCATGTAAGTGTGTAATTCATCCAACCTTAAGTTGTTTGGTTGTTTTGCTTTCCTCTGTAATGTTGATATTATTTCATGATGCATCTACAGTTGTAACCATTGTGTGATACTGATATCAGTGTCTGGAAGTTGTACCTGTCTGAACATGATCTTGCACATTTCCGAAAGATTCTATGCTTGTTTTAATAAATGCTGCAATTTTCTATTTGAAATCAAATCACAGGTCATTGTGTGGGTAACTTACCATTTCTCAGCTGTGATGGCGCCCCCGTTTGTCACATCTGTTGTATAAGTGTGATTTACATGTGGCACAGATAAACTATATAGCAACAGCCTGATAGGTTTGGATGGCAGTTGATAGTTTTTGGGTGTCTGAAGGAGGAATCCTAATGGTGTACAGAATGCATTGAGAAGACGAGCTCATCTTTGAATCACTGGAGATTTGCAATTACTGCACTATGGTGCCTCGCAATGAACCTTTATCCATTCGGCAAATGAGCATGCTATCCCTAAATAATTTCCTCAACAAAGACGGTGCTGCGCATTATGAAATATTCAGAACTCAATTTTCCTGCTCTATCAGACTTTGGAAAGATCCATAATTACATGATAATCCACAATGTAATTCATTTTGGGTACTTTGGGAATCTGAGTTCTCTTCACAGGAAAACTATGTTGGCGAAATGGAATGAATCCTTTGTGGTATTTGTGATTGTTTTTAGGGGAGTATGATGCTCTTATTTTACCATCTTCAGGGAAATTCAAAAAGCCAGAACTAATGAGACACTGAGCCAGACAGCTGATACATTGGCGGATATTGTCAGACAGATTTAGAGACAATCATAAACAAACAGAAAGATTGAAACAAGATTGAAAACGGTTATTACAAAAACCACAGAGATACCTAGACACATAAACCTTCCTCATAAGTGACAGTAATGTGCAACTTTCCGCAGTAAAAGGCAGCTT
The DNA here is from genome assembly GCA_029853015.1 of Chelidonichthys spinosus. Lineage (NCBI taxonomy): Eukaryota > Metazoa > Chordata > Actinopteri > Perciformes > Triglidae > Chelidonichthys > Chelidonichthys spinosus. The sequence goes on along the minus strand of CM056821.1, from coordinate 12,705,910 downwards.
TATGTTAAAAACCTAATGGCACCACATTGTAGTTTCAGATGTGGGATAATAATACAAAGTAATAGAACAGCAATAGAAACCAAAAGGTGTGGGTTTATGTCTCGCTTGCCAGGAATGTGGGGTTAAAGTTCAGTTAATGGGCAGTGCATCTACACCGAGAGGAGGCATGTGTTAGAAATATTGGCATTTTAAAGGTAAACAGAAAAGGGGATGTTGTGTTTGAGACAGAAGGCCAATTGGCCAACATGGCCGTTGCCCATCTGTGCGAGCATGCAGCGGTCCACAAATGAGGACAAGTATATTTTCTGCACAAGAATTTACATTGAATTGTGTGCCATAAAGGGTGCTTCACATTTCCTGTGTAGCTGCTGCCACATACATGTAGAAGTGTGTAATGGATTATACAATTTAGACAGCACTATCTCACTGTAAGATATTTAAGAAAGCGGGCCATAAAAAATCCCTTAGCCACTGGCTTTATAACCGATAAAGTTAAATGGAGCTGCTGACATTTTTAGTATTGCATTATTGTAAGTCAGCCCTCCAACTGAATGTGTGTGTACAGCCTATGAGGTGGAGAGCGTCAAAACAGCTGTCAGTCACTGCGACAGAATGCTCGGCATGATGACGTTAATGACGCTCTTGTTAAAATGTGAGGCCCCAGTGATAACAGTGCCGAGCTTAAAGGCCAAAGCTGTCACAGCAGAGGGGAACAGAAAGCAGTGTGGAGCGGCGTGCCGGAGAGGAGTGTGGGAGGCTGCTGGAGCTGACAGATACAGAACACGACACCACCTATACAGGTGCAGTGTCTCTCTCTAAACACTAAACCGGAATGAATAACACGAAACCAGGGGGGAAACACAGAGGTCCCAAAACCTAAAATACAGAATCCTCGAGATACAGATTTACAAGAGGCTACACAGTCCAGACTGTGACAAACACAGGTCCTTAATATCAAAGTGAAAACACCTCTACAAAAATGTCTATTTACCCGCTTTAATAAGACACATAAATCATCACCGGTGTTAAGTTAGGCCCTACATAGGTTGAGGTTGGAAACTACTTCTACACTAGTCAAGGCTTTATGGGTGACACTGAGGTTGGCCACAGGGCTTGTGGAGACTGAAGTCAGCTGGAAGAAGCTTATTTAGCCTGATGAGACCAACATGTATTTTTGTTGGTCGTTAGACTAAACGCCATGTGACGCCTTACATCATCATAACCCATAAAGCATGGTGACAGTGTTGCTCAGTTATGTCATTAAACAGCACTGGGAACAAAAGTCTATAGGCATTATTTTAGATGGAACAAACACACGTGATTGGTCGATGCCATGGAGCACAGTTAGTACCTTCACATCACCAGCTTTCACTGAAAATTACTGAGAATTGCTTGTCTGTCTGTCTGTCTGTCTGCCTGCCTGCCTGCCTGCCTGTCCGATCACATAAAATGAACAGATGTGGTTAATACATCAGAATATGGGAGGATGTGAGCAGATTTCAAGGTAGAGTACACCTCAGCCTGTTGTTAACCGCATTAGTCATTTCCCTCAGAAATAAGACATTTTTGTCAGCGTAATCAAACCCTGATGTCCCTCATTTTCTCAACACCATTTTCTGATGAATTCCCATCTGCAAAGTATTTCCGAATACTTAGCCCAAGGAGGTGTAATTTAAATAATATCAGTCACCGCACTGCTGCCAGAATAAGAATTATGTCCGCACTAATATCTCAACTGACATGCAGCGGAGGAAAGACTTTCCTCCTGAATAACAAAAATGCGATAATTCACCCAACGTTATTATCAACCTAATTAGAATGGGAACTGTAGTCTCTTTTTCTGCTTGAATTCAGAACAAATTAGCGTGGAATGATCAATTATGCTAATCCTGTTCAGGTTGGTTGACTATCACTCATTTAAAGCCCACAACAGAGATGTGTAATGATGTTGAATTTGCAGAGAAATTGAGTAAAATGAGGCCACAAAGTAAAACACATACTCAACAATACCTTCTCCATGGTCTCATTTAAAGGTCACATGAACCATATGAATATTAAACATTCATATCAAATTTACCATAGTATGCAAACTAACCACACACCAAGAGTCCTCCCATTTTCCAGACATATTTTCATAATTATATCACTATAACAAATTTAATGAGAGCAATCAGCACTGAACATTTTGCCTCCAAGGAAGCAGAGGTCTCAGTCAGTCACAGAGGTACTTCTGGGTCATTCTTTGCAGAGTGTGTTCTCCGAGTGTCAGGGTCTTGGCAGTGTCGTTCCCCAATGACTCCTACCTCCAAGCCCGCTGCACGAGGGGGGCCCTAATTAGATTCTCATGTGTATTTAATGGACTCGCTTCCTTTGGTCCTGTGAGGGAGCACCTGATGCTACAACCTCTGTATGAAGGTCCTTCCACACATGGGACTCACTTTGGAGAGGAGCTCCATGTGTGACGTGTGTGTGTGTGTGTGTGTGTGTGTGTGTGTGTATACGTGCTTGACAGGTCCCAAACCTGCAGCAGTCCAATGTTTTGTGTTGTTATTCTGGCTTTGTCCCAATTACACACCAGCGAAACATACCATCCTTTACACATTCTCCTTTCCATGCGTGGAAATTTAACCCTTTTGGTTGACACTGGTTTTACGCCCTTATTGTTTGGGATCCCGAACTCCCCAGTACTCTTTGTATAAAAATGGTGATAATAATTAATATAATTCAAAATAATTAAAAATTTTGTTTTTAACTCAAGTATTTTTTTTCTTTTCCTCAGAACATATTTATACCCAATATGAAGTGGGAACTCTTTCTTTTGCCACAAACTGACAAAATAAAAATACCAAATAAGGAAATACTTTTCACTTTTTTATTTTAAATGGGCAATGCGCAAACAAATATACGGTGCTTTTGTCTTCCAATAAGTCATTCACAGAGTTAGTTTATTATGGCTGGTATTGATTAGATCCCAGAGAGCTTTGACCTGAGCTTTAAGTCTCCTTTAAAAGTTTTTTAAAACTTCAAAAGCAGAAATCCTAATAGACTCACCTGGGATTTGGGAGGAGGGCTGACCATAGTAATAATTCATAGTATTTAAACAGAATAACATGTTATACTTTTCTGTATAGGGGACATTTGAAAAGTTTGTTTGTTTTATTTTAAGTGGTAAAAGGCATGAACTATCAAGGTGATAAAATGAAATATTTTTGGGCCGTTAAAGAAGGCCCAGGATCTCCAGGATCCCAAACCTATGCTTGGAGTTAAAGGGTCGATTCACCCCAATTATGACAACAATTTATTTGTCCAGGTTGTGATATTTCTGCCTGCGCCCATTCAAATGTCGTGAAAAGAATTTAAATTGTGGTTCTCACATAGCATTGTTACATTTAAATACAACAGCAACATGTCTTTCCAGAATAGTTGTCCTGTTTTTTCTGGAGAAAGTATCTCCAATGAAAACTGTTCACATTGAGGTGTGTAGATCGAAGAGATGTTGATGCTGGATATTTATAGAAATTGTTATTTTGGCCTTTATTGGGCAGTTGTCAGGAGAGACAGGAAACTAGAATAGATAGTGAGGAGTCTGTAAGAAATGAACCGGGGTGTTGTGGTTTTATGTGTCTTAAACACTCAGTCACTATACGCCAGTGAATGGCTGCTTAACTCTCACCCGTTTGAATGTTTTCACTTTCAGAGTAGACTGCTTTAATGAGGACAGACATCTGGACCAATCTAACAATACAGGGCTGTGATGAATGTGACCCCTGTGGGAAGCCCTTGCCCCATACCCCACCAGGACGCATAAAGCAGTAGCACAGCCCCTGTTAAAGGGCTGCAAGCGAACATAAATCGGTCGTGGCGCTTCTTAACTGTCCAATTTGCATGGCCCCTACACAAAGAGGCTAACGATGCTTTACAAGACAAACATGCATGAACACAAAAACACACAATGGTCATGCAGGTAGACGAAAAGGAGGCAGGAGTTTTTGTGGACAGTGCCTCTGTGCACGTATGCACAGAATTTGAATGTTTATCTGATGCGATTAAATCTTGAAACTACAAGCACAAATTGAGAGGGAAAAGAAAACCTAGATGAATGGAGATGAAATCTTTGAAAGAGATGCCCAGAATTTTTGAAAGTGAGTGAAAATAAAAACACAAAGACAGAAAATAGAGAAGGAGCGCGACTGCCGATGGGAAAAGGCAAGATGAAGAGGGTGGTGAGATGGGAGTGTGGGTAGTTTTATCTGGTGGGCAGGGAGACGGTGGCGGGAGGATCTGTCTCTGTTAGTGAGAACACGGCCCTGTTATTAAAGCCATTCATCACTGGCTGAATATTCTCCCTTTAATAGGCTCTGTCGTTAATTACCCAACTTTGTCAAGATATGGAGTCAGGGGCTCTCTGTTTTTTATTCACAGACAAGCTCTCAATTACACACACACACACACACACACACACACACACACAAACACACGCACACACACACACACACACACACACACATTTAAACACATCAGCAGGTGATGCGACACATTTTCACAGATGTGGTGGCAGGAAAAGGCACATACACACACACACACACACACACACACACACACACACACACACACACACACACAACACACACACACACACACACACACATGCGCACACACACAAACACACACACATACACACACACACACACACACACAAGCACACACACGCACACGCACACACATTTAAACACATCAGCAGGTCATGTGACACATTTTCACAGATGCGGTGGCAGGAAAAGGCACATACACACACACACACGCGCGCGCGCGCACACACACTCACACACACACACGCATATACACACGCATATACACACACATGCACACACATGCACATACACACACATGCACACACACACACGCACACACACACACTCACACACACACACACACACACACGCACACACCCAACACATCAAAAGCATTTGATACATACCTTTTAAATTAAATTGCAAGGATTCCAACCCATCCATCCATTTTCTACCGCTTATCCTGTATTCAGGGTCGCGGGGGGAGCTGGAGCCGATCCCAGCTGTCATTGGGCGAAGGCAGGGTACACCCTGGACAGGTCCAGATTCCAACCATTCCTCTTAAATTATTTGACTTTGGGGCTAAAATAATCAATCAATTAAACAGTCAAGTCATTGATTATTTGATGACACGAACAATTTTTTTTTTTTTTTTTTTTAGTTTGGTAGTCATAATGCGTCAAATCTGAGTAGTTGCTGGTTTTCTTTGTCTTCTAGAGTTGTGGAATCTACCAAAGTACATGTAGTCAATTGAGTATTTTAGGCTACTTCATATTTTTACTTCCCTACAGTTCAGAGAGAAAATGTATTTGATGTCTTTTTTGGCTAGTTATGTTTCAGATTTTCCACACAAAAAAATCATCTGTGTATAAAAACATATCATTGCAGAGAAGGAGGCCTTGTGAAAGTTGGGGCTTTCAACAGTTTATTGTATGAATAAAATGTATTGTATAAAGTCTAAATTATCGTGATAGAAAAGGATCACAATGAGGTCTGTAGCAGCCCTGCTTTAGTGCATCCATTCATTCCAACACAATCCACACAAGCCTCACACTTAAAAGGTAGCATTATAGCCCCTTCAGTGACTGTGTCAACAATAAATAAGGATTAGTCGCCTCTTTACATGTCCTTGGGAAGTTTCATCAGTGGGACTTCATTTATGTTCAGCTAACTGTGGCAGCTGCCCTGTGTGGAAGTCTGTAGGACCACAACCTCCTTCTCCTCCTCCTCTTCCCCTTTATCCCTAATCAGACTCTTTTGTGAGCCTTTTATAATTAGCCACTTAACTATCCGGCCGAATGGAACTGTGGCTGTAAAGCATTTACAAGGGTACTCGACAGGACACGCCAGCACCTTTTGTTTAGCAATTAGTTTGTCTGTGAAAGGGACAAGACAAATAGGCTGGAAGAGCATCTGGTGGCCTCGTACCTCTATCTACCCGAGAGAGAGAGAGAGAGAGAGAGAGAGAGAGAAAGAGAGAGAGAGAGAGAGAGGCGGAGAAGGAGGAAGAAAGAGGTTCAGAGGCATTCAGCAACAATAAGGATCGTACCACAAGGATTTGCTACAAGGGCTGTAAAGTTTGCAGTCGGAGGAAACTGATCTGGAAATGAATAAAGCAGTTCTGACAAATATGATGATAAGAGACTCAGAGAGGGCTATGTAATAGGGACCTATTTTTCGCACGCTACTGATTAAGAACTGGCTAAGTGTCTGTAGAGATTCCCACGTGCACAATGCAACACAGGCAGAGTTTAGTATGCGTCCCAGTAGGGTTTCCTTTAGTACCCAGTCATTTACATTGTAGTTATCCGAAGATAGAAGGAATGCAAGGCAGCATGACAACAGCTCCATTGATCCCTTTGGCCTGATTAGCTCACCAGTGTACCGTCAAAGCAAACTAATCAGATACATTGATCATGGAACCCTTTTTAATGCTTCCCCAGGCAATAATACGATTTTTCTCAAGTCAAATTACTAGTTAGTTATCTGTTCAGATGTGATCCAAGACATCCGGGATTTGAACATTTCCTATGAGATGTCAGTATGAGTCAATGGCTCGATTTCAAACTCTATAAATGTTTAGCAGAGATACAGTAATTGCAATAAAATGCCAATTCATTTCCCGAAGTGTTTCTGTGATCCTGGTTTGTCAGACTCAGTGCTGATAGGTGTAACTCACTTCTGTTATGTTGGCTTCATTACACCCTCTGCTGCTACTTTCACGTTTGTCCAGAAGAGGTTGCTATGTTCCCTGCATACAACAGGAGGCGGATGGTCTTGACAGATCCCAAAGACTTTTTCTACTAGAGAGAGATAGAGAGAGAGGAGAGAGAGAGAGAGAGAGAGAGAGAGAGAGAGAGAGAGAGAGAGAGAGAGAGAGAATGAATGAGGAAACATATAAGAAATAAGGATGTACAATCACAGACAAAATGAGTTGTATTATCTGAACCATAAAACCACAATTGCCAGCTCTTTGGTGTCAAACACCCCTAAAAAAAACAACCAAATGAGAGGATTTTTTTTTATTTATCGTGAGCCTGCAGCACCACAACGGAGAACACCCACTAATTGATTATAGATGTCATTTTCATCATTGACAGTAGGGGGCATGATCCATACATTGATTAGAATGCCATTATGTGCCGGCCAAGTAATTGTACTGTGATGCTATTAACACATAATTACACAGCTTGGGAGGGTAATCATTTGCTTGTTGACTCATACATGTTGCCTGGACCGCCTCTTACGTTTCAAAGAACCACTCTAACTGTACAGTGCATGACTTTTGAAGGGGGATTTAAAGGAAAGAGGGCTCGGCATACATCTTTAGAGTTAAATAGTCCTTATCCCATTCCCAGTCTGAACAGCTGCGAGAGATACGAGTCTCTCTGATACCTGTATTCCTGTGACGCTTGTGATCAAACGCTGTGATGGCATAACATCCCTTCCTGTCTGTCACACCCTCAGGCTAAACATCAGCAGAGCGCCTTGCAACTGGCAAATGTTCTCATGACAAAGTTAAAATGTCTCGATTAATATCTGACTACTCTGCTTCCCACGTCTTATCCATGTCTTCTTCTTTAGCTGCTTATCCGTCTTGTGACTTCTTCTGGATACATCCACCTCAGCAGTGTTACCGCATCAGCAGGGAGAGCATTCAACCAGCGGGGACATTCGATTCAGAAGAACTGAAGAATCCCTCTCTGGTCGTTTGATGAGTGTGCTTTGTACTTGTGATGCTTTGCACGATTCTATGAGCTTTGATAACATGTTTCTGGCCAGATCCAATGGCATGTTTACTTCACGTTGTAAATACCAGAGCAGAATGATTTAAACACCCTGGAACACTCACCAACAGATAGATGGCAGCCATGAGGTGAAACCCCTTCAATCAAGGTCTCAACATGGATGTTGTCTCACCAGAAAATGTCTCCAATGATTTTTGACTTTTATCCCTGTATAGCAAACTTGTCATCCCTAGTTTGTATTACAAGTATATACTGTGTCTATAATTGTTTAAGTGCTTTTTTTAAACAAAGAGAGAAATCTATCTAGCAAATCTCAAGGAAACAGCAGTCATAGGATGTAGGAACAAAATTAACATAATTGTGTTGATAGCATTGGATTGTGCCACATCAACCATCTCAGGACTCTCCAGATGAATCGTGCGACCCTCTCCATGGCCCCGACCCACATGTTTGGAACCGCTGCCGTAGACGCCATCCTCTCAAGCCATCAGTAGCGTTTCTCCTTCTCGACAGCTAATGTCTCAGCCGTCCATCAACTTTTAACCAGGCCTCATGCATGGTGGCGTGTGACTTAAAAGCCTGACTCGTCAGACCTAATTAGCCAACGCCTAATCAGACAAGTCCCCTGCACAAGGACACAAAGTGGATTGTGGGAGCAATAAAGACCTTCTCTGTGGTTGACTCAGCAGAAGAAGACAAAGACTTAAAAGCAGATGAGGACCCCCATCTGCGCTGCGGTCACATTGTCACAAACCCCACAAGTACCCAAGACCCTGAATTGCTGGTTTTGACGGCATGTGAGCTCAGTGAGCTTCACATAAGACTTAAATGTAATGAAGGAGCAAACTTCTTCTTATTTTCCTCTCTCTAAATTTCTGTGTTCCCCTTGCGTCTTTGTTTCCACATCTGTTCAATAGCCCCCCTGTTAATCATTTCTGCTGTGTTGCCTTTTTACTGGACCGCTGAGACCCAAACCCTGGTGTACCTGTTTGGAGTTTGATTAACACTGCATTTTAGCACACACTATTCAAACCCAACGGAGGGAGCTTAAAAGGGCTGTGTGCTGAAGCGAACGTAGCCTGTGGACAGATGGAGAAGTGATACATGGGGAAGAGGGATGGTTGGGAGTCAATTCTTGTTGGCTTCATTGTGTAAAAACAGATCCGGCGTCTCGGTGATGCCGAGTTGGAGGGTGGGTTTATGAGGCAGTGTTTTTCAGGGTATGTAATCTAAGCGGAGAGGAAAGCACTTCAGAGGACGGGAGAGGACGGGACACCAGATAGGAGAGGACGAGACAGGAGGAGGCAGAACAGCCATGTCTCCTCGCTCTGGCAGTCCCTGAGCAATAAAATATTGAGAAGCTTTTGTTTTGCCTAGTTAAACATGCACTGATGTGACACAAACTGTGAACAATGCCATTTCACAGGCACAGGAATCCTCTTTTTATAATTCATGATGGAGTGATGACTGCAGCCATGCCCGACAGTTTGCCCTTAACATTATACAGCTGTTACATACATACTTTTAAAAATAACATTTAGGTAAGTTATCATATAACAGTGTTAAAATGAATTTTTACCTTTACAATCATTCATACTGTATTTGTGGGAGGAAATTAGCCAAAATGAGCTGTTTTGATGGGCTGAGGTTGTTTGTCTCCTTCAGTCAGGCAGGTGAAAGAAGAGTGTGTTGTCCTGTCTGCTAATCTATAACACCATACACATAGATAGAGAACTGAATGAATTGGAAAAGTTGAAAAGGTGACATTATAACTTTTTTTCCCAAAAGGGGGACAACACTGTGGTAATGGAAACTCAGTTAGATCCAAGTAGATTCTTTGTGAGCAATTACATCAGTCTTTTGTTTCTCCCAACTGTAAAATATACATTCTTAGTAGAAATATTCATTGTGTTTTTTAAAGAACCAAATATCCTCACCAAAAAATATTAATATCATGTATTTAAAACATGAATATCTGCCATTATATCTTAAAAAATTAAATAAATGAATGAATATATATATATATATATATATATATATATATATATGCAATATTTACTGTCTATACTAATAATTTATAAAATAATAGTACAAGTATATCTATTTATAATTAATTACAAAGTGTCTGTATTAAATCAGTAAACGTCGAGGGTTGCCCACTACTTCAAATTTGTGGAGTTTAGTCACTCTCGAGAAAAAAGGTGCCTGCACACTGACGAGATGCTCCAAAAAAGATTTATTAAGTACAAGTGTAGCTTTTATAAATGCCACCTTTATCAGGTAATTGTACTTTTATTGAAACATTTCTCCAAAAAAGCATCTTGTGAAAATATTTAATCTTATTTTATGAATCTGGCAAAGGTCCAGTAACATTTTCACTTCTCTTGTTTTTATATTATTCATGTATTTTCACAGACATATTGAGGTAGAACATATGTGGATTCTGAGATTCAGTGTTGTACAGTGACAGTGAACAATGAATACAATATGTATACAGTGGAAGTCGAGGCTCACCTGTGAAATAGATAATGTCTCTGGTGAAGAAAGAGAGAATCCCACCATGACTGACTCGGGTCTCGGCTGGGCTAAATCCAATCTGTTGGCTACCTGAACCCTAAAAACACGGAGACAGGGATTCAGCAAATACACAGTGATCATCCTACAGAATAAAACACACACACACACACACACACACCACACACACACACACACACGCCTGGAATGTGGTGAGCATGAATTATACATCCCTCCAGAGGATTTGCTCTTTTTGCTTTCCACTTCTTGCCCTTTTTTAAAAATGTTCCATTTTATATTTTCTCTTTGTTAAAATCAACAATAACATGATGATTAAACTAATAGAAACACAGTGTTTTGACCATCTAAACAGTCAGCAGATTTTTTTTGAATGATCTGCAACAAAGAGCAGGAGTAACAGTCGATGTTTGATGATATGCAGTGTTTTTTACTGTCATGGATACCTCAATGCCCTCATTTACAGGGTTTTTTCTTCTGCGTCTGCATGTTTAAATGTAATCAACACCTATTTTTTGTCGTTGAGGTAAAAAATGAAGCCACACTGTTGAAAATGTCTTATTTTAGAGTGTATGCTGGGGCAAAAATAACCACTATATGTCTGTAGAAGGTTCATGATGAAATGCTCAAGTCACTCATGATGAATAAGTTATTTCATCATCACTGTGGGGAACCTAATTTCTACTGACATTCAACGAACATGTTTTCAGAAGACGTGGAGGCATAGGTCAGCAAATTAAACCGTGGCAGTGCAAGTTCTCTCTGTGTGTGTGTGTGTGTGTGTGTGTGTATGTGTGCGACTGTCTCCGATGAAACAAAGCCTACATACAACAGCCCAGGGACACTCCAAACATAATTGTGCAGGTGGCATTTTAGAAATACTCACACAACAGGGGTCAATTTCTCTTCAGGTCACTGAGAATGACATCATCAAACTACTATTAACTCTGCAAACAATCCCAGCACTGCTGCGTCTGTATTGACAGCGGATTCCTTCAAAACAAACAGCAGGCTGCGGGCTTTGCCCTCAATCTAAAACCATAACCTCAGAGCGGGATAACAGAGAAATGTCCGTCTACGCGGGAACGAGCGACGCCGAGGAGCGGAGAACTAAAAATGACAAGGCAAACAAATCTGAGCAACCGCTTCCCCCTCACCTCCAGCCCCCTCTGTTCTTTCTCCTAGGCATTTGCTCTTGTTCTATATCTGCCAGCATCTCTCTCTCTCTCTCGTACACACACAAGCATGTCCATGCAATGCACCGACGATGGCGGGACAAGCCATGAAGTGCTTAGTGTCTTTTTCTCTTAATCGTACAAACTGACTGATTCCGACAAACCTGTTAATGTTTCAACTCAGAGAATGAGTTTGGCTCCATGCCTTGTGAATGTGACCTATCCAGGGTGGCCTTGTTTTAAGAAGTGAGCTCCTCTGAGGGTCCAGTGAGCCCTGGAGGGTCAAGGTGTTTATTGACATGCAAACATGAGGAAAGCGTCCAGATTCAGTCCAGGGTTTTTTCTGTAATAATAGCTAGCAGCCCTGCCGTTAAATAATTAATGCAGCCTATCCAATACAAAGTGGACGGCATGCAGACTGCACTCCCCTGCTCTCCATCTCATTCTCTGGCTCCCCTGATAGACACAATGCACACGACTGTGCTTCACTTTGTTTGTTTGTAATATTCACCTTTTACTACACGTTCATAGTAATGTAATAATAATGATAATTATAATACATCCTCCCAAAGCGGAGGTAACAAAGCGCCAGACAATAAAAATTAGATTAAAACACTAACAGAGCTAATATTTCTTACACCAGCAATATAACTGAGACGCTCACATCCACTCGACTAGCATGCTTCTTCTTTGCAAATTAACTTGGCAGGACTACTTTAAGAGCAACGTTCATCTAATTTCTCTTTTATTTAATGTGGTAAAAGTCACATTGACGTCAAAATATCTATTTCAAGAGAGACCCGGCCAAGAAAGCAGCATTAAACATTGTTTAACAATAAATGCCAACAACATAAATGGGCTAAGATAACAGTCACATGGTACAGGAGTATAACAACCTCCGACAAACTCCACTAGGTTAATGGATAATATCTAAAAATCATCACAGTAATATCGCTATTTAAAAAAAAAGCATAGATTTGTTTCCAATAAATACACTTTAAAAAACAAACAAACAAAAGTATTGATGCATTTAAATATAGATAGCACTGACAGGCCCACTTAGTACAGGAGAATATATTCGATGACACAACCTTTGTTGAGGCCAAGGTGTTAATGAAAAAGGTAAAAAAATTGATCTCATGAATGAGCCAAATCTTAACCATGCCTTGCCTCGTCCTGCCCTCTCATTGAGTGCATGTTGTTTTTCTCTGCTGCACTAGAAGCAATCTGATTCGGCATTACCGTGCAATAAAGGCACAGAAGCGTATCGAAGGTTATGGCAGGAACAGTCACATGATCAATACCCTCCTCTCCTTGCCCCCTCCACCACTTTTCTTCCTTTCTCCTCTCACCACCTTTCCTCCCAATCAATTAACTTCTCCAAGTAAACAGATCCGTCCCCACGCTCGCTGCTCCCTGCTGTAACCGGATATCCCTCCTCCTGCCTCTCCTGCTTGTCCCAGCCAAGTCAGAGAGAGAAACCAGACACCTGACACAACGTTGCTGCCAACTCTCTTCCAGTGTGTATTGAGGCAAGGAGGCTAAATAAAGATCAGTGACATCATCTGCGGATTCTTCATCATCATCCTCATCAGTGACATCATGACCTCTGAGTGGGTCATGTGAAATTGACCTCCTTCGCAGCATGACGTTATCGGGGCTCTATAATACTTTTTTTTTAATGAGGAAGTCCATTTGACATTCACCTTGATGACCAATCATTTTCATTTACTGGATTTTGAAAGTGTTCTGTTGATGCAGGCACAGAGAGAGCAGGCAGGCCACAGTAGCTGCATTCATTTAGAATCCAGCACCTTCCTGCGGGTTTTGTGAGCAGGCGTGGTTGTGTTTATTTGTGCTTTAACCACTTCTAAACAATCAACATTTTGTTTTTCTGATTTACGCAGTCCCTCTCTCCATTCACTCTCTAGCTTGCTCGGCCACCACTGCGCTCTCTCTCTCGCTTGCTTGTTGAGGCGGAGAGGAGGGGTGCAATTTGAATGCAGTGTTTACAAACAGTACAACCGACAATGTGACTGCTTATTATACCTTTAATATACCGCAGCGTTCTATGATTTTGACAATTCCCACCAATCAAAGTAGCTGCTAAGCAATTTCACTTTGTAAGGAGATTTTTCTTTGTGTAGTTTGCTCATAAAATAATAATAATTATAATAAATATGCAGTTCAAGTCATTTTACTCAAGTGCTGTACATGATCAAATTAGAAAATATGTAAAATAAACAAACTCTCCTCACAATATAATCAGTAAAAGCAATCCAATCATATACATCATAAAACAGCACAATGAGTCAATTATGTATTACATGATAACTCTTCTGTACTTCTGATCTAAATGGTGAAAGAAGGACTTTTACTGCTAATATTTTTGCAGTATTTGTACACTGTGGTATTGTTACTTCTTCTTCTTCTTCTTCTTCTTCTTCTTCTTCTTCTTCTTCTTCTTCTTCAGGAGAGCATCTGAATACTTGTTCTCCAGACATATTCATCATCACAGCACAGATTCACAGAAAGGACTACTTCTCTTTTATTTAGACCTCCATCTGGAAACCAGGCTGCCCAGCCCGGCTGCCCAAACAATGATGCAAATGTGTCTTGTTGTTTATACATGAAACATGTCCTGACTCTGCTCTAAAATAACGAGTGTTGAGACCTGAGCAGATGTCAACTATTTTTACGATATTTATCAAATCTATTGGATTTTCTTCCTGAATTAAAATGTTGAGAGAGAATAGGCTCTGTGAAATTTTACTAAAATACACACACAAAAAAAAAACAAGAACACCAAATGAACCAACCTTCCCATTATCTTGCCTGCTCAATAAACTAGGTGACTACAACAGAAATTCCCATGAGTCCTTGAACATGAAATTGTTCATTCTTGCAACACCCCAGCCACCGAGAGTGGAGACGCAGGCAGGACCAATCTATATCTCCTCTGACCCTCAGCAACATGTCGTTATGCTCACTAATCAGATTTAGAGACAACAAGTGAAAGGATGGCCTCTCTGGGCCGTTTGCTTTCACAAATGGATCTGCTTAATATGGGAGATTAATAGACTACTATCTAATCTTCCCTGTGATTGAAGCTATGATCTGGTTACTGAGAAGCATGATGGATGTTGAGGCGGTGGCACATGAGAGTCATGTTAACCCTTTCAAGACAGAATGCAAGCTTCCGTTGCAAGATATTGACGGTTAAAAGACAATGCCGAACAGCAGTCATTATAATGAAGGTGTCTGCAGGGCGACTGGGTTGTTAGCAGCGGTATGCAAAATGGTTTCTTGCAGCAGCGGTGTCAAATTAGAATCTGAACTAATTTGCAGAGGTTGTATTAAAAATGATTATTCCCTTTTTTTTTAGTATGTGCTGTTGGTCCCAATGTTGTATTCCATAAGCTTCTTTTTATAATGAAGAGGCAGATAGGATGGACATTCATCAGAAGCCTAAATCTTATCTACAACAGTTATTACAAAATGCACGTCAAAATGCACAAACTTCATAATTTTATTGATATATTGCTACCTGCGAAAAACAGCTCCCATGGACATTATGGCAGATATTTGTTGCAGTGTTAGCATTAAGATGAGGGTTTGTAATTACGTCAGATCGCTGGATCTAAGGATTAATATTTTCTCTTATAATGGAATTATTGTTATAATAGAATTCTCGACTTGTTAAAGTCTTATTACAGACAGAACAATTCTGTTATAAAGCGGTTATAAAATTATTTCCTCAATCGCTATTACTGCTTTTAGACATTTTCTGAGATTCTACTTTTATAATATATCTGTGATGATGACACTCAATAGACAGACTCAAGGTCAGTCCTTAACAGTGTCTGTACAAAGTGTGAATGAAGATGTCCTTGAGAGGCGGATGACATCCATGAGTACCCGGACTGATCAATACAAAGACAGAGAGAGACTGTATTTATATGACCTGTTGAAACGAGAACCAGCTGGAATTCACACAGGATCCAGCTCTTTAAAACATGGATGGTGGAAAAAGAAAATCGGAGCCACTTAATAGAAATGTTCTTGTGCTTTCAGCCACATTTTATGACCCACAAAGTCAACCGTCAAGGGTCAACTACACGGGTCACTAAAAAGATAAACGCCTCTCAGTCAGAGAGTTCAGCAGCACCTTCTGCTGTTTAATAAAGAAATACATATCTGGGTGGGGAGGCCCTTGTTAGTTGTACTGAACCATAATGACTGATGCCTCACAGGCAAACTAATTATCAGGTACTTAACAGTCTGAACCTACAATACATCTGCCACAGGCCGAGGATGCATGCGAGGCACATGAGCACCTACTTCATCAACTCTTCTTTTTTTTTTACCTCTATGTCACGTTTTCATTTTGTCTTTATACCCCCCCCCCCCCCCCCCCCACTCTCTCTCTCTCTCTGTTCTCTCAGGGAACCAGCTGGGAAATTGGCCTTGGGATACAAGCTAGAAGCATACAACCATATGCTTGATATTTTCATGGAAGGTGTTTGTGTGAGTGTGTGTGTGTGTGTGTGTGTGTGTGTGTGTGTGTGTGTGTGAAAACAAGCAGGGGGAGGGGACTGACTTCTTGTTGAAATGTACTACAGTGTAATAGTTAAGTAGGACATTTATCTGGCAGTAGTTTGTCTTCCCCTGTTGTGATTGTGTGTGTTGCAGAGTTTCCTCTCTATCCCACAGCTAAATGCATTCGGCACAGAGAATTTCTGTTGCTTTCACACACACACACACACACACACACACACACACACACACACACACACACACACACACACACACGTTGTAAACTGTACAGGCAGACTGCTGAGAGGGAGCTGCTAGAGACACTGACACAGCTTGCTCATTAGACACTTTCTTCTTGGATTGGGGCCAAATATCTGCAGGTCATAAACTCACTGATGTAACAGCCAATGTAACTCACTGATCTAGCGAAGTGTTCAAAGGCGACATCTCTCTTTTCAGGGCGGCCTTTTATGATCATTTACTTATGGCGTTTTGGCCATAAATATGAAGAAACAGAGCATACAATACATGCACAGGCTGACACAGTGAAATCATCATCATCGTCATCATCGTCATCATCATCATCATCATCATCATAGATTACCTTTATCTTTTAGCCACTATCAATTGGGTTTGTTTGATTACACAAAAGTGACCCTCATTTTCCACTTTACTTATTACAATTGGAAATGGAAAGCTGGAATGTTTTGAAGGAATATAGTTTGACATTTGTGAATGGACAGTACAGAATTTGAAGATTTCCGGACACATCCTGTAGCCTCCTCACTCACTCCCCTCCATCCCTTTGCGAACCCACGTTTTTCCCCCCTCAGGCTATGAGTAAAGGGGCAGGCTCCCTCTCTCATTAACCTACTGGTTGGATAAATCAAAGTGCAGGGCAGAGAGGAGAACCTCGGCCTCCACCATTCAGATGAGAAGAACACCCAGCTCATAGCCTACAGCGCAGTGATATATAGATCTGCTGAGGCTAATAGCAAAGTATTGACAGGGAAATGGTGTGCTTATCCTGCTCCTGCATGCCGGGGAGAGGTCCCCAAAGCAGATGGGATACACTTTAGGGAGAGGGGAAGAGGAGGAGGAGGGTGAAAGGATGAGGTAGAACTGCACTGGGAAAAATTAGAGTCTTTATTGCTTTATTTCAGCTCATTTGTCTTCAGCTTTGAAAACACACAAGAATAGGTTTCAGTTTACTCTGCGTGTAAACGGCTGTATTTTTCTCTGTTCTTCACTACAGATTATGGTTTCTTTGAGCTCTGACTTTTCAGACAGCCAGCTGTGAATGTCACAACACATTAGAAATTAAAACAGTAGAGGATCTTCTTCCAAAAATATGACAACTTAACTATTATTATAGAGCATTAGGCACAATACTGAGTGGATAAAATGGGGAAAAGCTTCAGCAACCAACACAGCTGTGTGTGTGGCAGTGTGTGTGTGTGTAAATGCCAGGGCATCAAATCACTTACGACTCTTCGACGGCCAGAGGGTCTTGTGCCTTTTAACCTCCCTCCTAATTTTCCACTAATTTTCCATGTCAATCCATGGAGGTACATTCTGCATGCCTGCACACGGAGCTACAGAGACACAGAATACACCGGCTACAGCCAGCAATCATTTTATCTGACAAGGAACAATACATCAAGATGTTGGCCGCCCTCCCATTGGGTGAGCCCCTAATGCTGGAGTCAGTAGGTTATCGCTGTGGGACCTGCACCTTGTTCTAAGTGCCAGCTTTATCAAGCACAACCAACCCTCCCTGTGATGTGGCGGCGGATGGAGGAGATGGGCCCTAATGGCAATACTTCATCAAACTCAGAGAAGATGTACAGAGAAACTGCATCCTCTGATGTCAGATAAAGCTGGTGATGTTGGTCGCCGGACCACCAGGAACAATTTGGTTAAAGCCTGCACTGCACCATTGCTTTGGACTGCAGTAGTTAAGAGCCTGCAACCGTCAGCTGACATTCTTAGAGACTGGTTCAACAAGCGTGGCTGGTCTGATGTACACTCACAAGACTTACTGTATGAGTGGAGTGTTGCTGTGGTTCACACTGTGCCTTTGAATGAAGTAGGAGTCCTACAGCAGAGTTATAGAGGAGGCGAGCGAATGAGCCTTGTTTGATGTGTCATGCGGAGAGGTTGCAATACCGTTGTACGGCCACTAGGGGACAGCCAGGCTGACCACGAAGGAAGAAATAAATGATATACCTGACACCAACAGTCAGTCAGTGTCTTAAAACACGCCTGCAGTTTCATCAAAATGCCAATTGTGAGTCCTGGTACTTCATATTTTGTCATATGGTGAAGGGGAAAAACAGTTTTTTGTGGTTACATTCATGAGAGGATCCAAAACAATGCACTGAAAAACGTATGTTATTGTCAACTCTGAAATATAATGAGTGTGCATCTGCCTGAACGAGCACCAAGGGCAAAAACTATGCAGCGTCCTACTCTGCCAAATGCCTCTGTTCCTCTAAAGGAGCCCACATATGACCATCTTTACATCTGGATACCAAGCACTGTACCGGGGCCTGTCTATGACCAGGATTACCCCCTTGACATCTTTATAGCTGCATGGCAGACATCCTCTTCGGCAGAGACGGAGAGAGGAATGGAGAATGCCAAAGTGGCCCCCTAGTGCTGGTGTGGGACATCAGAGTTTTGTGTTGAAATAATTAGCCTGTTTAGCTGCCATCTGGGCTCTGGTTGCTGGCGTGTAGCATGAGCCAGGTGCTTCATGGGTAATGCCACTGAGAGACATACAGCAGATGCTCATGGGTAGAGCTGCCCACCTTGGCACAGATTCGGAATCAGCTAAACCCTGTACAAATCTGAACTAAAACCACAACAGGGAATACAGACAGGACGGCTTTCAGGGAAGTCTCTCGAAGCATGGCCATTCAAAAGAGTTCGAAGCAATTACGATAATTAGTCACGACCAGTGCAGTAAAGTCTGCATGAAGTACAAACAAAAACCAAACTTTACATTTCTGTGAAGAACAACTCAGCAACTGTACAATCTAACGCCAGGAAAGAATCTGTGAAATTGCGTTCTTCTCAGAATTGAATCTGTGATAAACCCACTCCATCCGGCATAAAAACACAGGCCAAACGAACCAAATAATCAACACTCTTATCTGTGGAAAGCAGGTGCAATTTAATTACCACCCTGCCCATACACAGTTCAAAATCTGAGGCGGTTTCAACATTTTTTTTTGGAGCAGTTCAGGAGGCCAGTAACTTGATAAGACCCCTGGATTTACTCGATGAGGTAGAAAGTTCCTGAGCAAGCAGCATGCATGTGGTTGTTGTTCCCAGAGGGCTGGGAAACTGTATCTGCCCTGAAGGAGCATCCTCTTTGGTAAGCACTTCTTATCCAGGCCATCACTGCAGGCCGATAGCAGGAGGGTAATATCCAGTAACTGCAGCTTTATGTGCGATCCAATACTTGGATCAATCCCTAGGACAGGAGCATTGCCATTAACCCCTGAGATCTCTCTCTCTCTCTCTCTTTCTCTCTTTCTCTCTCTTTCTCTCTTTCTCTCTCTCTCTCTCTCTCCCTCTCTCTCTCTCTCCCTCTCATATCTCTGTCTTCTAGTGAACCTTTCCCTCTTTTGATACTCCAACAGAAGTCATGAAAGATCGCTCTATATACGTTACAGTGAATCGTGTGTTACGGTGTACGTTCTGTGTGTTTGGGGAGGTTAACCAATGCATAAGTTTGTATTTCTGTATCTACAGTATGATTAAGAATGTGTGTGTGCACGCATGCTTTTGTTTGAGTATGTGTGTGTACGTGTAGAGAAAACTAGAAAGACAGTGATAAAGAGAGATGGTGGGAATAGGAAGGAGATAGTGGGTTTGAGACGTTGTTTGAAACTCCCAATACTTTGGGGAGTATTGCCCCATATATCATCCCATGTGACTGAGCAGAAGAAAGATAGAGTGAAGCAAAGATATGTAGTTCTTGCAGAGCATTTCTCCTGCTGTCACTGAATATAAATGGATAAATAGTCACTGAAATTAGTTCAACGTGCGCTGTTGCTCTCATATAAAATGACGCTACATGCAATAATATGGGCGCTATGCATATTGTTCAGAGGTGACACTTTCAGCAGAGTTTTATCAAGCAGAATCACAAACATCTCATGATATGAATATGGTTATTTAAAAATATATATAATTGTATATATATACGTATATATATATATATATATATATATATATATATATATATATATATATATATATGATGATATGATATATATATATATATATATATATATATATATATCCCAAACTGTAGTTATATCCCAAACTATAATTAAAAAAGATTTGGTGAATGGCCGACATAGTTCTTTTGGCCTCAACCAAACACAAAATGATTCAAACTCTTCTAAAAGAAGAAGAGACTCAAGCTTGCATGACACAGTTGGTATAAATCCATTCAATATCAGCCATAAATTACACAACAGAAATAATAAGTTTGTACATGATTTACCGAGAGAAGCAGTTTGTGTGGGAAAACCTAATTTAATTTAATTTAATCACACAATCAGCAGAGGGTCACACTGGTATAACTTCAACCTAATGGATTTACTTTTTTTAATTAATACAAATAATAAATAAGACTTGGCTCTGTGACTAAAAAAGTTCAGATTTTAATTTTTAAAGACAATTGCAAATGACAAGTATTTCACACCACATAAGCAGTTTAAGACTAATCGTTCGCTTACCTCGAGTGGTCCTTTTTTTTACGAGGGTCAAGACCCCAGATCTTGAACGAAGGTGTAGAGCAGGAAGGTTGAGCACATCCTCTCTTTTCCACGCAAACGTCAGGCCAGGGGGCAGCTAGCGGTGCGGAGCACGGGTGTAAGGGAGCCGTCCGGGCGAGCTGACAGCCGGTCTGTCGGAGGGGTTGGTCACTCAGCCCGGCAGCAGAGACGAGGGGACAGGCACACAGGGAGAAGGGCTGAGCCGGAGTGGGCTCTGCTTGGAGGCTTTTTCGCTTCTCCTTCCCTGAATGAAAGCAATCCCTAAGAGTGAATGGGTAATGAGAGACCGGCTCCTGAGATTTTAGCTTTCTTAATCATGTTCATAATTAATTCAAGAACATTGATAATTTCATTACATTCTTTTTGTCTTATCAATAAATGATGTGCCTGCACTTTTGGTCTTGTGTATACGGGAAAGAGGGAGGAAGAGAGGGAGAGAGAGAGAGAGAGGGACAAGTGAAGTAATACTGCACTAAAAGCACAGGAGATGGAAAATGATACAAACAGGGAAGTGGTAATTATAATCTTTGACCAAGCCACTGGCAGCACAATATGAAGTCAAGTGGCTACAAATAATTAATAAGGCCTCCTGGTGTGTGTGTGTGTGTGTGTGTGTGTGTGTGTGTTGGGGGGAGGGCTGTCATCCGCCTTCTTTTAGGAGTTAGTTTTACAAAAAACACAATCCAACTCTAGCATCATTTTGTTTTCACTGACAGGATGTTTTACACACTGCTGCTGTTAGACGTACACTCACCTTTAATCCTCATCTTTAAGCAGAGGGAGAGGAGGACGCCTGTCGTCTAATGCCCTTCAGATCCAATAAGGGATCAGGTTTCACCGCACCGAGGCACTTTTTTTTTAAAAAGACCACTCTCCTCTTCACGTGCCCTCTCTCAGGTCATGGAAAGGAAAAAGACATATATAGTTCCAAGTTATTTGGCAGCAGGAATAATGAGATAGTATGCATTTTTAATACTTCATCTTCAGAATATTCAATAAGCCTTCACCTCTGCATATGCCGTTATAGATTCTGTGCCTTATCAATCGAAGTTTCTGTTCAAAACTGAGCTGAAAATAGAATGAGAAGGAGGACATATGAAGGGGGGAAAAAAGGATGTAATGGATATCTCTGTTTCCTAAAAATACTGTGAGGATGATGGAGTCTGAGGAAGGCTCTGAATCACAGACTTCACTTTTGCCCCAAAACAAGACAGATGGATAGCTTTGAGAAGCCTAATCTGACGGTGAGTGATTGGCCGCCCTGTCAAAGACCTAATCTGCTACCAGAATAGTGGAGTAGGCTGTTTCTTCTGATCAGACTTTCTTGATATATAATCATTAATCTATTGCTAAACAGGTGTTTAAAGCAGCATTGGGATATTGTTTTGTAGGAGTTTCCCACTGAACATCACGACTTTCCATCAATTACCATAAAGGCCACATAGATATAACTCCAGGATTTCATTTGTGTCTAAAAATAATTGGTTGAAGATTTTTTTTGCATGAAATCAGGGTAATTTGACTATAAGATCGGTGCAGTTGCATTATCGTCAGGCCATTTAGTTTTGGTCACTTTATAATGGATTTCCAGCTCGCGACACACTATAATATAGATTGGTAAAGCTATACGAGGCATTAGAGATTCAAGTACTTTATGTCCTATTTATTCCTTATGTGCCACAGGCCCCATGTCTTGAGATATGACCAGCTCAACACAAGAAACCTTTAATAAAATAAAAAAGTAAAGAGGGGAAAATAGAGATTTACAGCTGGCCATTTTGACAGTAGACTTGATATAAGGTGTTCATAACAAGTTTTGCATTTTATTCCTGGTCCCCTCACACACATTTTAATCATATTTTATGTGATCTATGTATGCAGCACTCATCCTCTCTCTGTCACCCAACCTCTCCAATGTGTCCCTCTTAAACAGATTGCTACAATACTTGTAATGATGGTCCTTCCCAGCTGTGCTGCAGGAGAGGCGAAGGGAGCAGCAGGCTATAGTATTACCATAATACCCGCTCCCTCCCTACACCGTCCCAGGGGCCCATGTGGGGCTGCATGGGGATGTAGGGTAACTCTGCTGTGGAGGGGACTCAACTGGCTGCCGGTCCTGCAGGCTGTGTGTGTGTGTGTGTGTGTGTGTGTGTGTGTGTTTGTGCGTGGGTGTGTGTGTGACTGTGACAGGACTGAACCTGCCTGTGGGCGATGTAATAAAAGCGCCACACACTGCTGGTGGTGATGGTGGCACTGCTGCTGCTACTGCTGCTGCAGAGGAGGGGATAAATATAAACCAGGCCTGCATCAAGGAGACGGCCCTCAAGTCACAGCCTGACTTACATCCTAATAATTAGGGCCCTTTCCAATAAAACAAGGATTTGTAGCCGTGCATCTATTTTACTTGTGTTCGCTACTGCAGTGGGAGGGACGCATCCTCTGCTGCAAAGATGAGGTTTTAATGTCAGCAGCGCTGGGAAGTGATCAGTAACATTTGCCCAATCTACTTCTTGACATTCAAACTTCAGACGAATTATTTTTCTTATCAGCATCTTATGGAATTTACATTGATATATTTCATGATTTTTTTCATTATAGCGTATAATAAAATCAAAATGACTTAAGGAATATTCCAGTTCATGCACTCGTTTACAGCATTAAGTGTACATTCTACCATTCTCTCCTCGCACACACACACACACACACACACACACACACACACACCCTACTGTCTCTGATAGTGGCTGATCGATAGATGAGGCCAGCAGCTTGCCATTGCATGTTATCTTAAACCTCTTAATGTGCATGGCTAATCTTTTTACTCTTATACTCTCTCCCCAACACAGCCTCTCTTTCTCCATGTTCTGTCCTCTTTTGCTCCAAATACACTACAGGATATTCCTTATCAATCCATTACCATGGAAAAATATGTGATGTGGTTTTTTAAAATATTTTACACTGTGTGTAATATAGTGTAATTCCAGTAATATGGGAACTTCAGGCATGACAATAATAAGTGATGTTCTTGTCTCACATTTAAATATATTGTACGTTTTTGAACGCATACATTTTTCTCATCACTCCCTTAAAAGCAATGCTGCAAACAGATTTCCCACATTTTGTCCCACCTCTGACTACCTGACTGTCATTTCAATCCTATAAATCACGTTGATGTGTGTTTGAGCATTGCTAAAAAGCACACTGGGGAAGACAGAGAAAGGTAGAGAGATAGATAGATTGACAGATAGAGAGAGAGAGAGCGAGAGAGAGAGAGGGAGAGAGGAAGGGAGGGAGAAGGAGGCCGGGTGGGGTAGCAGTCAAGGCAGGGGGTATCAGGCTAATTAAAGCAAGCATTTGTCAGAGATTAAGCCTTAAACAGAAAAGGTCATCTGAGCACCAGAGCGCACTGTTTCGCTGCTGTGCTCTTAGGGCAGTCTAAACCTTTCCAAGCTAAATGGTAAAGATGCTATTTGCCAGATGTGGGGGAGGGGATCCAGATCCCGACCAGTGGTAAGACTGACACTCGGGTCATTGGCTCTTCACTGTCCATTACACATGCTGGTCAAATCTGGCAATCGGTGTCATTTAGGGATGAAAAATAAGTGCTCGGACAAGATCAATAGATGCTGCCGTCTGTACCAGCTGTGATTAATTGACTGTCACCAATTAATGACTGGCCTGTTGCAAAGCAATGCAATCTTGGAGGGACAATGGGACGTGTCGATGTTTTTTCCCCCTTTCGTTTCAGTCTGTTATTGGTTATTTTAGACTGAGTTTCCCAGTAACAAATTCACAAAGCACTTCAAGATACAATGTGCGGGTTTACTATGGCACACTAGAAGGTGCATCTTGCTTGTGAGGTGCCCTTTGAAGTCATTTGTGATATTCTGACGAATATGAGCTTGAATGAGAGCTCCTGCTGTGAACACATCCACACAGTTTTTTTTTAGTTCAATCAGAAAATGTACCTAAAAATATATGAATACTTCCTTGTTTGTATATCCCCGATGTTTCAAAGGTTTAAATAATAAATTCTCTTTAAAGTGATAATAAAATGTATAAAATAGACTTATGCAAATTGATACTACATTTAGCTCAACGTATTTAACTTAATCACTTTAATCATGTACATTAATTCCATAAATTTCCATAAATGGTTCTATGAAAAATGAGTGAGAACAATAGGTGACCTGTGAGGCATTTAATATTCCGTTGAAAACAACCAAACAAGTACCGGGCATGTTTTTAAACTGAGATCAGTGTACAAGCCTTTTTGCAGCCAGTCAATTGTAATCATATTAGATCCTGAGAAGATGTCCTAGTTTGCGATACAATGAAGTGCAGGACATGTTGCTTTAGATATGAGTAATGGCTCTGGAGGGCAAAACTGTGGTGATGTAATTTGAAATATTTGTAGTGGAAATTATGCTAATATTAGATCACTCTGTATCATTATTTATGGCCTCAATTAGATCGCTTACCTGAGATGAAGGCTTGCTAAATATTACATAGCAATCTTCATTATGGACAGGCTTTAAATGAATAAATGTGCTCGTCTAGATAAGGAATTGTCATTTTTGCACACATTTTTCTATATGATGTCATTAATGGCTCTTTGGTTTTGATGTGATTTATCATTTAATAGTTGGAATATTTCGTTTTCGGGCCTGTCCAGGGTGTACCCTGCCTTCGCCCAATGATAGCTGGGATCGGCTCCAGCCCCCCCCCCCCCGTTACCGTGAATACAGGATAAGCGGTAGACAATAGATGGATGGAATATTTTGTTTTCAGACACAATCCTCTTTTTATTCCTAATTAAATGCATCAGTAATCACTTTTGACCAGGTGCAATCATTACATTATGTGTCACAAATACCCAGGTGAAATTAATTCCTGCATAACATTCGTTTGACGCTATAAAAGACATTTTGCAAATTATTCCAACTGTATAGGCGACCCTGTATAAGAAAGCAAAGCTAGAAATGACTCATTTGTTTTTATTTGGAGCACATTGACTTTTAGCAACCTGGTTTTCTGCATGAGACCAACTCTCAATGTCTGCTTTAAGTTTTGCCAAAACTTCACAGCGTAAATAATATTAAGTAGTTTACTCGAAGAACAGCTATATTTGTTTAAAAGCTATTTTCTACCAAAATAGAAATCATCTGCTGCTGCATATCTGCATGTATAATATCTATTTATTTTTACCACATCGACATTTGGAAACACTTTTAGGATTATGTTTCCCAGTTTCATCTCAACATTTACTTTCAAAATGTGCAAATCACGCCCCAATTCGGCATCGCCGTGGATGACTGGGAATATAGCTGTCTTGCCCTTCAAACCCATGAGTTGACTTTTGCTCTGGATGCATGCAATATGATGCGCAACGTTCATTTCCCACCTAAAATATTCACTCACATTTAACTATGCATCTTTTATGTGTTCCACCAATTGGCCTCATGTAAAATGGTTGGGGAAATGAATTATCAGTTGAAGAAGGTCAATACAAACTTCTACATTCTTGCTCGATACTGAAAATACAGAAACATCATTTTTACTGAGAATTATTTAGATAACATGTAGAATCATGTATATGATTGTAATAGAGCATCGTTGTTATCAATAATAAACCCACCATCAACGTTTTAATGACATTTAATGATATTAAGGATGATAAATAATATAAATAACATTCACGTTGGCCAGCTCTCTCAATAATGTCTCGTATAATTATCAGGAGGGGGCACTCATCGCCGTATTTTATATACTTCTATAAATCTGGGCCTTTATACCGATAATTGTTGCTTTATTTGTCAATGAACCAAATTAGAATTTGCACTTTGTTTCAATCTCTGTGCTGAGACGTCCTACATTGATTTTGAGATAAAAACCATTAACGTTGGTGTAAAAGAAACAGACTCACTAATCACTGTCATGACTTATGTGTGACAAGCATGAATGTAAATCTCTGAGCCAAACTGCAAGGCATTAGCATACGGTCAAGTCTCTGACAGACCATATCATTATGTCCAGCCAGTTATAATCAGAAGCATCGATAAATTGATCTGGTAATAACTGCGGTCTGGTCAGCGATCATAATTTTCATGTATCATGAAGTAACTATCTTGAGATGAGCTTCATGCAGTTGCATGATCAGTTTGGAGACCAGTAATAGGGAAAACAATCATGCATATTTAGATAAAAAACATTAGTCAACATCACATAATGTTTATTTTATATTTCGCAGAAACACTTTTCAGTCAAAAGTAAAACAACATAGATATTATGGGTTACAGTGGGACTTGCCTTGCCATTCCCTGGTGCATGGATGACATATTTCTTCAGGCCAACCCCGGAAGTTAGCATCGGTTCCCTACAACAAGCCAAAATAAGCTCTGTGGCAAACACAAGTATGAGTACACATTATGTTCTGTAAGTTCATCTTCACAAATGAGCACCAATTTTATGATATTTGAAGCGAATGCAATCGCTAAAAGTAAAAACTATAACGTTTGATGTTCCGTAGTCTTCTAGCCAACTGTTAGCAACCATATTTTCTTTAAACACGTAAAAGCTTCAACATTCATGAGAAGGGTAGGTACTGACGTATTTATAGAGCAAAACATTAAAATCCCATAAGGTTGTGTATATAACACCTTATTTCAGGCATCTAACCAAAAACCCATTCATTTTGAGTTGAGAGAAGCTGAAGTGCACTCTATTGATATCACTGGCACCAAAGTCTGGCACCAAAGTCTGGCACCAACGCAAACATAGAATGCTTTCAAAATGACGTAATGATGACCCTTCTTTTATAGGTTCCTTATCAGCTACTGCATTAAAAAGTATTGCTACAGGAAATACAAAGGGGCCCATATATAGTTTATGTTGTCAAGTTTCAAAACGGATACCTTCAGCAATGACAAGGCCTCTGGACGTACAGTCATAATATATGTAATTATATGTAATTAATTCTTGTTTAATCAGCCACTGAATGGACTCATCAGGCTTATTTCATATAACAGCTCTGAGCTTCTATTATGGGAAAAGTGACGAACCAACTACATTTAGATTGTTTGTTATCTTACTTTAATCTAAATGTACAATCATGTAAAATATCAATCCTTAAAGGTGCATAAGGAACAAGTATAACAAGTCAGGAAGGGCCATGGCTGGCTGTATAGCAAGCTCATTTCAATAAATATACTTCAACACAATCCATAATGTCAACACTGTAACCTTTTCTTCACACAATGCAGATAACAATGTTAGTTCATTTTTTTGTATGTTTTAAAATGCTGGGTACATTTTAACACTGCACCTTTAATTTTGTTTTCTTAATTTTTTTTTACTTTTCAGACCAAACACAAATAACCCCATGTCTCTTCATTTTTGCAGCTGCACTTGACTAATTATAACATTAGCCATTAATTGGGGTCAAACACAATTTCATCTCAGGATTTGGTGGAGATCAAAAACGGAGCTAAAAAGAAAAGCGAACATTGAACTTACATCAGCAAGCCACACATTTGACTCCAAAGTAATGCTAATGTTGTTCCATGTCAATGTATAAATAGATGGCATTTTAGTAATTTTGTTTTCTATCTATCCTTAGAAGAGCGTCAATGGTTTACGCTTCCTTCGCCTTTGTCAGGGGGAACAACACAGATGACACTTAAATGCTTTAAATCCACTTCTAGCTACGGTTTTAAATGTTTGCGAATGTACGGTTGCAGCCTATATGGCCTTTTTGACTTTCCGTAGTCTGGGACTCGGCCATAGGACTCGGCGCGCGTTGCAGCGGGTCCTGGTGGGAAATTCGTATCTCCTCGGCGAAACTTTGTTGTGTCTATGTGTGAAGTGTATTCCTTCAACAAAAAAGGAAAAAAGAAAAAGGAAGCATGGCTCTCAACTTCCAGTCTTCCACTCTTTCTCTCACTTTGCCGATTTCCTGTCAGATATGTCTCGGAAAGGTAAGTGGCGTTCCGTGTTTAAATCTTTAAACAAAGATGATGTGTCTACACGGGATTGACTGCTGCCGTCGTTACGTTATCGGTTCAACATTAACCGGACGTTCCGCAGCTAACGTTAGCTACGTTACCGTAACTAACTCGAACAGCGTTCCCTGGCAGCGACGTTACCGCCGGTTAGCTAATAGTCTGCTCGTGCTTCTCTCCGCGCAGGTCAAGCAGCCGGTCGTCTGTGCCAACCACCACGTGTTCTGTTCTTCCTGCATGGAAATGTGGTTGAAGAAAGCTAGCCAGTGTCCCAGCTGTCGGGTCCCCATCACGGCAGAGAGCCCCTGCAGGGAAATCATCGGTGAGTAGCCCTATACGGAGGAGGGAAGCCGGGCACAAGGCATGAGGGGAGAGGTAGCTTCATGTGCCTGCAGCATCTCAGCGGAGTCATCGTGACATCATGCTGAACGAGGCATGTTGTTAAAGTTGCAGTTACGTTCAGGCACTTGTCATGTTTGCCCGATCAAAACACTCTGTTATTTGAATATGAGTTGCACTAACAACTCATTAACACATACTTAATAGAAGATGTGGACTGTATCACTTCAGTGTAGTAAACGTCAGATTCATTCATGTTGGGCCAGTAAAACTGCTGCTTGTTCAGTGAGGATGGCATAACAGTTTGTTTACATGCACTGAGTTTTTGTTTCTGCTATGCAGTGTTTTGATGGTTTTATTTATGAAATACGTGATCACAAAAACCCATGGTCTCCTTTCTTTGTTGTTTTGTTGGCCATGTCATTTTGCATCATATTGTGAAATGTTACGCAAACATGTAGCTCAGGCGTGGCTAATGGGCTCCAGCCTCAGGCTGATCGGAGTCATCCACTGGAATAGTTCTGTCAAAAGTGAGAGCTTTTATTGCGGCAGGTCTGTCTTCTGTCTAGTTTGAACCTGTTATACATCAGTTCATCTAATGATAAATCCATCCCATCCATTATCAACCACTTATCCAGCTGACATTGGGCAAAGGCAGGGTCGGAGAACCCGGGGAGAACATGCAAACTCCGAGCTCCGGGCCCTTCTTTCTGTGAGGCGACAGTGCTAACCACTAAACCACCATGCAGCTCTTCTAAAGATTATATATATATATATATATATATATATATATATATATATATATATATATATATATATACACTTCAATCTAATAGCTATTGTGAAGCAACTTTTCTACCTCGGGCTGGGCTCGGTGACTGCACACAGCTCCTCAAAAGTCCCGATGTCTTTGCACACTTGACTGTCTGAACAAAACCCAGGTGGCTCTTTTCATAAAATATCGGTAACTTGCTGGCAAACAAGATGCAATGTGGAGCTGCTGGTAGGCACATTTTTCCACTTTGGGTGCTCCTTGATGAATATCTGTGCTGAAGTTGGTATTAATCCTCTCACCAAACTCTGGGTTAGACAGCCAATTAGCATATTTCCCAGTGTGAAATAATGTGAATTACTTAAGGCTACAAGGACGGAGCTTAAATATTTAATAAACATGTCCACAATGCTGTGGGGTTCGGGCTCTGAGGTAACGTCGCCCTCAGTTCGAAAGGCAGCGCCTGAGCCTTTAATAGGTATGAGTTTTGGTAGCAGCTCTATGCAACAACCAATCCATTATTGCACATTTATCAAAGCTGGGTGATTTTGTCAAGTCTAATTAGCCGTTACCACACTCATGTTATTTTGTTACAGGAGGAACAAATGAGAGCGATCACAGTGACAGTCCTTCAGTGAGGAAATGTCTCCGAAAGACCAGGGGAGAACTGCTTTTGCGGGAGTACGAGGTACGGGTTTGCCAAAAGGGGGGAAAAAACCAATCTTGTAATAGTAGCCACACCAAGTGTTCACCCCTGTGGTGAAGCTATAAATATCACGATTACACTGTGATGCATTTATTGCTGGACCCGGTTTTATGTTTTCACACTGTTTCTCTCCAACAGGAGGAAATTGAAGGGTTCATCAGAGAAAACGAGGATCTGAAAACAAAAAATCAAAGTCTGGAGTCCCAACTGAAGACGGCCTTGGATCCCTGTAGCTTTAATGCAGTGCAAGGAGACGACAAGAAAGTTGACCCCTTTGTCCTGGAAGAATGGACCAACAAGCTGCGGGCTGCCACCGATGTCTGTGATAAAGTAAAGCAGGACATGGATATACTGAAGGAGGTTTGTAATGGACAATACATTACACAACTTTATTGATCGTCAAAGCAGAATACACAATGCTAATACATAACATGTGGTTGTCATTCTGATTCATTTGAAGGAATGAGGCAAACAGTAGTGACACTGATCTTGTCTTTTTGAACCACTTGATACTTACTCTATCTGGAGTGTAAATAATATGCTTGGCTTATTTTTGTTGCTGCTTTTGTAACGTACTGCCAATGTGTGACTCTACCGTCCTCAGGCAAATAAGGCACTACGATCTCAAAATGTCGACCTTGTACAGGAGAATATGAGATTGAAAGCAGAGGTGGTTAGCAGATCACCTCAGAAGTAGGTATCTTTATTTCTTAATGACACACATTTTGTGTTTTGTTTTAATAATTTGAGTTGCCTCCAGTTAGAAAGACATGGATGTTGCTCAGTCACCATCACGGGTAATGAGATTAATTTAAGGAAGAGCCTGAAAATGATGGAAAAAGTTGGAGGTGGTGACTTGCTGCCAAGACTAATCATTCCTGTATGATTTCCTGTCCCTTTCTCTGTCAAATCAAACCAGACCACTTTCTAAATTGATATTCCAAAACGTTTGGTTTTTCTTTTCAAATTAGCTATGTTGCATAAGTCTCGGTCAAGTGCATGAGATTCATCTAAATGTTTTTTGGCTTTCCTGTAACGGTTATCCTTGAACAAGTTAAAGACACAAAATGATCTGTCCCCAGGTTTGGTCGTTACACAGTGGCAGCGCTGGAAGCTAAAATCCAGCAGTACGAGCGCGATGTGGACCACCTGAAGAAGGCTTTGGAGCGCAGCGACCAGTACATTGAAGACCTGGAGTCTCAGGTCCGAAAGTCTGAGAAGAGACGTCCTGAAGGACAGGAAGCATGCAAGGATAGCAAGGCCGAGTCTGAGGCTCTCACACAGCAACAGAAAATCAACATGATGATGAGAAGCTTGAGTGACAATGAGAGGGAGTCGATCTGCAGCAATCCAGTGGTAGACGGTCGTACTTTTTTGAGGAATCACAGTTTGATGCTCATGCCATCTGCAGATCACAAAGAGCCTAATAAGAACCTGACTGGAGTCCAGAAAAATGACTTGGAAAGTGTGGCATCTGACCTTTTACCCACCACTCCATCCTCTGCCTTCAGGTCCCTGACTTTGAGAAGCCCCGGCGTCCGTGAAAAGAGAGTTGCATTTAAACCGGCGTCTTATCTGAGGAAGCTTGATTTTGAAGAATTTCCTAGTCCTGGCAAGAGTAGCAGCACCATGGAGGACGACTGTAGCAGCCTCAACACGTTCCCCGAAGGCTTGCCTACAAATAGTGACGTGGAACCACCAAAGCCGGTCTTCTGGGGCGGTTGGCAGAGATCTCAATCTAATGACGATTCATGTTCGGGTCCAAGTATAGAAAGCTCAGTTAAAGGAGCCACGTCCACTACTCTTGTTGGTGAAGAGCCTGCTGGTTTTCAGACGTCAAGCGAAGCCTCCATGGACGCAGCTTACCTGGACAAAATCTCCGAGCTGGACTCCATGATGCTGGACGGAGAGAGCTCCAGTAGCCGGGATTCCCAGCTGTCCCTGGTTTCCTGCCCTCCTGCAGACTTGGACAGGACTCTCGTTCCAGAAGCACAAACCTTCCCCGATGTCGTCTCAAGCCATGGCGGCAAAGCTGCGGTACAGTGTGACCAGGAGAACCAGGAGAACCACTCGCCCTGTAACAACATGGCCGGCACTTTCAATGTTAGAGAGGTTGCAAAAGGCTCTGCAGAGGAAAGCGCACTGGTGTCGGGTAGGGCGAGTGCTGCCCAGGTCCCCGACTGTGGGCCCACTCAGACCGACGAATTGTCTTTTGATTTGCTGTTCGATTCACTGGAAGAGAATAAGGTTGGTCCCTCTGGTTATCTCAGTCCAGCAAGCCAAGACCACGACGGTGTAAACCCCTCCTCCTCCGCCTCCTCCTCCCCCAGCTGCACGGGTAGACCTGTGAACACAACAAGAGACAGACACGCACTGAACATCAGCCAGCCAACAAAGAGGAAGTCTCACAGTCCTTTTAACACAAGCAGTCCCACAAAACTTTCAAAGCTCATGTGAACGTTTTACCAATGACTACGGGACCGTGTGCACTGTAGTAAGACGAGGTCAGGCTTCACAAGCACAAACGGCTTCGGACTCGTTTGTGAATGTGATACTCCTGTGTAAGTTACTGTCATTTTGTCTGTTGTTGTGTTGTATAAATGAAGACAAAATATGACAAGGTTGTCAGATAGGTTTTTGTGTATAGTCTTGTGTAGGTTTATTCAGCACTGCCTTTACAGTCTGAAATTCTGACCATGTTGTAATCTGACACGTCTGTGCTGTTGTTTGTAACACTGCAATGCACGAGTTTTAGTGCCGAGAAATTCTGCAAACATACTTTCAGTCTACTTGTATGCGTTTTAAGTCAATCGGTAAACACGGTCCTCCTGGTAACCTTTTTATGATGGCATAAGACATGTTGTGACTGTCGTGGAAACTGATAATCGGACGTAAGTATTGGGATGTAAGAGTGTATTAGGAAATAAAATAGTGATGCAAGGAAAAAACCAGGTATGCCACTTTGTTTTCTTGTGTTTTTCTGCGTCGATGATTCACCTAATAAGTCAGTCTGATGATTTATGTGGGCTACCAAAGGTTCTATTGGTCCAGTAATTTGTGAATTTTCCTTATTGGGATTTCTAATGGAATTATTCAGCGGACATTGTCATATTCCTATCCTTTGTGCCCCATGATTTGCATAACATTAAAATGGTAACAATTATTAATTCCCTGCTATTAAAAGTTGAAAACACTAATGCCAATAAAAGCATGGTGGAGCCTATAACGACGCACATTAGAGACCTCACGCGCGCAGTGATTCCATCGTAGCGCCTTATTTATTATGCAAATTTAACGATATCATGTATATTTCACATACCTCTAATCGCTGCATGAAATTTTAATTGGCTAACCGTTGTGGTTTGAATAAATGAAGTGTTAATTCATTGGGATTAATTAATTTAGGTAAAGACTGTGTACAAGGTTACGCTGGCGTATTAAATCAATGTGTTTAGCGCTCATCTGGCGATGATGGGCTTTAATGACAAGGCGGCGGTCTCGTTGCTTCCCGGGGTTAAGATGAGAGGCGGGCGGGACAAAGCGCGTGGCCGACACGTTGAAATCCGTCGGTGTGAACCAATAAAACAAACGTTAGATTTTATAACTAGTCTTTAATATTGCGTTAGTGTTATGTATTGTTTACCGTTAGATTTGGCTTTAAAAATTCATGACGGATCATACTATTGAATGCTCAGCCAACTAATATATTTGTTGTACTTCCAAACCAATAATTCTATTTTAAAGCCACTTCCTGACATCAGGAGGATGAAAACCCGTGTATAGCAGCTAAAACGAATCACGTCATGTCAAATGGTTTCCGGCCTCCAAGTACAGAATCTGGCCTGAAGGCACCGGGACCGGCGCGGTTCGGTGGCTGGATGGAGTGGAGCTAAAAATGCTCTCGTCTAGTCTCCAGATGTTGCAGCCTGGCCTGTGAGCAGTTTCTTTTTTTTTGTGTGTATCTGTCAGCCTGTTCACTGTTCTGGCAGCGTTTATGTCTCGCGAGAGCAGCCGAGCACGGGCTTGACGAGATCTGAGGCGCTCAGGTGTAAGAGCCTCTCTCATCCCCAGCAGTGGGAAACAGTAGACGGATAAGTGCGTCTGAGAGACTGCAGGCATCTCTGTGATCTCCGGGCTCAAGGCTGCACTCGGCGCACCACACAGCGGAACCGCAGCGCATCATTACTGGAGAGGAAGAGGAGCACTGTGCATCTATGACTATTTTCCTGCTCTTGTAGCAGTTTTCCCCCCCTTTTCTTCCCGTGCACTTTAATTGGAGAAGCTCGCCAAGATGATGTCCATGAACAGCAAACAGCCGCACTTCGCCATGCATCCCTCGTTACCCGAGCACAAGTACACCACTTTGCATTCCAGCTCGGAAGCTATAAGGAGAGCCTGTCTACAAACTCCACAGGTAAATTATACCCCGAAAAAACTTCCACTTTGTCCTTGTTCGCGCCTCGGCTTCACGCAGCGCCGAACGCTGTCTGCGCGTAATAACAAGAAGCGCTCCGAGGCACATTCAGCCAAAACGCGCACTTAATGTTTATTTCATGTATTCCGCGGCAATCATTCGGAGAGTCTTCTGTTTGAAAGCATGCTCACGCAAAGCCTGGTTTGACTGTTTTTCTATTAATTTTGATGACTTGCCGCTTCGGGAGGAATACTCTGGATGTGTGTCGCCAAAAGTCCCGACTGACATTTATCTGACAGATATTTAAGGATTTTTTTTTTACCCCCTTCTCCCTTTCCTCCACATTTCGCATCCCTTCATTTCCTCCCATCTTCTCCCCTTTTATTGTTCGCCTTTTTCAGCTACAGAATAACATATTTGCGAGCCTGGATGAGACCCTGCTGGCCCGGGCTGAGGCTTTGGCGGCCGTGGATATCGCCGTGTCCCAGGGCAAGACGCACCCGTTCAAGCCCGACGCCACGTACCACACGATGAGCACGGTGCCATGCTCGTCGTCGTCCACCGTGCCACTGGCCCACCACCACCACCACCATCACCACCACCACCACCAGAACCTGGAGGCGCAGGACATCATGGACCACATCAGCTCGCCGTCCCTCGCCCTGATGTCCGGTGCGCACGACGGGTCCGGCGGGGGAGGCGGCGGAGGCGGCGGAGGTGGCGGCGGAGGGCTGCTCTCCGCCTCCTCCGGCCACCCGCACTCTCACATGCACGGCTTGAGCCACCTCTCCCATCAGGCTATGGGCATGAACTCGCCTCTCACCCACCACGGGCTCTTACCGGGACATTGCGGAGGGGGTCAAGGCGGCCCAGGACTCACTAACAACGGACTCCCCTCCATCAATGACTCGGACACGGACCCAAGGGAGCTGGAGGCTTTCGCGGAGCGCTTCAAGCAGCGGAGGATCAAGCTGGGGGTGACCCAGGCGGACGTGGGCGGCGCTCTCGCTAATCTCAAAATCCCCGGCGTCGGTTCACTGAGCCAAAGTACAATTTGTCGATTCGAGTCGTTAACTCTGTCACACAACAACATGATTGCGCTTAAACCTATCCTCCAGGCCTGGCTGGAGGAGGCCGAGGGGGCCCAGAGGGAGAAAATGAGCAAACCGGACATTTTCAGTGGAGGGGAAAAGAAACGCAAGAGGACCTCGATAGCGGCCCCAGAAAAGAGGTCTTTGGAGGCTTACTTCGCCGTGCAGCCTCGGCCGTCGTCCGAGAAAATAGCAGCTATCGCTGAAAAGTTGGACCTGAAAAAAAATGTGGTGCGAGTGTGGTTTTGTAACCAAAGACAGAAGCAGAAGAGGTTGAAATTTTCCGCGGCTCACTGATGGGCAAAGAAAATGAGGAGAAAAAAAAAAACAAAAAAAAAAAAACAAAGTTGTGTGACTGACTTTGGGGGACCAAGGGACACCAAGACACCATTTTCAGTCTTTTGTCTCCAGCGATTTTACACGTTGGTGCACAGTGGGCTTTAGATACCCATTTTACGAGGCTTCATATATCTTGTTTATTTTCACGTTATCGGTGAATGTGAAGTATGCAAATAACAGATTACACAAGTTTCGCTCAGTTGTTACGAGGGGAGATTTTTATCGACGTCGACATTGCCTTTTAACCCACTTGGAAAGAGGTAATTTGCTTGATGCTATAGCGAGTTATTTTCTCCCAATAGGCCTATTATTTGAAGTATAGCCATTTACGAATTACCTCATTGATTGTTGAACTGTGTTTCTTGGTTTGGTTGTTTTTTTTTTTGTCGTTGTTGGTATAGAATAATTCATGAATCTGTTCATTTATTCATGTGTTCATTCATTCTAATTCGGAGGCTGCTATGAAGTCCAATTTAGTTGCAAACCTTTATGCCTAAACGAAGAAAAAAAAAACAACATATTTAGGCCTGCATGGAATCCGTATTCACGGGCAGTAATTTAGCCTCTACAGGCTGTCACATCTAGAGATATATTTATTTTCAATTTGCACAAAAGACCCTTTAGGTTTATGGATCGGTTATGGCGAAATGCATTTTTTTTTTTTTTTTTTTTTGTATATACAGACATCACTTTGTCACTTATCAGAGGTGAGCTCCTGCGTTTGGGGAAATAAATTATAGGCCTCACGTGGGGAAGTTTCAAACCGATCCGGAGAGCACGGGAGCCTCATCGATGAGACGTCACGATGAAAACAAACAAAAAAAATACAATTAAATCTTGTTTTCCTTCATGTGTTTCGGTTTGCAGTGCAAACGCTCTATGCACAGGAAAACCAGAATCCCTGCAGCGTCCGGTCGAGCTGATGTCGTGGATGGTGTGAGTCACTGTTAAAAATGCCTGTTTTCACATTAAGATCACCACGTTGTTTGTCGTGTTAATTGTTACGGAAACGTTGTGTAAGTAATATTTTTACGTTGTGCACAAGTATGTTTACAAAACTGCAGCGACACGTGCATCATGGAAAAACTGTCCCACTGTCTCCCTCCCTCCCTCCCTCCCTCCCTCTCTCACAACTCCTCCTCTGTTGTCCTCTTACTTTCATTGGTACTGTTCATCCTGTAAGCCAAATCCAACAGGGAGGTGTGTTCCAGCAATCTTCTAATAAATTGAAGAAAGAAAACGATGCCTTTCTGGTTGTGCTTTGGGCCCGCGCGGAACACGACAACGACGGCTTTATTGTTAATATTGGTGGGATGGTTTGACGTATTATTATGGCCACAACTCCATATTGACACTAGATTTAATGTTAGTTTCAGTCCGTTTTGTTACGTTATTTGTTTGTTATTTGTACCTTATTGTATGCATTTTTAATACAAATAACGCGTTATAGTTCACCAATAATAAGGTCTCCAAAGTTGGTCTTATTTATGGTTAAATTAATTTGGAAGGAAAACATCCAAAACCTTTTGCATCGTTGCCTTATAATTATTTTGTACTGTGCCATTGTGTTTAAATGAATGTGGGAAAAATATAAATACGACGTTTAATATTTACAATATTAATAATTCAAATAATAGCACTTAATAAGAATATTAGGCCTAATAAAAAATATTATAAATTATAATAAAATGAAAGAAAGTTTATTTTTGGCACACCAGAGCGTTAAATTGGTGATAGAACTACAAGCGGATACAACAGGGTTTTCTAGGCTGTTCAACGTAACATTGGCTAGCATGTCTGGAATTCTTAACGAAGACAAAGCTGCCGCCTTTTGGATGCGTTGAAACAACCTGACAATCAACATTTAATGAAGTTTCACAGCGGAGTCAGAATAACTCAACAGCAACACTGACGCGGCTCGTCTTGACACACACACACACACACACACACACACACACACACACACACACACAGAGAGAGAGAGAGAGAGAGAGAGAGAGAGAGAGAGAGAGAGAGAGAGAGAGAGAGAGAGAGATTAAAGAGAAGAAGAAAAGTAAATGTATTCATCTAAAAAATAGGACAACTTTGTGACCTCTACCCTCCTCCAAATATCTCTTCTCCCCCCCTCTATACTTCCACATATATGTGCGGGCTTTACTTCCCGCTGCAAATACCAAAAATATAAAGAATTTTTAAGTGCGGGGTACTGCAATATTAATCGCGACTTGCTGATATAAAATGCAATATTTTCAGACAGCTATCGGGGGTTTGAGGGGAGGCAGGCGGATGGAGGGAGCCGCTGTTCGACAGCAGAGAAAAGCTGCTCCTTATTGCCTGTCTTTAGCTGCTGGCTACGTGGACACAAGAGCAAGTTTCCTTAACGTGAGTAAAAACGATTTATTTGTTAACCACCGGCGTTTACATTGACGCGGAGGCAGCGCATTTAGCTCCTGATATCAGTTTGACACAAGTCTTTTTGTCGTGTTGAGCTGGACGTCACTGCCGTAACCTGCTTTGTAGTGTTGTCCCTCACTCACACTCACACTCCACACTCATTCGCCTCGCTCTGTTCCTTAGAAATACCGTGGATGTAAACAATGAATATTCAGAGTAGAGGGGAAAATTCGATCTTAATTTAGCCTATTTTATTTTATTACAGACTGACCTGGAGAAACTATTTTGGAGACGAACGGTAACTCGGTACAAACGCATCTTCTTGATTTAAGTTATTAATATCGAAAATTCCAAATCAATTCGAATATCTATCTATCTATCTATCTATCTATCTATCTATCTATCTATCTATCTATCTATCTATCTATCTATCTATCTATCTATCTATCTATCTATCTATCTATCTATCTAACCTTACCTTATCTTATGTTATATTATCTTATGTTATTATCTCATCTTATCTTATCTCGTGAGTTCAAAGTTTCCTCATCTAACACAACCTGCCGAGAGTAACACAACACCGCTGGCACTGAGCGCACTCCACGCGCTGCACCGCACGCGCCACATGGCAATAATTTCAGCACCGCGAACAGCTCCGTTGGCTGGATTGAAGAGTAATGCATTATTGAAAGCCTATATCAAACAGCTCTGGGGTGCCGTCTCCCTGCACAAGGGCTCTGGATGAAGTCGGACTGTCTGCCTGCACAATAGCCTCTAATATGTTAATGGCCGTAGGGGATGCTTGAGGTACCGTCCCCAGCTGCCTCGCCTACCATATGTCAGCCCGTTACGACAGAGTCCTCTATTAATCAGGAGGATATTTCATCAGGAACTTCACCGATATCATAACCCTTAAAGCTCCATCAATAGTGGGCCGCGGCATCGCCTGCCGTATAGATATTGTTATTGCCTGGACCTGAACGGGCCTTTCCCCACATATTCATGCATGTCTTTATGTGACCCTCCCCACCTCCTCCTGTCCTATCCCATGATGCTTTGGCTTCCCCCACCTGAGCCTCATGAAAACAACCTTGAATTCCAAATTGATCACATTAAAACATAAAAAAACGTTTACTCGTAAAAAAGATATAATGTTAATTATTATCAGTGTGACTGCTATTTATATTATTATTAGTATTATTAGGCTATTATGTAACCATGTCTGCGGTCCTATCTCGGCCGCATTAATCACCTCCTCTGCTTCCTCCTTCGTATCCTTTGCATAGGCCGCGACGGATTCATCATGGAGCCTACCAAAGGATCTCATAACTTAATTCCTTCAGGCTACTTAGTCGGGGGAGTAATTAATCTATACCGTGGATGTAAATAAGAGGAAATTGGATTCCTGACAGACGAGATGAGAGAGTCTCTGACACCACGTCGCCAAATAATGATTTCAAATGATTTCACCAGACGCTCTGGTTACGCAGACGCTTAGATTTACGAGCGCACGACTTTTTACTATAGCTCTGAGCGGAAGGGAGTGGGCCTACCCTAATCGCAGCTGTTAGGCGCCCAGGTCAAGATGGATTAGATCATTATAATTACAACACAACGAGCTAGAATAAAAGGAAACGGGAACGCACTGCCTGGGTTCGTGTCCTTGTTTTTGACTTTCTTCTACTTCTGGAGTGTCTTAAAACAAAAAACAAAACAAAAAAAGAACTCCCATCGAGGGGCTCCGTTGATCTAACAATACGCAGGAAGGTTGGCCTTTAGACGGAAATGTCAAATCGTGGATGTGGATGGGTAGATCCCCAGATCTGCACTCATTTCCCACTCATATTTGCTCGGTAATCCGCGGTGGCAGCTTTCCATCGCCGGGGACCCGGTTTGAGAGGCGATGCTGTTGACACAGGGGTATATTTCAATCACAGAGGGTTCAGAGTCAGACGAACAACTTATTTGTCTAATAAATCCGTCATTTAGTAAGAAAAATATTTGATCTTGAGGGGCTGACCTCTTGTCATGTAGCTACTGACAGATAAAAATGGGTATGTATGCTTCACGGATATGGAGGTAGCCTGCAAAAGCACAATTTAGATTCATATTTGTATGGAGCACACAAACACACACACACACACACACACACACATAGACACAGACGCACACACACACATAGACAGACACACACACACACACACACACCTTATTATAGCATTTGTTAACAAAAAGCTAAAGCTAGAAGACGCCAAAAAGTTTTCTGTGCCTGTTTAAATATTTTTCAATCAATTTTTGAAAAAAGATAATTTCTTGAAGATAGAGAAAGTTTTGCTCATGTGGAGAGACCAAGTGTGCACATCCAAACAGACTCAAAAGCAAACAATACTTAACTGCAGGGCACAAATGATGATTTCTCTTTTTAATGCAACGGTTTGATCTCCAAGATATTCCTCAATGACAAAGAGAAAAGTGTGCAGATCTCCTTTGTGCCCAGATCTGTGTCATCATTTCACACACAGTCCCTTGTTTGTAGTTTGAAAATTAGGATCAAATGATCTCATTATGAAACAGACTATGCCCCACCACCAAGCATAATCACGTGTGTGTATTTTCCTTTGATTAGATAATTGTGTGACGCAGCTTGGACAGGGCCATATCATTTGACATTAGAAACAGATCAAATGAGATATGATAGCAGCTTTAATTAGAGTACAATATCATCCAAATTACTTGAACAGCCCAAGTCTGTAGAATGCCAAATCGACGCTTTGGTACGTTACAGAATTTCATTATCCCGTCACAGTCAGTGTTAGTAGTGTACCATTTAAAGTTGTGAAATCAAATCCCCCCCATAATGATGTTCATTTGCACAACACTTCAACTCTCCAAGTTTAACATCTATTGCACTTTCTCTCTGTAACTTCATTTGTATGCAATGCTGGAACCTTAACATATATAATTTGAGTTACTGCAATCTCTTTTAGCTTTTTCCATGAATCCACTCTAAAATACACTGAGACTTTATGAAACCAACTTAACTAAAAAGCCATCTCACTGTGACTTTATTTCGACTAAACACTTCTTCTCACTCTTCTCACCTCCATGTGCTATCAGTCACCAATGGTTGATTTAGCAATCAAGTGAGAACCTTAATGAGTGAAATGGCCTGCTGTTGAGTTTGACTGGAGCAAAAAGAAGAAAAAAAAAACTGCATACAAGACTCTTAATATGACTGCAGAGCCCTGAAATCACTGAGAGGATGTGTTGCTGACAGCTGTTTATGTTTGAGATGATGCTTCGTATGTCGCAACATCTGCATTTGTCTACTGCAGTAGCCTACACCAAAATGAAAAACATAAAATATGTGTATCCTCAATCATCAAATTCTGTTTAGAAGTAGGCACTACTTTAATCGTAACTTTGGTGGTGTGGGAACTGTGGACGGGCATCCTCAAAACATAGCGGATGTGTTTTAACCCCCTATTGCGTGGATCAAATGCTTGTCATCCTTACTGATAAAGTGCTGCACTAAAACATCAAAACACTCGTCAATGTCTGCACCGGTTCGTTTCACCTCATTCAAAAAAAAAGAAAAAGAAAAAAAAAGTGCCACCCAAATGTCACTTTATGCAAAATCTGCCTTACTGGCTAAATGTCATTTATTTCCCAGGTCCTGCCTCTTAAGAGCCGTCACAGCCGCGGGCGAAGTGCTCTTTGAACCCCTGTATTGAACCCATTTTCCTGTCGTCATTACCCACACGTGCTGCAGTCAGAAGGCGCGCGCGACCGGAAACAGAAGGCAATGTGACACCATATAAGGAGATTCCACATCCACGCGAGTGTAACATTCAAACGAACCCATAAGATTCAAGTCATGGGTCAACATTTTGTTATGAATTTTTTTTGGCAGTTATGATTTATGTATGCCAGTTTGAGATTCACTTAAATTCACTAGTTAATTTTAGAAAACAAATGCTGGACGTTCGACTTTTAAGAATAGGCTCTCATATTAAAGATGTTGTGCTTTAGTTTGTTTTTCATGCTTCAGGTTAAAAAAATATATATTACAAATTATAACCACAAAATGAATCGCACAACTAGAAGTGATGTTGGCTTCTTAGCTGTCGCGAGGGGCTTTTGATACAGCAGGTGCAAAATGACATTAATACATCTTCACTGATTCTCACAGTTGGTAGATGACAGTCTGAACGCTACGCCTTTTATATGAAGCACAGGAAGTGGAGTTTATACTCGACTGTGCTGCAGGATTTCATTTTTGGAGTAGCGCACACACAAACACACACACACACACACACACACACACACACACACACACGCACGCACAGAGAGAGAGAGAGAGAGAGAGAGAGAGAGAGAGAGAGAGAGAGAGAGAGAGAGAGAGAGAGAGAGAGAGAGAGAGAGAGCCGTTGTTTTCCGTGTCGCTGGCCTTGGTGCTGAACACCACTCCCTCCCTCGATCAGCCCAAACGTTTCTATTCTCAGGATGGTCGTATTCACTTTGCTGCTTTGTCTCTCTCTCTTTATTTTTTCTTAAGTTTGAAAATGGAGTCTGCACGCAGAAAACACGAGGCGACCACAGAGAAACAAGCGTTCTTCAACGATCCACTTTGAATGCGTTAAAGCGCGTCTTTATCCTCCGAACACAAATTACTTTCACACGATGTCATGTTTATGTTATGATTCAATTAAATAATTCAATTAAATGTATTTGTGGGGCGTCAAATCACAACAGAAGTCACCTCGAGACTCTTTAGAGCAGGTCTAGACCGCAGGCTCCTCTATAATTAACAGAGACGCAACATTCCCCCATGGAAGGAATTAAAAAAAAAAAAAGACAAGAAAAAGAAAGAAAACGTCCAGCACTTTATTTCTCAGGACATTATTAATTGAATACCAACTTTATTTTTTGTTGTTGTAAAGTTATCTTGACTTATAATTTCATTGGATGCATATCTTTTGGCCTATATTCTCTGTTATTTTGCTCAAGTGAACAATTATCCAAACTTTTTCTACACATATACAGTACAACATCTAGTTTTCCCGGCGGGGGAACCGCGGGGGCATTTCATTCCAGTCCCCCATCGGTAGATATTGAATATCTCCCTCTGTACACATGGACTTCGATAATGAGGAGAATGTCGGCCACCGTTTGCCCGCCGCCACGCCATCAAATATTCATCACTGTTGATTAAACAGCCGGCAGCTGCCGATCGGCCGGGTGTCAAATTTGTATCCAGCCACCTCTGTACACACCGAGCCTGCATACAATGAAATCGGACCGAAATCATCATCCGCGAAATGATATAGAGGCGTGGAGCGGAAGTTCACCCAATGCGTGTGCACGTGTGTGTGTGTGTGTGTGTGTGCGTGTGTGTGAGGGGGGGGGGGGGGG
This sequence comes from Chelidonichthys spinosus, assembly GCA_029853015.1. Classification (NCBI taxonomy): domain Eukaryota; kingdom Metazoa; phylum Chordata; class Actinopteri; order Perciformes; family Triglidae; genus Chelidonichthys; species Chelidonichthys spinosus. The sequence continues at coordinate 12,661,582 of CM056821.1, read as the reverse complement.
CGCTATAAACCTAGTAGGGTTTAAGCGTCACGCGGTCAGAAAGAAAGAAATACTGAGAGCGAGAGAGAGCGAGAGAGAGCGAGAGAAGAGAGAGAGAGAGAGAGAGAGAGAGAGAGAGAGAGAGAGAGAGAGAGAGAGAGAGAGGTTACTGCGTGAGGCACGTTAAATATTTCATGAGTTGGAGTGGAGAGGAAGGTGGGTTCAACTCATTTGCTGAACTCAGGCTGAGAAGCATGCAGTCCTACACACAAACACACACAAACACACGCAGGCACACACCTCATTGGCTGGAGAGTTATCTCCTTGAATGTCAGTGACAATGCAAACAGTGGTACAACAGCAGCAGCAGTAGTAGTAGTAGCAGTAGTAGCATATGGATCTGTCATTTTCCAGATCATCATCAACTTCAAAGTCCCATGAGTCATTTAGCAGGACAACTGAAGTCTAATTGGATGATTTGATTTTTTCCCCTCCCACAATGAGGGTGGTGGTGGTGGGGGGACAATTTTCTTAGTCCCTCCTGTGATTCAACAAACACCAACAGATGCAAATCAGTGTTGCAATTTAATGTGCAAATCAGATCAAAAGCTTAGCTGATGCTATGTGATAAAGTTAATGCTAAATACATGCAAACCTAAACAAAGTGATGGTTTCCATTAAAAAGAAATAGCAAAGAATGGATGTTATGTTCAAATTTCATAGAGTGATGACATGCGTAGATAAATCTTAAACCCTGGGCCTCTATAAAAAAATACAACTACCACTTTATATGACCAAAAAGCCAGTTATTTTCCTGATTAATATTTTCAGTGTTCGGTCTGTAAAATGAGAGAAGATGCAAATGGCTCAAGTCCCAGAATAAAGATCACATCCGCAAACTTCTTTTGTCCGATCAACAGTCCAAAAAGAGAAATGACTCATACAGTTAATCAATTACCAAAATAGTTGCAGATTTAATTTCTATTCTGTCGACTAACTAATTGATTAAATAACAAATTGTTTTGGCTTTAAATAACCTCAAACTAGGCTGGATATTAGATGTCAACCAAAGAACATCACCCTAAAATCAACTGAACGTAGTCAAAGTGAGGATCCAAATAAAATGTCCTCATGTTGGAGGCTCTTACCGAAATTGGGTCTTCACTTAAGTGCAAATGCATGTGTTCACACATATTTACACCGGCTCTTTTCATTGTACGTTTTTCTACCAGAATTTTAAAAAACCTAACTGGAGCCTCTGCATTTTCTCCCGAAGGCATCGATGGGACGTCCAGTGAATTGTATTGGGAGTTGATGAGGACTGTGCAGAATCCAGCAGCATTCAACACAGAGAGGAAACAAGTGTCTGAGCGAGAGGGAGACAAAAAGAGAGCTCAGCTTACTGGCCATTGATCGTCTCTCTGTGATCTTATTAGCCTCTTGTTACTCAGACTGGAATATCATCCTCTGGATCCTCTTACTGGAATATCCGACTCATGACACGGCTGTTAGATCAGCACCTTGACCTGAGTGTCACCCATCGACCAGCCAACACACAACAAAGATGACAGGTGCTGCACCATTGGGTGCTACTCATGTCCTCCTCTAAAGCAGCGATGTAGCGTGAAGCAGAGTTTGAACAGAGTGAGAGCAAGCCGGTAAAAGTTTGAGGATTTCTTCAGGGGCACCACACTTACATCCTGTGACTTCTCAGGTCGACCCTTCCTGATGCTGCTGCCTGACACCCTGTAACACCACGCAAAACATAGTGTATTAATCACGGTCACGCCCAAGAGACTCCCGCCGAATGCCTGCAGGACCCCATGTAAGTTCCAGCCATTTATGACACCTTTCATCGATACCACATGTTCTGACATTGATCGCCGCGTCCTCTGCGTCCTGACTTCACACCTCCCGGGTCACACGGTGTGAAATCAGCTCTCCGTTTTATTACTCCGGGGACCTCATCGACTCCACACAAGGCCGCCAGGTTTGACAGGTGGAGCCGGAGTCGACTTTGACAAAGTACTGATTAGCCTGTCACTCCGAATGCCGGAGAGCCACGGACGATGTCAAATTCATTGATTGACTCCCTGCGAGCCAGATAGGTAGCGGACTGAACGCGCCACCTCATTGAGCTGGATAAACGGAGACGGCTCATTATACTCGAGTTCCACGCACCGGTCACATTGATGCATCTGTGCAAGTGTGGCAGAGCATGGTTTTGGTGGCATTTCAGTAATGACTTGCCAGTTCATTAATTAACAGGTTGTAATTATCTAGAATAATTAACAATGTGAATCATCAGTTTGTCCTCCAAACCTCCACCTTGGAAACGCACTTGCTCATTAAGGTTCATGCAGTTTTCTTTCTTTTCTTTTTAGCAACATCTGCCATCGTGTGTATGACGTCATATCTGAACATCTCTTTTGCTTTTATTCGAGCAAAAAGCAAGACTGTGACTGTGGGAGGTCCGTTAGTTGAGCCTCATCTCGCCATGGAGATGAAGCACACACTTTTAAAGCTCTTTTATATTTTATTTATACTTTTTTGGGCCATTTTCTGACATTCTATAGACCAAACAACGTATTGAACAATTCAGAAAATTCTTGGTAGATTAATTGATCATTTGAATTATTGTTAATTGGTCAAAAGAAAGGACAAAGTGAACATCAATAAAAGGCCAGTCGGTACAAATACATTGAATTAACCTGTTCAAAGGTTTGGTTTTGCAATTCTAATTAGATGTAAATTAATTAAGATGCTGAAAAAGTCCTCAGCACCCGTCTGAAAGAGTTGATTCATTCATTCAAGAGAAGAAATGAACAGATCCTAAGAATAGCATGAACTTCAACACAGCGTCTGCTTCAAGCCTCGGTAGACCAGACTACTGTTGATACCTCCTCTAATTACTGTGATTGACTGTTGTGCAATATTATCTGTCTGGGTCCCCGCACCCTCACATCTACACCCTACAAGTCACCCTGCTCCACACTGTCAGGATCCAAATTTCCCCCACTTATAGACCAGAGTGACAAATAGCATTGGGGGGGGGGGGGGGGGGGGGGGGTAGTGGGGGGGCATAGCGGTCCGCGGAGAGGGGAAGGTGAGGAGATAAAGTGTACCACTGAATAATTCAGAATGAAAACACAGAGGAAATCGATCATGAGGCCAAAATCTGATATTAACAGCAAATTACACCACGATGTGGGAGGTGTGTGTGTGTGTGTGTGTGTGTGTGACAGAGACTCATTTAGTATCCATCATGTGGATCAAACTCACTTAGCTTTTATTTTATGACTTTTAAAATAACCCTCTGCACTGAAGTGTAAATGTTCACGGTGTTCGTCAGACACTTTATAGAGTTGCTAACTAATTAGCGCTACATTGGATTTATAATTGGCTATCATGGGCCTTTATTGGTCAATTACCTCCTCAAATCAAGTGACTCAGCCAAATGTAACAGTCTTATTATTACTCAATTAAAACAAATGCTCTCCGTGGTAGGGGGTTTGAGAGGGAGGGAGGTGGGAGAGGGTGGGGGTCCAGATCCCCAGTATATCATCAGGTAATTAATATTTTCATTAACTCGCTCTGTGTTGAGCTGCGACCTGCCTCCGATCATTTCATTTCCCCTCCATGGGTTCGATACTGCAGTGGCTCCATAATTAGTTTGATTTATATGTGGCCACTGTAATGAAGGAGAGCGCTCTGCTTGCACTCCTCTAATGTCCGATAAATATGCCGGCCTGTACTCCGCGGAAGGACTAGGCCTCTGTGTATTGAGATAGCGCAGGAACAAGAGCCTGAGACATGGCTCGTGAAACATTTACACCGGGATCTTTCAGGGATGGAGTAAGGGCTTGTGCGTAACACGGCGGGGGAAAACATGGCTTATTAAATCAAATCAAATCAAATCAAACTTTATTTATATGGCACCTTTCATACTTTGCAGTAACACAAAGTGCCCTACAGAAAATAAGAGCAAAACAAAACCAAAACCAAAACAAAATATGAACAACAAAGAAACACTATGAAACCCAAACCTCCCACCCCCACAAATATACACAGAGATACACAGAGACATACACACTCACGCACACACATAGCCAAATGCATACACACCCACACACACAAACACACACACACCCACACATATACACTATCTGTCACTGAGGAGACATGGCTGGGCACCAAGATCTGAGGTGAGGAAAAAGCTACCTTTGGGGGCCGACGCACACCGAGAGGAATCATGGTCCATGACTGCAGGGGGCGCCACCACAGGGACCACCCCAGCCCAGGCAGACAGGAGGCTCCACACCAAGGTGTAGAGCTGTCCAGCCACCCGGTCCAGGGCCGTCCACGGGACAGCACCCCCAACGGTGGACCAGAGACAGCTCCCGGTGCGGTAGGCCCCCAGGAGGAAACACTGGAAAACCGAGGGGCTAAAACAGTAAAATAAGATAAAAAGGTAGAAGTTAAAAACTGAGGGAATAAAAACAGTAAAATGCATCAAAAATGTATAGAATAGACTCAATAAATAAAACAATAAAAATAAATAAATAAATATAATATATAAAACAGTAAAACAGGATAAACTAAAATAAATAAAGATAAAGAATTAAAGATTGAAGCATACATACATGATTCTTCTCTGTCTCAAGACTGGCATTTTTGATACCGGTGCCCAAAAACCTTAGGGAGTAAGAGAAATGAAGAGCAGGAAGATACTGAGGGGGAGTCGAAGGTAACAGAGGCCTCAGGAGGATGTGATCTCCCTTAATAGTTTATGATCACAAACAAGAAGGTCTCCGCGTGATTACAAAATTACATTTGAATTCCTGTCGTGATTTTTAGATAAATATAGATATCAGGTCAGTGTATGCAGCTACGATAGGTGTTCCTCTCCGCCATGTAATTCATATAATACAATCCACCATATAGACTGCATGACTTCAGTGGCTTTACACTCAGCAGGGTAACGCAGGAGTGCACATGAATGATTTCAGCATTAATAATGCTCCATTGATTATTGTTCTGCTGTTTAAAGGTGAATGGCAAAGCTTTCTGAGCAGCAGGGGAGGGAGAGGCCCGCGTGTCTCAGGGAAGACCTGATTTACATTTTGGAAAGTGCACCTTACTCCCGGGGGCTTGCCTATCGTTTTCAGTCAATACTGACTCTGAACTTTCTTTGTAGTGGAACACTCTCCAGCCCTTTGCACACAGGCTGCATTTTTTTTCTTTTACTGCTTGTGCATTATTAAAAAAGAAAACCTGTGTCCAAATCTGCAGATATATGTTGTGCCTGATATACTATACACTCTGCTATTGATACTGTGTGTGTGGTCCAACATAATCATACACAACACTCAGATTGTTCCAAATAATTCCACATTGCAGCAAAGCATGTCTGTCGTGTTTTTCAAGGTTAGCTTTCCTTCATTTTATTTTTGCTGATGATATTATTCACGGGCATAACTGGACTGCAACAGATCTACTGGCCTATTTTAGAGGCAAGCTCCCTCGTCCAAACTGCCCTCCAGCTAGCTCTGCATCGAGGTTATCTCAGTCTTGAGATATCTAAAAAGGTAATTGTCAGCATAATATATATGGAACAACACAGAAGCAAAAAAAAACCCAACTTTCCCTTCACCCTATGTGTTTCCTTCGATAGAGGCATGGACTACTACAAGTGTGCAAGTGTAAACGTGCTTTTTAAAAATGTTAGATTTCCAATGATATTAATCTGATTTATATTAACATACTGGCTAAGGCCTGTTTATAATTTTCTTTTAAATGTCTGTAAAATGTCAGTCACAAGTCTTTATTAATGATATGAGACATAGAGTACATATAGTGTTGTATTCGTATTCTTTATAGACGTCCAGAGCTCCCATTCATGAAGCAGTTTAATGTGCCCTATAGGATGAGACACACATTTCAAGCATTTCACTTTATGTTGTTTTGATGCTCTTTGGGATCGATACGCACCACCAAACAATTGATAAATGACAATGACAGGAAATACTACGTGTTCTCTTCCCAGGTTTCATAAGAGCCAAAGCTAAGCGGGTGGAAACATAAAGATAATCTTCAGTGCCACATAAAAAGGAGCCAAATTAGCTAGCTAGCCAGACTGTCCATCTCAGCATCTCTCAGGCACATTTAGCAAGCATCGAATGCAGCTCTTTCCACCATTTCCCCTTACTCAATTATTGATGGTAATTATCATGGCGTGCTTAGTCTGCACCATAACAATATATTCTTAACAAGAAGCAAGTCAGTGGGCATTCGCTCAAATTAGCTTTTATTTCTTATGGGACACTTCGTTTTTTCCTCTTGACTGAAAACTCTGATAGTGGTGATTCTTCTATGTGATAATGTATGCGGCTACAAAGTGACTGGAACAAGAGATAAAAGGAAAGACTGCTAGTTTTAGTTTTTACATTAGGGTGCTCATAGAAAACTTATTTATTAGAATCAACTTTCCTGCATTGTCAAAGTTTAATATAACCATTATTTGGCATTTGAAATCCTTAGTGGGACTATGATAAAATCCAATACATATTTATCTTATAGGTCATGTGACAGTAAATGATTTTTAATGGGTTGGCAGTTCCTCGAGGCAAGGTGATCGGCCCAAGTGATTCACTGAAAATAAAATAGCAAAAATAAAAAATAAAAAAATTCCAGCACATGCTTTGCACCTTCATATCAAAAGGTCGTTGTTATGTTGAACATTATTACACTTCAGGATAAGACAGGAAAGTCAGCAAAAAACTGCCATATAGTGCAAAATATGTCACCCAACAAGCAGGGTGTTAAAAAAAAAACTATCACACTGTGCCACACATGTAAACAGACAAAAGTGACATAAACTAAACAGCTTTCTCCCTCCTGATTATGATCTTGGCCTTTTCTGTCCTCTATTTTGCCTTCTATTCCGTAGGAAGGCCCTAGCTCTCCATCTTCCAGCGCCGCAGGGCATGGAGCTAGCCGGCGGTGAGTTTCCATCAATTAGTGCACCCCCGCGGCCTCATGGCAGAACCCACCTTTGACTGCAGAGAGATATTGATTAGTTCAGCTGCACTGTCAGGTCTGGAGTGAGCAGGGCCGGGTGATCCAAGGCCTTCACCGGAGACAAGATCATGTCGACTTTCTGACACATGTAAGCACACACGTATACACACAGGCACATGCATGCAGGCAGACCAGCATGCACACACACACACACACACACATGCAATGGAATGTGCTCTCTCAGATGACTGCAAGGTGAGAGAGAGAGAAGATGAGAGAAGTCCACAAGAGTGGCTTGTCACGAATGTGATGGCTGAGAACTGACAAGTGCTTGTTAGTTTTTTTTTTCTCATACAGTAGAGTTGACTATGAAAACAATGAGCTGGAGAGCCTCGACACCCACAGGAAGACACAATATCACGAGTAAATATTATATCTACATATATATATATATATATATATAAAAGGGGGATATGAGGCCATCATCCCGACATAACACCAGAAAATAAAACTGTACATATTTTACGTGAGCGGTTTCATTTTTGAAATCACTGTGGCAACATACAGATAAAAAGCTGCCGATAAACCCAGATAATAAACTCATTATTATTCAAAGAAAACTGCCCATTAGACAACTAGATGTAAAAGAAAAATAAATATGTATCAATATATGTATTACAGGTTGTTTCTTGTGTACTGCTATTCAGATACTGACTGACAAAAACAGACTTTTCGCACTGATGCAATCCACGGTAACTCCACAGGTGCTCACCTGTAGAGAAAACACGTACTTTTTTGGTAAAAATCCTTCAGAACACCATTTGAAATCATTTCAAGGCCACGTAGAACTTCACTGCTTTGTTTTCGAAACGTACCCTGAATTGTTTTGACAGACCACATGATTCCCAGTCAAAGCTGAGACGGATTGAGCTACGCGATAATGTGTAACGCAACAATGATGGCAAAATTCACAAGCCGTACAAACAGAATTTGGACGATAAAACAAGATGTTGCAACTTCTATAGTTCTGAAAAAACGAAGCCAGAAAGTACAACAGATGCAAAATAAGGCGCCTATAAAGGAAACAGTTGCGTGTTTCATGTTCTCACTGTTGGGAACTCTAATTATGCAGGAGCTTCAGTGTATGCTATAAATAATATAATAAGAGATAACCAAAAACAAAAGAACAAGGGAGGAAACATGCTATGGTCTGTGAGAAAACCAATGGCTTCATGATGGAATTCACATGTATCTATTGACCAAATGAGCCTTTTTAAACCGGCCTAACTGGCTTTATATCAACCGTTTTTAACAGGGTTGAACTGATGTAGTTTGTTTAACCATTGAATATAAGGTGCATGAATACACATTCAAATTTAAAACACTATTATACAAATTTGAATACTTTTATTTTGTATTATTTTTTAATATCCATCAACATTCAAACCAACCTCCCTTCAGAAAAGAGAAAAAAAAAAAGACATATTCCTCCCTTTGTACCTCTTCTCCCAAGCTAAAACTTTGTGCACAGTCACTAGAGCATTTCTCATATCTCAATACGTTGGATGCAATAAAACTCCTGGTATTGCTGAATCATTTAGTTTTAAGACCTCTGCTCAGAAAACAATCCCAGTCGTTAAAGAGTCCTGTGTCTGCAGAATATCAGTATTGATTAGTGAATGTCCAGTAAATGCATAAACAATTCAACTTTTCAAATGATGGAGGAAACCAAAAAGGTGTAACACGAAACAAAACAATGGTTAACCAAGGCCTGGAGCATATTATGAAGAACGTGAGAATTAGCCCAGGACTAAATCATGATGCTGCTTCTGTCTCAGAAGTAAATCAGTGTGAAAAGCGAAGGGGGTGTAGCCTTCATCATCTGTGGCCTTCCTGCTGTGTGCCCTGCACCTCACCGCTCTGTGTGGAGCAAAGAGGTGAGCCCACGACTTCCTGTCTCCTCTCTACTTTATCCAAGCAGAACAAAGTTACTGATGGAGAACTGAACACCCCCACAGCTCCTCGCTCTCTGTTGGTTAAATAATCCATTTCACCTTCTTTTCATCCCCCTCGCTCTGCTCACACGAGCTGTCATCCTATTACGGCGAGATGTTTCAGCGCCGCAGCTTTGGTTACAGGGGCTTATCTGAGGAGAGCTCTTCTGCTTTGTGTCGCTCAAGTATTGCACAACGGACATGAAAAACACTGAGCTTGTTCTCAACTGTTCAATGGAAATTTCTTGAGTTACTGACTGAGTATTTATCGACTGCGCCTTACTCCATGGAAACGGTCCAGACACCCCGAATCATCAATTAACCATCACATAAGAGAAATAAAAGCAGCAAACTCTAGAGATGAAGGACTTTTTTAAAACATTTTTAATCAATCTTCAAAGAAGATGCTGATTTTTCAATTAAGTGATTCATTTAAGAACTCACTACGTGTTCCTTGTGGTGTTCTCTGTGTGTTATCGTTGACTTCTGTGTGTTTTAAAGGCCCACCTCAGGATGGCTATAAGTGCTGTCGTATAGCATGTGGCAATTACATTTATGCTTAATAATTGGAACCATAAACATAAACATGAGATAAATAAGTAATTGTTTCATCTCGAGCCAACACACAAACAAACAAAGTAGCAGGCTCGTGGAATACCGGAGCAGCTGGAGGGGATTGACTGGCATTTTAAAGGCACTCCTGTTTTTCTTGTTCCTCACTATAATAGTGTCAACAAAAAGATTTACATTTTCCCAGGGATTTCAATAAAAAAAGCAGCCAAATGTTTCACTTTAATAATATATAAAGATTTTTTTTACAATGTCTGGGTAACTTTTGGTGGGTTTTCATATCGTGCCCTTGCTCTGTCAGACAATGACATTATCACATTATGCAAGTCAACAGTGGGGGATCATCTGGGCCGCCCGCCTGTGATTTGCAGCATCCGGACGGTGTCATTTACCTGCCAAAAAATGGATATCCCCGTTCAAATTGATTGTGCCGCCTCATTGCTTCCGAGGCCGACAGGTCAAAGGAATGGTCATAATTGAGAGGCGAATTAGCGAAACCTTAAATATATGGCAGGTGATATATCATTACCCATAGACTTGACCCTGCCTGACCCCTCCCTACTCCCATGTGGCATCCTGCTCAGGCTGGCTGCTACCTCTCAAACAGTTAAATCAACAGCGTCTCGCCACAGCTCATGTTGGAGCGTTTTGCTCCAACGGTTTCATGAAAAACTAATCATCTGTTCATCATGGAGATCAAACATACTCGGGGCGCAATGATTAGGAAAAGCAATCTGATAAACCTTGAAGAGTCACTCGTCCAGATATAATAATTTCGAGATTAAAAATGCCCCCTCCCCTCCTCCGCCTCCTTATCATTCTCATCCCCAGTCCTCCTGTCAGCTCTTATACCCTCCTCCAAGTTCAAGTAAGGCAGCAAAATTGTTATCTTGTTTGTAATTGCTGCTCAATTGGCTTCTGTGCGGCCACAGTCTGTATCTATTTCCTGAACATTTGTCAAAGAGAGATAACCCGACCTTATCGAGACTCATTTCTATTCATCATTCCGCTGCAAAGACACCACTAAAAAGGCTGAACTTTTTCCATTTACTCTTATTCAATTTCACCCCATCGTGTCATATCATTTCATACACAGACTTCATAAGTTGCACCTGACGCCTTTAAAATGCTCTCATAAATTACACAGAACAAAGCAAACACTGTTTCTCCAGGATGCCTATTTAAATTTCTAATATCTATATGCTGCCTTTAATCTTTTATAGTAACATTTCCCCGTTTCACATGAAGAATGCATCCAGTAATTAGAACAGACCTTGTCGACAGGCAGGCCACTCAGTTATCTATTTCCACTTTTGAAGCAAACGTGTGAAGTAAGACAGAGGTCAAAGCAATCTCCCTGCCTCTCCAACAGCCTGCTCCAAAAAAGAAGAAGAAGAAAAAAAAAAGAATAATTGGCATGAGAAAGTTTTACAAAGTGACTGGAGAAAGTTGTTCCAGGGAAAGCATTTAAAGTTGGTCAGTGTCAAGGTTCCCCTGAGATGAGAGCAGAAAAAGATGATTTCTTTATGTACAGAGACTCTCAGGCTTAAACCAATTACCAGCAGATGCCCCTGTGTTACTTAAGCAAATAAAGTGAAAATAAATAGTGGCTATGTAATGTTGGATACACCCGCTGAACATAATAACATTTTGTCGTTTCCACAAAGTGGACTGGAATGAAATTAGAGGTCCCTGTAGTCTATAATGAAATGTGCTGCCTCCCGACTCTAATGCATTTTGTCATCATGAGGACATATTAATGCTCTTCTCTAACTTTCTTTTGATTGATGCAGGCTTTGTAAATAAAGACAAGCAAAAGCATTAACATCAAGGGACTCCGGCGGATACTGATCTACAATTCAGGTTTAGATTTGTAAAACATGAAATATGATATGAACAGCTACAATTACATTTGTAAGATGTATGCATAATCTATATGCTATTTTTGGTACGTACTGAATTTAACATTTTTAACTTCATGTATACATGCTTTAAATTAAGGAATTTTTTACCTGTCATCAGAAAGTGAAGTGTAATATTCAGAGACAACATTTCAGAGGGATAATTAAGACTTGCAGTGGAGAAACTGTTATGTATAGAGCCATGTCTCTGTGGAATAATCTGCTGTAAATTATATTTCAAGAATCAAAAGCAACGGAAGATGATATTTGGTGACTAGCCTGTAAAATTAATGAGAAAAATCTGTATTATTTTTAACTTTCTCTCCAGTATGGATGTGTAAATTGAGACTTATCATGGGTATGTTTTACTGTTGATTGCTCTGTGTGTAACGTTTATATGTTGTGCATTTAAATGTTTATTGGGTCAAATTAATAATTACACTGTAACTGTTTCATTGTCTGTATTGTGTGAACATTTATTCATCATATTGTATATTTTTACCAGAATATAGACCCCATGAAAAATTGCTGCCCAGGTAGACCTAGTCTATGATATGGTCAACAACATTATAAAAAAATATATGTAAAATATGTGTTTTTTTTTATTTCTTTAGCATTGACTGTTATTCTCCACAATGCAAACAAACATTCATTATGTCTTGAATCCAGACAGCGTGAACAACATACCTGCTCGTAAATTGAACTATTCTTTAGTCAGTTGTCACAGTTCTGATTTACCACAGAGAAACATGGTCCTTATCTCCCGTGGACGCAGCTGAAAAGAGACTCACTCTTCAGTAGAGATGGTGTTCAAATGGACCACTGGACATCCCACTGGGACCAGGAAAGATGAAATACAGTGGGGCCACAATGGAGTCCACAACTACAAATCCCCAAGGCTGCAGTATCACTCGCACCTCTATTGCATTACCACTCATTACAAAACCCCACCTCAGGGCAAGACTAGCAAATACGTACAATAAACTTTGTCTGTGGCTACATTATTGTATGTAATGTTTTGAATTAACTGGTCCTCCGATTCCTTATTGTTACTGTGAGCCTCCAATAATCACAAATAAAGCTTAGTGCGTCTAATTTTACTGTCAAAGCTAGATGGGGAGAAAGGGAGGTCATTATCAGGTGACAGGGAGGCGTTGGTTAATCTGTGAATAATGTCTGGGGTGAGGGTGGAGTAACGTGTGAGGGAGGGGTTTTCTTTTTGGTCGAGGGGTGCATAGATTGTGTCGTCTGGCAGCTCATCTATATTTTATGCTGCCACTCAGACAAATGAAACAGGAGCCACCCGGAACAAGGGGGGACACTCTGACACTTCAAAGGGTAGTCCTATGGGTGGTTTCTTATTGAAGCTAGGCCTGTACCGACCCCAGCCCACATACATAACCCCCCAACCCATGCTGAGAAGCTGCCGGGGCCTCATTAACCCTTAAACAGGCTTGTGAGGGGTGCGACGTACAGGAGACTAATTACCCCACCAACAGACGAGACGAAATGCTCCTGCTCCGACACAGAAACACACGCAGAGTGCCGGTAGTGGCGATGACAACAGCGATAGTTGTGGTGGAAGCTCCACAGTGTGTGCCCTAATTGAAATCCCAGATCCACTGTTTTTTTTTTTTTTTTTTGTTATGATTAGCAGTTTCAGAGCCTTGCCCCCGCCCCCTCCCCTCCATGCCCCCATCTTTGCTGTCATACAATAGCAGTATTTCATGATTAGCGAAATCTGACAGTGCTAATGAGGAGAAAGGAAAGATGAAAGGGGAGGAAAGAGAAGGGACACAGAATGAGAGAAAAAGAGGCAGATATCAAAGAAGGGTCTAATTGAGGTAACACAGGCAGCCAAATCCACCGCCTCATTTGCATAAAACAGTGCAGCTTCATTTGGCCATCTCTAACGACGCTAATGTCTTAACAAATTAATTTAGCTAATTAGGCACGCCCAGTGGAGCTCACCAGCAGATTAAACAAACAGATGCTGATTACCCCTGGGCGGGCTGAGAGGTGCATTTCTCTGGGTGTATTCGCCACGTTCCACGCTCAGTATTACAGGTCCTGTAGGACGAATAAGACATACGCTTTTTAGCTAGAGGGAAATGGTTCAGACCAAACATTTTGTGTGAACCGCCAGGTGCTGCACACCTGTCCAAACGTGACACCACCTAAGTCATGGAACTTCATTTCACGACTGCAAGCAGCTGAAGTTCATACAAAAACTAGATTTACAGCCATGCGGTTGTATGCCTCCCGTCAAGTTGCAGTTTACATCCATGTCTGTCCAAAATGTTATCACTATCACATTTGTTGTATCGGCCATTCGTATGTTCACTGTCACACTTAGCACGGGAGTTCTTGAGTTTTGGCCAATAATGCGTTTTGGTCGGTCGCAGTGACCTTTGACCGCCAAATTGTTCAAGTGGAAGTTTGTTCCAAGCACTAGAATGTAGATGAGCGACGGACATACAGGGATGGACGGACAGTCCAAAAACATAATGCCTCCGACCACAGAACCCACGAGGAATCCTAGAGATTACTTTACATTTTAGAGTGTAAGAGACATTTTGAATACAACAGGGTGCAATTTATTATTGGATGGTAAACTTAAGCTCTGCTGAACAGATAGAGGCTGCAAGGAATTTAAAACACCCCAAACTCTCTCTCTCTCTCTCTCTCTCTCTGCATTACTTCACCGATATCTTTGTGCTGACTCAGACTTAAATCTGTGATGTCAAGGCTTTTTTGTGATGAAATGTTTACATTATTTCTGATGTCCATTTCCCACCAGATTTCTCTTTTACAAATTATTTCCTGTTTCCCAGAATGCCAGACATCAACCTCCAGACAAGGGTTGATGAATTGTATGCTTGAGTGAATACATTGTTTCCATCTCAATTCTGTCTGTTGACATAATATCAATGGTTATATTAGACGGTCAGTCAGACATAGGACAGGCGGACGATCCTAATGTTTTGCACATTCTCTGGTTTGTATAATGTGCACACGTCAAGTAGAAAACTGTGCAAATGACCTGACCTGAAACTCAAAGGTTAAATGGCAGTGACAGCACATCACAGGTCTGACTCAATCCGCTGTGCTATTAATTCTCAACACTCTCACTGTGATAAACACATTCAACAGGAGAAAACTGACTGTGTTTGCCCTTTTGCCTCTACCTGCCAAAATACCACACTGTACTCCCCCCCCCAGCAGAAATCTGCTCCGTGGCAGCCTGAGAAAGCGACGAAAACTTGAAGAGCACAAAAACATCTCCATCGAAAACATCTCCATCACATATCCATTCTTACATATCTATTTTTTTAGATATGATTTATTTATTCATTTTTCTTTTGTGGATTTGACCAAAAAACATGTTCAGCATGAAGCCTTCTCAGGAGTGATCGTTACCACTGCTGCCATCAAGCTGTCAGTCTTTCCTTCAAGTTTTAATCCTCATCATGGTTTGCAGCCACAGTGTCCCTCCTCCAGTCCCCTGGTGGTGTGTTGTGTGACAGCTGCTGCCCTCTTTGGCGGTGGTGAAATGAATAGATTATGAGCAGTAATTAGGTATACAGCAGAATCAATGTGCTCTGGGGCAAGGCCTGGGGGCGGGGGTAGGAGGTAGATGGGTGGGTGTGGGTGTGTGTGAGAGAGAGAGGAGGGGGAAGGAGCAGCAGGGGAGTCAGGAAGCAGCCACATGGGGGTCGGGAAAAGTGGGGTGGGGTTTACAAACCAAAAGGGGAGAATCTTGACGTTGGCGTGACTCAGGATTACTGCTTGTTCAAGGATAACTATTGTTTATTATAACTTATATTCATAGTTTTGGGCAGTCCTTTTGGTTACAACAACATTGTAGGTTAGAGGGTGAACAAGCTCCACAAGAAGCCCAATGGAGTAAGAAACAAAAGAGCCCACAGATTTTTCTTACTTGGAAATGAAAATAACGGTAAAATGATTAGTGAACCACACCTGTGAGACTCCAGGCCAGCTACACACAAGGCAAGGGTCACAGGCTAAAAGAGACAGCTGGAGGTGTTTGACAGCTTGTCTACTTATAGTGTTTTGAAATTATGAATAATATAAATTCCTTTATAGTCAATTCATTCTTGCTTCAGCTCTGTTCAGAATGTCTGCTGGAGAAATATCAGGACACCACTGGGGAACATAAAACACTGTCAAACCAATCCATGTGGTCTACTAGATGAATAGTTCACAGTCAAAATGGTCAGCAGGCAGTAGCTAGCAGATTAGCTCGCCAGCGGTAGTGCTAGCTGGGCTTCCCCTGTTGGTCATGCAGGGAATTACTCCTTAAATCGGGCCTGCTGTACTCCTCCTACTCCCAAATGTGTGCACACAAACCTCTCCAGTGGACGGAGGGATTATTACCAAAATGTTGTGTATGCTCAGTTTTACTAAGTTAATATAGTGAAGCATTTAATAATCTGACGTTTGATTATTTATTTTCTGATAAGTTGTGACTTGCCAGTGTTATCACAACTTATAGAAATGTCTTTTAATGCTCAATGTGATAAGATTTCCTAATATCGAGTACGACAATCTGAATGTTGTAATATTAAAAATCAATTTCATGCTTTCATTTGATGCATTTAGGAGAACAGTGGACTTCATGAAAGAAATCAAAACTTTTGAGTCAGGGACGATGTTTTTTAAGGGACCAACAAATAAGAAGGGCGATGATGGGGAGAGAAAGAGGTGGTGGTGTAGGCTGGTGTTACCCATCACCAGCCCCAAATATGCCCTCCAGTAATGCATCTTACTCCCTTTCTCAGTGGCAGAGTGCTGGATGACCTGCCTGTGATCTCCTCCATAATTAACATATGCTTGTTAGTCAAGGTTGGTTGGAGGCTCTGCGACACACACACATACACACACGCGCACACACACACACACACATACATTAATGTGCTTCTCACACTGGTACTTGGAGAGGAATGAGGCAGACACTCTTAGCCATTCAACACTAAGCAGAAGAAGCACAACCATAAAGACTATGTTTAGCACGGAAATCTCTCTGTCAACTATGAGCACATTATCATACGTGTTAAATCTCTTTCATTTTGTCCGAGCTCAAATAACACTTATCAGCCTCAATGCCTTTGGTCGATCTGATCAAATTTGCTCTGAAAATGACTCCAGACTACTTTAATAGGGTCATGAATATGAAGTGCTGAATGCGCGTGTGTCGTATTTGTCCAATCTCTCCCAACCTCATTTAGACATAATGAAGACATGGCCCTACTTTGGATTATTCCCTCAATTTCCCAGGGCTCTTGACCTCTCTGTGAAAAGATAAATAAGAGCTCCTTAGCCAATCAGGAGAACAGATGAGAATCGCTGTGTATCTGAGTTAAGTTGTGGGACAACCCAGGCTTCTCTTTGAAACCATAGCTCCATTCGAAAAACGACACCTCCTTCATGAAAATGTACAGATGGACAGGAAGACGCGTTGTCGTGGGTCAGAAAGAAGAAAACAAGGAGACAGAGGAGGGAGGAAAAGTGTGAGCATCCATGTGTGGTGCTGCAGCCACAAGCGCATCTGTACCGTATGCATGTTTATATGTGTGTGCATGAAGGGGGGGGGGGGGGGGGGGGGCTGTCTGGTTATGTAGAGGTGTCTAGTGTGTGTGTGTGTGTGCGTGCGTGTTTGCTCTCACAGCATCTCAATGACATCAAAGCGCTGTGCAAACTGAGCCCCTGGCAGCTCTTTAGAATCCCATCTCCACTCTCTGTTTAAAGCGGGCAAGAGAGAAAAGACCCGAACTAATAAAAGAGGTGTTATTCAAAAGAGGAATAGACTGCTCAAATGTGTGTCATGGTTGTGTGTGTGTGTGTGTGAAAGATGGGAGAGGTGGAAGAAATATAAGGAAGAAAGAGAGGGAAAAGGGTGAAAGAAGACAAAGGTAACAGAGAAAGAGAGCAAGAGTGAGGGCGATACAGAGCAAAAAAAAAAAAAAAGAGGACATAGGGGGCAAATAGGGGTGCGAAACAACAACAACAAAAAAATATATATATAAAAGGAGCTCAGTGTTTCCTTAAAAACCCTTTTCACACAGCTCTTCATCGCTCATTTCTCCTTGTGATGCCGACACAAAAGGTGAAGCGGTTGTTTGTATTATCAAACAAAGCGCAGGCTAGAAATCTCCCATTTTATCTGCTTTGTTCCGTGGCAAAGGTTGTTCTGAATGCTGTTTAAATGGAGCAGGAATAAAAAGAGGAAAGAAAAGAGCCGTTATTGTAAATAACACGGCTCTTCGCCGGTCAAACTCTAACATAAATCTTTTCATCACAGCATGCGATTTGGGTTTGTTTTCACGATTAAAACGCAGCATATCGAGGAAATAAAATGCATCCCCCCTCTGAGTGCAGTAGCCATTATCTCCGCTTTTAATTCATTGTCTGTGTCTTCATCACGTGATCATTTTCATTCCTTCCCTTTTAATGGCTGCCAATCCTTTTTGCATAACCTGACAAGAGTTTCCTGAAGAATGCGCTGAGCGTGTTTAAAATGCTTTTTTGTTGTTGTTTTGTTTCTGTTCCCCTTTTAACGGCTCTCTGACTTGAGAGGCGGTGAGCGAGAAATCGAAAGCGGGAGACAAGAGGAAGGAGTGCGGGAGGAGAAAAAGCCCGGTTCAATTGACGTTGTAAAAATAAAATACTTTGTAAAAGGGAAATAAATGCTGCAGTGAGTGGAAGATTCATGAGCTCAAATAAACTGGGGCTTTTGAATTTTTAATTGGAGCGGCCCTAATTATGGCCATCAGACAGTACTTCTAAACACACTCACTGCACTTTCTCCCCATTGCTCTTTCCCCCAGCCTCTCCAGCTTGGCTGTGGACGAGGCCTCAGTCCGGGTGTATTTTTCCATGCCATTAATATTTGATGAAAATGGGCCAGGCTGCATCAGCTGCTCATCGCCACTAAGAACATGGCCTCCATTATGAGCCCTGTGCTTCCTCTCAGCCGCGTGCATTAGCGAGATGACAGAACGCAACCGAACGCACGGATGGATGGATGGGAGGTGCGACGGGCGATGCACGTGCGTGCTGAAGCATTGGTTGCACGCATGGATGTGTTTGTGCGCGTGCGAGTGCGGGCTCGTCAGCCATCCCTGTCGATTGATGCTATTAGATGTTGAGAAACAGTTGGGTGTGAGCTATAATTGAGCTGACACTAATAATGAAAGCAGATACTGTCTGGAAGCCCTTGGCAATATGCTAAAGATATTGATGCCCCTAATAATTCAGGGGCTCGACAGAGTAGAGGAGAAATCTCTTTTTTTTTTCCTCTTTCAGATCTTGGCCAGGAAGTAGGGAAATAAGATTTAAAATGGCTCTAAAATGCAGTGAAGCTCCATCCTTTAAAGCTTTTTCTGGTCTAGTATTCAGTCATTATGAATCACTGAAAAACGCACAGGGAAGTTCAGGCAGCATAGATCACAGCATGATGGAGTTTGTAGGAAATTGCTTCTCCTTTAATTCAAGGTATATTGTATTGTAGTTAGCTGGAAGAACAACATGCTGGTCATATTCAACTCACACACACACACACACACACACACACACACACACACACACACACACACACACACACATAGGGGAATGAATGTTAGGGATTGTAAGTTTGTGTTGAGCCTTAGTCAAGGACCTCCATAATGACCAATTCAACCTTGTGACTCTTTGTCTGAGGGCCAGATCCCTGGAGGTGATACGAGAGAGAGAGAGAGAGAGAGAGAGAGAGAGAGAGAGAGAGAGAGAGAGAGAGAGAGAGAGAGTGTGTGTGTGTGTGTGTGTGTGGTGTGTGGGGGGGGGGGGGGGGGGGGGGGGGGGAATAGACAAGAGGGGATTACGACCCCATGATCCGAAGTGAAGGTAAAAGGTCCAGCAGATCAGAGGAACAGAGTTAGAAAAGATATATGTATTAGGTCTGACACATCTTTCATATGGCTGACACACGGATGCATTAACATTTATGTATATTAATGTCACATCTACAAAAAAAAAGTAGAAGGAGTTAACAGGGGATTGTACACACAGTTTAAATTATCCATACATATGTACCACCCGACAGAAAGAAATTTAACATTTCCCACGTCTGTGGCTCGCAAAATTCACAGCTTGCATTTCCTTCTTGCAGCTTTTCTCATTAATCACCTGAATTATTCACAGGGTTCCAAATCAGTCACAGTCGTGTACTTTGCTCAAAACCATAAATGCTGCTAAAACATGAAATGACTGATTGGCAAGTTCCATTTGATGGGGCTAAAAAGGGCAACTTTGAGTTGAAGCTCAGCGGTGATGCCAAATGGAAAGAGACTGGGGTAAGTAGAGTAGAAAGCACCTGTCAACTCCTGCTCTCAGTCTGCTTGATTAACATGAAATTTTAATTTTTCTCTCAGAGTCGTGCGCTGAAAGGTTGTTATGCTCCTGCTGCACAAGCTCCCATCTCCCTGCGTCGGTAGGTAATAAGGCTAATGCAAACCAGGGGAAGCAATGCGATATAATGTGTGTGTGTGTGTGTGTGTGTGTGTGTGTGTAAAAGAGAGAGACGGAGAGGATGCAAAAATATATATTTTCTGTCAAACTTTACACAATACTTGTATATTCTTGATGACTAAACACGCTATTTAAATGAATTGTGCGTTTGTGAATACAATATCCATCTGTTACATACTAATGGGCCTAACTTCATTAAAATAAATTCCCATCTTTCCCTGATTTATTGTCTGTTGAGTTAAACTGTATCTCACCATGTAAAAATAAAAACCCTATCTGGGGAAATATAGAACACAATTACTTCAAAGGCTTCCCCAAAAGGAAAACACAAAGCTACATGAATGCAGGACCCCAAACAACTCTAAACGGTTGCAGTCCCAACATGGCGGCTGTAATATTTCTTAATTGGATGATGGAAATCACACGGGCCTTTTGTTTAGCTCCGCGCACCAGCAGCACGACACGCTCCTACCTCCCCGACTCTCACTCGCTCCCTCGTCCTGCATTTGCATATTCATTGAGATATCAATTATTTATCCCTCGCCACAATGACTTGCTGCATTACTACGTCCCTCCATACAGTATAACATACCAGTGTATGCATTTTACTGAATAATACATGCAATAGATCAAATACATCAATATGTAATAATACCGAATAACAACCCCAGGATATAAAAAAAATGAGGACATGTATAGAAATATAGAAAAAATATAGAAAGTAAGAAAGATGCATTGATTTGTGTTTATTTAGGTTTTGTTATTTCATTATACTTTAATTTGCATATTATTTGCCCAAAACAGATCAGATCATTTTCAGCCATTTTTAGTATAAACATATAAAATATACATTTCCATGATCATGGACCCGATTATGCCGAAATATATTCACTTTAATTGTTCATTTCAATGTTGTGCCTGCCTGCATTCAATTTCATTTGAAAAAGTTCAGCTGAGAGAACGACAATATATATATATATATATAAATTAATATTTATTTCACAGATAATCTTTTCCGATCACTTTCACCAGATTGTAAATTTCACGTGTGTTTGCACATCCATGCATGAGCACACACACACACGCATACACACACACACACACACACAAACATTTACAGCTGAATTGCTCTCCCCCAGCATGTAATATATGTATGTTTATATTAGGAGCATTAGAGCGAATGCAAAGGTAAGAATAGGACTCATATTTGAAAACCTCTGGTACAATAACCCCATTACCCCCCGAGACACATTCCAACGTACACACTGTTGCCCCTGTGAGCAGTTTTCTGGTCATATTATTATTATTGTAGGAAAAAATGAGATGACTAATGAAAATATAATTTCAGGAGTGCGGAGGAACTCTCACTATAGCTGCACCTCAACCAACTATGACCTGAAGGAAAAAAAAAAAATCCTGGCCCTAACCAGCCAATACTCTTTCTCCTTTAAGCCAAGTTCAACACACACACACACACACACACACACACACACCAACTCTCTCGCAAATACACACACACACACACACAGAAACACACCATCGCCCGTTGCCGTAGCACAGAATAGATGACCGCACTTACTTTAAATGTCCCGTGAAGGAAAGTTTTCAGATTTTTTTCTTCTCTCCTCCGCCTCCCTCAGACCAACTCTGCTCTTAGCACTTCGGCAAAGACCAGAGAGGAGCTCAGAGAGAGCTGTTAGCCTCTCATCAGATGTCTATAGCTAAAAAAAAAACTAACAAAAAAAACAGGTGGCTCCCTATCATTTTATACATTTTCCCCTGTATGGTCTTCTACCTTGCACGGATGCAGACTGTGCTCTCTGCATCTGGTTGCACAAGCACAATCAATATGGAAGGGGAGAGCTATTTTATGATTGGAGAAGTTGTTGTGTTTTTGGTGGTGAAATTCATTATTTAGTATCTGAACCTTCAGCAATTCAGTATCATTTATTCATAAAGTCCCTTTTTGCCAGGAGGAAATGGATACAGCTGCAGCAACCGAGAGAGAGAGGGAGAGAGAGAGAGAGAGAGAGAGAGAGAGAGGGGAGAGGGAGAGAGAGAAGTAAAGAAAGAGAACAAGGGGGAGAGATGAAGAGGAAGAACATGTGGGGAGTGCGAGCAGCGGAGGTGGATGGATTGATGATATTGATCAGGCACCTCTTGAAATAAAGGCATCGGGGCTTTATTTTTTCAAGCTCCCATGATTGACAGATAAAGAGAGATGGCTGGGAGGAGGAGCAGGCCTTGAACATCACATGCAGGCACTGAGCGATTAAAGAAGCTCCTCTGACAAGCACAGCGAGGCAGGCCCAAGCACACTACAGAGGCAGAGGGATGGATTGTGAGGAATCACTCGAAATGATGTTTGTTTACTTTGCAAAAACACAGGAGAAAGCAGGCAGAGAGGGGGAGAGTTGTTAAGTGGAGGAATTGCGTGTGCGTGTGTGAGTGAAACAGCTTGCTTTGTAAATTTGTTCCTCAGAAGCTGCAGCTATGGACCGAACAAATGCTGACTAATGTCGAAGCCGCTGCACCGTTCTTTGAAATAGTAAAAAAAAAAAAAAAAAAAATACAACTGCTGCAATAAAAGGCACCATTTTTTTTTAAATGGCACTGCATTGTGCGAAAGTCTGATTCTACAGGGTGTTGTATATTACAGCCATGAGATGAGATGTATGAAATCATTTACCACACAATGTTTTTCCATGCTCGTCTCTGACAAGGAAATCTTTCTGCACTCAAAGAGAAGGGGGAAAGGCTTTTTTTTCATTGTCTGTTTTGTATTCTGTTCAAAATAAAAGCAATTTGAAAATCGTTCCAGGTCTTGAATTATTTAGATTTAACTTAGTGCAACGCTAGCACCAGAAATTGCTGAGATCCATCTCAGTCAGGCGGTAAAGAATGAGGTGCACCTGTAGCTGCCGTGGCCTTTGGCATCAGAGCTGCCACTGGGTGTCATGACTTCCTGTTTTGAATGTTCTTGTTGTGTGTGTTTGTGCCCGTGTGTCTGTTGATGATTGTATCCAAATGAAGGTATTGTCACTGAATTATTAACTCATGTTTCTGCATTATTTTAATTTTTACGAAAGATGCAAAAGCATGCATTTTTTGAACGGCAGCGCCACAGTTAATGGACACAACTTTAACTTTAACGTGTCCTGAGCCAAGAAACAACGGCATCCTGTTTTGTTGTGAAATTTCAGTTTGAAGTGAAAATGTTGAGGTTATCTGTTGGACCGGCTCTGTTACATCTGGAGCCAAAGACCAAAAATGCCATTATAGAACAGCATTGTTATAACATCAATGGAACACTTCTTTTAATTGAAGGCTGAAATGGCGTTTAGAATGTCATTATAACAAACAATATGCCTCTATGTCCTGCGTTCCATTGTAACTCTGTAGTGAGTTATAAAGCACATGATGCTAGATGAAGGCTGCAGGCTCCTAAAAGCTGTAGAAACTTTTAGCAGGATGCATTTTATGAATATGTTTGACATATTGCCAAATTGCCATCGCTCAAAATAAAAGTCAATTAACGTTCACATTGGTTTAGTTTAATTTTTGTAGAAGCTGTCAGTGGTAAAAGGAATGAAGGTGAAAACAAACAAAGAGGAACTCATTAGTAGTTCATCTTCATAATGCATGTACTACCATCATCAAAACCTAAAATCTGAACATCTAAAAGAGGTGCTATGTTTTAATGACAAAGAAAAAACATTATTAAATTTTCAAACATAGTATGATACTTAACTATTGTATGGTAAATCCCCCCTTAGAAACCTAAAAGTCTGCCTGGTCTCCAAATGTGTGAAAATGCTGCAACATTTGTGAGAAAGGACTTTGTGAGTACCTACAGGGTGCTGTAAAAGACTGAAGAGAGAGGATTGGATTTATGCTCTAAAGCCTAAATGCTAGGAAGTCTGTTAGAATATGAGACTTACTTTATAGACTTTACAAGGAAATTATTAGCAAGTTAAAGCTGTGTGAATTACCCACCCTCTTGCTACTGTATTTCAAGTGAAATACGAGGAAGATGTCGAGTGAGACTGAGGCACATCATTTCTATGAGACAAACGTTGCATTACAGTGTAATGAATTAGAACTAATTTCTTTAATCAAATGCATAATGGCAGATAGGAAGATGTACTTATGGAAGACAACAATAGCCTCAGCATTACAAGGACTCACCTGAATTAAAGCTGTATTTCATATGGCCACAAAAGGGGCTGATGGGTCATTTACATATCTCCAAGAGGAATGTAGAAGTAGAAAATGTGTAAAAGCCAGGTTTACTGTTCACTCTCAACAGACAAGCCTCAGGGTTTTACTTTGTCCTTGTCTGATGGGATTGCAGCTCGCACCTGCGAACAGATTATGACTTACAAAAGCCAAGGATCCTGGCAGGTGTTGATGCATAAATAACTTTGCTAAATTTCAGTTAGTCAAAGTGAAAATGTACAACCAGATTATTCACCATCAGCTTTGTCACATCTGGAGCCAAGGGGGGAAAAAAGCATAAATTACATAAAATTTCCATTGCATCTGACTACTTAACAGTACAGGTAATGCCTCGAAGAGCATTTCACTGTGATATATCCAACTGTTTTAAAGCTGCATGTTAAACAGAAGTCCTTTTTTTCTTTTTGACGTCTTAAAAGGTTATCCTTTGCCGAGCAAGGTTCCCTTGATAAATGGTTATTGTTGAACAGGAGCAAAATATATATCGACCAAGGGCCATAATACAGTAGATGAATAGAGCAGTCATGCGATTATTATTATTATTTTTTTAAGTCCGTCTGCATTTTGATGCTCAAGGGAGTCTGCTGCCTCCTCTCTGATGTCATGGAGTCCAGGAGTTAGTTTAGACCATGGTAACGGAAGAGGACCAGTCATACCGTCTGTTACCTCATAAGACTGACATGATTAATTGCATCTCACTGATGTAAGACCACTCCGAGTGTCACACAATTCAATTAATAATTCAAGCGGCCCAATAACCCGGCAGCATCGTAGCGAAGCAGAAACTCAGCCATTTCTCTTGCTGGAAACTTTGGCAAAGAATAGTTCCACATTGCAAACTTCACAGTGTCCAGAGGATACCGTTGCAACATGGAGCTGATCACTCTGAGAGAACGAGAGAGGAGACAACACAAATACACAGGAAGAGGAAAAAAATCAAGCCTTTGAAGTTTTTCTTGACACTTGCATCGGGGCCTCTTTCAGTTACAGATTGACTGGCAACTCCGGAGCCAGTCATGTCAGCTGTCCGTCAAACTGTCGAAGCAGCCTCCATGACTGTACGTGGTTACTACCAGGGGCCAAGCACATTAAAGCACTCGCTTCTCATTCATTACCAGGGGGACGCCATAGCTCTGCCTGCCAAAACCCCTGTGAATTCACATTCTCTTCTAAATTACATGTACCTGCAGCCCAATCTGATACAAATTTAGAGTTGATTATGTGTAAATCAAATGATGACAGCGTGACCGTGTGTCTGTCTGGCATGTTGTCATTCCCTGCTAGCCAATCCACTGCCTCGGGAGAGTGGTAATTGATTCCCAGCCCCCCCTGTGGGAATGCTGCTCCCCTCATCTTGCAGGGCAGACTTGTATCCCAGAAACCACAAAATTCACCCGGTGTATGTACATCCGCATCGTTATTTTGCTAGGAATTTAACCGAGGACACTTTGGTGCTTGAAATGACGAGCATCACCTCCTGTTGCACAGCGAGACTAGAATATAAGAAGTGCATGTGTGCACGCATACATTTTCGCCACATTAATTAATACTAAATGTCTTTTCATGTGTTATACATGCGTGTGGTTCTACCCGTGTGCGTAGTTGTGGCTTGTGTCTAATCACTGACTTCATTCTGAGGCCTCCTTGAAACATTTATGAGATGTCGAACCATTGTGTTTGTGTGTGCAGATCCTGATGTGCGCTCTTCGTGTGTTTGCGTACTTCAAAGCGTTAAGTGCGCACGTTAACCTTTACTTTTGTTGCTTTCTACCTGAAGCCCCGACACTGACTGTGATGTGACTTGTAGCTTATTATTTGCTTGTGATATCAGCTATCAAACTGCATCTTTTGTAGGTCTAACACATCAGGCATTCTCCTGTGAAGTGACTCATGGAAAAATACACATTATATTGTTAGTACGGGAAATGCCATGAGCAATAATTTGAGTTATTTCAACATCAATATCAACCTAACTTTTGTTATCCATGAATCTGAAAGCTAATTTTCTTGAACGACGATGTAAAGAAAAGTTAGCTTGGGGAAGTTTTGATCAAAATGTTTAAAACTCCATTACTTTTTAACACAACGGGGGAATTTGGGACATTCTGACTTTATAAATGAGAATTTCAAAGATGGGAAAACTTTGGTTTTCCCATCTGCTGCTCAAATGAAATTTAAACAGAACTCGTGCTGGAAAAAAGTGTATTCAAACATCTGTATGTGTAAGAAATGAAGACTAAGAAATACAATATAAACAGAGACAAAAGAGGAATAATGTATTGTGTGTTACCTGCAAGTGTCAAAAAAGCCTCTTGTGAGAGCACTCCAGTTACCAGTGTGAGAGCTATGAGTGCGCTTCATTGAGGATTAGGTCTTTCAGAATCACTCGTCCACAGATCTCTACCAGTATTCCCAGTGAGACTGATTATCTGGGCCTGTCACAGACACAGAGGATAATTACAGGGTCTCCCTGAGGTCACTGCTCTCTCCATGCCCCACAAATGGAAATACACTGCTGAGCACGATGCCAAAGATGACTGGGAGGGAAAGGAACACAGGTTACTCTCACATCCGAGTACACAAAAACCACACACAGGCAAACTATTTTTTTTTTTTACACTCTGGCTATCTCTTGCTGCTTTCCTCTTTGTCTTTCTTCACTACCATTCTTATATTTCTCCACTCCTTATCTGCTATATCAGGTCTTCCTCTGCGTCTCCTTCTCGGACATGTTCTCTGTTAAGTGGTCTCCTCCTCTCCTTCAGGTGCACACACGTTCCTTTTTCCACCCTCCTCTTGGTTTCATATCGCTTGTGTCAGCTCTACCTCTCCCCCTAGTGGCTTATTCATAAATAACACGGTGAAAACTCCAGGACACTAAAGCCGCACAAACTCATCTTCCATGCAGTCCACAGCAGTAATTGCCATTCCCGTTGGTGGGCGACTGAGACGTACAAAAGATAGGGGAGAGGGGAAAAATAGAGCTAGGGATAGAAACTCCACAAGGACAAAAGTGACACTGGAAGAAATCCTAGACCTCCTCTTGTCCCAGAGCCCCTACAGGAACACAACACCAAAGCCCCTTTTCCTTCCAAAATAAAACTGCCTGCAGACTGAATCCTCTTGGAGGACAACAATACCACATGTGTGTGTGTATGTGTGTGTTGAAAAGAATGACTAAACAAATAAACTTTTCATCCTTCCCAGTCGAGCGTCAGCTTGATTTTTTTTCCTATTGTTTTCTTGAAAGCCGTTTAAAAACTTTTAAATGTTATTTTAGTTTCAACTTCCAAAGCTAATGTTGCCGGTGGCCAAAATGATCGTACCATTCAGTCAACACACACCGAGAGAAATGAGAGT
This sequence comes from Chelidonichthys spinosus, assembly GCA_029853015.1. Taxonomy (NCBI): domain Eukaryota; kingdom Metazoa; phylum Chordata; class Actinopteri; order Perciformes; family Triglidae; genus Chelidonichthys; species Chelidonichthys spinosus. Next base: position 12,633,993 of record CM056821.1, on the reverse strand, counting down.
GATGACATCAGTGTTGTTTTGTTCAGTACTGCACTGAGAGCGGCTCTCATAAATAAACGATAAGGCGCAGGCTGGCCAGGTTGGGTCAGAGGGTGTTCATAGGATAGCGTTGACCCAATACGTCTAGTCGTCTGACAGAAATCTATGAAAACTAGCGACGGATGGAAATAAGAGACAAGTGAGGGAGCGAGAGCAACACAAAAATTAAACCAAGACGAAGGAAAAGCCAACACAGCACATCAAAGCTGTGTCACTTCGTAAAAAGTAAAAGCACCGTGCTCCACTTTGTCCTCTGTGGCGAACTTCAGAGACTTTAGCAGCATTTAGGATCACTTCAGAGCCAACCCTGTGCATAGTCCAGGACCCCACCCTCCCTTCGCCCTCTCACTCTATGTGTGGCTGCTTAATTATTGATGCTTATGTATTGCTGATTTTGGTCTTTGTGTTGTCCCTGGTGAATGCTCTAGTGAGGCGGATGGGGGTATTTATCTAACTCAGAAAGTAGGGCTCTATTCCTCATCCTGTCCACACACCGCCAGGCGATCCCAATGGATATGACCTCAGCACTGCCATGCCGAGAGGACGTTCTCACACATGCAGGAGTGTATGTTTTCATTTACCACTGAAATTATATACAGGATGGAGCAGAGAGCTGTGATTCATGAGCCGGCACTGGAAGAAAATAGTGGCGCATAGTGTTGGAAACACACACGGCTGTCCTGCACTTGTACCTTGTAATCATAACTGAAATATCAACACAATTTGTTTTAAATATGTCCTTCTTGATAAGTGATTTAAAATGAATCCATACATTATTTCACACATTTATTTACAGTTTAAAGTCATTTTGTAACATAATGTGTGTGTTAGGTTGTATGATATCATACGTCAACAATACAAGTACAACGTGGGTACTTGCTGGATTTGTGCTAAGGAAGAGCAATAGGGCTCTCTAGTGGTGAGAATTCATCATTGCTGTCTGAAGTTGTGTCACAAATCCATACCACACTGCATAGAAATCCTGTATCCTACAGTACTACTTTTTGGAGCTGTTTCCCTGCCATCAATACATTTTTTTCAGCTGTGAGCATCTCGTCAACTGTTTATGAACAGTACACTCAAAAATCCCATGTATTTAGTATGTATTCAACACGAGAATACTAAGCAAAAGATGCCTTCTTACAATCAATATACTGTATCTGTATGTAATTAGGACACATGTAAACAGTATACACATATACTATTGTTCATACTATTCACAAAAAGATCAACATACATGTTAATGTTTTACACTATCAAATCAAACAAATCAGTGGTGTGTCCCTGCCAATCATACCATCGACACTACCACCATCACTACTACCTATGTTCACAAATTGTTTAAACATTTTGAGCTGTAAGCAGTTCTTTCAGTTCCTCAGCTAATGTTGTTCAACGGAAACACTGAAACACATTAATTTTTTGATGATGTTGACTGATGCTGTGTTATTTCTGGTGGGAACACATGAAAAAAAAAACAGCTTAGATTTATTCTGTAAAATGGAAATGGGACACGGATGGAATGTATCTACATTTAAAAAAAAATCAATAATAAATTATTTTACGTAAATAATCTATATTCAATTATGCCCCGCAGGTGGAATTTAATCTAATTTCAGTGTATATTGAATGTTTTTTGTGCAAGTACTAAAAACACATACTGACATGCTTTGTGGCCCAAGATTCTGTCGTCTCCATTGGTCTGAGCAGACTGAAGAAAAATACTCCAAGGCTAATTTATCCCACAGTCTTCCCTTCACAAATAGGAAGTACGGCCTATAGGTCTCCTACTGCCAGTCTCAGAGCTGTTCAATAGATCGTATCAAACCGATCTGGTTACACAAGCTGTAGCTCTAAGGAGGTGGAGGACCTCCAAAAACAATATTAGCAGTATTGACATCTTTAATGTGTGGCAAAGGTCTAATCCCAGAGGCCACCGCACTAATGGGGAAATATTGAGTGTTGCCAGAACAGAGGTTTTCTTCTAATCTGTCCATTATGTGCTTTGCACAACCACTTTCACCAGAGATGAATGTACGGAGATGGATGGGAGATAATGTGATCAATTTTGATACAATAAAAGGGGTGATAACTCAAAGTCAGTCACACTCTCCCATGATTAGCTCGGGCCTGTATGAAGGAATACTATTAAACTAAGATCTCTGAGCCATTTCCTCTCTCCCGCTCTACTTTCTATGGTTTGCCGAGTAATCCAATCAATGCAACCATTTTCGTCTTTCCTCATTTCATCCCTGACTTATCGCAACCCTCCAAAACCTCTTCGGTGTCACTCATTTTCTTTTGAACCTTACCGCCATTTTGCACATCCCTCCAGTCCATTAGGCCCACCTTTTCACAGCAGGATGCCTGAATGAAAGCGGGACAAGTCATTAGGATGTAGGACAGCAAGCAGCCAGTCTCCACTATGCAAAGCCTGTACACATAGCTTTGCACGTTTGACTAAATAAGAGAACTGGCAGCATGTGAGACACAGTGAGGGAATTGGGGAGCTGAAATTGGGCGACTGAAGAAGACGCATCCAGTTCTCTGATGCATAACTAAGACAACACTGTGGCTCTGTGCTTTAGCAACACACACGTTGCTCTCCTTTAGCCCTGGGCTCTATCGCGGCACCCTATCTCTCCTCCACATCCAGCCATGCTGGGTCCACACATCATCCCAGCCAGCCAGCGGATGGCACTGTAGCTGGTGATAACACAAAGCATTGTCTGAGTTTGGAACATGTTTGGCGACAGTCTTGTGCTGTAACTCCAACTAAAGCTGCTGCTGGGTGGGAAGAGGTGTGTGGAGTTTGTGGGGAAAGGGTGCCAAGAAGCTAAGAGCCACATTTGTCATTTAAGTGTATCATTTTATTCTATCAGATGAAATATAGGGCTGCAAATAATCATTTTCATGTCATTTAAACTATCTGTTGGTTTTTTTTCTCCAATTAATCACTTGTTTTTAAAGTGTTATAATATGGACACATGCCCATCCCAAGTTTGTCGGAATGCTCCCCCCCGGCATTCAACCTCTTTGTTGTGAATTGAATTGCAAACTAAAATAACCGCAACACATCTCATGTCACTTATGCAAAAAAAAAATCCACTTTTACACTGTTTCATTGAAATTGGGCTGTTTCTGCTGAATATGAGGACTAAAGGCTCGGTTATGCTTCCGCGTAGTGATCACGCAACGGCCACGCAATGGCCACGCAGTTGCTTGGGGACCGTGATGGTTTTGCCTTGGGTTTACGTGTCGAAATGCAATTCAATGCCACACCGGTAAAGGGCGCTATGTTTTTTGTAAAGACTGACCGACTGACCGAGACTCTTGACGTATATCGTCGTTAGCCTCGTTATAGCCTATTTGTTTACTTTCCGCCTTTAAACATCCACAATTTTTCAGAACTTGGTGTTTTATTTCTTTGTGCAAAAGCAACAAGGTGCAAACAATAAAACGAGGTGAAAACAATAAAAGTAGCCTATTAAAAGTTTAAATGGTGGTGTTTATGAGTGGACACCGGAAAAGCGGTCTCCAGCGGATGTAGTAAGCGGACCAATCACAGCCAATGCCACTGCGTTGGTGCTGCGTTGGTGCTGCGTCGCCTCGACGCGCCTCTAGGATTTTTGCGAGGTGCACGTCAGGCCCTTGCGTTGGACGTAAGGGGGGTCCGCAAGGACGTAAGGGGTCCGCAAGCCCCCTTGCGTTGTGTCGACGCAGAAGCATAACTTGGGCTTAAAGGAGCATGAAAAACCTCAACTTATCTTAACAAAAGCTGTGGTCTCTGACTCAAACAATTCTTGCCCGCATTAGGGAAGGAAATTATGTAAAACGAATGCAGCATTTTCATTGACTTTGTTTTCTTGTCGTTGATTGTTTCCCACCATCCTATTATTCTGCATTTTCCCTACTGAGCTACATGCTGAGACCTTTCTACCCCCGCCTGTGACCTTTACAGATTTTGCCCTTTGCTGCTGCTTTGTGTAATCAGACCTTATTAAACTTTCTTTTATACCATGCGGTCACAAGAGAGAGTCAGGTTCTCATGTGAACACCATGTTGGTGCCATTCTTCAAATGCAGGGGCATGGAAGACACTCATTAAAAGGAAATCCTAATAACAGCACACAGTGAGACACAATACAAAGAGCAAGAGGAGTATACAGGACGAGGGAGGAGAGCAGAGAACAAGGGCTCAAAGAGAGATGCAGGCTTTTGACAAAATTCCAGGACACAATGACTCATTACTCTACATCTGTGTGTCTGGCAGGGCGGCACATCTTTACGCCACAGCAGCTGCCCGCTGCAGTCTAGCCAACCTTCGATATGCTTTACCAGCCTGCAGGGTGGAGACACTCTCCCTCACACTGATTGTCTCTCTCTGCAGGGTTTTCTCTTCCTTTCCCCATACATTATAAAAAAAAAACCCTGTAAAAAAATGAGGTACGTGATTAAGAGTGTGCGCGGGGCCGAGTGTTAAATAGTTATCGCAGGGAGATAGATATCAGGTAAACACATTTTTATAAATGCTTGTATTATCAGGTCAACACTTGTCAACACTTGTTGACCTGATAATACAAGCATTTATGAAAATTCAGCGAAACTTTTTTATACTCTCGCGTGAAACTTGCGTGACGCCAACAGCTGGGTACACACCAGGCGTCTACGCTGCGCTAGCGTTAGCAGCAGAGGATATAAGCTATCAGGCAAGTGTTCATTTAAATAAACTCCTGGTGTACTTACAAACTTTCAAATGCCTCGTTTTGTGAGTACAGACCCTATGTGTACTACTGCAGAAGTTTGGTATTATTAGTGGGGTAATTTATGAGAAATGTACCATTAGCGCCAGTAATAGCTCTATCTCTTGACCAGTGTTGACCATCGCTAAAAATGCTTCTGAGGGGGTATTTGGCTGGATGTCATGGTGGAAATTACCTAGGGTGCATTTCACTCCCAACCATCACTTTAACCAATTGGGAAAACAACATCCAGTACACACATAACTTACTGACTACTACAAAGCTAGCACAATGGGGGAAAAAAACGACAACAAAAAACATGGTAGAGAATTAATTGCCGATAGCATTGTACTATTGTTATGTGGCAATATATCATGTGAGACAACATACATTTGTCAACAAAAAGGTGTCACTCTGTGCTGTTTATATTGTGGTAACTATCCTCTCTATAAGTTTGGTATTTTGTAATTACTTGATAACTGCCGATAATTAAAACAATTTGTATTGGGTTTGGTAGAAATTGACTTTGGGCAAGTAATAAAACATTAATATTGAACCCTGGTGTGATTAAGTACCTTGATTAATATGATTTACTAGATTAAACAAAAATAACTTGTTCTTATCGTCATTGTCATCGTCTGAACCGATTAAACAGAAAATCTACTTTATGGTGATATATGGTGATGTATTTTGTGAGATGATTTTATCTATACTGCCAAATCCTTGTAGAAACACTGTATTAAAACTACAGCTTTCTGGCATGAGCGACAATAACCTTTACACTGCAGAAAATATCACCCAAGCAGGAATACTCAAATTTAAGCACATAAAAGTAAACGTTGAGGCTTTGGAGATCTGTAAATCATCTGTACATTTTTTTCCTTAAAAAGGTCTCACTGAAAAAGATATATTTAAACTTCACATTAAAAGAAACCATTAGATGTCCCTTTTCCTCTTTACACAGGTTGAAACCCCCACTACACTTTCAAGAAGGATCAAGGCAGAATTAACCAACTTCCTTGCTCATTACTTGAAGTAAAAATAGATCTGCCAGTGTTGGATTGGTAATGACAACAGGGTGGGTAACATTTTTCCCTCTTTATCCAATCATGCTCCTGATGGCCTGGATGGCTGACAGAAAGATGGATGAACCTTTTGAGGGGTTTGATGGCTAATTCTTTCAAGGATGTAGTCACCGTCTTCAAAATGCAATTAAAACCCAGCTAAGATTGCTTATTATGTCTTTAAATACGTTCTGGCCCCTTAGTGATCTCATACAATTCTGCAGCACCTATTACCTATTTTTCAAATGAGGCAACAATTTGATAGAGATTCCAAAAATGATGCTGCTCTCAATCTCCCACATTAAATGGCATGGGTGGAATTGTTAATTACGCTAAGTACCTCATGACATCATTTCCCAAATTAAAAACAGCAGCACTCTGATCCCAGGAAAGTTTGTGAGAAATATCTAGAAACTTTTTTATATAAAAGTTTGTGTCAAATTTCCAGCTCACTAGTTACCTCTTAGTAAAGACTAAAAAAACATCATACCGGTTGTATTGCTCTGCGACCAAATTAGTGTCTCCAATCTGAAATCATTCTCCTGTAAAATTAATGGATTTGCGATGAACCTCAGCTCATGCTGGTGAGCCACATTTGGAGTTGTGTGTCTGGTGAGCCTTGTGGGATTCGGGCTGCGAGTTTATATTCTGCCAGATTTCATCATTGGTATGTTTAGGATGGATAATATGAACTTAATGGTATTGTCACACATTTCACGTTTAACTCTTGACTTGATCCCATCTTAAGATTTAGTGAAATGCACTTAACACAGACATTAAAAAGCAGCACATCTGTTGTTGCTGCTCTGATGAATTATGTGTTAAAAGAAATCTCTCAACTGATGGAAAGTTCATTTGCCAGTCTTTCATTCCAAGAAACAAATATCTGTCCAAAGAAAATGTAAAATGCAGTGTGGCTGCTAGAGGCTGCAACTTGTCTCCGCAATGGTGTTTCAAAATGTCCTTTGTCCCAAAATTATGTGTAATGTGGTAATATTTAATTGGTGATGAGATACTCCATATATCACCTTTTAGGCATGCACTGCTGATGAGAAGAGATTTAATTGAGACAGACAAATGTAAAATGTTCTTCATTAATCCCTTTTGCCTCAGTAATAAAATGAAATATGATATAAAAGACTATTACAGCTATGAGATTTAAAATAGAAAAAAAATCAATTGAGGCTTTATCAAATATACTGAAAAGGGGATGAAAGTCTATTTCCCGTGATTAAACTTTACTGATCCCCATGGGGAGTTTGGAATCTGGCAGCAACAAAAGTGATTTATCAGGAAACACAACTAGTGCCTGACCGATATGGGATTCATGGATGCCAATATTATGGAGGGATAACAAATTAGGCCGTCTGTGTCAGTGTCTTCTTTTAAAAGCTCTTCTAAAACATCAGAAGTGTATCCTGATGTTATCCAAGTTGTCTGCTTTTTACAGGGATGGCTCATCCCATCATGCCTGCTTACAGCCTCAGTATTGTATTAATTTCACCCTTTTAGGTTCCAAAATGCAAGAGTTACTTTTGTTATTTTGCCATGGCAACAGGGCCTTGGTCCTCTGTGTGGTTTCACGCCATACCAGGTTGTGTGGCCGTTATAAGTGGTATTGCACTCAGCTGGCCAAACTATGTAAAGGCATTATTTCTGAATCATTCTAGCAGCATTTACGATATTCCATTTGTCAAAATTTGGAGGTATTACATCTGTGCAGATCAACCAGCTTATGCGCAGATATATCTGCAGTAGGCTAATATCAGTCGATTAAAAAGTCGGGCTCTAAACAGAACAGATTCAGGCAAACAAATACAATAAAAACCTTTATAAGCATCTTGTTGTTCATTTGAAGATGATATGAGGATGCAGTATGATTATTTTGATTCACTTATTACATTGATTTTGATTTTTTGAGTTAGTATGTAAATGTTGGCGGCCGATGGCTGATCTATAATGCCGATATCATATTTTTGTTGTTGTAATTTATTCATAATTAATAATAACAAGTGAGACAAATGCTTGCTATAGGGGGCGGGACCCACTGACGCAACAGACCTATTACAGATCAGTGGTGGGTCATTGACTGTTAATCGGCCTCGTGAGCGCAGGCATTGGCTGATGCCGATCAGCTCAAAATGCCATTAACAGGCCCGATTAATTGGTCGAACCACTTATACCAGTATCGGGTCCGGCACGTACTCTGTCTTTACTTCGATACAATTTTATGGCAACATGACATCAACCTCCAAGTCAGTTGAGCCTTAGAAATCGCCCAGCTGCAACGATAATCTGACTGACGCACAGGTTAAATCCATCACCCAATGCCAGCTGCAGTGTATGTGCAAAACATTGTGGTGGACACATGTAGCCGATCTCCCAGTAAGTCTCCACTGCATCAATTTGTCATGACCCCGGCTCTGTGTCACTGCAGCACGGGAACCAGGTAGGACATGAAGATGGACGGCGGCCTATTTTGCGACGTGCTGCAGGGCATGGAACTGTCCCCACTCACACATTCAGAATACAGCGGAAAGATTGTGGACTTGTATTGGCTTCAACTCAGCTTAACTAGGACTTCTGTGAACAGAGCCAGTGTGTTTGGAGTGGGTGAGAGGAGGAAGCTCTGTGCTCGGCGGCATGATAATTGGCAATTTTCCTATCAAACACTCTTAAATGCAATTTCTAAGATAGCAGGTAGACAACATTAAGGCATTATGAGGGCATTTAGCAGCTCAAAAGGACAAAAGATAACAAAACAAAAATGCATCCTTTTAAAATAGTGATGTTTATTCATTTTCAACATTAACGTTGTTGTGTACACTACTAATAACGGCAGCCCTATTATTAAGTACTTATATTGGTAATCAGTAACGATACTTGTATGCAAGTACTTAATAAAGGGCTGCACGGTGGTGTTCATCACCTCACAGCGAGGGGGTCCCTGGTTCAATTCCCAGTTCGGGGTCCTTCTGTGCAGAGTTTGCACGTTCTCCCCGTGTGAGGGTGGGTTCTCTCCGGGTTCTCGGCCTTCCTCCCACAGTCCAAAGACATGCAGGATGGGGATAGGTTAATTGATGACTCTTAATGTCCCGTCGGTGTGAATGTGAGTGTGAATGGTTGTCTGTCTCTACATGTCAGCCCTGTGATAGACTGGCGTCCTGTCCAGGTTTACCCTGCCTTCGCCCAATGTCAGCTAGGATAAGCGGTAGACGATGGATGAAGTACTTAAAAAAAGTGCTATCGGTGCATCCATAGCTGACAGTACACACAATCTCCATTGAAATCTGTTCATAATAATAGTATCATCAGAACATGGATACTAATGTGGACATGGATAGTAATGCGGTACATTTTTCTATACATAATGAGTCCAGAGCCTGTTGACGCAGAGAACAATCCAGGATATTTGGTAATGTAAGGTCAGCACAGACTGCCTGCTTCAACACATTCCCAGGTTGTGGAGACTAAAGGGCCATTTAGAAATGAAGTCTGTTGGTGGGTGGAACAAATGAGAATTAAGAGACCTCCGTGCTGCCACCTTGGGGTGTTTAAGCAGATGCAGAATAACACCATTAGAGGTGGTGTGAAATGTTATCGGAAATGGAATTTGGTTTATTTTTCTCTCCTGCAGCCTCCAGGTCATCCAGGTTCAGACAATAGAAACACTGTTTTTCCTGAAGTTTGATGGAGATCCTGCCTGCGCTCTTCACTCTGTTGCTGTGGTTTGCAAGGGAGAAAACAACAAACAGAGTGCTGACCACCACTGACAGAAGTGATCGTTTTGAAGAGCACTATCCTGCCACCCCTTGTACAATGTTTTTTATTGGTCCCATCTGGGCCTCTTGTTGATATGCATCCCCAGCTACTAGTAGAATCATACTGTCCACCTCCTCACCCTGTATTTTGACAGGTGTCACTGACTTTACGCTCGGTAATAAGCAGTAAAGCCATTTTAAATGACAACCTTCATTCCATGAGGACAAATTCTCTCTTGATGAGGGGCCACTTCGAAGGTGACAACTGCCCAAGACACTGGTGTATAAATAACATAAGAGTGACAGTCTATAGGCGGCTGTTGCCAGCTCAGCCCAAATGAACACTTATCCGTCGTTTCTCAATTGTTGACCACCACCACAGCAAAGCACCCAATATAATAATAGTGAGTGGAACATGGAACACTGGCGTTACATCTTTCAGGCAGAGAGCCAGCCATTTGTTCATAGCAACAAACAACACAAACCTGCATCGGTGGCTGGTAAACGCTTGATTGAATTGGTAATGTTATTTTTTAATATTAATAAAGCTTCCATATTTGATCTCATAAAATATACAAAACAATCATTAAAAGCAACTCTAAATTGTTAATTTATATGAAATGGCAGCAGCAAGGACAAAACCATATGAAACAAAATGAACCCTTTAAAATAAGACATGTTTAGCACACTTAATAGTGGGATGTTGAAATGATGCTGGTTGGTCAGTTTAGCACAAACTACTTTGGTGGAATTTGGAAATTTCATTTGCCAAAGACTGCTGGCTGTGTTCACACTTGCTTCTTTGGATTTAATTAAAGAAACTCTGGTGTGTTTGCTTGAATTGTGTCGTTTGTTTGAACAGTAAGGGCTGGCAATTGAACTCTCTGGGTTCAGTTAAGGCGCTGTAAATCCTAAACAGAACGGATTCTGTTTAGGATTTGACAGAATGAAACAGTGAATCAAACTGTGAAGCAGCCCACATTTCGTTTCCAACTTACATGTGCAATACATTTTGGGCAACTTGATGGCAGTGCAACAAGCTTTTTACACATTACATTGACATTGTATCACCTCATAATGTTGAAATAGCAAAATTAGCATGTATATGGAGCTTTGCTTCAGGTATAAATCCAATATTCACTCTGCTTTTGGCTGAACTTTGGTAAAAAAAAACACATCAGGCTTTTTAGCTGCTGAAATCACACAGATGAGATTGAACAAAAGCAGTAAAGTTGCATGTTGTTAAAGCAAAACTATGTAAAAAGCTAAAAAGGTAGGGTAGCAACAAGTAATCAATTATACTGAATACAATTCTGTGAGTTTAAAATCAGTTGGCAAGAAATTTGATCATCAATTAGATGAGTCTTCTATGATGGTGTGGCTCATTTTTATCTGTTCATCAATTGATCAAATTAATAATTGACCATCTGTTAGTAGCAGCCATTGTTAAAAGATGCTATGAATGTTGGTAATAATTCTGTTTGGTGCACACATGATATTGTTAATGTTAAAACGTTGATTACAGCAGCTTTGTAGATATAGTTTAGTATGCTAGTTAACACAATCAACAATACCACATTTATTTTTAATAGGATATTTTTCCCTTGCAGGTTTATAATCATTTAGATGACAAATTCTGAATTCTATATCGTGTAGTGTAAGCACAAATTCTGTTTGCAAACATATTCTGTATATTAATCATTATTTTAGTAGCAGTGTCAGTTATAAACAAGTATCCGTTTCCAGCCAATTATCGGTTTCAACATTGACATATGTAGAATATAAAACGAGTGTAGAGCCCATCTGCATTAATAAGTAGCATCTTAAAACAACCGCATTGTGCTTCGCTTTGGAGACAACTTTCTAAGTACAGCAGAAGAAAAGTAACAGGGAGCGTTGATTGCTTGTGTAATGAGCGATGACCAATGAGAGTTCATGAATAAAACAGTGATACGCGTGTGGAAATTATAACAACCTATCAAACAACACAGCACACTGTACATGCTACTACTCGCATACAGATTACTTTTCCATATTGAAGAGCCAACATGAATGTTGGCCGGTCCATTAATTATCTGTGTTTCTAAGAAAGAAATACTTTTTTTCTTGTAGAGAAATCCTATTTAATTATCTTTTTTTTATTTTACATGCCAAGACCAAAATGACAATAGACAGTTACACATTTAATTTCCATTCATCCTCTGCTTTCTAATATCTTCGTTTGCTAAAGAATTCATTTAATTTAAGTTCGACCAATCACGTAATTCAAAACTTAAACTTGGTTTATAGTGTTGAACTATGGAGGCTCTGGATTCTGAACTGAAGAAAGCAAACTTTATTACTCCTTTCAAACTTCACAAAGGCAGCGCATACCAGATCAATTCCTTCCATTCGCAATAAAAACCCTTACACATACACACCCCACGTAGCTGCTCTGAATGGAAAAGATTGAAAAAGAGTCACGGATTCGCATCACTGCTCGTATGAATACTTTTAACGCAATTTTTTTGCAGGGAGAATTTCACATTGTTGTGAAAGACCTTAGTGTAAGTGTAAGACCGGCGAAAATGGACCCCATAGTCTTTTTCGCCATGAAAAAACATCAAATAAGCCGTCCATTTCAGTGATCACCCATGTATTGAGAAAGCCTCAAAAGACGCTAACAGCCCCATAGCGCTAACTCCGGGTTCGCTAACTACGTTGTTGGTGTTGGTTTTATGTGTAAGGACCCTTATCATGCTACTGAAGAGGTTTGGTGCTATTTTGAGCAATATTAGTGGTTAGAATATGCCGTTGTGGATGCGTTAGGCGCATCGCCCCAATCTAATCAGTGTTAGCGCTATGGGGCTGTTAGCGTCTTTTGAGGCTTTCTCGATACATGGCTGATCACTGAAAAAAAATGTCTGGATGGCTTATTTGATGTTTTTTCATGGCGAAAAAGACTATGGGGTCCATTTCCACCGGTCTTCCACTTTAACAACAGAGAATGGACTGTAACATTTCTTGACTCATTCGAGATGCATTATCATCAAGCGGCCTGCAGAGAGTCCCAGGTATTCAAGCATCTGCAAGCTGTACACCACACCATGTTTCATGAGGGGTCAATGAGGTCATAAGGTTAATCCATTTAGTCATTAATTAATTCACTTAGTTCATGTTACTTTAATACTTCTCACTTGACTGCTTTGTTACTTGAATGACCATCACCATGCAGTGGTGTAGCAACCTTTCAGAGAAAAATGTAAAAACATTTAATTACAAGTTATAGTCAGAAGTAAGAAAAAGAGTATAGTATCAAAAGTTTATTAAGCAAGGTCCCTGTATTATAAGTGATGCATTGTAATAGACCAGTGCAAGCAACACTACAAATTATTCAGTAAGACTGCTTCGAGGCGATACAGTATTTACATTATTTTTATTTTGCATTGATGTAATGAAGGACCTTGAAATTATAGTGAAAGAAGATTTCATCCACATCCTACCGATGCATAAATGTATAAGAAACAATTAATGGTGTAGCTAGTCAAGGTGAGGTTAATAATACTCGTTGGGTTGTTGAATCTATAAACATTCTGATCCTTAATTTATACTCATATCATGACCATGTGTTTTACATTCTAAATCCTCATCTTCAACATAACCAGTAGCTGTCAAATAAAAGTCGTAGGGTAAAAAGCACAGTTGCTTCTGAAATGTAGTGAAGTATAACGTAACATGAAACGGAAACGCTCAATTACCCACAGACGTTTAAATAACTAAGACTCCCCGCCAGCGCACACAAGTCTATAATGAAGCGTCTTTGATGAGTGGTGAAACAGCTTTCATTTTACAACAGGCCAGTGGATGGTTTATTTTCAACTTGACCATATTCTAATCCATCATCTCAAAGTTGCTTGTTAACAGCTCATAACTTTTTGGATGAAATGCAGACTAATCTCCTGCTAAATGTACAGCAACAGCGTTTTTCCATGAAAGCACATGTCGGTCCTTACGTTTCTCTACATTCATAATCCTTAAGCACATCTTAATGACATGTACTAATCACGTGCAATAGCGGTAAGGTTAGCGAGAAAATTAAACACTACTACAAAGGTTCCATCATTCAGCTCCTATACAGCCATACTTGTTGGAAAATCTACAGCAACATGATTTTTATTCAATAACTAAGATGATTGACATCCCTTTCCACAGCTCCTGACAACATGAAAGCCAGCCTCCCAGTAAATCAGCCAACACTCCTAAAATCCACAAAACAACAATCAAACATTCCCCCACATTGCCCTTCTAAATGCCCGCCGTCCATCCCCCAGGATTTAAGCGGCCCTAATAACAAGCAAACCAAGGCCATGCGCCCCGCGATTATTCCAGCCCTTAATTAGAATTCTCATTATTTACAGAGTGAAGGGAAAGACTCTGCAGTCACATTCACATCAAAGGCGTCATCCGAAGGCAAAGATGATAATTAGATAGACTAATCTGTTCTCTGAAGTGTCTGTTCCAAATCAACATTTCTGGAGTGTTTGTTTTCCTTCCCCCCTCTGCCTTTGCTTTGCTAAGAGACTGATCAATTAAAAAAGATCCACTGGTGACTCATTTTCATTCTGCCATATGCAGCCCTTTTTCTTTGCTCCATTATAGCTGACGAATGTGATTTCTATGTATTTCTCTCACATTTGTTTTCAGAGGGGCCTGAGAATAAATGAGCTTCAGATGTGATTTTGTACAAAAAAAAAAAAAAAAACTATAAGCGTGTGCCAGGTATACACAAGCATAAAATGTCCCCTGAAAAATGTGTTTTTGCTGCATTGCCTCTCACCAGTATCAACAGATGGCACTGTTTCCCTGCTAAGTGAAATGCCTCTCTCTCTTTCTTTTTTTTCCTGTCTCTCTGCCTCTTTGTCTGTCTCATTCCCTTTCCCCCATTTACTTAAGCAGAATGAGGGCACCGGAGAATCATTAAGTGTAACCGCTACCTGAGATTAGTGAGAAGGGCTCAAATGAAGTGTCACTAATATGAGGATTACAACAGCAAAGCCACCTGAAGTCCTCTCGGATCTGCTTCCATACATGAGACAGAGGATGTGGTGGTAAGAGATGACAGGAAAACATATACAAACTTGAATCTGATAGCAATAATGCTTGTTACCTGTTTATTCTACGTGTTCCTATACAATAATAACTACACCTAATGCTAAATCTAATAAAAACATAAAAGCAATAAACACTGTCTTGAAAAATGTGGTGTATAACATAAGTTCTGCATCTGATTAAATCAGTTATTAAAATGTGTTCTAGTAGTTCATGATTTTTTTTATTCTTTATGAAAACGCTCCAAGTGAAGTCTTACTTTGCATCCAATGAAATGATTGCACAGATTATTTCTTGATAGGCATGTGTATGAGTAAGGACACACCAATGTAGGTTTATTGTATCTGTTGCTGTGTTTGAGAATTGTCCATGTGTTTCACCAATGCAGACCAATGTTCACAACTAGGAAGCCAGTGAGGGATGATTTCCTGGATTTAGCAACGGTGTGTAAGTGTTAGCGTCTGTAGTCCACCGACTGTGTGTAAGAAGTTCTTGTCGTCACTGTGATGTCACCCATTGGTTTGTGGACTGCGGGTTTGAAGCCTTGAGTTATGGCTCCCAAACTAGTTTATTGTCCTGAGTAATCACAAGGTAGCCACGCCCTAAAGCATCCCCTGCTTCATCGTCTATTTGACTACTGGCCATTAGACATAATGCAAGTTCACTGCAATTCTGCATTGACTTCACTTTTCAGACCCGGAGGTTGACGTAGTCCCAGGTTGCAGACTTTAAGTCCATTCTGTGTTGCACCATAGCTACCCCAAAAAACAGTTAAGTGCCCCCTTTTCAAAACCTGGACTCCATCCCATGCTGGTTTCCTACCAGTAAACACTGCCAGCTATGTAAATTGGAAAGAAGAAGCTGGATAGATAGGAGCTGAACAGGTCTTTGTTGTAGGGGTGTAACGATACATGTATTCGTACTGAACCAAAACGGTACGGGGGTCACGGTTCGGTGCATGGATTTACATGGAGAATACACGGTATAAAAATGAATAAAACTGGTGCGCAAATTAATTACAGAACTAATGTTAGAGGCTGTCCACACGGAAATGTTTTTTGTGTGTTTCGGTCAGCCATCCATACGGATCCAGCGTTTTCGGGGCCTAAAAACGCACTTTTTTGAAGAAGGTCAAAAAGAAAAAAACGGCACCCCTCCGTTTCGTGTTCGTTTTCATGTAGACGGCAGAAACGTATAGGCCGACGTCATCACCCCTGTGACATCTCATAACAACAACAACAACGGCGGCCTACGTGCTCGTGACAAGCTGCAGCAGATATTCTGCTCCTCTGTACGACGGCTTATTAGGGCGACTGTATGGAAAAACCGGAGGCGAGAGAGGGGGGCAATATTCCGGGGAAAAAAAGTCGCAGAATTGCTACTTTTTTACGATGCTAACAAACTACAAACGCATTTATTTTTCTAATTAACGCCTCGTTAAAGTCCTTATGGTGACGACTGTTGATGCTTATTGTTGGTTTTATTTATACGGGCCAAACTGTCATCTTCTGGATATTTATTGATCGGGTGGCCGGGTGGATAGTAGCCGTAGCTTTCACGTGTTGCCATAGCAACAGCAAACATCCGGTCTCTTCTTCTGCATTTGGTGTATTTTTGTAGCCGAAACAGCGCTGCATAAGGGCCTGGAATATGTACTACAGCGCGCTACAGAGTCGTTTTCATTGGATTCAGAGCTCCGCCTCCTGGCTACTGTTTACATCTTAGAATGCAGTTCAGGCTGTTGCAACTAGCTCAGGAGAGAGACTGTATGACACTAGGTGGTACAACCTGAGACATGCACAATAAAAAAGAATTGCCTTCTGCATTTTGTTTTGTTTTTTCTGTCCCCTCCATTGCCCCGAATTCGTACCGAACCGTGATGTCTGAACTGAGGTACGTACCGAACCGTGACTTCAGTGTACCGTTGGACTCCTAGTCTCTGTTGGAAGATCTGGAGCAATGGCAATGCAGAGTATTAAACTTTCTTTTCTTCAGAGTCATAAAGACACTACACCTGATTCAGTCTTAGGAATCTCAGTCATTATGGAACTGGGCACATGCACAAGCCTCCTTTCTACACCGACAGCTAGCTATAAATGGATGTAGAAACGCCCTTTAACATCCGTTTGCATATTGACACTTGAGTCTGCTCCACCACTCAGACCTGTCAATGAGAAATATAGCTAAGAAAATGCAGTTTGACCAACTTTGTCACAAGGCAGCTGTCATCACGCAAGGCTGTGGCTATTTGTGGTGTCCATACCACTAATTCATCACGTTTTCCACAAACCATCGTCGCTGTAAAATTTCAACTATCATTACTATGAAATGTCAGAAAGATGATCAATGATTCATTAATAGCGCTCATGTTGAAATAGAGGACTAAGTGCTTCACAAATCAGGATAAAATTAAACATTAAAGGGCAGACGACAGCTCAAATGTAAATAAAAAGAACAATGAAGTTCATTACTCATAAATAATCTAAAATTAAGTTCATAAATGTATCTTTGATTGACAGTTTGCAGAGTGCTTTGTAGCCTGCGATACAGTTAGCTACCTCAGCCAAAACCTTGTGTGTGCCTGGTCTGATGTCTCATTGTCTCATTACACATTCCTCCTTTAGAAATACCAGTATTTTTCCATACATGGTTTTCCTGTGCAGTAAAAGATCAGTATTGCTATTTTGGGTACGTTTTACCAATAAATTGAGTGATTTAGATCATCCGAACCCAACTGTGGGCTTGTGTGCAAACAGTGGGATTGTTTGATTGCCGATCGCTCGTCCTATCGAACTTTATCTACTCCTCTATTCATGATGCAGCGTGCCCTGCACATCTGTTACCTGTTTAGTATGTGTTCATGTGCAGCCGCCGCATAGAAATCTGGCTGAATCAATCAGTGGCAGTACTTTGCTGAGCACTCGGAAAATAAAAAGCAGTCTAAAGAAACGTGTTGTGACTAAACCCAAGTTCTTATTCTTAAATCATGAGCTCTTGTCCTTGCTGTGCAAGAGTGAGGGAAGGCTTTAGTGAGATGATCAATAAGTGTGGGCTGCATCAGCTGGAGAGCACTAGAAAGACAAGAGACTTTGAGATCTTCAAAAACTAACCGAACACAATGTTTTATTTGCAAGGGATATTAAAAGGGAATTTTTGATGGCTGCACGCACACAACACGCTACTGAGAGTCTCAATCCTCAGTTACCACAGTCCACATAACAGGGTATCGAGGGCTGAGAATTGCTTTCAAGTAAATCAAGCTTTTCAGGCCCAAGATTTCATCAAAACAGAGAACTACTTCTGCGTAATGATGCTGGATGTGGATTGGGAATTGTGTTTTTTTGTTTTGTATAGATTATTTTCACTGCATTTCGCCTTCATTAGCTGGTACGAAGAGACGGGACGGATAAGGGAAATGTCATTTCACCACGGCTGGAATTTAAACCAGGATGTTGTGGCTCTTCTGCGAAGGAAACATCCAGCTGTGAGATTTATACTGTACTTCTGGAAGTCAGGGTAGATTTCAGGTGTATAACTCGGTGTATATGTATATATCTATATATATATATATTCACACACCACACACACACACACACACACACACACACACACACACACACACACACACACACAAGCTCAATGGTGAAATTGATTTATGGTGATGAGCATTACTGGGAGAGATATTGCAGGATAGGCCTGCTGTAAGAGAGTCCTGCAAAGTTACCTCACACTGAGAATGTCCAGGGTGCAGGTATCTCAGCAGGGATCAAAGTCAACATGTATACTGCGTCTCACTGAATACAGGGAGATTTTTTCCCCCATTTGCCTGCAGAGATACCATTGCCCAAATAGAATTTAGGATTGCCTGTTCTCTTGCTCTTTCAATAGCATCTTTGCCATATTTCTTTGGGTAAAACATGTTCAAAGTGCTTTTGATTGACTGGTTGCATCAAAGGGAATTCCTCACATCAGGGAGCATAAATAATGGAAAGGTGTGCAACGAATGGCTGGAAGGGATGTGAACTTTTCCCTGTGTCCAATTAATGTTTTAGCTGACTTCAGCTCGGGGCAGGTTCACACAATCACGATAACAAGGTGTTCAACTAAAACAAAAGAAGGGGGGTCATGCGTCGCACAGAGGGAAGCAGTCAAAGTAACAATAGGCAAATCTTACATATGGATCTGTTTCGGTGTCTGGACATCGAGCTGCGCAATAGCAATAAAATGATAGATTTCTGAACAGGCATTTATTAAACTTTGCACAATAAAGGAAAATGTTAACAGGGGTACAAAGGCAATGAGATTCTTCTTTCACTGTATGTTTCAACACAAAATATGAAATGGGTCATCAGATTATCAGCAAACAATGAACAGAATGTGACGACTAAGATTAGCTTTGACTCTGCTCCACTGTAGAAAACACAGCATATGTCATCACAGCCACAGCTGTGAACATGAACTGCAATAAGGAACATTTGCATAAAGCACTCATTTACATAAGCCATTGTAGTAGCTATTTACTTGAAGTCACATGTTGTGAAAACTAAATCTAACCTACTTTTGCTCACTTACCCACAAGTTTGGTGTGTTTTGTTTATTTTAAATTGCAGGCACATTAGAAATGCTATGACAACATAATACACCAGTGCCATTATACAAACTAATTGGGCAGTATAAGACCTTCAGCAGTTGAGCTGCTTTAGAGATATATCACACTCATAAAAGAAGAATTAGGGAAAGTAAGAACAAAACAAAAAGTGCTGTTTTCAGCTCAGTTTCCTTCCCATTCAAACGGTCACATCCACATCTCTGAGTAAACTCTTCTTACACTACACATTTGGCTGGTTCATTCAATTGGGGGGTCTAGTGGCTTACTTAAAAGAGCCTTGACCCTAAAAGGTTCAAGTCTCCCTTCCTCCGTACTTTGAACACCTCACTAAAAATTAAAATATATGGTATTTCTGCTGTGCCAACAACAGTATTACTGTCATAGCTCTGGCTATTGGTTCTTTCAGTTTCACTTTTATTCACCAAGGTGGTTACTGAGTCCTAACAAGGTGGTGTAAAAATAGAAATCATCCGGGCAACAAACATGAGCAGTCAAGTGATCATATATGTTAAAATAAAACATGCACAACCATTTCCATTTCTTGAGCCGCAAATGACTAGACATTTTTTACATGGATACTTAAAGTCGTATCCCATTAAAACAAAAAAAAAAAAGGCATGCAACTATCTTGCGATTAAGGGATTAAGGCAAGAGAGATGGACTCAATTAATTTCATGTTCAATTAAGTTTATTACACTTTCTAATGGTTGAGCATTTCGCTTCCTCTTTATGTCAACCGTTTCTCACTATACCACAAAGCTACAGTAACACCAACACAACCCATGCACTCACACCCCATATATATCTGAAATGTTCACTTGCATAAATAGGTACGTTATAACATCAAATCTTAATTTATGCATGGAGAAATAGCCATCTGGTTTTGTATTTTTATTTCTTTATTTTGTCTGCAAAGACAAGCTTTATAAATTAGGTCCCGTGAGACACCAACGTTGCTTTGAAAAGAGGGAAGGACACGTACGCACATGCAAATATTCACATGCAGATGGAATGCACATGTAAGATGATAAATCATTAATGATGCAATTTCAGAGTGGATTTTCCCTCACATTTGTATGGATCTATGTTTTGACAAACTCAACCTCCGTGAATCAATATGTAATTGCTTATTGCTGCTTACAGGAAAAACAAACTCAATGCTCAAATGAATAGATGAAAGTTAATGTTGACCCTTTCTGCTTGACTGCCTTGCCCATCATATTTTCTCACATGCTCCACATAAAATCGCACCCTCTGTTTGAGGATTAAAAGTTTGCAGAATAAAAAAACAAAAAACAAAAAGAAAAGAAAAAGTCAATGAGCTGCATTAACCAGAGATCAATTATCACATATTTTAAACAAAAGAAACAGCAAAAAGGCTCGACTGGTTTCAGCAGAAGAAATTCTGGCTCCGGCAGTTACCACATTAACTTAACTTCCACATTGTTGTCAAGGTAACCAAACATTAAGTTTATAATCCTCAATCTAGAGTGCCCCAATGGTTCAAACGAAGAGTCTTACTGCATCTCTCTTTCATCCCTCTGTAGGACACACGCATGGACATGCTGTCATCTAAGCCCAACTTGAGTGGTTGGAATATTTACTGCTGGACATGTCAGTGTAAGAATACCTGTAGATGCAGCTGACATTTTCTTTCTGACTGAATCATAGCTGTGGTAGTGATGACAAAGTAATACCTTTCTTTAAGATTATCTTATTGCTATCATCCGATGGTTTGAAGAGGGCTTAAGTGCTGTTGAAATGGTGCAGCATCTGTGAAAATGAATTTCCTGTGAGTACACCTAGTGCTCCATCAACAGCATCTATTTTCAATGAAAGAGATGCTCAGCTTGGAAGTCAACGTTCGACACATTTATCACATGACAAAGTGAAATAAAGTGTGATAGCAGTAATCAGATTGTACGTCACTCACTTAGTGCACCTGCATCCTATTATAGTCTTCAGATGTTCATGCGCATTTTATGGATATTGCCAGCAAGAAACCCGCCCTAATGTGAACTGCATCTAAAGCTGTGGTGCTTTACACTGCCGCACTGGCAATTTATATTTGAATGTTCCATAGAAGTGTAACAAATCTTTGCTTTTCCATGTGTAGCAGCTTAAGGGGCACAATCATTATCCAAGACATTGCCTTTAACTGACAAAGACTCTGTAGCTGCCCTGCGTATAATAGAAATCAGTTTTAGGAATGTGGATGATGGCGGGTGCTGCATGATGGAAAATAAATAAATAAATTCCAAGTTCATCATGCAAATTCATCCTCCCAACCGTGGCACATTCTTCAAACAGACACCTCCTCTGGAGAGAGGGAGACACAGTCTGATAAAGAGACAAATGAGCTATCGTTCCCCACACCGGCCTCTTTTCTTGTGTGCTCTGTTCTCCTGTGTGTGTGTGTGTGTGCGTGTGTGTGTCTGCGTGCGAGCAAGCAAATGACAGAGGGGCGGTGTGGGGATGGCAGGGTAGGGGCTTCAGTGACCTTTGCAATGATGACAAGCATGTCCAGGAACAAGGCTGTGCATGTGGGCTTTATTTTATCCTAAGCGATTACTGATCTCTGGCGTATGCGAAGGCATGCTCATAAATAGTTGTACCTACTCAAGAAATGTTGCACCTATCCATTGCTACTACAGCAGGAATCCCAATTATGTAATTACACAATAATTACATATGATTAAATTATGTATGTTTCCCAGTAGAACAGATGTTGTTTTGACACAAACCTACCTGGAATATAAGAAACAAAAACATAGATATTTATCGCTTTGGACGGCAACCATTATTTAAATTATTTCATTCGTTGTTAAATGTCAGAAAACAGTGAAACATGACAATCACAATTTCTCATAGGTCAAGGTGTAGTCTTAACATTGCATAATATTTAATATGCATCGATATAAATAAGGGGAAAAAGCAGCAAAACTGTCATGTGAAAGGCTAGAATTTGCAAATAAATATCATAGAGGGTGTGAAACTACAGTACAGCAGTGCCACAAGCAATCGTGCAATTGCTCACTGAACACCAACAGATATGTCTCACATGTTTCTTCCTGTCCTTTCCTCTCCTCTCAGCAGATAATGTATTCAGATATTCCAACAAGGTGATAACAAAATTGCCTGACATTTCCAGATTTATTGCTGTATTTTTTTATTATCGCCAAAGAAATATACAGAGATTCTGTCCCATAAATCATAGTGAGAGAGCAATGCAGACACTATTGTGTTTAGCCCATTGCTACCATTTTTGGATTAGAAATAAATTGCTGGCTCATTTTCACAAATGGAAACGAAAACCCAATGCTGGAGCCACTGCGTGACTTTCTCAAGAAAGTGTTTATCAATGGATGGATTTCCTGAGTGTTGGTGCAGCATCGGGATCAATTCCGATTAGCTCTTACTGGTCTTGACAATGTACTTAGATGCTTCTGCATTTTGTAATATTTGTTTCCTCTCTTCTCTCCCTCTGCATTTGCCTACACACATTTCTTCACAGAAAAATACACTTCAATGCAATATAAAAGAGGAGGATTTATGTATACATGTCACAACAACGGATGACATACATTTGAGATTAATGCGCCAGCATTGTAATAAAAATTTACAAGGCCATGCAATCGATGCTGTGCGAGGGACTACTCGTGTTCTTTACCACCATCTTCCTACTATACATACATTATGCACAATGCACAAAGTTTTGAATACATATTGCTCAAAATTCATTTCACAAATAAAACCGTTACTGGTTTCATGACGCAGTTGGGAGCTTGGGTGGTTATTGGGAGTAACTGGGTGTTATTTTGTGCAGAATGATGACGACAATGATGATGATTGCCCGAGCTTACACACTCTACCCAAAGTGACATGTTTTGTGTTAGCAAACACATTTAGCCTCGAAGGGGCTCCGACCTTTCCCGGCAATGTGGAGGGCAAAGGATCCGACAGAGACTTTTTTAATATTTATGGGCTTTTTGATGCCCCACAAGGTCAGAGCAGATGTTCTTCCTACACTTCCTCGATAGCTCTACCCTTTGAATCTGAGAAGATGTTTTTCTGTTTAGAAATCCCTTTTTCATGCTCAAAGTCAGCACATCACTGAGAAGGGTACTGAGAAAGGATTTTAGGCAGTTTACTTTCAACTCGGGGACAAGAATGTTGGCCCGAAGTGGAGCATCTGCCTGCCTGGCTGCTCCGCTATCTGCGGCTTACATCTCATATTACCATTTCTGCAAGGTTAAAAGCTTCTGTGCTCTTTCGACCAGAGGGTCAGTGAGAAACTGATGAACAGATCAGCTCAACATTGATGGGTATTCTCTGACTCCTTTGATTATTTAAATTTTAATTTGAAATATGCGAGGCACTGAGCACATGAAGGTACCAAAAATACGCCCAGGAATTATACGTCTAATTAAAAAAAAGCTGTGTTAAACCTAATGGACTTCACAGCTATATATATCACATTCAAATATATCCCATTTTAATCAAAGTTCATGCACAATGGTTTCATTTTCATACCTTCTCCTATACCTTCTCATATTCACAACAGCAGTTGCTTGAAGAGAGATTTCATGATGGCAACTCTCTGTGGAAGATGAGTCTAAAAAAACACATGAAGCCACATGCATGAATTCATTTTCACACCGCCAACATTAAGCATCCCAGCATATAAGAGCGACATCCACCTCACACATTTAGAAGCTGAAACAAGGAAATGGTGTTGCTCTCAGACTCACAGATGCATCATGTTTAAAAGCAAAGCCTGCACTGCCACTGCTCACAGAGCAGTAAAGCAACAGGTCTGTGGAGACAACTACAAAGATGAATTTGGTCTCATCATATGGAAACTCACAGCAGACCCAGGATCTCAGAGGCGAGTGTGTCGACACAATATTAAATTAAAGCCATAAATGAATACAATAAACATATAGTATACCGTAATGTTACACATCAAATCAATATTGCCCAAAATAGGGCATACTTATACAGCCACTGTACCTATTGAGCCAAGATATTACCTGCAGAAGCACTTGAACGAGTCCCTGAGTAAACATAAACCAGTACACTTCATTTTCCATCATTTCCGTAGCTCTTAAATGTATTCTGTCAAATAATGCTACGGCTCAGAGAGTGTAGTACATGCCCCGCCTTGACAGTAACATCATGGCAACATATCCAAGAGGAAGAGTTTTTAAGAAATGTATTCAACTTCAGATTATTTATTTCAGACAGCCTGGAAATTTCAACCTCTTATTTCACTTCATACTTTGTTGGGCAGTGGCCATCTTTCAAACCCAGTCTCTGATTCCAGCCTCTCAAATGAGATTATTTCCTGCTTTTCTTTGTCATATTCAGTATGATAGTAAAATAAAGTTTGGGGTATTAACAAGTAAGACATTTGAAGATGTCATGTGTGAAGTTGTGATTTCCATTTTTGGACTTTTAATAGACTAAATGATTATAAATTAATTGAAAATAATGATTGGAAGTTGCAACCTGCTACTTTCGCATGTCAAAGAGTCAGATGTAGGGACAGAATAGGTACATTAATGTTGAGCATGTTAAGCAATGTAAGACCAGCAGAAGTGCCTCATTTTACCTTTACTGAAGGTGGTTAGCAGTAACTTATTCTCCCTTTCCCTCATTAAGTATTTCCCCTCATTAAATGTAGTTCTTTCTATCAAGCTAGAAGCTGCAGAAATACCTGATCTGGCAAATAAACACAACCATAAAACCAACATCCATCTACTTTAGTGTACAGAAGGCAATGTCCACCTTGCTCTCACACACCCTGATAACTGTCTATTCACCATATGGCTGCAATTCTGAACCCTGCAGTGCACACACTATGGACCTAACTATGCTGTTTAACTGGGTTTGTCAGCGAGCCAAATTGATCCACTTAACTTTTAACTCATTGTTTTCTACCTTGGGAAAAAACACTTCTATTTAAAAAGACAAAATGGGGCATTTGTTGAAACTCTCCGCTCCATTTACAACAGCTAAGGGGATTTAGTGAGCTATGGCCTGAATCAGATTGAGAAAGTATAGTGGCCACAGTGGCAAGGTGCCATGGCAATAAAGTTTTAGATGTGAAGAGTTAACCAAGAGCAAACTGTTGGATATAGTGGACATGCAGCTGTCTAAACTCGTAATTCTGTGAAATGAGCCGTGTCATACAGTACAAAATGTGCAACTGATGTACAAAATGTGAGCATGAAAAATGTTTTTGCCTCCCACCAAACCATTAAATGAGGTCATGACTAGAATCTCTCTCATATGTTCATTTGCATTCAGCTCAGACACTATTTTTTAATTGTTAAAAGGAATATTAGGGTCATTCTGCTTTTTTGATGGGAGTTAGATGAGAAGCGTGACATCAATTTTATGTATGTACATTAAATGGTGAAACTATTTCAGCTTCTTAGCTTGGCTCAGCATTAGAGGTGTGGAGATTCTGCGATGCATCGCGAGTGGACGTGAATGACTCGCCATCGATGCAGGGACAGAGAACATAATCAGTAGTTTGGTTTGATTTCAGCTCAGTAGGAGTTTTAACTGTGTTTTGCTGTCATTTACTGTCTGTCGTGGCTGATTCTCTCCTCTCTTCTGAGCTCCGTTTCACCAAGGACTTACTTCGGCAGTCTGCTAGCAATATTAGCTGTTCTCTTGTCAACAATGTTGGGCTTACAAAAATGTGTATGGGTGGCTGTAATTCAACCATGGTGTTGTTAATCCCGTTTTGAGATGCAGTGACTTTAAGGTAAAAAAAGAAAGAAAAAGAAGTCCACTAGGCACCGTGCTCATTCATGCTGTGTAAAAGGCTGTAGGCATTCAGCACCCTGTCTGAGAGCTGCTGTGTGATTACAACACACGTGTAACGCACTGTGAGAAGAAGTTATGTTTTGTTTTTGTAATGTTTACGTACTGAGGTGGCTCACTCATACTGGAATTGAAAAGATGCAGCTTTTTACATTGTATACTGTCGTAGTCTGATTTAACATTTATCTGACTACTTTTATTAATTCATGAAAAAGTAGCCATTGTTGTATAGAATATTGAGGATACATTTAGAAGCATCCAGGATTGTAATTGAATCGAATTGTGAGGCCAGTGAAGATTCACAACTGTACTGATCATTAAGACTCAAAATGGGGAAAAGGCTAGCCTGGTTCTGTCCAAAGGTAACAAAATCTACCAGCAACACTAAAGCTCACCAATTGACATGTTATATATGTACAGAAACCAAAATATAATAATGACAGTTTGTTATTTTTGTAATAATTATTAATTATCTCTCTAGACAGGGCTGTTTTCTCAGAGAAATGCTTGACCCTCACCTGGGACAGTCTATGATACCGTGAACAGCATGCATGATCGAGGTGCAACCGACCATGGATCGTCATGGTATCGTCTACATAAGCATGGTTTTAATCTGATCAACAGAAAGAAAAGGGAGCAAATATAACTTTTAGAGATGCCCCAATCCCATGTTTCTGCCAAGGATACAGACTGCAGATCATCAGGATATTTTAAGACACTTACAGATAGTGTTAGTAAGTTACACAGGCCATAATTCCCTCATTTATTTTATATTGCTGTGAAAACATCTTCAAACAAATGTATTAATTCAAGTTTCTCCTAAAAAAAATACATCTCACCAGATTATATTTGAGCAAGTTGACGTCATAATTTACCTTCAACAATTAACCATTTTTACCGAACAGAGCCTGGATGCATCATAATGTAACTCAAAGGAACCGATCGTATGTTAGCCGTTAGCTTTGGTGTGGCCAATGTTGCTAGCTCTCCTTCTGATGATTTCAACCAAATGTCTTGCACAGTGTAGCATAATCAAGGATCAGTGACTAAAGCATTAATAGCGATCCCTCGTAAGATATTTTCACTGAATATCGGACAATGACCAGGAGTTCAAGTACACCACTAACGCTTGACTCACTAGTTTGCTAGTTTCCTACAAAGTGGTGTGAGAAAATATCAACACACTTGATTATCACTACATTATGTTTTGTGGTACTATATTCTCAATAACACTATTGATTTCTCTGATTGCACAAAATGTAGTGCTATGGTGTTGGATGGGGGGACAGGGACTGCGACAAATGTAAATGCAGATCTTTTTTTAACTCAGATTTTCATATGGCGGTGTGTTTCTTAAACTGAAAAAAAATGAAAATAAAGCAATAAATTGAGATGTAACCTCTGTCCGTCTCACTAGATTCTTACCGATACACAGCCCTTTTTTCTACATAAAGAAAAAAAAGGTTCTTCCTGAGTTCTTCTCAGTTTCTGTTGTGCTTGCTTAAACATTTAAACGCATGTAAACCTTTATTGAGTCACAACTCAGCTCTTTATTTTCAGGACTAATCAAATGCAGGTTTAAACTTGTAATCTTCACTGCCGAGTAACAAAAGAAAGGACTATGAAGTCTTTTTTTGAATTTTGTTGATGCAAACTATAGAATAATTCCCTTTGATCTGGCTTGGATAATGACACAAAGTGAAATGGGCACATGATATTCCCCCCATCAATCAAGGTTATAAAGTTATAAAAGTTCATGCTACTTGTAGTTCAAGTAAATTTGATGGCTCTAGTCAAATATTCAGCAAATTTAGTATTGATGGACATACTGAAATTGATTTATAGCCAAATGTATAAATAATTAATCAATACAAAAGGCCAACAAACAAAATTCGCATTTTTGGACATTAATCACATCCCCACCATGCAGGACGACTGGAGTCATATTTCTTGAGAAGCACATGAACATAATTTCTAGTTATTGGGCCAAGTTACATGTGTGTAGCTTTTTCCAGCTCACAGGGATTTGAGCTGAAGTGGCAGACAACAAATAATAATAACAAAGCAACACAAACTCTACAGTTCTGCCCCTACGTGACCTAAGAAACAGTAAACAGTTAATAACACATTATGATAGATACAACTAAAGGTGATACAATAACAGTAAAATCAATAACAAGATGGAGTGTCTGAAATACTGACTTAGAAGAAGAATACAATATTTTGCGTTCTGAGGGGCCCGCTCAGAAAACTTTACTATTAAGGAAGGAGGAATGACCAGGAATGACCTACCAGAGGACGTTAGACTGCATTCAGGCTCGCAGGTGGAGGTCAGCTATATATTCTGGAGATAACTATTCAATCATTACATTTAAAAAACATTCTTATGGTCTTGGAGCCAATGAAGTGAGTTTAAAACCGGTGCGATGTGTTCTCTCTTCTTTTATGGGGTTTATGTCGGACTATTTCTTGGCTGGGAGCAGTTCAATTTATTCAAGCTGGGTACAATTCCATAGCCAAGTTGATAGACAGGTGAAAATGGTGTGCCCATTTCATGCTCTTGTGTCATTATCCAATCCAGAAGGGAATTATTCTATAATTTGCATCAACAAAATGCAGACTTTGTGTTTTTGTTTCTTTTGTTGAAGCTCTTTATTCTGTCGTGAGGATTTATTTATTTTTTTAAGTAGCTGATCTGCAGCTTCATAGTCCTGAAAATAAATAATGTACTTGTAACTAGCTAAAGCTTTGGACAATATTTTCAGGAGTCATGGTCAGAAGCAGGCAAGCTTGAGAGAATGCGGGAAGAACTCAGGAAGATAAACACTTGTTTCTATGTTATGTTTTTAACTAGCAAATTAATGAGTCATATATGTGCCGTATCATATACTGTCCAATGCGAGGGTCAAGCGTTCCTCTGTGAAAGCAGCCCTGTCTAGTGTAATTATTTTTGATTAATGCTGCTTTGCTTAGCAACAAACATATAAACTCTGTAGAAAAGAAACTGCCTCTATTCAAATTGTTGGGAAAGGTTACTAGAGGGTGAACACCACTCAGAAAGAAAAGCCCTGACTATCACAAATTGCTGCCATGACAGTGTTAGAGCGAGATGCATTGTTAGATTCTTTCCTTTAAAATCCAAATTGCTCAACGGTTATTCAAACGATACCTGATGTAACACAAGCTGAGAGGTATTTGTTTGGGTCTGGGAGGATTTTACAGTGACCACTGATTGTTTATGTGACATGACTGTCATTTAGTTTTCTTTTCTGGATTTATTATTGAAAACAAAAACTGCCTCTCAGTGATATCCATTCTTTTGACTTTGACCCTGCAGTTTAAAACAATGAATATCACTGCAGATCACACTTTACATACTCAATTCATAGAGGCACTTATCATAAATTCACCATTCCTCCATCAGTCTCTGTCCGACTGTGTCACTCTCTCTCTCTCTCTCTCTCTCTCTCTCTCTCTCTCTCTCTCTCTCTCTCTGCCTCCAAGCTTTCTTTGGCAATTTCTCTTCCTGCCTTTTGCTGCCTTTTCCTCCACATCTCAGCTTGTGTCTCTGCTGAAATCACACTAGAAAGAGACACAAGGCCTGCAGCCATGATGCATCTGTCTTTATTAAAACAATCATTATTAGTATAATTAGGGGTGGGAATCTCTTGGCACCTCACGATTCGATCCAATTACGATTCAGAGGTCAACGATTCGATTATAAACCGTTTCTTTAATATTTTATTAAAGAAAAGGCTTTTCTTTGTCACAAGTAGATATGACTTCCAATGAACACAAAATCCTCCTATTACAGGCAATGAGCATATCCCTGAGAGAGAAAAACAGTATACTGTAGCCTATATACAAATATTTCAATGCAATAATCAATGGAGCTTGCATTTCAACATCACAGTGTAGCGGCCTGTGGTCTCACGTAGGATGGTATCTTACATTACATACAGAGACCGAACACAGAGTCTGTCGGTGGAACAAACAACAAGGCCGCTGCCGTATTTATGCCGACAACGTTGTGTTCAGTGTTCACGTAGCCGCTACCTTGTTAGCCAAAACAAGCATTTTCCTATCGTCTTAACGGACAGACTTAACAAACCATGACTTAGGACTTTTTACTAAACGTCGTTACTTTGGCCTACTCTTTATCTGTAAATTGTAATGAATTTTTGAAAGCGACCACTGCTGTGAACACAGCTCCAAAAGCTGTACCGATCACCGATCCCCCTCCGGGTAAAGGTATAAAGTCGGACAGTGCGCCGTTTAGTTTCACAGTTTGTCTGGGACTTCCACATGTACAAAGCAGTAATAGTGTTTATTTCGGCCAGTGATGTGATGAAACATTATCGGTGTAAATGCAGCAGGTGCCGGTCGGATTTTTCTCTCAGCCATGTCTCTGTTATGCGTTCCGTAAACAATACGGAATAAAAATAATTGTTTTTTGACATTTGGGAATCGATTCAGAATCGTCCACATCCGCATCGCGATGCATCTAAGAATAGATTTTTCCCTCCACCCCTAATTATTATCATTGCATATAGAACAAAGTATGTTGTCAAAAGCATTTGATCTAAATAGGGAGGTCAACAAATCATCGGTGTTCCTTTATTCCTGTCCTTTATTCCCTGATTGAGCAGTGTTGTGGAGATGTGTTCAAATACAATCAATCATCAATCAATGATAAATAACACACACTGATACAGGAGAGTATTTATCGGAAAGTTTGTAATTATAATTGTTGATTCATAATATGCACACTGAGCACTCAAGCATGCAAAGCTGGACTGTGTAAATTCAGCCAAAAACCCATTTGTTTACTCTGAAAATGTGATCGCCGGAAGTGATTATTCAATCCAGTCACTGTATAATTAAAAACAGTCTGCTCAGAAGAACCTGGCTGCACTACTGAGAGTCTGCTTACTTCTTGCTGGGATGGCGGAAATGCAGTTGAATCAAAGTTTGACTCAAATATTGGTCTACGTAATGTGTAAAAAATGATTGATTTTGGATCCTAGACTTTTCAGAAGTACAGCTCATGAGGAGTGGAAGTCCTCTATTTACACATCAGTAGCTGAAGCTGTTGCAGCTTTGAACAGAGAGGACAATTTATGTATGTTTCAAACACAGGAGCCCAGGAGTCGGCTCTGGTGTTACCTCCAATGGAGTGAGATAAATGCTTGCTCTTCCATGCACTGGTAATAAAAATGATGGGTCATCAATTGTAGCACACACCTGTATAGTGGTATGTTTATACACTGTGCCTCACTTTTAATTTTTCAATGTTAGCTGTATTATGTAGAGACGTTCCGATACCATTTTTCCCCTCCTGATACCGATCCCGATACTCATGCTGTGGGTATCGGCCGACACCGAGTACCGATACCAGTGTGTTTTTTAAAAAAAAAGAAAAGAAAAAGATCATCATACTACGCCTGCCTGATTAACATTATGGTAAGGCCTGGCTCAGGTTAAACCCTTTGTAAAACATGAATGAATACAGCAAATGGAAGCCATTTATTTTTAAATAGAACAGTATAAAAGAGTACTGCAAATTTGCAACACTTGTGCCACCCCTCGAACTTGAATCTTTGCATATGTTGCACAGGGCTCTCAAGTTTTTAACTTAGTTTAGTGTGAGATTTTGGCTTAAGGTACCACAGCCAAAATCCACAGGCAGCATTATTTCCAAGCTTCCCATTCATTGTCTATGTAAGAAGCTGTGCAATGCTTTCGTGCCGCGGCAAATTTCGAGAGACGGGGCGCCACCTCCTGCAAGCTCTCGAAAATCGTTTAAACTGACCATTGTCGATCTAAAATAAAGTCAGATTCAGCAACTGCATAGCTTATTTCTCACATAAAATGTTTTCAGAAACACATTTCGGTGAACTATTTTCATAAAATAAGATGTCTTTTTTTAATTATCACGATAATTTGTCTGAGTGAGAAATACTAGATGTGGCGTGTGAGCGTGTGAACAGGTTGAAATTAGTGTGTCTCACTCCCAATGCACAGAGCCCTGTGTTGCATGTCGCCGTCTGACTGGTGGGAACATCCACTGTGAAGTAGGAGGAAAAAAAAACCTCAGTTACAATGCAACATATGAGCACACTTGAGAACTCAAAACAACAACTACCTGCACTGGGGGAGACGGAAAGGAGGAGGGAAGTGTACCAACGCAGACATGAGTGTGTGACTCATAAGCCTGGAGAGTTGCCTCGCCCAGCCTCCCAGTCAATGCCTCAGTGTTTCAGGATGTCATTGCAATAACACAGCAAGTTGCCATGGAGACGTCCTTGATTGGGAAGTACTGATAAACTGCCGACATGATGCCCTAACATTAGCTCCTTTTATCAGATGTCAGGTGACCAATTCTTCTTCGCCCCTCGAAAAAACAAAGAAGAAGAACTGTGTTAAAGCTAACGGAAAAATAAATTAGGTAGTATCGGATCGGTGCCTGGACTCCAGTACTCGCTGATACCGATGGCAGCATTTTCGGCAGTATCGGAGGCATTTCCAATACTGGTATTGGAATCCGAACAACTCTAGTATTATGGCACACTATTCAAGGTCAGCCTCAGCTCCTATAGGTTGATAATAAACTCAATTACAACTACAAAAATGCACACACTAAGACCTTTAAGCTACTGAGTTGTCATATCCCTGTGATAAACCCCCAGATATTATTTTATACTATTATATATTAAAAACAGTGGCCTTATATCCACAAACTGGCATTTAAAGAATATTTGTTAGTTATGATCAGGATTGAAGATGGTTAAAAATATAAATATATAATATTTTTAATGCCAGTTTTTTGACAGACAGTATCAGAGCAATATTTGATAAGTGAGGCACAAATATGAATATGTACATCACAATTATTATTACTAATAATGATAATAATCATACAGTATTTAGATGCGTTTTAAATCCAGTCAAGTCAACTCAAGTGTGACTATTGACAAATTTAAACCAAACTTAAATCATGAAAGGTTTACCCTGTGAGCGTTAAAAGCACACTTTAAAAGCACATTTGGGGCCTTCAGGCTGACATGAAGCCAAATTAAATTAATTCACATAAGTGCCACAGCAAAATCATGAATAACTGCCAGCTTTTATTTTGGATTCTCTTGGTTTAAATTTGTGATCGTCAGTTCTCAATGTCAGTCTTTGTCATAATATGAATTAACTGGTCTGTATTGTATTTACAAAAATCTACAGCCTTGCATGCTTGTTCCTGTATTACTTTCCTCCTTTGAAAACGATTAAATAGTCGTGAGCATGTCACAGTGCAACATCAATCTGAAGCATTATGACTAATGGTTTGATCTAATGACGAAGAAAAAAATGGGACAAAAAAAAAGCAAATTATATTTATTAGTCCGCGGAGCACACTGTAATTGCTTTAGAGATACATTAGGGGCAGCATTTTAGGTCCTAGTGATGAAGTCGGGAGCAGCTTCAGACATAATTGAGAGGCTGAAATATTGTTATTGTGTCTGTGTCTCTAAAATAACTTCATTTTCAACAACACATCCATTTCCATAATGTCAGATATAAATCAGTGCAAATATAAACGTGACCTAATAACTCTTGAAGATGCTCCATAGTGTACACATATATACACACATTATGGAGAGGAACACGATGACATGCACATGTGGCTTACATGCCAATGATGAGTCAAAACTAGTCAAAAAAGATCTTTCATTGAGGATCGTCTACTGTAAATCTTTGTCAGGTGTACAATAAAATACTTCCAACAAGCTGAATAGTGATTGTCCTCCCTTGTGTAAAGAATAAAATCTATGAAGCACTGGCAACATCTCAGCAAAGCAGACTAGGAGTCTATTAAATGCAAAGCTCTATTAAGTAGTGCCATGAACCTTGGTATAGACCCACTTGAAGAACTTGCAGTGCAGTCCACAACAATAATGGAAAGCGTGAATCATCCCACATCAATACAGTAAATAAGTCTACCTCAAACACTGAGGTTACAAATTGGAGTTAAGCCGAGAAGATGCATGCTTTGCACAGCAAAAGACACGCTCACAAAAAGTCAAATAATACAAATCCAAGCAGAATATGATATCACAACTCATCACAACAACAGTAAAGGCTTGCTTAAAATTTAATGAGTTAAACATCTTGGATACTTCGGGTAAGAAGATGTGTCAAAACTGTAAACCATCTAAATCAGACAGAATTATGCCCTCTTAATTGCTTGTTCATTCGTTTTTGTTTGAATAGCGCAATATGTTGAAAAAAGGGAAAAATGTTACTCACATTTTAAAAAATATATTCAATTAGCGCTCTCTATGTTAGGCAACACCTATCATGCTTTGAAGAGATAAATAAAGCAGTTCTTCACAGCTTACTTCCCAAGCTTCATGATATAAAATGAGTTATTTTTTTTTTTTTATTTTTTTAACCATTTCATTTATTTTTGTGTCAACTGAGACCAAGTACATGTCACTGAGTTTTCAGTTTTCAGTCGTGTCTTTACTGTATTTCATGTTCCTTTATGTTGTCATTCTAAGATAAATACACAGCATAATGTACTGGATTGGGACCAAAGGGTTTAAGTTAAGGTTGAGCTGTACTAACAGGGACGTTGGTTGCCCTTCTCCTTTCCTTAAATTTTTCTTCTTTTTTTACTGTCGAGCCTCTAGAAATATTATGTAGGCCTAAACCTGCTACATACAGTGTCCATGTTATGGAGAGTCCAATTTAAAAAGTGCATGAGAAAATATTTTACCGTATGCAAGAGAATAAAGATATGTTTTAAAACAACATTTAAAAACAAACAGATGAAAAAAGGTGCAATGGGTAATGTGTTTCACTCTGTTATCAGTCCTTTTTAGATGAGACTGAGGAATTGTTAACAGATGTCAGCTGGAGGATTGAAGAGACCTAATGGTACTATAGGGGGTAAGTAGATTTGTATTACGAATAGATGCAAAATCATGCAGGGCTTTAAAATCAAGGAATAGAAGTTAGAATTTAATTAAATATTTTAAAGGGAGGAGTGCAAGGAGGCAAGGATTGGGGTTTTATGTTCTGTTTTACAGCTGGACAACAATTTAACAGCAGCAACAATTGCAAGAAAAAAAGCATCTGTCTGGCAGATTCAAAATATAATGAAATGCAATCATCAATTCTGGAGGATATTCGTGCATGAACAATGAGGTTAGACGGTGGTACGAAGTCCCCAATTTCAGATATAATTCACCACTTAAAATAAAAATCCACAACTCTCTGAAAAAATATCGCTATGAAAGTTTTAGATTCAAGTCACATTTATAGAGCAACTGTGAAAATCACCCCCTGCATTGTGCATTTGAGGTCCTCCCCTCAGGCCGGAGACTCAGAGTGCCTTGTTTAAGTCCAGTAGGACTAAGAACTCTTTTATTCCCTGTGCAATACATTTGCTGAATATGCACAATTCTTTGGACACTCCTGTATGTGAAATTTAATTTGATGTTCACGATAGTTTTTTAAACTTAAAATAGCATGTGTTTTTTATCTGTTTTATCTCTCCTTGTTGTATGTCCTTGTGTATCTTGTGTTTATGTGTACCTACCTGGCAACAAGACAAGTTTCCCTTTTGAGACAATAAACCTTAACTGAACTGAACTGAGAACACAATTTAGAACAACAAACGTAGACAAAAGTGCTTTACAAAGAGTTTGAATAAAAAAAAAACGGGAACGATCAGATAGAAACACAGGTGAATGTAAGTAAATTAATAAAAGCATAGAAAATATCTTTCTAAAATAGTAACACAAAATGCATTGTACAACTAAATAAAATACAAACAAATAAAAACCAGAGTGTTGGCAGATGTGAATTCATGACGATAATTTAAAGGCTAAAGGAAAGAGATGAGTCTTAAAATGGTAAATAAAAAGGTACCAATAAAGGGGGAAGACTGTTAGTGGAAAACTCTTGCACAATTTAGGGCCAACAACTGAAAATGGTGGACCACCTTTTGTTTTTAACTGTGTGGAATGGAGGGCAGTGTTTGGTCACCAGATGTGAGGGGTCGGGAGGTGGAATAGGAGATTAGCAGCTCAGAGATGTAACATGGTGTCACTCCATGCAGTGCTTCAAAAAAATACTTAAAATCAATTCCGTCCCTCAGTGGTAACCAGTGAAGAAACGACGTGGTGTCTCTTCCTGGTACCAGCTGAGGACGGATAAAAGAGGAGATGCCACGGCTTCATAGTGTGTCATTTAATTGGGGAACAACACATGTTCAGTAAAATCTGGTCAGCACTTGCCGAGAGGCTGACGCACAATCACGGAACATGGGAATGATTGATTTGTTGCACCGAGGCATCCGCAGGGAGGGTGTCATAGAAGCCTACTTCATGCTCGACAATTAATATTCTGCAAGATCTTAAATAAAAGATCCTCAATACATGCTTTCTACTTGAAAACGCTCTATTGTATATCGGTCGCCATCCTAGCATATCCAAAACGTTTGGTCAAACCGGGAGCATCCAAAGAGCACCTGAGTGGACACTGTCCCTTTTTTTACTAGCACCATCACTGTCTTGCTGCTGCATTTTGAACAAGCTGCGGGCATAGTAGGGCTGACTGACTGATTCCTACAGAGAGAATTGCAGTAGACAAGGAACTATAATGATGGGTCACGCTGGATGAGGAAGTGCCGTGAAGCACCACGATTTCCGGAGAAGCGTGAGTGTATTAATGGATACTAACTGGCACTGGCTGGCAATCTTTGGTGATAAGTTTGGGCATCTAGCCTATCACTCTGCATGCCACGAGTGAATCTGTCAAGAAAGTGCACTGATAAGCTACGACAAACAATATGAATAATACATTATATATGATGTAAATTTTATAATTATGATAAATGATAAAATATGCATTCAATGCTTTTAACTTTCCGCCCCTCTCTTCCTGCTGTTCTCCCGAAGATTCAATTCCCCCAATACACCTCCCACATCAACTTTCAAAATCTATCTACCATATTTATTAGAAACAGCCTACCGTCACTCCTGTTTGTGATTGGGGTCTTAAAAGACATTTTCACGAAAATCACAATGTTTGTTGTTTGGTTCACAAATAACGTTTTTGAATTTTTCTGAAATGTGGAATAAAAATGACCTAATTGAAAGATTTGCAATGAATCTAAATTATTACAGGATCCTGTATTGGTAATGGGCATGTGAATGACATGGAGTTCTCCACAGTAATTGCTACAGTGAGGACAAAATTGAGACTGAAGGCATATTTAGCAAAGTTGTAGCATGCTGGGCTATTGGACATTACAGTAATTGATCCCTAATTCCTCTTTCTTTCAGCGTGGGTGGGCACTAAACTACATTTTCCAAGTAAGCCATATGTGGTTGTTAGTCTTGAGGGAACTGGAGGCATTAATAGAAACCCTGACCTGCATGAATTTCTACCTCTTAATGAAATATATTGTACACACGGGGGGATGCATTCAGAGTCAAGTGCAACTTTAAGTGTAAAGTGCACCCTTTGGCAACTTTTTTTTTCTCCATTTAGAGAACCATCATTCACCTGTGGCAACAGTAAAAAAGTATGTACTATTTATTTCATGTTCTAGAGGCTTGTGCATAGTGACTTCTTCATAAACTAACAGCATGTCGTAGTATATAGTATAAAGTGTATAGGTAGAATGAAGGTTTGAATTAGCGTATTTCTGAATTTAATAAACAACTGAATGCTTTTCCTCACTGACTGATGAAGCTGCATGATCACCCCTCCACATCCGTTACGTCTACTGTAAGTGTCTCAGAAACAATGAGAAGCTGTACTTATTATGGAAAACAGCTCATTAATATCATCAACATGCGTTATCGTTATTAGATATATATGAAATGCAGATACGGTATCTTTCCTGTCATATAGGCCTTTCAACTTAACTGTTGTAAGTAAGTTCCTTCAATATTAATTAAGAAAACCTTCTTTAATATGTATGTTACGACCTTGAATATTTTTTACTGTGATTCAGCATGCAACATATAATGGAAAAAACAATAAAATAATTACAAATAAAATTTAATAAAAATAAAAAAAACAAATAAATAGATTTATGTTAATTGTTTATAAACACACATGGCCCCAATGAGGTAGAGCTATTTCTAAGCAGAAAGTCAGATTCTTTCATTTCTTCTACGGCTTCAAATGCTTCTCTTAAAAATAGTCCTGTCAGACTGTCATCTGACTGGTCAGTATCACTAAAATCTCTGTGGGCACACTTAAACCTGTGTCCTCCGCTGTCACACCGACTGTGAGCTGTCCCGGACTACCCATCTATTGCCCGTCATCATGTCATCCTACATGGGATAAAATACCCCATTATTATCCCTGATGACACCCAACGCCAGTTAGATTACTGCACTGATCGTGCAGGCATGCCACACCAGTTAAATAAGGTCACCTTGACTGATATTTGAGCGAAAGATAAATAACTCAAAATGTGTACAAAATGTATACATTTTACTTTTAATTTTATAAAACCAGTGTGGTATGCAAATGTCTCCATGCCACTAGGCATCGAGACGGAGACCTTCTGGGCGATGACGAGATTATCGTTAAACGCGATATTGCATGGCCACGATAATAGCCTTCAAGTGGCCACGATCGTAGATTGTTTTTTTTTTTTTTATTCAACACGTTATAGATTTAAGATATTCAACCCTTCCATTTTAATCTTGCTTTCTCGATGCTTCACACTTTATTATAGCTAGCAACATGCTACATACAGCATAAGTCTGATGATCTGTGATCATATATGCAGCCGGTAGCTACCTTGATTTTCACTACATTGTCTTACTTTGGTGTGTTTTCGTGTTGATGACTGGAGATGCCAGACCAAACTGCAGCAAAACAAACCCTGACTGCCCCAGGAAAAGGTCGGTAGGAGAACCGAGGTGGAAGCAAAGCTAACCCACCTAGAACCGAAGGCTAACTCACTACCGAGTCCGCTTCTGGCTGTCTGATGTTTGGCCACAGGAAAATAACATGGTTGAAATAAAGATTTCAGCCTAACTCAGGAACGGGAGGTCAGTAACGGTTTGCTCACATCTTTGCGGAGACCTGGCTCCATCGTAGCATCCCAGATTGAGCTGCACGTGGTGGAGTGAACCGCAGGACAGAGTGCCGGGCGCTTTAATAGGTCACACAGCCGTCAGTGCAAACGTGTTACACATAATGGCCTCTCTGGTTCCGCAAATACGGGATGCCTCTGCATAGTCGCGGCAAATTGAGGGCCCCCTTTCTGTGATGACGGCGGAACAATGTTTTCTTGATGTCAGATTGTTTGTTATGATGCCAGTCATTATATCTGAACAGATATTATTTTTGTTGCTGCTGTTTGCATTCCTCCTGATGCAAATCCAAACATTGCAAAATAGGAATGCACTGTTTTTGTTTTTTCACTTGAAGCAAATGGGCTACAACTGCATTTCAATGTGCATCCCTGTGTTGCATAATGAAAATGAATGATCCTTGAATTCTTATAATGTATGGTGCTGTTTGACATTTAGAGGGGAAAAGAAGGTGGAAGCCGTGGACTATTGCACGCAATTTTCTGTAAATTATTAATACTAATAATTTGAATGTGATTTGAATGAAACTTCAAACTATTCCATCCAGCCCTAGCTAGCCCAAACTGCAGCAATGCCGACTCAGGCAAAAATTATGCAAATGACAATTATTTGGTTTTCAACCAAAGAAAAAAGGAAACCATCCACCAGAATAAGTCTACCACCAGAAAGAGCAACCAGACCTTAACTCCATGGTGAGCAATCAACCCTCAATTACTGGGGCTTTTGCAAAGGCAAGAAAATATTAATGTGGCAGTCAATGGTGGGAAGATTGTCCAAGGGCAGTAACCATCTCTTGATGAATCAGATTTATCGATCCTTGCATGGACTTGTGGAAAATAGTGCCTGTACATTGTGGCCACTTTGTGGTGACATGATAGATATTTATATCAATGTGCATCAATCTCTTCCATTTTTTAAATGATAATTTCATATTTATGTGTTTTTCTTAAAGGCACATCTTCAATGGGGGAATATCACCCAACCCTGATGGATGGATGTATTGACTGTCTTACCACGTTGAACGGATCGAACAGATCAAATGTTTAGAAAGGAAAGTCATTCGTATGCACATTTAATTGCTTGGCAATAAGAATGAAACAGTGTCCCAGAGATTTGGTGGCTTGAAACTTGCAAGAATAAAGTGCACATCTCTCACAAAGCCTGCAAAGTAAAAAAGCTCCACAGAACCATAGCAATTATATGGCTTGGCAGTCTGACTAGGTATGCCCCTGTGAAATGCTGTTTTAAGATGATGCAATAAATGTCTTTTATTTCTTACACATGCCTACAGCCCCCAAGGTAGTTGGGGAAACACAAAAGGACAGCTGCTCTCTCTATATTCTGATCAATCATAATGAAACATTGCAGCCGTCCCTCTTACCATGCAAAATGCCAGCCAGTGCAAACAGGGCACAGGTGGAGTCTGGAAACTAAATAATTATTAGATAGCGAGACCCAAGACTACATAATAAAGACCTGTTCCTTAGTACTAGCAACCCCCCCCCCCCCCCCCCCAAAAAAAAAAAAAATGCTTTCTTTACTGTATTCTATGTGTTTTGATGTATGACAGCTGGGCTCCACATTGAGTTCAGACACTGAGGTTGGAGAAATGCATGGGTTTGCTAAGCTCCCATGATGATTACATGCCCCGATACCAAGTACAAGTACTTACATTTGGGTACTTGTCAATACGGAGTACAGATATGAGTACTAAATATAATGCCATAACAGTTTTCATTTGAGAGGGAGAGAGAGAAAGAGAGAGAGAGCCTGATGGTGAGTATGAAGTCCGCATCTCCAGCACACTTAAGGAAAGAGTGTGTGACACGTTACAGCTGTGAACGTAGCAGTTAGCCCCTACGTTAGCAACAGAGAGCGACACGTCACAGCTGACACTGCGTGTTACAGTTTACCGTTGCTTTCTTAGGATTGGCCTGTTAGCATTGGCATGTTGCGCTAAAGTTAGCATTGGCGTGTTGCGTTAGAAGCTTCCATTGTATTGATATTGAGGACCGTTAACATTACGTAGTACCGCTAGGGGCTTTTCCAACATGAAACACCTCAAACCTGTAAAATAACACCTAGAGATCAGTTTGCTTGGGAATGTTTTGTGGCTTGAATGCGCTAGCGGCTAGCGCCAGAGGCAGCATGATCAGCTGATCAGTGTTTATATTGTAAGCCGATGCGAAGATGACATCAATAGAACACGTTTCTTTTTGCACGGCTAACGTAGATGTAGTTGTAAACTCTAATTCGTATTTAGAAATTTCTAAATCATATTTTCACTGCTTTTCAGCAAAATCTGAGAGGTAAGCTACCATGTACACGGTACCCGTATATTGGCTGTTTTCACATGACCCTATATTAACTTGTTGAAAAATAGCATAATAGTACGGTGGCCGACAAGGGCAAACGCGCCGCAAACGGCAAAACGCTGCAAACACAGGAATGATGCAAAACCAAAAACACACAAACACATAAAACAAATGCAACAGAAAAACGCTGCAAGAGAAATGCTGCAATCACAGAAACGAAGCAGAAGCAAAAACTTACAAACCCACAAAACAAATGCGAAAGAAAAATGCTGCAAATATCAAAAACACACAAAACCCCGAAACAACTGCAAGAGAGAAATGCTGCAAATTCACTCCACAAAACGGAAGTGCGTCAGGCCACTAGGGGGGGCTCGACCTGAGGGATGGACCGGTCCTGTGGGACCAGACCCTCTTGAAAGAAGAAGAAGAAAGTCGGCTAAGTTTTGGAGAGGAGAGTGAAAAGGTACGTTTTCCTTGGCCGTAATCTTTTACAATATTATAGAAGAGCAGCATGGTTACGTAGCCAATGTTAGCATGTTTTAATTTAATTTAACGTTAGTTTTCACCAGTGCTGTACTACTCGAGTCCGGACTCGAAACGTTTTTCTGTTGTCTCGGACTTGTCTTGGACTCTTTGGTATTTGGACTCGGACTTGTCTCGGATTGGCTATGGGGATCAGCACCTTGACAGCGACTATGACACGTAGGGATCTATAGGGTGATCTGTCACTGTCTGACTGAACAGCCTAATGGAAATTATATTTTACAATTCTTCACATTATTTACTAAAGAAATTCGTTAAGGCAAGTAATTTGGTGCTTTTAAAGTCATGATATTAAGCTGACATGGATCCTGTATTTTCTTTGCATTCAGATGCTGCTGCTGCATCTCCAGCCGCGGTGTCAGATATAATCGGTTTAATAAAGTCAGTGATCACTCAAAGTTAAAACTATGAAAAAAAAAAAAACTCTCAGTCACTGAGGTTTCGGGTGGATTCTTCCGGAGATTTTGGGGTCTTTCTTCAGTGACTCATTTCACTACAGCTAACTGTTGGAGGTAAATCCGCCACCTCTAGTATTTCACTCCGAGGTGTTTTGGATAAAGTATGAATCCAGTGTTCTTGAAGTTTTGGGCTTTCACTTGGAGTTTTGTCTGAGATTTTAAATGTGGCAGCAAACTGCTCGTTGAACCCCAGTTCAGTGCGTTTGATCCCATGTTTAGACAGCGCAGCGCAGCGACACTTTACATCCTCATTGTTTAAAATCTTGTAGTATTATGAAGTACTTTCACACAAAACTGGTGGCAGAAATCGTGTTGTGTGTCTGATTTAGCCACAAGTTACTGTACTAACTTCATTTAGGGTCAGAAGTGTTTGAATTCATACAGTGGTTCCTACAACTCGAAAGGCACAAGACAGTACAATATTAAGTGAAATTGCTATCTCATTGATCCTACAGTGTTTTTACACTGCACATGCTTATTGATGATTATAAATCATAGTGCTATTGTAGAAATAACATCTTTAGCATCACAAAATTTACAAACAAGTAAGTGGTCTCAAAAGTGTGTGAATATATCTATATATCTATAAATATCTATATATCTGTCTATATATATATAGATAGATATATAGTCTGTATAATATGTCTGTGTTTACTCTCGATCTCATTTAGACTCGGACTCGGACTTGGACTTGGACTCGGGCCTTGTGGACTTGGACTTGACTTGGACTTGGACCTTTTTTGACTCGGACTCGACTAGCATGGACTTGGACTTGTCTTAAACTCGACAAAGGTGGTCTTGACTACAGCTCTGGTTTTCACTCGGCGACATTGTCTCCTCATATTGGACACTTAGGTGGTCAGAGAGATGACAAACCAAGTGCAGGTAAATTAAGGACAGAGTACAGGCCAGGGAGATGGCAAGGAAAGAGAAAAGGTAGCAAATGTGAAGAAGAGTAACAGAGGGAATGCCAGGAAGCAGAGAAGGGACATTAGGACAAAATGGGAAGGTGATGAAGAGATGTAGAGAGCATTAGACAAGCTCAAGATTAAATAAAAAGCAGAGAAAGGTGACAAAAGAGAGAGAGAGAGAGAGGTAACAGTAAAACAAGCATCCATAAGCAGCAGAAACTTAACACGCGCAAAATTACCTATTCCTCTGAGGTGGCCTCTCTCCTTATTTAGTGATGATCACTATGTAATTTTAAATTGAGTTGACTGAATGGATTCACCATAACATATCATTGTCTATTTTTCCAGGCTGCCATGTTTTGCCCCTTCTGCGGCCAAGATCTGGGGACAGTTCAAGTGTTCTGTCACTCATGTGGCAAAAATGTACAGTTCTTGGCACAAGCTGAACACAACAGTAAGTAGTCTTGAAGTACTCTTGGTACAACATGCCACACTTTTTAAGATACTAATGCCCAAACATGGCTTCTTCCCAGATAAACCAGTATTTTTGAGTGTAATAATGTAATGTAACGTACATTAAACAGAAATATTTTACAGGCCTTATCTGTACAGTATGTAGACAAACTTTATGTGACTGAGCTGTAACAACCCTTAGCTGATTTGACACAGAATGGTGCAGCCTGTCCTTGTTGAAAATGTATTCTCTTTTTCTCCCCTTGTTTGTCAGGTTCAGCATTGGATAGCCCCACAGAAGAGGATCTGATTAGAAAGTACTTCCATGATGGCTACAGCAACAAAGAAATTTTGGATTTCCTGGCAACAATTCACAAAATTAAAATGAGCCTTCGCTCTCTAAAGAGTAAATTGAAAGGTTTTTCACTGTCCAGGCAAAAAAATTACACTTCTCTTGTTACGGTACGTGCTGCCATCGAAGAAGAGCTGAAGGGACCAGGCCAGCATTATGGCTACCGTTTGATGTGGCAGACACTGCGCCAGAAGTACTGTCTGACAGTGAGAAGGGATGATGTCATGGCTTTGATGGGAATGCTTGATCCCTCAGGAGTACAACTTCGTGCAAGACGGAGATTTGTAAGAAGAGTTTA
Source organism: Chelidonichthys spinosus (assembly GCA_029853015.1). Classification (NCBI taxonomy): domain Eukaryota; kingdom Metazoa; phylum Chordata; class Actinopteri; order Perciformes; family Triglidae; genus Chelidonichthys; species Chelidonichthys spinosus. The sequence continues at coordinate 12,589,403 of CM056821.1, read as the reverse complement.
CAGCTCACATGGACCAAACCATGTCTGGCACATCGATGGTTATGACAAATTAAAGCCCTATGGCTTGGCAATTAGTGGCTGTATAGATGGCTACTCTCGCAAAGTACTGTGGTTGGTGTGTCGAGCAAGCAACAATGATCCAGCAGTGATTGCTCAAAACTATCTGCAATGTGTCTCAGAATGTGGGATCATACCAATGCGGCTTCGCACGGACTGTGGCACTGAGAATGGCACAATGGTGGCAATCCATTGTGCATTAAGATCATCACACACAGATGATTTTGCTGGGGCTGCCAGTCATATGTATGGATCCTCAACAGCAAACCAACGAATAGAAAGTTGGTGGTCATATTTCCGAAAACAGAGGTTTGGTCATCAACAATTATTTTTATTTTTGCACTCCTAGTAGTGATCAGTATATCTTAAAATGGTCATGGAATTTTAGTAGTCTCCATAAAATGAACAAGTTAAAATTGATCTATGCTGTTATCTTGTCCCCCCTCCTTCTGGAGTACTATTTTAAAATATTTACATAAGGTTATGGAATCAGATTAAAATATTATGCTAAACCATTTATTTCCATTCCACTGAATTGTTCAGAAACAGAAAATACTATGTGGCACTGCAGGTTTACAGTTGTTATTGCAGTGCATTACATGTAAATGTAAACAAATGAACAACAGCTCTAATTTGAGTCTGTTACAGGTCTCAATTCTGGATGGACCTGATGAACGATCTGAGGGAGAGACATCTCTTCAGTGGCAGTCATGAGCACACATGTCTAGTGCGGTTTGTGTTCATGGATGTGCTACAAAGGGACCTTGACGAATGCAGGGAACGGTGGAACACACATACCATCAGACCTGTCAAGCAGTCTCGCTGTCCGTCTGGTAAACCAGACGTCATGTACTACCTGCCTCACAGGTTTGTTTCTATGAGATATGATGCAAACTGACCAGGGTGTCAGAAAGTGGACTGTCTCCAGATGGCAACCTAACATGGACCACACTGTCATCGTCACTTGAAGACTGTCCACTGTAACCTATGAAAAGCAATAATTATCTTGATTGCTATGGGTATAAAGATGAATTGCATTAATCTCCCCAGTTTTATCTGTGATTAAAGGTTATTTTGAATCCTTAAATCTTTAATTTCTATCAACCATAAATGTTTAATTAAAATTCACTACATAAATTTGGTGAAATTTATCTTGTACAGAGTATCAGGTGTAGGTGGAAAAAAATGATTTTTAAATCTAACATATAATAAAGTTGAGCTTAAAACAAGATGGAAGATGTGTCAGAAGCACTTACAGCTGTTTGCAAAGTCCTCAACAGTGCAAATGTAAAGTGTTATTCTTTGGTAGGACTTTCCAATTGCCTCTTTGTACTTATGCACCGTGAAAGGGGTGTCTGTTCCTGGGATGTTTGTAACTTCCTTAGCATCAGGATACAACAAAACATGGGCACAATCTTCCATATCCTGGTTGAAATCTTTCTGCTTCTTTACAGCAGCAGCCAGCAGTTGTTCAGATGACCAGTGAGGCTGAATATCAATGGGAAGTGACTTCCCTCTCACAGGCTTAAGGGAGTCCTTGTGCATCTTCATAACTCCAACATTAATCTGAAGAAAGATGAGATAATGAAATTAATAAAATAAATTTAATTGATAGAATCTGTCATTTACAGTTTATGAGTCTGCATTGGTCACCATGTGTGGGCATACCTTCACTATTTTCTGTTCCTTCCCTGTTTTGTTCTGACGCGTCTTTGAAAAGAATGTCTTTCTCTCCCTCTCTTTTATAGCCCTAAATGTCATAAAGGACTCTACAACTGAGCTTCCTGATAGAAAAGTTAAAAATACAGGAATTAGACATTAGTTAATCTTTTATTATTACGCTTGCTATTCTCATCATTAATCTTTCCTGCAGGGCATTTATAACATTTAATATACAGTGCTGAGATGTACTGAATACAAGAACACAATTTTCAGTTTACCTGCACTAGTGCTTGGCTGTGCATCAGGAGGTGCACTGGTGGTGGGCTTCTCCTCGGGGGGTTTGTTAACCTGATCTGTTACGTATTTAATGTTTCTGCCACACAGACAACAAAAGTCTGAAGAAGCTATCACGGCAGCTCCACAGAATGGACAGTACATCTGTGAGGGGAAAGAGGAGATTATTAAATTGGCGAGGTTACATCAGAGAGAGTGGATATTTTATTTTCCTGAACATTTAAATAAGACATTTTTAATATTCCACTTTCAGTCAATTAGCAAGTTTATTAGAGATAGTGGACACGTGGCCGGGCATTATCCCTTAAATAAATACAAGCTCTTATAAATCAAAGTTTCTAGCACGCTAACATTGGCTACGTAACCATGCTGCTCTTCTATAATATTGTAAAAGATTACGGCCAAGGAAAACGTACCTTTTCACTCTCCTCTCCAAAACTTAGCCGACTTTCTTCTTCTTCTTTCAAGAGGGTCTGGTCCCACAGGACCGGTCCATCCCTCAGGTCGAGCCCCCCCTAGTGGCCTGACGCACTTCCGTTTTGTGGAGTGAATTTGCAGCATTTCTCTCTTGCAGTTGTTTCGGGGTTTTGTGTGTTTTTGATATTTGCAGCATTTTTCTTTCGCATTTGTTTTGTGGGTTTGTAAGTTTTTGCTTCTGCTTCGTTTCTGTGATTGCAGCATTTCTCTTGCAGCGTTTTTCTGTTGCATTTGTTTTATGTGTTTGTGTGTTTTTGGTTTTGCATCATTCCTGTGTTTGCAGCGTTTTGCCGTTTGCGGCGCGTTTGCCCTTGTCGGCCACCGTATAATAGGGCCCCTTTAAAGGAATCAAACTTCAGCAGGCCCAACAACAACTTGATTGATAAACCCCAACTACACATTGAAAATAGACTGAAATCTGCTTGTAGTAAAGCACTGTGTTGGTGGGTGGGGTATTTCCAATTGAATTTTAAATTAAATCAATCTTCATGATTAAAAGGTTTTTTTGCATGGTACCAGCTGGTGCAGGCACTGAGTAAACATCTTTGGAGCGATGATGGTTTGCAGAGCTTCTAAATGTTACAGGTTGCTCACATTTGATTGTGCCCTCGATCCTCATTAGATATGGTGAGTATATTACTGGAATGTGGAGGTGTATGCAGAACTCAGTTGCTGATTTCATGTCACAGATTTGAAAACTACCGTAGTTAACTGTGTAGGCTCAGGATTCATCCTGACTACACACACTGGGAGCGGCCACTTTTCTCATATAATGGGAACCATTACATCTTTAGATGGCCCCTTGTCTATTGTGAAAGGCTGCTGCAATTTCTATCAGATGTGGAGGAGGCTGTGAAACACTATTCCTCTGAAGCCTCCTCTGTGGAAAAATTTGCAACTCAAATCATCAGAGGCATTGTCCTCTGACTCTAAAATATAATTGTCTCTGGAATGTGTTATTCTACGTCACTGCTGCCATCTAGAACAAAGAGCAATGCTTGCATGGTGGTTCTTTTAGAGGCTGCAAATGGTGGTCTGAGATGACAACTGAAAAGTGTTTCTAATATTTTGTCCACTCTCACTCACCAATATACGTTTGAGCTTTCTGCTTACAAAAAAAACCAAACACAGATTAGAAACGGTATATTGAACAACACTCCTGACGAATAGTTCACAATCTATGTATGAAATACATGACCTACACACTCCTATCTATTGCATTAGTTACCAATTAAAATTAATTACTTTGTGTCATTGTGCCCTTTTCCCCTGCAAAGCACTTTGAAGCGTTGCTGAGAAAAATATTCGATAAAACTATTTCTTTATCAGTGTTTTAATAGTCACACATTCTCATAAATTAAAAACAAAATAAGGAGAGAAAAACATTCAACAAACAAGCTACACACACTCACACCTTTCACAATACAAGTGAAATTCAAACAACTCAACAGACCCTAGCCCGTAGTGCCGAGGGCCACACAGAACAGACTTCAGTAGTTTTTACACAAACAACTTAATTTAGGAAAAGAAGGTACGTCATTATACCCATTAGAAGCTCAATATGCACATCAACACCAGCAAATTAATGTTTATACAGATACTCACAACCGACCATTTATCGACCAGGAAAGCCAAACAGAGAAGCAGGCAGCTTCGCCCAACGGTGACGTTACCTGGGTGTGAAGAAGACGTCATTGTGGCGAGTGTTGGACGGATAATTCCCCACTGGACCTGAGGTCTTACACCGCGGAGTGCTGGTGTTAGTTTAGCCAACAGTCCGTCTCTCTTTCACGCTGTTCTTCCGTAGTCTTTTTCTACCGCAGATACAGTTTCAGGAAAGCGGACTTCCGACTGTAAACGGTTCCTCCTCAGCTCACAGTTCACGTATGTTCACCACATTAGCTGTCTGAATGTTGTCATGTCGCAGTGCTGTTTCACCAACGGGAAGATAATGGTGAGATAGCAACACGCCCCCTGCGTGAATATACAGTAGCTAGCAGTGTAGGCCAGTGGGCTGGGGGCACACTTGCCAACCTTGAAACCCGAAAAAAGGAGAATATCGAAACCAGATAAATGGTTTCAGAAACGCTGCTTATTGCATTATAGTGACTTGATTATCATATCCCTGCCATGGGAATAATAAAGGATTATGTTTTCTTATGTTATTTAATCTTAAGAATGAAAATAACAAAAATATAAGGACACTGAAACAGCATTTTAATTTAAACACTTTTAATTTTTACTTTTAATTCTCCGGAAAGAACACAGAATAATTCACCCCTCTGGTGTGGTCCTCTGGCATAAACCAATATTCATCACTTTTCCGCAATGCAACAATGGCAGCACTGCGGTCTAAAACCAATTAATTCCAATCCTTGAGTCACGTCGAGAATAGCAAGCTATGGTACCATTTGCTCTTTGTGTATGCCTGTGAAAAGGGATTGGTGTTTTTGTAATTTACAGATATGCAATGTTGATTGCTGGGTAGTATGTTGATGTAGCCCAATGTCAAGTGTCTATGGATCATGTGGCGAGAAGAAACGATATACGGTAGCTGGTTTAGGCACAAAATATGTCAAGAACAAGGCACAGGGCTTTTAAAGGGATAGTTTGGAATTTTGGACATAAGACCTATTTTCCAAGTCAGCCGGTGTGTTCGAGAGGTTTTCAAGAAATTTCATTCAGTTCTTCTAGTTGCCGAGTTCGCTTGTGCTACATGGCTCGCGCAAGTCAATCGTTCTAGATAGCATGGCACTATAAACACTCATACCGACTCCACAGTGCACACGAGGCAAATCAATTAAAACACTAGACTGTCGATGTACATATCTGTGTTGATAGAATAATATTTGAAACAAAACTAACTTTGCATCGCATGAATCATCCATTTTTTGAGGGACTAGTTTCTCAGCAGCAGTGGAATTTTACTTTGCTCCGTCGGACTCAAAACTCCAAGAGGCGCTGCTCGGAATCCAGCCGGTAAATACACACCTGAACCCTGCCAATTTGTCGGCACTTATACCCCCAAGGCTGTCTGAAAAGCCCTTGGAGCTCACACAAACACCGGCCAGCCCACAGCCACGCTAACCCACAATTACGCACCGCGAACCCGGACCTCTGCTCTGTCCGTAGACCCGTAAACCCTCGGCTGCGTTGCGGGGAATCCATCCGGTAAATAGAGACCTGACCCACGCCGAACAGTCGGGCCTTGTGCCCTCAGAGCTGAGAAAAAAGCCCTTGGAACTCGGACCAACACCGGGCAGCTCCGCGAATCCACACATGCGGTCTCTCCGTCGGACTCAAAACTCTAAGACGCGCCGCCCGAAATACTGCCCGTAAATAGGCAATTGAACCGGGTCGAATTGTCAGGCCTCATGCCCTCAGACCTGGGTGAAAAGCCCTTGGACCTCACCCAAAGACCGGGCAGCCCACGGCCACGCGAACCCACAATTACGCACCGCAAACCCGAACCTCTGTTCCGTCCATAGAACCGTAAACCCTCGGACGCGTTGCGGGGGATTCTCTCCTGGCACCACCAGTCTCTGTTTGTTCGGTCCCGGTTCTCAGCTCCAGTGGGGGCTATCTCGGTCTCCACAGACGCTCGTTCACGTTCTGCCCTTTGAGCATCCCTCTCGCGCAATTCTTTCTCCGTGTATTCAGGCTTGTACAGGTACGGTTGGGTTTGGGTGGAAAAAAACTCCTCATCAGAGTCTTCAAAAGTTTCAGTATATTCACCAAAAGTGGCCATTTCTGTGAGATTGAAGAAACTAGCACTGCAGGCTACTCTGCGTCTGTAGCAATGACAGCAGGTAAACAAACGATTATAGAACCGGTAACTTATAAGTGCTAGGTGATATCACTCTGCCGCTGCCATAGCCTACTAGGAAGTATGACATGCTGCTGCTGCTGAGACATTAATCATTAAAAATGCAAGGTTGGTTTTATTTCAAACATTCTATCAACACAGATATGTACATCGATAGTCTGCCGTTACAATTGATTTGCCTCGGGTGCACTGTGGAGTCGCTATGAGTGTTTTTAATGCCATGCTAATACTAGAACGATTGACTTGCACTAGCCATAGCATGAGCAAACTCTAAGAACTGAAACTAGAAGAACTGAATGAAATTTCTTGAAAACGTCTCCAGACGTCTCGAACACACCGGCTGACTTAGAAAATAGGTCTTATGTCCAAAATTCCGAACTATCCCTTTAAGTCAATTTGACATAGTGGCCAACCCATGAAATTACAACTTTCAGGTCTGTCACCTGATGACATCGGGCCCAAAAATACTTTTTACCAATATACCTACATTGTACAAGAGATTTTTTTAAATCAGAGACTGAGGGGGTTAAAGGAAACGCTAATGCTCTTGCTCTAAGGGCCCATGCAGAAGATTATTTTATACCAAGGAATTCATATATTTTTGGCTTCATGCACCACTAAGCAAATTTCTTAGGAATGAACGGGCCTTATCTCCACTGCTGTATCCAGTTCTCTTATAGTGAAGACTGACAAGTTGAACACAACTTCAAGCTAAGTGAGCAGCACTTTGACTGCTATACACGATCCTGATAGCTTTCTTTCACCTCTCTACTTTCTCAATACAATTAAGTAACTCAATAGACTGTAAAATCCAACACATTATCGGTAATATAAACTTGCTTTACAACTAGCAACGTACGTGCACCAAGGAATCATCATATTAGCATGCAGTAGGGCCCGTCGTAACTGCCTTATGCCACTGGCAACATTACTCACTGGGCAAAGGCAGTACATTTTATCTGACAAATGATCGCTTTTTGCTAAAATGGCAACCTGAATAAAAGGAATAGGGCTGGCTCCCCTTGGCTTCTTGGAAGAATGACTAGACTGATGCGTATTTTACGCCACTAGCTCAGTCCGGATCACTTGAATTCAGTTTTTGTCCAGTTGACTCATATTGGACATTTGGGGAAGATCACTTCATGTTATATCCAACTCCCATGTCATGAAACACATACTGACTGTAATTTTGAAAGAAAATTAACGTTTTTTTTTATTGCAGCATTCTTTTCATTTATTATAGAACTCCAATCTTAAATACAATAAAAAGACTGAAAGACCAAATCACAGACTTTTTTAAAATAGTTTCACTTTATCTTCTTCATTTTTTTCTTTATCTTTTTCTGATTTGATTATTACTTTTTTTGGTGTGATGGTAGTCTAACTAAATACATTCATCAGCTTTCTCAATAATCTAAGGTGACATTTCTAACAGGCAATCATAAATCTGTATTTGGAAAGAAAAACTTGAGATCGTAAAACTGCACAATGCCACTAAACCCACTTCTGGACAATTCTCACCTTGTAAATGTCAAGACCTATAATTGAAACCTTAAATTAATGTGAACACCTCAAGCTCACATAATTCAACGGGGCTGGCACACTGCAGGCTGGTGTCACGGCGTGGATTAATGGAACAAAACGGTATCACAAAATCGACTGCTGCAATGAAATGCAACTTATCTTGTGGAGTTTGAGCTACGCTACTGTACCTCCGAGACACAATATCAGCTACAGGTTACAGTTATGATCACTGGAAAGTCCACATGCTGATTTTTCCACCAGAGCCATCAAGATACGAGTCAACTCAGTTCCCCAGAAGGCCTCATTCAATGTAGTTCTTAGACATTAATGCAGCAAATGACCACCACCCTATCTGTCTACAGCAGGAATTTGTCACCTTTTTGTGATGAAATGTTCAGGACAAATTCAAATTCAGGAGAAATTCAGAATATCTGTCATGACAACTCTCACATACAGTCATTTGTCACTTGACACAGTTATTTTTTTATATTCTTTCCATCATTCCAAATGGATTTGTGGAATCACACCATGCAAGTTGTTAATTAGGTGTTTTCCTGGATGTTAATATGACAGCAATATCTTTTAAATTAACATTTACCGTCTTACATTTTCATTGAGAAATTTAGTTCATTATGAGGTCATTGAACTGTTGCATAGTGTTTTGTTTTTCTACTTTTATATGAGTTATTGTGCATTGTGCATTTTTCAGATCTATGTTTAAGATTAAACATTAGCTGTTGCTTGCTCACTGTATTGTGGCGGAACTCAACAATGAGGCTCCCAATGGTAGATGATAATTAAAATTGACTATGATTTGTTTTCCCTTTTGTAAAGACATAGGTGACAAAGCCCTGTTTTCCCCCTACAAATTGCTGTTCACCTTTCTTTCTGCAGCGCTGTGGCCAACAGCTCATTGCTGAGTGTCCAGAGACATGTCACAATGCCGACAGGTTGTTATCATCAGTGCCCTTATCTTCTCTTTGCAGGTGCACCAGCAAAGAAAAAAAAACTGCCTTCACATCCCACCAGTCAAAGCTTAATGGCCTACTGCAGCAGAAATGTGACTCTATCAGGTGATCAACTTCACACTCAAAGAAGAGCATATTCCAGCCTAAATTAAAAATAATAAAACCATTTATTAATAAAACAAAGGGGACACTTGGGTGGTATAGAATTTCTCAAACGTACAGTACATTATTTGCTCATGATAGTGGGCAGTCAGGCTAATAAATGAAAACTTTGACTGGCTCCAATGATCATAACAATCATTGGAGGACCATGACTGTTTGTACAAGATTGCATCTATAGTTGCAATGCACAGATCTCATTGTGGACAATTCTCATAGAAACTATTTATCTGTTGAAAACTACTCACTGTTAAACATTCCTGAGAGACATAGTGCTGCTGTTGTCTCAAATCTGGGAAATAAAATCCAATGTGCTGGAGGTATGTCAGAATATGTTCTTTTGTAATTTGGATAAACCAACCTTTTCACCTTTGTTATTTGTTTAATCTCCAAATATCAGTAATAATTGAAAAAAAGCAGGGACAAAGAAGTTTTCCAATAGAGTAAAAAGAAATGTAAAGAACTTAGTGAGCCACGCGGGGCTAAGGGACCCCACTTACATTTTAAGCATCCAAATCAAAGCATCATCATTTGTAAAAGAGATCAAGCAATGTTTCTGCATTAAAATTTAATTCAAACTTAATACAGGAAATGATGGGACCCTTTTTTCTTCTAAAGGTTTGTTTAATCTTCACACACATGCCAAAAAAAATCTCTTTGATCCTCTTCTCCACTTTAATCAGGGTACATGCTCTCCTGCCCCCTCCCTTTTCTGTCTCTCATTCAGACTTGTTCCTCCTCAACCCGTCTGTCTCCTTGTACTGGTTTCATTTCTGTTGACAAAGCATTACAGAGCCCCCATGTCTTGTCTCGCCTAATTGGTCCATGTGGACTAATTTAGCATCTAATTACCGAGCTACTTTTCATGCTTCTGAATTTTCAGGGTCGTGTTTTGCCTTTAGATAACTTTCCTCCCACTCAAGGCTATAGCTGCTTACATTTCAATGAACCAAATGATTAATTGCATTGTGATCTGGATAAATAAAAGTTAAAATAATGGCCATGACTTGGAAGCAAGACCCATATACAGCTACAAATACCGACATAGGGGTTACAGAAGAACTGGGTTTAACAAAAGATCTTTAAACATGCAGCGCCTATAAACGTGGAAGCATGTCAAGAGTGAGTGTGTTCATGGAGTGGTGACAATCAAAAATAAAGCAACGATGTAGCCTGACCCTAAAAATTGCTTTTTGCATGATTACCATCCCGAGTTACTGGAGCCTCTATTGCCAGAATAGGAAACTAGAGCATCTAAAACTGCAGTAATGTGTAATGAGACATATGGTTCTACAGAGCTGGTTGTGGGAGCAGTTGAACTGCTGTAATGCTTGTTATGATGTGTTTATTTACAGACATATAAAGCACTAGCATGGTTCCCCACTAAAGTAATCTATTACAGTTTGTACATTGTGTTTGAATTGATGGTGTGCTCGGCTTTGATTCTATGTTGTTACTTATGATTGGACCCCTGAAAGAATAGCCTCTGGTTTGATGAAGCTGACAGGATGCTAGTGAATTGAAGATGAAATGGATTGTGCTTGTAATGACAATTATCTTGTGTATGTTATGTATAGTGGCAGTTCAAGGGTACATTTTTAACAAACAATATCAAAACCAAAACAAAGGTAACGTTCTTAAGCTTGACTTAAGCTTAACTAGCTAGCTGCGTTAAGATTGAACTGCAGATTACTTATGTAACACTAAGCAATTTGTTATGTTAGTTTGCCCCAAATAATGGTAAAGTGATTTAAGAATTTAACAAAAAGTGAGTTGAATCTACTTGGAACCAAAAGCAGAGCCAGTGATTTGACTTTTCATAATAAAAAGAACAATCAAGTTATGCACAAAAAAGCAAACACAATCCTGTCATGTCAACCTGTTAGTATTAGTTAAAGGCAGGGTAGGTCATTTAGAAAAACCACAGATACTTTGGGCCCTAGTTTCGTAGACCAGGCGCAGTCAGCTTTCAGCGCACCTGCGCCGCGCCGACGGGGTGTGTCCGCCTGGACTTTGCAAGTTTCGTGCACCGCGCAGGCTTGCGCAGGCATGCCTCCCGTCTCGCCCACCGGCGCAAGTAGGAAAGAGGGAGGAGAAGAAGGCGTGAGTGGGAGACGAGGAGGAGACGAGGCGTGGACTGGGATTAATACAGCCGATTCAGATCTTCACCAATCAAATGAGCTCCTCTCCTCTCCTTTAATGCGTTAGGGGAGGTTCAGTGGAAGATCCGTCACTTGACAACCCGATGACAGAAGCAGCGCCGCCGCTCTCACCACGCTCATCATGCGCTGTGCGCGCGTATTATAATAATAACAATGCCGATATTATAAAAAACAGGAGAGAGAGAGGGAGATGTTTTGGTCCGAGAGGCTGAGTTTCCGTTACGCGTGCCATCCGCCTTTGATCTGACGTCAGATGTGACGGGACAATCTATTTAGATATAAATCCACGTGTTGTTTCAATTAGTTGCATTAAATAGCGTTTGATGTGATTATTTATTGCATTTAAATGTGTCTGGAACTGTGGAAACCTGCCTGTGAGGTCTCGGTGACGTGTGCACACTGCGCGCCGTCAGCCAAACTTCCACTGCGCAAGCTGTGATTCGCATTGAATGAATGGACTTTATTTACGCCTTGCGCCTTGCGCCGAAAGTAGACCAGGTTGGAGCTGGCGAGCTTTCAGCGCAGTCTCGGCGAGGCTTTTTGCCACAAAACTTCCGCTACGCCAAGCTGAATGTGTGACGCCTCCCCCTGCTGCGCCGCCACACCCATGTTGGCGCAGGCGATCCACCAAACTGCCAAACTGACCGTGCGCAAGGTTGCGTGGGACGAAACTTGCATTGCGCCGGCTCCGCCACCCTGCGCCGCCCTGCGCCGCCCTGCTGCGCTCCGCCACGAAACTAGGGCCCTTTGGCTTTGAACGCATCGGTAAACTGAAAAAGTCCCACCCCCTTAGTTCATATAAGTGTTTCTGAATAGAATGACCTACTCGAGGACTGTTTATGGGGGGGACGGAGAGGCAGAGAGGACTGTTAATGGGGGGACGGAAAGGCTGGGGGGACGGTTTATGGGGGGACGAAGAGACCGAGAGGACTGTTAATCGGGGGACGAAGAGGCCGAGAGGAGGCCGAGAGGACTGTTTATGGGGGGAGGGAAAGGCAGAGAGGACTGTTTATGGGGGGGACGGAGAGGCTGACAGGCCGAGTGGACTGTTTATGGGGGGACGGAGAGGCTGAGAGGCCGAGTGGACTGGACAAGACCAAGTCGACTGTTTATGGGGGACGGAGAGGCCGAGAGGACTGTTTATGGGGGGACGGAGAGGACCAGTGGACTGTTTATGGGGGGACGGAGGGGCCAAGAGGACTGTTAATCGGGGACAGAAAGGCCGAGTGGACTGGGAGAGACCGAGTGGACTGTTTATGGGGGACAGAGAGGCTGAGGGGCACATAGATTTTGTACCCTAAATGTGTTCCTTAATGCAAGAAACTTCTAGTCTGGCTATTTTAACTGACTCCACTGCACAGATTAAAAAAAAAAAAAATGTTTAGTAAAAAGTAAGCCCTCTGAGACCCACATAGAGAACTTTCCGTCTTGTCATACCTTTGTGTATTGCCCTATAAAATTGTCATTTTTTTTTTTACAGTATCATCAAGTTATACACATCCCCAGAATCAGCACAACCTCAGCTAACTGTGTGCATCACTCAATAAATACTTCTATACACTCTAATAGGGGATTTTAGCCCATGAATTAAAAAATAAATTAAAAAAACGCACCTTGAATTTTTACACATTTTATTAAAAAAGCCATTATAACGAAAGAAAAGCTCAATGTAGAACATTTCACACACTTGTTTGGATTATGCTAGATGCTATTTGTAGCTTCTAGCTCCTTCTGTCTATGAAATAAGGACATTCTTTTGGGTAGTGTCCATAGGCAGTTTTTTTTGCCAGGAATGGTCCTTTCCTCTCCCTGTCCTAAATATGTGTGTATATAGTGTACTACTTCTGTGCCATTTATGTTTTTAACTTTTTCTATCACTACAATAACTTTTTGACCGTCCTTTTCTTTGATTTGAACTCCTCAGTGTCTCCAGTTTGGGTAAACACAACCACTCACGGCCAAGCGTAAATTAGGCTTTCCGATTGGCTGTAAAAGCCCCTACGAGAGCCAATACGAATATCCGATGCATACACGTAAAGCCCAAGTTACGCTTCTGCATTGACACAAAGCAAGGGGGCTTGCGGACCCCTTAAGTCCTTGCGGACCCCTCTTACGTCCACCGCAAGGGCCTGACGTGCACCTCCCAAAAATCCTAGACACGCGTCGAGGCAACGCAGCACCGACGCAGCACCAACGCAGCAGCATTGGCCGTGATTGGTCCGCTAACTACATCCACTGGAGACCGCTTTTTGCGATTTCCACTCATAAACACCGCCATTAAAACTTTTAATACTTTTATTGTTTGTACCTTGTCGCTTTTGCACAAAGAAAAAACACTGAAAAATTGTGGCTGTTTACAGCCGGAAGGTAAACAAATAGGCTATAACGAGGCTAACGACGATATACGCCAAGAGTCTCGGTCGGTTGGTCAGTCTTTACAAAAAACATAGCGCCCTCTACCCTTGTGGGATTGAATTGCATTTTGACATGTAAACCCAACGCAGAATCATCACGTCTCCAAGCAACTGCATGGCCATTGCGTGGCCATTGCGTGATCACTACGCGGAAGCATAACCAAGGCTTAACTCTATATACGTCACTAGCAAGATGGCGGATGAGAACTGATTGATAAACGTATACAAAATGGAGAAATGCGCCAAGGAGACATCTAGTCACATATTTTACTGCTTTTTGTATTCGTTTTGTTGTCGGAAATAAATCGCTCACATGGGCAAGCAGGGTAGAGTTGTTTAGCCCTGTTTCTCTAGTTTAAGAGGAAAAAATGCATGTTTCTAGCGCAAACCATTAAGGAGCTATGATGCTCTAAAGACAACATGAACTATTGTAATGTATATGCTACAATGGCTCTCAGAGGGCTAGCTAGTGAAAGTTAATTATTATAGTTCTCTTTCAATCTCTGATAGATTCCCCTTTTATAAGAATTTGATTGAGTTGTTTTTGTATCATTTTAATCAACTTTTGGATGCTTTTGGGTAGTAATTTGTTTTTTACCTTGACTTGTGATTTCAACAAAGTCTCTTTATATTAGCACATTTAATTAGAGCATACCAGTCATCACATAAATGAAAATGTTGTTCACACATTTCTGTGAATAAGACGAAAGCTGACCCACAGTAACGAGGATTCATTTAGCTTCCAGGATGTTCTGACCACTCTGTTGGAGACCAAGTTCCACAGACTTGCAGATAGATGGAGGAGACTGACAGACAAGCTAAACCTTAACCTGAAGTGGTTTCTCTTCATGGTTTTCGAACATGTATTTCCATACCTTTGCTTTGTGCCTCAAATGTAATGAAAGTACACAAGGGGCACAAACTGGGTTAATAATTAAATGAATCACTTTTGGACTAATATAGAAAGCTAAAAATGTCTGAAGTGGGTCAGTACAAGATCAATAGTGGAACAGTTTCAAATGGACATATTTTGGAACATAGAGTAGAGTAAGAGTAGAGTCATGTCTGTATGGACCTGGGAACACACACCCATGAGTCCATCAAAGTATCTTTTGCTACCATAGGGGATTTAAACCTCTCAACATAGTTTGCTATGGACCATTATGTCATACTTATCACATCATTGTGTCATCTCGGAATTAAAATTTACAGCAGCGCTCACTTTTAAATCTGGTTCCTTTTAATGACGGCCATCATTTCACAGGCTCATATTTTATGTGGGTTTTAAGATTTTCCACACCATAGTTACTTCACAGTTACCTTAATTACGCCTACAGTTCATTGGTCTGAGAGGGTGAAAAGATGAAGAGAGCCGGGGAAATGTGAGTGCTGTTGGCAGTGGTATTATGGCTCTTTGGAGAAGTGGGACTATGTAAGACTGACAACCGCAGCATTTTCAGATGTATGCCCTCTGGGGAGCATTTTTTGGAAAAGCAACAGCAACGTTTGAGTAAAATGCTGGCCTTGTAGTGGCCATGGCCCGAGGCTGGTGTGTAGTGTATATTGCTAACTACAGCTAGATCAAGAAAAGCAATACTGCTGTTATTGGTTCTTGCCCTCATTACATTGGTCATGTTTTCCTTCTGAACAGAAGCCAAATGTCTTTCCAGAAACTGATGCAATACAAGACTAACGCGGTGATGATGCCCTTCTTTGGCCTGTGTAAGGTATATTTTGTGGAGCTCATAGTTCTTTGGGAAGCCCCTTGAGAGGTGACATTTGAAAAAGATGCATAAGTTCAGTGAGCTGAAAGTGGAGGCAAAAAGCAAAGGTGTTTGTGTGCTGGAGTTTGGACTATCAAAAAGTCATCTTTGAATTTGAGCTGGAGGCACTTTTCCTTAAAGATTGGGGTCTAGGCTATCTGCATGGTGCCTTCAAGTATTCAGTATTTCTTTAATGGTTCCCACATTGTGCAGTAATAAAGATTGAATATCTGACTGTTTTTGTCATTAATATACACACTAGCACAAAAATAAACTGTGAACAATGTTACACACATATTTGGGCAGTGTATCCCATTTTTCCTGGCAAATCCTCTCAAGCTCTGGAGGTTTGGACAGAGCTCGATCCATATTGTAGTTATCTACAGATATGAAATTCAGAGCCCCCCCCCCCTCTCCAAACACACACACACACACACACACACACACACTTCTGTCTCACAGAGGCCACAGAGTAGCGGCTGGGGGTCGGGGACGCACTCAGCTGTGTTATCACTGGCAGCCCCTCACTCACTGCCGGTTAAGGTGAGTGAAAAAGCAGCAGGCAGTCAATGTCAGTAGAAGGCAATAAAAGGTGTTTTCAGAAAGTGAGTCACCACAAGCATGAGAAGGCCCCGACGATGCAATGGTCACCCAAATTTGCTGCAGCAGAATGTGATATTAGCCCTGGGCAGACGCTCACCCACGGATGCACGCACGGATACACGCATACACCCAAGATCCCAGGAAGTGCAATGGGCTTAGAAGCAAATATTACATAGTGGCCAAATAGTGGAATGGAAATCTCTGTCAGCTTTAGAAAATTAACTTGTTTGTAAAAAAATATACCCCTTATTTCCATCACTTGTTGTAAAATGCACTATTAGACCAATCCAATGTTATTTTCCTTCCTCCATTCAAGTGAATGAGTCAAACACTGAGGCTGGACCAATGGCTGTGAGGCAGAACAAAAGGAAACGCTAGTGTGCTTTTCCACATATATGGGACACATGCACTCATGCAAGCAATCACATAATTCTTCTGCGTAGATTACCAGAAGGTACACAGTTTTTCCTGAGTGTGATTCATCAAATGCTGTTCAGTGCACACAGCATCTGCAGTGTCTGAAGATGACACAATGTCTGTAATAGCAAGGTGCACAATCACACTTGCAGAACTTGCATGTATACAGGACCACGTCCAAGCGAGTTGTGATGTAACAAAATCGCACTTGTAGGTAAATGTCTTTAACTCAGCCTCGAGGTGAGCACAGAAGCACTTTCACTTTTTAGCGGTTGAGTGTGGAAAGGCAAGGCAGGTTTACTTGTATAACACATTTCCAATAACAAGGTGCTTCAAATGAGACAGAAAGGCATTAGAAACTAAGATGAAGCAGATCAGAAATATTTTTTGGATCCAAACCCCTCAGTGCTTCATAAACCAACAGCAATTGTATCAACATTAGTTCTTTTAAAAACAACAAAAGAGAAACCTTAGGCATTAAGGGTTATTTTTTATACTGAAATGTATTATTATATTTATATATTTATTAACTATTTCCACGTAACAAGCCCACCTGCAATGGAGGTGCACACTTCACACCACTTCACCAACTCAATTTTCTTCCCTACTCACTCCCTTCTTTACATCCTGGCACCTGCAGCAGAGAGAGTTCTTCTCCTCTAATGCTATCTATTCTTGCTGAGAACATAGGTGGGTAGGCTTCTACTGTTCTTATATGTAATATAGTCAGATTTATGGTAGATATGAAATATTGGTATATAAGTCAAGGCTAAAAGTAGTCAAAAACTGGTATAGCCACCAATGTTGTTTGAGCTGCTGCATTCACAACACAATCACAATTCTACATTTTTCAAGTTAGTAATTAAGAAATGACAACTACAATAGGCTCTGTTGAGGAAAACAATGTTATGTGTTGTGTGTGACCTTCTTTGGATGCACTGCAGCGTGAGGCTTCCTGAGGGGCAGCACTTGATGCTTTTATAATTTATTTTCTTCTAATCCATGTTGACATTTGTCCATGTTTTATTTTCCTTGCTGGGACCAAAGAGATCACTAACATTCAGAATGTTTTAACTGAAATGATCTACAGGATCGTTGACTTCGACCCTGGTAAATCCAGGTGTTGAATAGAGAGCTAATCCAAGAGCTAATCTCAACCTAATTCCGTGGGCCCAGTTTTTTCAAAGACTTTAATCTGGATCAGAATGATCCAGATTTGAAAAATCCACATGTTTTGCTATCCAGGATCATGTAGGTCTTTCAAAGCCTCATTGAATTGAATTACGCTGACTCAAACATTTCAAGGTGACCAAATCCAGAAAACAGGTGCTCTGACAGTTTGGACAACATATCACAGTGTAACTACGAAACAATCAAGTGTTTTTATTCAGCTCAACTCAAACAAATGGAAAAATTCTTCCCTTCCATTTTTACTTTAATTTTTACAGTCTGGCTCCTTATCTGAACAACAAACATGATCATGTCATGGATATTTTTAGTTTGTTTTGATTATGTTTTGATTGGGCAGCGAAACCCTGGTCTGAACAAATGCAGACACTTTCATAAGACCAGTGTGGAGAGTTGGTGGTGTTGCCATTTTCTTCGACTTCATTTCTGTGAAAAATTTTGGTTTCTTAATCAGCTTTCTTTTTTCGGTTGTGGGTTGTTACAGGTTCCAGTGTTGTGCTTGTCATCATCTGCACCGTTTTTTAAATTGTTTTTTAATCTCAATTTAAGTAGCAGGGAATTGTTTTACTTGGTGACTTTAATTGAAACTGGTAAACTCCCAATCATCTCTAATGGACTTGATCATGACAAATGTTCTCCATGAATACTCAGTGGCAGTGGGAGTATAATGATGTGGGTGACCACTGTGTTGTAGCTGCAATTAGAGACAAAAATGTTCTGAAAGGTAAACATTATAAATGTTTTTTGTTGTTGTTATTTGTTCTACTTTAATTAGAGTATGATTTATCTGATTGACAATGACTGAAAGCATTATCATATTTTTTATCATTGTTCTAACATAATTATAGATAGACATGCGTAATAAGTGTAGTGTGAAGGACCAAGATAATAACTGGTTTTCCACAAAGGCTCAGATAAAAACATAGGCCCTTGCCAGTCTGCCAATGGCAGATTAAAACCTCAAAATCTGAGTGTTATCTTTTAGTTGCCGAAGAAAATCTGGACAATCTTAGGAAATTCTGAAAAAACTATTTTTTCTGCTCGTGGTAACATCAACTATGTCCTTGTGTTGCCATAGACTCTAGCGCTATTTTGGTCGACCTACGATGTTACACTGTTTTAATGAGCATCTTGTGTCCTGGGGCTCACTGTTGGATTCTGTCTCGATCGTAGATCAACCTTTCTGTTTCACACCATCACCGTCGTCACTCTAGTGACTACTTAAAAAATCCTGGGCCAGACAACTTTTAACCGTTGTTCTCTTAAGATAGCTCCAGGGTTTATTGCAGTATTTACAAACTCACCCCAAACCCCTATTATAGGCCCATCTCAAAGGTGTCAGTTCTGGATAAGACCACTCAACAGCTCGTAAAGTGAACAGTTCATCATCCCAACATCAGCCTGGCTTCAGAAAGCAACATAATACTATGACCGTTGCAATAGGTGGTGAACAGTTTCATTGGCATTGTAGGAAGCAAAGCTTTGTAACTTGACCTGTCCAGAGCGTTTGATACTGTTCACCTCCATGGTCAACGTGTATCGGAACATCTGACACGCATGCATTAAAAGCTGGGAAGAAGTCTGTGAATGCGGTTATTATTACTGCTCAGTAAAAGAAGTTAGAAGTTAAATATATTTATGTTTAACTTTATCACAGCCTTTCTTTCCATATTTGGCTTGCTGGCTAATTTCTTTTAAACATCAGGTTAGCCAGGTTGTAAAAGAGATAATTGATCTCAAGGGTTCTTACCTGGTTAAATATGTCACTGCATGGACGACGGAAGCAAAATAAATAGCATGAGTAATTATTTTAAAAAGTGTCACACCCTCATACAGTGACATGTGGTCCAATGCCCATGTGTCACTGCACGTGTTTCTGAAAATGGTACCTCCCACTTACGTGTTGGGTGTTGGTGTGATCCCTTGTAGGAGCAGAGGGGAGGGGGGAGACTGATGAGTCACATTTTTGGTGACGTTGCTGGCCTTATCAGAATTTAATGCCAGCATTACCCAGCGCTTCCATTTCATCAACGGCATACAAAAGGGTGAGGCAAGGTGAAGGAATTGGCCTTTTGCTAGGTTCCGCTCCTCAAAGGGGCTAATCTTACCATAGCCGGCTCCAACCAGGGTCCTCACTAACACAGTGTTGTTTAGACAGGCATGAAAATTCCAGGCCAAAATAACTTTGATTCACAATATCTTTCTGATCAAAATATGGGTTTAACGGTTTAACATTTTGTTGCAAAAGAAATACATTTATTGTGTCACATTCTCTATGAGACCATCTATTTTGTTTTTCCAAATATTAAATAATATTTATTTAGGTGTGTGCAAATAGTGACGATGTGGGCTCCAGGGTATCTCTGACAGTATGATGGAGTAGAAGCAGAGGGCGGGGCTTAGAGAAGGGTCAATTAGAAAACGGATCCATGAGCTGGTTGTCAACATGCTTACATTGAGACTGTGGTGTTATGTGTTTGTGACCCAAAAGCCGTTGTGTGTCAGGGTGCAACACGTGCATCAAAAATGTACCGTCAGTACTTTGAACTCTGTATCTGTTTGGGTGTTGGCCATCTACCCTGAAGAGTTGCCAGCATCCCCAGAAGAGATTTAAGTTTTCAATGGACTTGATCCCTTTCAGCACTTGCCTGAGCCAAGTGTTGAGTCCTGGTGAACCTCTTGATCCCTCTGTTGACTGCTTGTAGTGATCCACTAATAAAGAACTGGGCTTCCAGTTTGCCCAGACAATTAAAGAGTTCAATGAAATCCTGCTTTAGCACATCTGTTTTCTGTCTGCAAACATCATTGGTGTGACTCATCACTTCATATTCTCTTTTATGTCATACACCATACCATCTGGGAGGTGGTATGTTTTAATCATCCTACAGCTTGTGTTTCTGATAACAACGACTCCCACAACATTTCCATGTTGAGTAGTTCATTTAGATGTTTCCCCCCCATGTGCTCCACAAGACTTTCTAGCCTTTTTCTGATGGCTGACACAATCATGGTCGAGATCCATTACCGGTTTAAACCTGCTTTGACTGTGGTCTGTGGTTACGCCCACCTTTGGCTGTCAGCCAGATGTCTGGAAGACAAAGTGGAAGTGGACTTGAAGTCCATAATACACTTTGCCCACTGTGGGAATATGGGCTTTTAGCACCAAGATTATCAGGCAGAAATCACATGATTTCAATGGTTTTGTTTCAGTGAATCTCGGGACAGTTATGGATAGCTGTCCATTGAAATCTTGTCGAGTTGAATTCTGATGAACTAGCCCACTGGCAGAAGACATTGATAGAGTGTCGTGAAGTACAGAGGACTTCTCCTGCGCAAATATCCAATCTTCTGTCACAATTTATGACAGCCTGTGCACCTCATCGATTCTGATAAGCAGAGAAGCGTGACACAGGGCTCAATTCTGGCAGTCGTCCACTCAGATGCTGTTTGGGTCCGTCGATGTTGTGGGTAGAAGGCAGTAAAGCTAGATAATTAACTTATCTTACCAGTGATTTAGTTGTTATAGCAAACCTCCTTAAATATATTCACTCTGGTAACAATAGCAGAAGCATGACAGTAGAAGGCTGAAAACATCCTGATAGTGCCAAACTCTGCACATACACCATTCTGCAAAGAGAAGCTCAAATATTCAGAATGACACAAAACTAAAGAAAACACATTAATAATGGAAGGGTCTTTAAAACCAGATGGTCTGTTGTAATGTGATGGATGTGGTCATACTGCAGCAGAGGTGAACAGAAGCGCCTGCTCAGCATATGCACAGGTGACACTATATGACACATATTCCAAATATATGCTGGTTTAGTAGTCATTTCTAAGAAAACACACATACAACAACACTAAGCCTTCATAAAAAGTCCTGGCTAAAAGACTCAGGCTCAAGCTGTTGGCACCCTCTTTGCACCTCCGTGCCTGCCGCAGAGTTAATAGCTCCACTAATGGTCACCGGGCTCCAGAGCCAGCAGGACTCTCGCATCAGAAAAGACCATGTGCCCATTTATTAGCATCTCAGACAGAGCTCTACACTTAGATGCCCTGAGTTCATCTCCATTGTTTAACATCCCTTTTCTATAATGCCACATTTCAGGTCTGTTGAAACTACACAACTACACTCATATTGTCGTAGTGTTGTAACAAAAGCAAAAAAAAGTTGAATAATTCAAAGAAGCATTGAAGAGATCTCTCGCTCATTCTGAATAAACACATTTTGGAATATTTTAGTATGTGTTGGGAAATGACTTGTATCTCTCAAGCAATTATTAGAGAGAATCTGAGGTGTATTATTAATGACGAAGATGCGATACCATATTTACCTTTTGTATTCAGTTGCATGGATCAGAGCGGCTTTCAATATTCTCTCTCACTCCCCTTCGCTAAATGGAATATGAAAAGTCAATCCCCAGTGAATTGTTAATACAGTCTGAAGGTACACAGGCACAATAATGTTTTCTAACATAATGAATCTGTTCTCTCTCTCTCTCTCTCTCTCTCTCTCTCTCTATCTCTCCGCATGGACTCGAGGACAATAGCAGTGGGTAAAATGTAAAATAGGAAGTTTACCGCACCCACTGTCTGGCATGCCTTCAGCCAGAGTCGGCTTCAATATTAGTTTAACTGCTCCACACATACAATTAATTAATAAAAGTATTAACTGCACCCTGCTCAGTCAATATGGTAATTTGCTCAACTTGCTTTTCTTCTATGGATTTAGTAGGAAGAAAGAATGTCTGTTTATCTGTAGCCAACCTACAAAATGCACACCCTAGAGTTAAATTATATGAAGTGGCAGTGGTATACTATATGGGTATAACTGTGGCACACTGATGCATTTGCATAAAATGAAGTTGTGTTGTGAACAGTTCTTGTGCTTTTAATAAACCAACTAGGGAGGAGGTGGACACAAAACATTATTCAATGACAGACAAAAATAAACATGCATACAACCAAATGTCATTGGATTGATTAAGCCTATATTGATAGGCTTCGGCATTGCCATTGCCACTATAGCATGTGCTTGTTATGTTTTATCCACCAGAGGTAATGCCAACGATTATTGCTTAGACATAATTAAGCACCAAATAATATTGCATAATTTCATAATTCTGTGGGATATGGTCACTTGGCACGGTGTACGTTGGCTCAAGCTTGTTGATGAAATCTTTAAACCCAGAGTCCATATATGTTAATTGGTCTCATATCTTTGCAGATAAACCATGTCAATTTGTCGGTTGTTGCCTTTTGGCAGGCGGCTAGTCAGCCCTGATGAGGAGGAGGAGGAGGGAGGCAAAACAAGAGGTAATTCTTGCCTGTTCCAAGTGATACTACATTTGGACTTTGCATAGTCTGCAGATTTCTATATGTATATTCTATATCTTTATTATTTATTTATTTTTACAGAAATCCAAAAGCCATCGCGGTGTGGCACCCTTTAAACCAACCAATGTTTAAAAACAAAAGCATGGCGAGGTAGTTTTAATATGTATTTTGGGTAAATTCATTGTTCTAATAATGGATTAATCTTGAAATAAACAATGAATTGATCATTGGATGAGGTGTAGCCCCAGTAATTTATAATAATAACCTTAAGAAAACATTGTAATTTGGCCAACCTAAGATTTAACCATTTTGATCGTCAAAACATAAACCAACAGCAATAAAAAATGATTTTAATGCGATTTTAGTGCCGAAACAATACATTTGAATTTGTTGGCTTATCTATCCACATGGAACAACATAATCCAAGGTAAATAGAAACATACGTAATCATCACATGATACATGTCTACAGCTCACAGGCCACAAAGAATCGGTCTAAACTACACAATGTAAAATGTGATGTGAAAATAGCTTGAAGAGGCAAGAAAATGCCATCGATTATATTTTTGAAAGAACCTTCTTGTGTTTTTTTGACAAATTGTGCAAGTGTGCGTACAGCTGTTTTTAAGTGATTCATTGTAATATTTTTTCCGTCTTCACCCAGACGTCATACTGTCGTGTCTTTTAACGGTGCTGCAGATTTTCTTTTAATGGAAAAAATGTTTTCAGTCCAAGAAGACTCTTGTTTTCTCCTCCATTTTCCCTTTTCTCTCCTCTTTTCTTTCCCTGCAGCCTCGTCATTTAATTGTTTTGCTTGCGTACTCCCTAGTGTTGCATCATATCCACTCACACACACGGCCAGCAACACACACACACACACACACACACACACACACACACACACACACACACACTCTCTCTTTGACTTGATGAATATGAATGATATGGAGTAGAAAATGACATGTATTTGATGGCTCAGTGGAAAACTGAATCGTTTCAGTGCTGCAGGTTAAATCTTTTAGCCATCCTCTGTTTATATTTCACAGACACAATTATTATTGGCATCATAATTAGACAGGCAAATATGAACATGTCTGACATTAGCAGCAGAGTCTAACATCACCTGATTAACCTTTTTAATGCACACAGCGTGGAGGGACTTTAATGTTTCTGTATTGAAACCACAGAGAAGCAAACTCTACATATCTACATTTTTCCCAGATTCACTACATTATAATACACATTATAATAAAACAGATGTACACTATTTTACATGTAAATGTGTATTGGTCTTGAGAACTGACAAGTGATTACAATGACATCTAGAATACTGACAGGAAACTGAAGCTCTTTTTTCTTAGTTGACTGCTGTTTATTGTGTCTGAAACTTGACCAACTTTCAAATAGGATCTACAAAGGCGTTCGGATGCATAGCTATCTGATATCGGTCCAATAATGACTCAAATAGTTGAATCTGGGATCAGATACCATTACTTTACGAAATTACAATTAAATTCATTTATATATATATAGATGCCAGTCACTTCCACACAGTGAGGCATGCAGCATAATAAAATTAATTTAATTAAACTCTTGTATCAGATCCGTTCTCCTATCGGCTGATGCAAAAGATGAGATATCGATATTGAGACTGACAAAAGTAGAAGTTTGTAATGTTGATTAATGTAATTTACTATCAGTGTTTTTAACTTGGTTGGCAATGTTGTTCAAGAAAACCAGCACACAGACTTTACAGGTCAGTTATCACATTGCACTCTCTGTTTCTTTGTAATATCTGGTTTAGTTGAGCTTTCAGCCATATTGTAACATTACATCATAACTTAACGTTGCATTTGGCACCTGTGAAACAGGTGTGCCGAGGATGCAGGTTGCAACCCTAAATCCTAGATCATATAATACTAATTTTCAATGTCTGTTTCGCACGAAATCGCTTCCTACTGACCACAAGCTTGGCAGCAATTGTGTTTTCCATTAAATTGGAAAATGAATTAGTGGTATATAAATTGAGATCCTACGAGACAGGGTTACATGTTGACACGAGAGGGAAGGCACAGTAACCTTTAAACCGTCTTTTTATTTTGGCATCATGACCTACAGCGATCCTCCTAGTTTTGGTTAAGACTTTTGTTTTGTAATATAAATCAACACTCAAATAATATGCTACATAATAAGCACAAAGAGAACTGAAACACATAAGGCTGATATTTGGAATAAA
Source organism: Chelidonichthys spinosus (assembly GCA_029853015.1). Lineage (NCBI taxonomy): Eukaryota > Metazoa > Chordata > Actinopteri > Perciformes > Triglidae > Chelidonichthys > Chelidonichthys spinosus. The sequence goes on along the minus strand of CM056821.1, from coordinate 12,564,317 downwards.
TAATAAATTGAAGTCAATATTAAAGCAAATGCAAATAAAATCCATAACGGAGCTGCAAATATGAGTATGTATGAGGCAATATATTATATAGCTACACTATAATGTAGTGCAGCATTTGATAAAAATCTAATTACAATTCTATAAGACTTGTTCAAATATCCTTCTGCATAATGATGTTAGATTAGATCAGGCGCTAAACAAACATATTCACAGCGTCCCAAGGGCACTACATGATCTGTTCCAGAGCTGTACGGTAATGATGAAGTGGGGGAAGACACAGAATAACACAATGCTGCAGTTTAAAATTTTAAATACTGATGAATTACAGGTCAACAACCTCTCAGTGCTTGTATGGGTGGACACACGGAGTATAGGACAGGAGAATAGACAGGGGCAGTTGTGCTGTAGACCGTAATCTGTGCTTACCAGTGCAGCTCTCTGTGGCGGGGAGCAAATAAATCTGCCAAGCAGCAGCAGATTCATAAAATCCCTCAGGTGGCTCTGTTCATTTATCTACATTTGCCAGGGCTTCCAGCTGCCAAAAGCAGGTGGCACACTTTGGCTTGGAAATTGCCTGTTTTTAAGATGTAGAGCTCTTTAAAGTGATGGAACAGCAGACAGAGAGCAACTGGTTGGGGTTTAAAGGGTGGCAGTAGGTGACAAGGTTGTGAGGTGAGGGATATTCCACACACCATTGTAGGCCTCACTTCAAAATTGTCTCATTGGAAAGATGAATTGAAATGAAAATGCACTCATTTCTAATTTCCTCCCCTCAAATTCAATTTCGAGATTGGTGGCCACCCAGGGAGTCAAAGGCAGAGCCTGGGGGGGAAGGAACCCACACCACCAGATAAGAAATTATAGATGGAAATAATCTGGGATCTATTTCCTCTCCTCCCTTTCCTGGCCTGCTGCAAATATGATATGTTGAAGAGGGAAATTAAAAGTCACCATGATGCACCTCATTGCAGGTAGAACTTGTTGGGGAATGAGGTGCTTCTTGGGATTGCACTTGGGGCCCCAAACAGCTGCTAGCCAGCACACACTGGCTGCTTGATTCATATTAATGCACTGCTAACCCCAAAGAGCATCCACATTTTACATTGCTCATTCCTGCACCCAACCACACTATTGGATTACGTTTGGAGACATTTGGGGTAACAGATACATTAAGGACTTAGAGGCAAAGATTTTATATTTCCTCTTCTATTATAACTAACTGTGGATCGCCACCTGTTTTTTAAATGCCCTTCAGTGAATTTTTTATGCCCCTAAAAGCTGTGGCTGGTGGCATTATATCCCTCTGTCTGTACGCAGTACGGTCAACCTGAATTAAGCATAAACAAATTCGAACAAATTAACTGATTTGATTTGGGGGTCAAAGGGTCAAGGTTGAGGTCAATGAGGCCTTGCAAAACATTTCATGGTAATCTATCCAATATATGTTCAGAAATTTGACAAAAATAAAAATGCAAATATCACCTTCATGGAGCTGGAAGTAAGCCTTGTAAGCTGAACCATGGATCTGTACAAAATGATGCACCAATCAATTTAGTTGATATTGAGATATTTCACCAGAACAGTGGAAATGTTGACCTGCTGGTGGCTATAGATTGAATGGCAGGGGATCACCACCACCAAGTTGAGTACCAATTTGCAATAGTTATTGAGATATTTAGGTGGCTAATTATAAAACTCCTGTGTTCATGGTTTGATAATCTGTCATTATAGTGCTTACATTGATAAGGAAAATTATCTTTTTATTTATTGGACATTTTACCCTTTTTTCAGGATGATTCCTTGTATTTAGGAAGTTCCAGATCACATTTGATACAACAGTGACTTCTAGGTTGTACAGTCAAATGTATTTGCTATGACACAGGGAAGTCTGTAATGCATAAACATCCCCATGGTCATATTCTCTCTCAGTCCGTTTTGCATTTAATTGCACTTCCATTTGAATTCAAATGTGGCATTACTTCGCTTCCAGTTGCTTTGAAATAGAATGGGGTACGCCATGGAATGAAATCAGCATAAGCAAACATGGATATGAGTTTTCAAACAGCCTTGCTTACCATTTATTTTTTGTAAAGAGCCTAAAGATTGACATGAATAACTTGGTGGTTTTCTCTCACTGCTCTCAGGAAAATGATGGAAAACACACACCACATGAGGAGAAACATCAATCAGAGCCATTCACAATTTTCAACACAGTATAAAATCATCAAGAAATTAGGCAAATTCATGAATCTGAATGTATTTAATGGTGTCTTTTATTGAGGCGTGAAAATAAGTCTTCCTCTTGCTCTCTCTGTTAAGTGAAGTAGAGTATCACCATCTGCCTGAAGTGTCCCTGGATATCAGTGGTGCTTGATGGTCTCTCCCAACATTGAAGGCATTATGCAGGAAACCACTGTGATTACACATCATTAGAGGCGGTGGAATGCTGCTGACTATATTTTTTTTAAGAGCAGGTCAGGGGTAAGTAACAAGGAGAAAAGTGCAGGAGTGGCAAATTTCTTCCTATGCATGTGGTCAAGTCTTGCAGCATCACATCATGCCCACTTTGACACTGCTGCATTTTTACAGAAAAATGCCTTCAAAGCAGTATCATCACTTCAGAAGAGAGAAGGTTTGGGCTATAGAAAGTTTTCAGAAACATCACAGTAACTAAAACAGTATCCACATTAAAGAGCTTTCATATATGCAGAACTGTTGTTTTTAAACACTTATTTTAATGATCAATAATTCATTTACATCACAGTGCATCGATTTACACTTCAGTGTAATTTTGGGCTCATTAGATTAGATTAGATTAGCAGCGTGAGCCACTGCTCTGATTGGCTGGTTGTAGTATCACTAACTGGCATTAGCCCAAAATCAAGGGGCTCAGAGGTGCATGGAACCATACTGGGATGATGTGAAATGCATTTTATTTTTTAAAATTTTGTTCCGGTTCGGAGAGTATGACATTAAAAGTCATAAAAGGGTGCGTGTCTTATCTCAGTCTATGTTCTTAAAGGAATAAATTAAGATAAAATAAAGAGGAATATTATTTAGTTGTTTAGTTTAGTAACATCAGTAAGATCAGCTCACAGCACAATTGACAATGTATAAATTACCTAATATACTTATTAATGCCGCAGGTCATATGTCATTATATGCATGGCTAAAGGGACAGTCAGGAATTTCGAAAGAGGGGCTATATGGTAAATGGACCTGCATTTATATAGCGCGTTTCTAGCTTACTAGCTACTCAAGGTGCTAAACTTCATTCAGGGTCTTTTAAGCATTCACACACACATTCATACACTGAGGAGACGCCTGCACATCAGCAGGTGGTACAGAGCTGATACATAGTCAGCATAACATGTGCACCACAGGAGCAAAGCAATGTACAGCTGAGGGCCAATAGTCATATATATATTTTAGTCACCTAAAGAAATCAATAGATGGTTTGACACCTGGCCACTCAGTAATGTATGAGCATGTTAGAATTATTAAAAACCTGTTCTCTATTGATCCATGAGGCCCTGCAAGGCACTGTATTTCCCTGCTAATGTTTCATAATAAAAGCATTGCATGAGCAAATGAAGTATTCTGCCTACACAAAGTCTCTAGAGGGCTTTTATTTGGAAAAAAAAGAGGAAGTGTTGAATTGAAAAAAAGGTTACTTTTTCATCACCGTGACATGTTATAGAGATATAAACGTAAAAACTGGAGCAACGTTGCTAATGATTATACTGTCAAAACATAATTTTCACTATTTTTGCTTCGAACCGTGAGACTTTGAATCTTTAGAGGAGAAACAGCTGACAGACAGTTGCTCTGCTCAGACAGGCGGCAAGGCTGCTTTTACATGATAATGATTAGTGCCTAAATTCTAAATATTTAGAACATTTTCAATACTTAATTTTGCTGTCCAACAGCCCTCTCTGAAGCTGTTAGCTCTTTTCAACGCTGCCAGACTCCATTGACAAAAACAGTGATTTCACATGGCAGAACATAAGAGTTGCTTGTCTACCGCTGCCTCTCTTTATAGTTTGGTGAATCCCGATTAAGCCTTTAAAATACCCAAGTCACACAAAGTCCGGCATTGGATAGAGCATAGATGCTGGATACAATGGCTTCAGTTCCCTGTTAGCCATCTCGTACAACCTCACTTCAAAAAATGGGAGGACAAGGAAATAATGATTTCTCTGAAATGACAATTCCTAGGAATAGAAATGTTATGCATTTGAGAAATGCTTGCAGAACTGTCCCACAGTTGATATCATCATTAGCGTTGGAGTCCTTGTGAATATGTGGTTGTACATGCTAATTTAGGTTTACAACCGTTGCAGTAAATTCCATTTAATTCCAGCTAATGCACCAGCTGCTTAAGCTGACTACAGACTCGGGGAGGATTGTGGCTGATTTGGCCTCATTGGACATCAGAGGAGCTTCCTTGGTTAACAGATGCACTTTCCTGGTTTTTATTGAATTGGAATCCAATTTTGACTTGCCTGATCTGCTTGGGGCCTCTGGGATGTACCTGATTTGTTTCAAACATGTTTGATATAATCGGTTTGTGTCCTTGTTCTTAGCTTGTGTAGTAGGGTCACATTACCAGGTTCATATCATCAATTTCTCTCTTTTGGGACAGTGGCGGTTAGCAGGACCTACAAATGAACTCCGACACCCAGGTGTATTAAGCATAGCGGCGTGGTGAGACGCTGTTTGTTGAGCTGCTGTTGGACTGAGAGACAGCCTGCACCTCTTTGCCCACTCTTCTGTTGTTAAGAACTGCTGAGTCGACAACCTTGAATCCAGATTGTTTTCTTGCGGACCAACCACACGGGACACTAATAAAGGGCCGACTGCCTGTCATTCACACGGGTCCGGTAGTGTGCTCAAGGCACAGATTAAAATTGACAAACACTCCTAATGTCAGGCTTGGACAAGGAGGGAGGATTCAGATGCAGAGGCAAAAGCAGTTTAAACTGGCTTTTATTCTAAAATCAAAAAAGTAAAAACAAAAAAATCGCTCCACCAGGAGGAAAAACAAGGCTACAAACTTAAACTACACTATACAGGATTACAAAAAGGTAGAAACAAAAGATCGCAAAAAAACAAACTTTACTTAGCTTGGCAAGGCTATGGAGATGAAAGACAAAAGCGCACTGGCACAAGACAAGGGGAAACACAGACTTGAATACACAGAGGGATAATGGGCCACAGGTGGAGACAATCAGGAATCAGGGACGACATCAGAACGAGAGGGGAGTTACCTTCAAAATAAAACAGGAAGTTCACAAGACAAAAACCAAGACAAGACAAACCTCACTGGCATGACACCTAATAGCCAATGAAACGGACTAAACTGATATACTTACCTACTCTCCTGCAACGTTCACTCAGTTCAGTGAGTTGTTCATTTTAATTACTCAATTATTTATTATTTTTGTTAAAATAATGCACAGTGCCTGCAGATCGCATGCCATATAAAGGCTAAATGTAAAAGATATCTTCATACACATACATACAACTTGTACGTTGTATGCATGGACAAAATACAACATGTATCCTATCCTATTCAATCCTAAATTTCATGTTTGTAACCTGCATGCTGCTTCTCCCTTTTTTCCTGCATAATTCACAAACCACACTCCTCACCTTTTGTAACCATGGCTACATTCAGATCTTTTGCTTTGACTTTTTTTAAAGACTTTTTTTGAAGAGTGAACACACAGCGAGTGGCCGGTCAGTAGACCTGCCGGATAGTTCAAGTTTAATGCCAGTCTGTTTTCCTTTGTCAACACAACACATAGTGTTGACAAAGGAAAACAGATCAACAGATCAACTAAAAAAACAGATCTGTGAGGTCTCTGTGAGGTCTCACACAATGTTTGATCATGATTTGATCTGCAGCTTTTGTGCATGCATGTATGTCAAGTATGTGTGTGCTCCCTTGTGTGATGGATATGAGGAATAGCTGATTTGTTGTTGCTTATTTCAAGATGGCTTGTACTGTTGGGTTTTAAAGCCCCTTTGAATTATTTGCATATTGCCTCTTGTTGCTGCTCATGGCGCTGATCATGACGTTCTGCCAGACATGGCATCAAGGTCCCACCAAGACACTAAACCATGTGTTGCAATTTGGTAGTAACAAATTGTCTTGAAATTAAGCCATGTCTGTGTTAATGACCCTGCGGCTGCATGGCTGAAGAGAGAAATTAATTCACCCCAGTCTATTTTTAGACTCCCGTCGCAGGTCCTTTTGTCCATAAGACATTATTCATAATAAGTTGAAACGATCAGAGATATATATACGTTTTAATATGTAACATTTTTAATTTTTCCAATCTGTACAGTGTGCATTATTATTATTATTTAGAGAAATACAGTTTTAAGGGTCTGATCCAAAAACCAGACCCTTAAAGCTTCCTGTTCCCAGAGGCAGCGTCGGTGTAGAGGAACCGCTACATGCAGCGTGTCATATTTTCCACGGAAAAAACGATTTAAGCTAAATGACTGCCTGGATGTCCAATTATTTTTTGAACTCCACAATCTTGGGGAGGAATTTGTAATACCATGCATAGCTGTTACAATATCTTGAAGTGAGTTATTTATGAAAATGTGCTCTGACCTGCAGATTATTGCCTGGCATCCTGTGAGAAAATAAAATCGACAGCCGTGGAAGTCATCTGTTGAACGCTCAATCTGCATGTTTAAACATGCCTCCCAGGATATGAGTGGATGTAATTACAGAGTGTATAGTGCACACTTTCCAGTTCGACTGGGCTGCTTTTCCATGGGTATGTGATGGTATTATCATTTTTATAGAAAAATGTGGGGGTAAAAAATAAATAAATAAATAAATATTAAAATATTCAAACACAAGGTCTGCTGTTTTGGTTTTCCATCCAAAATACCACATTCTTCTAAAATGGATATATGCATTTTGTTTGTTGGCTACAAATTATTTAACCATGGTTACTCATTTTCCAATTAATTCACCCGCTGCATGCACAAATGTTCCGGTCTGTCATCATCAATCATAATGAGTTTCATAGTGTCTCCCATTGACCCCGTCATCTGGTCTACCTGCTGCTGCCCTTTCATATTCTTTTCATCTCATTAATTTAACAAATTTCCAATGTGTACATATTTGACAGGTTTTATTTTCCATCTGAAATGTTAAATGCTTTTTTTTTTTTTTTTATCAGTGTGGAAATGAGGACCGCCAGCTCATGCATATAAGGCTGAGCAAACAATGCAAGGTTAATAACACTCAGTCAGACATCTCCCTCGCTCGCTCACAGATGTGCTCACACACATTCACACACATCGGGAGAGACGAGGGTATTTAAAGAGGAATTAAGAAAAGAATAATGGAATCAAAAGGGAAGCAACACACAATTGCGTTCGACAGCCTTGGCAAAAGCAAACAAGTCAGAACCACTGCGGTTTTGAACTATGCAAAGACGGATTAATCACCTCAGTATGAGCTATACAATATGCCAGCAATCAATCAAGCCATGAAATTACCCACTGTGACAGCAATCTATTCTCCTGTTTAGCCCCCTTTTGTATGTATTAATTCTTGCGGTCAAACCACCTCCACTTCAATCTGCTCCACCACAGGAATCCATTTGAGCATTAGTGTTCTCTGGCAGATATCCTTTTACTGAAATGTCTTTTGAATACCCTCTGTTTATGACTCAACTTTACACAGAACGGACACCACTGAATGCTCCGCAGAATCAAGAAACAACACACATTGTCCGACGCATCCTACAAACTAAATGCCAAAACTCATTGTTTGTCATTACCTTCAAAGATAACCCAGGTTCAGTTCAAAGATTTAGCTGATTAAAAGCTGTGGGGTGGATGGACGGGTCAACAAAACGGCAGACTTTAGCATGTGACGTCTGATCAGAACAGTGTTGCACGGTACTAGAAATGTTTCACCTTCCCCCGCCCTTTAAACTGTACCCTGTTTTTCTACACACACTTAGCGTTTTAATAAGTAAGGTGTTTTTATAATACCTATACGTTGAATCGATGTGCGACAGCGGAGCAGTGATGTGTGTCCAGTGCTCTACTAGAGAACTAGAATAGGATCCCACAAAAGGACGGTGTAAGTAAACAAATTAAGTTAAAATGGATAATAAAGCCGACCACGAACTGCTGTATATCAGCAGAACTCTGTTCAAAAAACAAGGTCGATAACAAAGCGGCTCTAATTACTGACCAAACATCACCATCTTTTCTGAATGTGTCCAACACACTCCACCAAAGAGCACATGTTAAAGTGTTATATTACCGTGTTCCTCACTAACGTGAAATGGGCAGAATGTCCAACATGACACAGTTACTGTGGCGTCTTCTTGGTTTTAGCAGCTTTTCCCTAATTAACTTCTCACAGAACTTCATCTGAATTTATTACCATTTCGTGTGTTTGTTTTGTTCCGGCATCTTCTCTCCATTGCCCTGCCGCAGTACCACTGTCAACCTAAACTGTTACTGATGCACCGGTGGCGGCGCTGTTTACAAAAAAAGTCTTAATATACTCTGTTTGCCGCGATATTAAATGTAAGGTCAGCTATCAAATCACATAAATTGCATCGGATTGCAGCATAACATTTACTTATCACTTAATCATTTTCTTGCACTGGTAGTGGAGGTGACAGAAAAACATAAACCTGCCTTACAGGAAAGGAAAATATGTTGCAGATATGTAGGAGAAAACACAGGCAGCCCAAGTTGATCAGTCTTAGTTATTCTCCACAGTTCCATTATGTGGAGTTACTATTTTGAGGTGGACATCAGCTGGAAACCTTAGCAGCAGTGACGAAAAGGAGGTCAGTGTCATGGGGATTTTTATTTACACACAGACCTCACACAGACGACAGAATGTTACCCTTGTTATTTTAGTCCTTATTTGACTCAGAGGATTGATACTAACAATGTAAACTATTGCAACATGGTATGAAATGTTTTAGTTTAAATAATGCATGATTTTTTCCTCCTGCATATGTCTGATGGAAAATATGAAATGCAGAATTTCTGATGGACGCAAATAGCACATTTCTCTTATTCAGAAGTAAACAAGTCGAAGCCATTGATTTTTCAAAGTGAGCGGCTTGATTATGTCTTCACTTTTTAAGCATGGTTGATTTTTAAATGAGGTTAGGGAATTTGAAATACAACAGGGAGTCTTGGGCTTGTCAAGGTTGCTTGCATGTACACATATATTTGCAGGCTGTGCTTAATGTGGCAAATGGCTTTTGATGCACATTTTGATTTACATAACTTTGGAGGAGGGATGCGGTAAAGGACTCCCTCAGCACCAAAGGACATGGAAGATATTGCGGTGTATTAATGACTGCCTCTTCTCCCCAGCGAAGTATCAAACAGAAATTTCAAGCAGGACACACAGAGAGTGAGGCCGGGCAGGGAGATCTGACAGATTCCAGCATCACACACAGTCTGCCATATTCTATTAGTGAACGTGGATATGTGATACTGTGACCTTCTTTCCCTCAGCGGTGCTCTCCTGTCCCCTCACACGCTTCTAAAATGTCTATATATTTGGACGGACACACACATCAAAACTGTTTTTTTTTTTTTATTATAAGTTTAACATTCCTGTAGTATTTGAGAAACAGCTCCTGAGAAGACTCAACATACATCATGTATTTCGGGGGTCGGACTGGGGTTGTTTCTGTCATCGTGCGGTCACGTACGCAGACACTCGCCTCAGAAACACTCAGAGGATCAATAAGGAATGTTTGCGTATTCACTCTCCCAGGCTCCAGCAGCACAAAGCCCCATAATTTACCCAGACTGCATTGCATTAGCGGCGAGATAAAGGGGCTATGTGTTTTCATGCCTTTTTTCTTGGCCATTTAAACACAGGGGGAATGTATTTATACTGCCCTCATTAATATCAAACATAACTAATGAGGTGTGATTATCCTGTGTGCTTATTGTGATAATGATGCGGATCACACAATAATAAAGAGCCCAGCCTTTTGAGCAGGGAAGGCTTGGCTCGCTCCTCGGCTATAGAGGCGTTCTTAGCTTGATTCTATTTCAATACCTGCATGCATTTGTTACTTCCATGAAGCAGTAAATCAACTGCAGCGCAGAGGAACAACTAACAACACAATAGCTCCCACTGGAAAAGATGCTACACAGACCTTGCAGTGCTTTATGATAATGATGAGACTTATCTGTCCACCTAATATAAACATGACACAATACTCCATTATCAGTCATTAGGATCAGTCCGTACACATGGCTGTGGGTGAGTGTAATTAATGTCGGATCAACATGAAAGTGCATATTAAACATGTTTGTTTTTCCCTTTCTGTATGTATATCCGTCTCTATCTCTGCCTGTGCCTGTATTTTTTGCAGGCAGATTAATACCCTTTTCTTATGACCATAGCTGTGGCCCACATTCAGTGTGAATGGGTCACCATCTGACTGGCGAAATCATGGTCCAACGATAGGCGGTGGGTCCTGAGATTGCATTTCAACCAGAAGGTCTCACCTCATTTTCTCTCCACACGGATTGTTTACTTACATTCAACCAACGTCTGCTGGAACATGATTGGTTAATAATGCTCAGACTACCAATGGGAACCCATATGTTTCTAATGGCAAAATCGTGTTGCGTCGCTTCCAGATTCTGCACATGACGGAATGTGATTGCAGAATATCAAGTTTGCCTCACTGACCACACACGGTCCAGCCTATAGGCTACTAGGTTTCATCTGGTCTTGTTGTTGGTCTGTGAACCAAGGGATGACAAATGTAAAACAAGTGTTTATCCATGAACATCATTCTGGTATTTTGTGTAAACATGTTTGGAAATGACTGTTCACATAAAAAAAATTAAAACAACACATGCTTCCATTTCCTTACTGGCAAGTAATGGCGTGCAACTGTGCACGATGACAGCAGTGATGTTCATTGTACCACAAAGTTTCTATGATTTTGTCCACCCATATACACAACAGGGTCATTTCAGTTGCTTAATATATTAAAAATGGCTCTCGTTTGGGTTATCCTGTCATTTCTTGAGAATTTGCCTTATAACCCACTGTGCAATGGTGGTGAAACAGCTTTTGTTCAACTCCATCACTTCACTCGCCCACAGCCCTGGCCATTTTGTGTTCCTCTTTGCCAGTCAGGTGGTTAGATGCTTTATTCAGCTTTTTGCCCTGCTGTTCCTTTTGCGACTGATGAGGCCTTGACACTGGTCACAGCTCTGCACCCAGCCTCTCTGCTCTTCACTGTCAATTTCGAGCAGCTTGGCCATTTTCTTTTTGTTTGCCTTCGTCTCCCAGCTTGTGTGGCAGGGCTCATTTGACAGTGCTCGTCTTCTCCTGTATAATATTACTAATGGTGAGATGTCTTCATGAACATTTTAAAGCGATTAAGCACGAACAGTGTTTTTCATTGTTTTTGCAGTGATAGTGTGAGACAGACTAAGCACTGTGCAGTCACACTGGGTTGCCTCACATTTATCATCGTTGTTATTGTGACCTTAATAATATCTCTTTGATTGTGTGGTGTGTAATGTGTGCAGTGATTAATAGTGTGTGATTATCCGTTCAGTCAGTTTTTGTCACGGCACTCAAGAGATTTGTTGCGATAGGGGTTGAAATGTGCCTCGTAGTTAAACAGGTTCTAGTCAAGATTTCGGCAGAAAATCTACTGAAGGAAAAGACGGATTTAAAAGAGAAAATATTCAGTGGATTTCACAGATGTCTCGTATTCATCCCTGCTGTCCACTTCTGCTTCAACCGCAGGTTACAAATACATGGTATTATACAGCTATATTACGACTCTGCCGTTCACATGGAAGCAGAGGCTGAACACTTTGCAGCTCTTATAAGAAATGGTTTTGAACCGGCTTACGTCCTGGGCAGGACTTTGTAAAGGGGGAAGCCTGAAGGGTTGCTGTACTAGCCCTTGAACCCCCACCCCATACAATCTTTTATTGTCAATTTTCCCCCCCGTACTGGCTTCACATTATTTCCATAACTCCAGCTTTCGTTTGCGATGTCTATTATGATGTTTAATCCCCTTCTGGCCATCACCCCTCCAGCACTGTTTGACATTTTCTTTGCATGTCAAACAAACAATGGACGATTTTGAAAGGATACGAATTACGTCAATTGATGATGCATCTAACAAGATCAAGCACTTTGTCTCCTTATCTTGTCAATCAATAAGAACGCTGCGGTGCTTTTCAGGGCCTTCCTTCCTCAGGATGCCATTTCATCGACTTGTTTTTTCTCGGTGTACTTCTGTCAGCTAAATGGTATTGTGGCATGAGCAATCGCTCACATGGAGGCTTTCCGAACATCAGGCACAGAGCGCATGCTGGAAAGAAATCGTTCTATTAATTAATGGTGTAATTAAGGTTTTGTCATTGACATGCCACTAGCTGACAGGGATGGATGGGGTACTTGGTCCTGCACCAGGCAGTGGCACATTCGATAATGAATGGCAGCTATTACCAGCACGTTTGGGTAGTGATGGGGCCACCTGCCATGGCTCAGCTTCCCCACCTCCCCTTGCTCTCTTTCCTCCCCAAGCCCTTTATCTGTTCCCAACACTTTGGTTTCCCCATTTCTGACCTTATCCTTCATTTGGCGTCCTCCTAATTTAACACACTCTCCCTTCCCGCTCACACAGAATTACTAGACCCTCCTGCTCTAACTGCCTGAAATTAATGTCAGGTAATTTAACCACAGAAAATCCCCTTTTCCCCTAATATTTTTTGTTGACAATTATTGTCACCTTTTCACTCCCTTTACTCAATTCAAGCTCAGAAAAAAAATGTCCATGTGTTGTGTTAATGCACAGTCCATCTGGGTAGTCGCTCTTCCTGATTAAGACAATCTAGCTCATAGTTGAGTACTTAAGTGTCCGTGGGTCCCCAGACATCGGGGTCTCTGCTCGTGTCGTGATCGGTCGGGTCATAGAGTCGCTGTTTTGTATTCTTGTAAGACTACCGTGTGTACCTTTAATCACCCCCGGCGGACAAATACGGTACTTTAGGCTCCGATTGTACAAAAGACCACATGTTTTACAGAGTTACCATGGCTACCACAGAGAACATTTTTGCAAAGCATTGAGTTTTGAGTTGTCATTCTGCAGCCCTAAGACCAAGATGAGTCCTTTCCACCCTCTTTGAGAGTGTACATGAATAGATTACTTCAGTACACTGTGTACTTCAGTACAACTCAAAAGGATGCTCACTGCTGAAGTGAATCAAGAATATGTCTTAGATGAAATTGCATTTAAAGTTGTGAAAAAGTGGTGCTTTTTACATGCAGCTGTTTTCCTTTATAAGCCAACTGGCATGTAATATTAAAACATCTTCAGGCACTCCACAGTTGTGGGGAAGGAGGATGATGGTGGTGATGATGATGGGGAAGTGAATCTAATTCTGAAATATGGAGATATTTTCATTTCCTATCAGGGTTAAGATTAGATGGGTTTGAGAGCTCTATGATTGAGGTCAATGTCAAAAATAGCAGTTCTTGGGATTCATAAGGATAATGTTCTTATTATACTCATGAAGTTCTAAAGAGCACACAGTTGGAATGCCCATTACCCAGGAATGTTTGTATTCTTCAACACAGATGCATTTACACTCTCCCAGTCATACTTGTGACATTGTTTTTCTTCGTATAACTGGAGCAACGTGTTTGTGCTTGGAGGAACCCTGCACCGAACATGGGGAGAAGATGCAAATGCTGCACAGTAATAACAAGGGATGAAGTCTAAACCTCTGCTGGGAAAAACTGAACCACCATGCTGCCGAATATGGCAACAAGTGCAAAACATGAATTGGTAGAGAAATTGAAGGCAGCTTTGTCTTAAAAACTAGCAAATTTATAAAATATATAATATATAGAATATTGCCCACTTCTCTCGGCTCCGTTTCTTTTCTCCCTCTAGAGTAGCCCTAATACACCATTGTAGATAAATGCCATGTAAATGATCAAACATGAACAGAAAAACATATTCTGATGGAATAGTTTGACTAAGCTTGTTTACTTGCATGTACGGATTAAAGAAATGACATAGTAGTTGTTAACAGGTGAGCTTCAGACATTTGTTCCCTTTAGAAACATTGGGAAACAGCTAGCCTGGCTCTGTAAAGTCCTCATGCTAATCTACAGTAAACTAACTGGAATTACGGTACAGACGTGGAAGTGTCTTCTAATGTGATTCCCCACAAGAAGGCAACAAAGCATTTCCCCCCAAATGTTATTGAATCTTCTTAAGTAACAAAACGTCAAGTTAATTTCAAGCTAGCTTACCTGTGCCATTTAACTCGTGCGTTTACCTTTCATGAATAAATATGTATTAAACCATGAAAAGAAAAAAAATACATGTCATCTGTTTTCTTCACTTCTCTTTTTATGCACCAAACTCCATTGTTGCTGCCTTCCTGATGGTGTTACTGTGTCCACATCATTTAAAATGACCTGGATACCTGTTATGGGCCTTAATCATGAATAATTAATAATGCGGGCAAATTCTGTACAGAGACAGACGGTAAACAGACGGTTTTCCTCGAAGAGAGAAAAGTCAGACACACTTGTCCTAGTAGTTTCACCTCTTATTGCCTCTTGCTGAAGGTTTTCTTAGTCATAGAAATGAATAATTTCATCTCTGTGCTATCGGCCACATAACTGCTACACAGCTGATTAGATCAGGCTTTTGCATCAGAGCCTGGCTGCTTGTCAACATATATCCTTATTTTTATGATCATTCAGTCAAGGTTACCTCTGCTTTGGATTCCTGACGAGTTAACCTGCCATGTGACCCTTCCCTCCGTCTTATTCTCTATAAGTGCCCAAATCTCTCCGATGTAATATCAACTCAGTGATACCGGCTGCACAAAGGAAATTAGTCATTTCAGGAAATCAATCTTCCTCATATAAATTCTTTTATCAACTTGACCTGTTTCTCAATGAAAAATTATAGGGAAGTGATGGGACTTTTGATTCCCTGCTCAAGGGCTTAGCTATTTCCATTTTTATTTTGAAGGTTGAACAAATTTGCTTCTATGGTGGGTTAGTTTGTTCAGCATTCACATGATGCGCCAAATTTGATTTCACTGGAGATGGTGGATGTTGTGAATGGCTTAAAGATGCATGAAAAGCAAACCTCAGACAAGCAATACCAACAATTTTCTGAAATATATTTGTGTAATGCAAGTGGCTTATGGAAGATAAGTAGATATGCACACACACAAAGTACGTTTGTGTCAAAAATGAGTCAACACAGGGCTAAACATGTTCAAATTTCAATTACCCTGTAAGAGGAAAGAGGAGGGGAGGAAAGAGGGATGAAGAGGAATGAGAAAATAGAAGGGGGATGGGGAGGGGAGGGGGGGAGGTTGTCACTGAAATGCGAGAGAAGCTATATCAGTCTGATCAGTCA
The DNA here is from genome assembly GCA_029853015.1 of Chelidonichthys spinosus. Classification (NCBI taxonomy): domain Eukaryota; kingdom Metazoa; phylum Chordata; class Actinopteri; order Perciformes; family Triglidae; genus Chelidonichthys; species Chelidonichthys spinosus. Next base: position 12,548,853 of record CM056821.1, on the reverse strand, counting down.
ACCGTCCTCCTCCAATCTCCTGATAAAGCAGGTACTGCAGGAGGTGAAACGATGTGCATCAAAACCTCATGAAGATCGATGGCATCCTTCTGCCAGCTTTGAGAGAGACAAAAGAGAATGAGTGCAAGAAATAAAAAAGGCAAGGAAGGCTATCTAAATTGGTCAACACAAAAGTGACAACAGTGCGGAGACGGAGGAGATTGCGGGCTATTAAAAAGTCGGAAGGAGAAGGTTTTATTTCACTGCAGCCTGTTAACACAATGTCAAGAGAGCCGGTAAATAAGTCCTCGAGAAATGATGGAGGGCTGCGATCAGAAGTGAGTGGCAACTTGAGCCAGGTGTGTTTATGTACATAGTGCAAGCAGGCAAATAGCAGAGCGACAGGTGATATCAGCTTCAAGAGCTTAGCAGGCCTGCAGAGGTCATGTCTTGGTTTCACAAAACACACTCTGGGCTATATGAGGACCTCCGTTTCCATTTCCAGCCCTCCCTCTCACCATTATTGCAGAATTTACTAAGGTATCCTTCCATTAGAATCACAATAACCCAAATATCAGAGGGAGGTTTTGTAGAGCTGTGAATGCAAGCTGACCTCAATCTGTTAGATATATCTGCTCGGGGAGACACCTCTAATGGAATAAAATATAGCTCTTTTAAAGCCAGCAGAGGATAAATTAAATTACAAAAGGCTATAATAAAAACACAAAAGACAAAATATGTTAATGTCCCTGGAAATCTTTTTCAATAAATGCAAATTAATGTATGTAAACATATTCTAGCATCCGACAATGTTGTAATCATAAGTAAGAACAAAGAAAACACGTTGATTTCAGCATGTTATGTTTTCACATGCGTAAACCTATTAATAGATCACAACGGACTTTCATCATGTCCATCATTGCCGTCATGGCATTAGCATTGTGTATGAAGACCTGCTTATTTCTTTGCTCTTGAATGCGAAAGGCTCCTTAATTATTCCGCTGGGGAAAACCGGAGCTTATCATACGTGGTGTCAAAACAAATGCTGCTTTTGTCCATGTAATAGACACCAATGCACTGCACACAGAGACGATAGAAGTCAACTGAGAAACCACAAGCCGCCATAAGGAAAATCAAAATAGAAGATAAGATAATCATTTATTAGTCCCATGGTGAGGGAAATTGCCATATTGCAGCAACAAAGGGGATACTGCAACAAAAAGAGGCATCAGTTAAACAAAACAAATACAATAAATAAATAAGTAGATATATAATATATAAGTAAACAGTAAAACATTTAATTTTACATGAAACCTACTTTACCCCAAATATTTATGAACAGATTGCTTTGTGAGAAGCAAATGTAATTTTAGCTTTTGTTCCTATTCAGACACATCTCTGAGCTGTAGACTAACAGAAGACATTTATTGGCTGAAACAAAGGCTTTTTTTTGTCGCAGAAGACGTTTCGACGTGCTACAATAGGAAAAGCACGGGTGGCGGTCGGATTCCATTTGGCTGCCTCGGCTTGTTGGTCCTGGTGTTGCTCATGTTGGCTCACTGTCACACTGTTCTGGTTTCCTGGGACATTCGGATAGAACAGCAAGCCAAGGTTAATGTTATTAGTAGCACCTCTGATTTTACTGCTGTGATTTGTGGATACTTACAAGTGGTATTAGGGAGGTTGTAAAATAATCTTCGGTGATGTCACTACAAGACAAACAACACGACCTTTCACAATCCAATTTCATCTTGGTCAAGACTTATCTGGAAAGTTTGGTAGGAAATGACCCAACAAAATGAATGCATGAAGACTAATATACACGTCAACGCTGTTTTTCTCTCCTTTTAAAAAAGAACCGAAAGAGATGACTGTACAATACAGTTAGAGTAAGAAACAATTTATTCAGCAATCAATGATGCTTTACCGCAGTCGGCCTTCGCCTTGTTATCCAGTGAACATTGAAAGCGTTTCTTTTAATATTTTTCCCATTACTTGGTAGAGGGGGAAATGAATCCCACAGCTGTAAGCTCCAGTTAATCCAACAGGGACTGAGACAATTCTTAAAAATATAAGAATGAGTGTTTTTTTTTTAATGTGAGTAGTTGAATTCACGCTTATTTAAAATCCTTTGGAAGCTTCCTGTAGGACATTTCACATAAGTTGCATGCAGTGAACACGTAACAACAACACCTTATATCTTGATCAACCTCTCTGAAATAAGAGACAATCCCTTGAGTCTTGTCAAAAAAAGAAGACTCAGACCACATTATATTTCCGTTTTGTCTTTTGGTGCGGTGACGCTTGTGTCAGCTGCTCTCTTGTTGAGGCTGAGTGATGATCTGAGGTGGGAGGGGCAGCAGCTGGAGGGGAGGGGCTTATTAACAGCCCATGATTTATACACCAAGCTGGAAACGAAGGGACAGAAAACCAAAGGGAGAATCAAGCGACCAAATCCTCATATTTGGCGGTGCTCGCATCATGTGCTTTCATGTTTTACCGCAATTTGAGAACAAGTATTTTTTTTCCAAATGTGTGAAGACTATTTGATCAAACTTGTGAAATTATTCGCGAACAAGTGTGTTCAGAGAAAGAAAGAACAGTTGTTAATTATGTTTTTGTGTTTTCTGAAAGCACCATCTTGCTGTCACATTGGCAGCGTCCTCCGAGAGAATGAGGCTGGAAGTCTAAATGCGTGTGTTTTAAGTAAAGGGAACTTTTGTTGTCTGAGATGACTGGAGGGCTGCCAACGCTGGGCCTGCCCACTCTAGCCAGCTCTGTAGCCAGCCACATGTGATGTGTACGCTTGTTATTTTTGCTCATTTCTCTCAAGCTTCATTATAACTACTATTTTATAGTTGCTGACTTTTTTTTCCACGGTAATTTCCTGTGATCCAACAAGCCCGATGTTAATTGTCTTTGCTCCAACGCTACAGGCGTGACTGACTGCAGACAATGAAAGCGGACACAGAGATGATGGCCGACCCCAACACAAGCTGCCCATTAGAGGTTTATAATGGTGAATTATTAGCAGCCCTGTCCAACAGTCATTATGTGTGTGTGGCATCAAGTCCTTCCCTGGTGGCGTGGAGGGAACAATGTAGGGACCGGGAGGACAGAAAAGAGCTGGAAACAATCAGATTGTAAGTGAATGTGTGGCTTTTGTATCGCTCAGCAAATTCTCTCAATCAAAATCAAGGAAGCAAACTAGTATTGCTGCAGCATATTATTCTCTTGATGCAGGAGTGTTCTCCAGTCATTTCGGCTGTCTGTGATACGTCGGCTAGTTTGTCTTTTGAATAATAATTGGGAAGATTGTGGAATTCTTCTCACACTCACATATCATCTTCGTGTGTTAACATTATACAATGCATACAGTGAGCTTGCAATATGCGTCAAAGGTATCTTGACATCCTTCAGCTGATGGGAGTGTAAAATCCCCAGTGAAGTGCACTGCACAGCGCATGTGCTATCACATCAGAGCACAGCATCAGCCTCGGCACATAATCATGTTTGCTTATGCAGATGCACATTTTAGAAATTCACTTTAAATTCTAATGTTCCACAAATCTCATGTAATTTGAAAATTCTGCAGACAGGCATTGATTATTGTTCAGAGGACGTCACTTACATGTGCAGCGACTGCTGTCTACATGTCTGCACCGCAGTTCTGCTTTTGCTGACATCTGCGATTACATACAGCATCTAACTATAAAGCAGTGTGTGTGTGTGTGTGTCACATATCTAGAACCATTCATCTGATCTACATCACACTCGGTGGGTGTATTGCTTGGTACACAAGGATGTGCAGTGTTGAAGTTGATGCAATTTGAACAGCAAGTTTTACTATTATTAAACTTGAAATAAACAAGCGATGGTGCTCTGTGCACATGGTTTAATGGATGGGACTCTGACGGGTGCTCAACTTTCTTGTAACTTAAGGCCCACTTATCCTGAATTTCCAAAGACTAACTTCCCCAATAAATGAGAAATATAACACCATGCATGAAAAGGGAAAAAATCAACTGGGCTGTAATTATGTGTCATGTCGATGTCAGCTGTAGTGATCAAAACACCTATCCTCACTCATCACTGCCGGCCATTATAAATCCATATTTAATCCAGGCTCACATTTCCTCACAATATGCTTTTACTGGTGGAGTTGTCATGACCTTTTCGTGTCCCGATTGCTGTGGTGATATTAATACAATACATAGTTGTTTTGACCAACAATGTTTGAGCAGGCTTTGGTTCAATGCAGTCCATATGGAGAGCAAGAGAGGTGGAAGGCATTAGCTGAAATGCAATCTGGGAACCAACCAGATTCCTTTTGAATCCTCTGATTGGCGTCATTTTTTGAATTTATTTACTTGCAAGAAAGCTATCTGCACAATAATACGCCACATAGCTGCAGAAGAATGGATGCGTGTCAATTGTAAAAACAAAGCCAATCTGCTGCTTTGTTTGATGCCATAAGACTTTACAATTAAATTATCTTTTGTTTTGTATAATGGAAATAAAAGCTTCATCACACACACAGAGATGGATGTATTATATTTCACCTCGCCATGTAACTGTGTTTTGTTACATTATCTGCACATCTCTTTCTGTGCGTAGGTGCATTTATATGTCCATGACATGTGATGAAAGCTCCTCCAGAAGCCTCCCCCCTCTTCGCTCCTTGTGACTCAATTCAGCGATCGGAAGCCCTTGCGTGATGGTAGAGAGGAAATTATTTCTTTTCACAGGAGGAGAGAGGATGTGAAGGAGCAAAAGTTAGCATAAAGAAAAGCACCATATGTATTACTCTCGAGTTTTACAGGAGGTTTGTAACCGCTGCACAGCCAGGAAGCAAAACGTTTTAACTATAAATGCAGAAACCAAAGGCTGAACCTGAGAGTAGAGATTCAGTGCAATTTATTGTTTGAAAATCAATCAAATAAAACACACCTGGGCAACAAAACACACCTGTCAGTCACATGTTCCAATCATTTTGCTCACAATGGGGGTTCAAACAAAAGCTGCTATCTTCTAAGTTGTGTAACAGACCTAGATGTAAATAACTGAAAATAAAAGCTGAAAAGCTGATTGCTTGTCACATATTTATCTTTTGATGTAAAACCCAAATGTTTTCAGTGTACAGCAAAAATAAAGGAAATGGCCTCGTTCCAATAGTTTCAGGGGATACTGTAGATCATCTCTTTAAGTCAAAGCAGCAATACTACAGTGTAGAAATACTCAGTTACTTTTAAAAAGTCAAAGTACGTATCATTTCAGAATAATATAATATTACAGTTGTGGTGGAGTGGAAATATACAGTTACACAAAATGAAAATAATCAAGAAAAGTACAAATACCTCAAAATTGTACTTGCATTGCTTGAGTAAACAGAGTTAGTTACTCTCCCCCACTGGTATTATGTGATGTAAATTAGAATTTTAATTAAAAAGACTTGTCCGGGGAAGGGACAAGTTTGCCTGGGCTGGTTGCCCAGGTAAGGCCTATGTATTGGAAACACTGATCTGGCAAACACAAGCTGTTTGGGCAGTTTCCAAGGCCCCTTGCAAACTCGCTTTTCACGCCTTCCCTCTGCTGCTGTGAAAGCCGCATCCAAAAATGTTCTCCAAACACAACAAGAGAGAGTTGGGGCAGTGGTGTTGGTCGTGTAGAACCACTGATTGGGCCTTTGTTGGTCTTCTTACAAAAACTGGCCACCTATCGAGTGAATATGTTAACCCACTTCTGATGCTGTATTACTCTACCATTTTAACATCAACAACAGAAAGGCATTCCGATTCCCACTAAGATTATATACAGTCAACCATGTCTCATTAACTTTCATGTATATCCAATTCATTTGGAACAGCAAGCATGTATTGAAAGACATTTCATCAAAATAGTTATTGATGCAAACAACCGAACATATCTTTTCCCACAAAATAGGTTCTGAACATTAGCTTCACTGTGATTTCAAATACATTTGATGACTTCAGGTTGGTGTCTGATGTGTCCAGTTGGAAAATCAATATAATATGTATTTACGGTAATTTGGATTCCTCTTGTACATTTTTGTCTAATGCTATTTTCTAAAATGTAAACAGTTGTTGATAATATTGTTGGTATCTATGGTGATCTAATAGGTCACATGAGTGATCAATGAACTGTGTATAAGGGAACCAGAGACAGTCAGAGACACCACACTAATATATAGCTATAGCAAATGTTTGGTGAAAAAAAAAAAAGTGGTGTCTTAGTTATGCAACATTTCAGCATATATTTATATTTATTCTGAACAACTAAAGGATGTAGGGATGAGATGTTGGGTATAAAATGATTTCAGTATTCAAAGTATATCTTGATGATTATCAGGATAATAGGCTGAATCGCAATTATTTTAGTGAGAATTACCCCAACATGATAATTAATGTTTCCATGGTTATGTTTAAGCAACACATACAACTAGGACAAAGTTAGGGAAAGATCATCAACATTCAACCAGTTCATCCATACAACTAAAATACAAGAACATTTTATATAGCCCACTGCAAATATACTGTTTTCTGTAAAACATGCAAACAGTAGTATTTATATTATTTTAAGGAGATTGGATTGGTTCTATGTTATTTTTTTCTTTATTGAAATGGAAATCTCACCCTCTTAAAAGTGATAATGGCTTCAATCAAACCATTGTGATTATTATTATGATTTATGATGTGTATTTAATCCAACCCAGTGTATGTAAATAATCTTAAAAACACACGTAGAATATCCCTTTTCATCCAATCACCACAAATACACCCAAATCTACCACCAAGGCTGGATATCACTGCAGTCAGAAACCGGCTCTGTACCAAGGATATGAGGGGTGGGGGGTCTGCTCAATATTGCAGCAGTCCAGTCAGCCTCAAACACGGATCTATGTGTGCAAACACTTAATAAGAAATGTGTATTCAAGTTTACCTCTGCCTTTTCCAACAACAGTCGAAATTTCACAATGTGTCGTGCTTATTCTCAAGATGTTTGACCCCTTATGGAACCAGTCAAATTTAATATGTGGAAGAAAGATGCAAAACACCACAGACACACAGAGTCACGGTGTTAAGCCTTCCATACATGGAAAATTACTGTGGGGGCACAGGGGGGTGATTTGTTGGCAAAGCTGTTTATTTATAAGGGGATTTGGCTGATCTGCACATAAACGCAAACAATGGAGTGGCTATTATCCGATCACAAACCACAGTACAATAATATGTTTTTAATTACAGTATTTGGTCCCCCGGTCGTATCCGCTATTTAATGGACATTCATAGGAACAACTTGGCTTTACAGTAGTGGAACATGTGTTGTATTTGATCATTTTCCACACTTGTATATTCCACAATGGGGCATTAACTAGATTAAAGTTACAACATTAACAGTTCAAACACAGGATGGGAGGCATTGACCAGGGTTTTCCCAGGAGTTTCATATTGGAGTGAGTGCTGTCCATGATTTAAAGCAAGAAACAATACAATGACCCTTGGTCTTCACTGTATTTCTGATCTGATATGCTCCTACATGTTGGTTACAGGGGTGAGACTCTGTCTCTTAGTGTTTAGTATAAAAAAATTCTTATTCTTGCAATTACACTTTTCTTGCCCCATCTAACCACCACAAATAAACCCAATCTAACACAGCTGATACATCTCTGCAGCCTGTTGGGAGGTGGAGAGGGGTAATCTGGGGGATGTTTGGCTCCTCAATACTGTCGGCATTCAGGGTTATCTCTCTGACCTCTTAATGTTGTAAAGCAACTGTCATTAATGTGTCCTAGGTGATTACATAGTGATTGGATAGTGCAAAACACATAAAAGCCAGAAGGAATTGCTTCCAGGAGGCATTAAGACCTGATTGCCGTGGCAAATTCTGGATGCTCATTATGATACAGTCTTTAAAGGAGCCGCCTAAAAATTGACCATTGAATTGAATCAACACGCACAAAAATTAACATAGTCAGCTTTACAACAGTATGATTTGTCAGGAGATTTTTGTAATGGTTGGAGTTGAGGGAAACACACACCATTGCACATGCAGTACGGACCCTTTCACATCCACTGCTGTCCTATTTCTCAGTATCCCGAAAAGCAAAAAATTTATTATATTTCGTTATCAATTCTTTCAATCAATTTGTCAGTTCATTGAAACTTATTGGATGATGGTAAAAATGGTAAAGATTGGAAAATTGTAAATGGACCTGCATTTATATCGCGCTTTTCTAGCTTACTAGAGCTTTACACTACATTCAGTCTCTTTTACCTGTTCACACACTCATTCATACACTGATGGCAGAGGAGCCGCCTGCACATCAGGAGCTACACATTCACACGCTAATGGCACAGCCTTCGGGGGCAATTTGGGGTTCAGTATCTTGCCCAAGGACACTTCGCATGCAGACTAGAGGAGCCAGGATTCAAACTGCCGATATTCCGATTGGACGACGCCCCCCCCCCCCCCCCCCCCCCCCCCCACACACACACACATTAATCTGTGACCATTTTTATATTTGATAATTGTGGGACTTGTTGTTTCTACCTGGTTCTGGGAAAGTGAAATATACATTTCGCTATTTTCTTCCATTTTATAGACAAATGGATAGTTTAGTGCAGGAATGAGCATCTTTGCACCTCTGGTTCCCTTGTCTAAGTCAATGTTTGTTTTGGGGTTCTTTTTGGATAGATGCCTGGGAGATTCACTAGTTTGCACCAGCTCTTCACAGGAAACATCTTCAGGGCACCTTCTCAGAGACTGTAAGCATTTTTACACAGAGATCACAGAAAGAAGAGCTCCTCGATGTGGCGCGATCGTACTGTTTATAAAGAACTTGGATTTGAGGCATAACACTGCAACGGTGTTTCCTTTTACAAAAGCATCGCGGCTTTGTGGAACCAGAGAGGCTGTGACATGTAATGTGTCATTGTCGGCGGTAGTGTAATGTATTAAATTGCTGAACAGCTGAATCCATCACAAGATCGTCTTGCACTGGCCATGCTCTCTATGGCAAAGAAACACGTCAGGGAGATCCTAGACCTTAACCATAGGGTCATTGCAAATTTGCAAAGGAGAAGTTTACGTATCATAAATAAAAGATGTACAATTTCTAGATGTGTGCTTAAGCGAACCCTGTTGGTGATAATAAGTAATAGCACATTAAGCACATTTTCTTGTGTTCCGGCATTATTGTCACTACATTTTTGTAGTGCATCTCTCCAAGAAAAATTCACCAGCCGCTTCACAACCTCGTGTATACTCACACTCATGCGACCATGGTGTTGTTTGCAGAGGTGTTTCTCAGAGTAGACAAGGTCTGGGGTTAAGTCCAGACCATCTGGGGCTCATGTCAGGGTGTAGGCGCGCGCTATTGGGTGTTCCCTGCTGTTGTGCTAACTGTGCAATACAGCCTGGAACATTACTACCTGTATATGTAATTTTCAAGCAATATACAGCATACAGCTCAAATCTGGCCAATGTACAGCATATATCATCATTCAACCTTTCTGTTTGGTGGTTTGATATTCACCTTTACTCGGCTTATGATTAAGCTTGTCAATCATATTCAAATTATGCTTCATCAAACCATATTTTATTGGGTTTTGTCAGCTCGTGGATAACCAGACAGCATTGCCTTGAATCGTTTTTTGTTTAGGCCCCTAAAATCTCTGCAAAAAGTTTTGTTTATTGTATATTAAATCCTTATACAAGAATGGTAAAATATCACAATATCCATATACTGCTCCCAGATGCTTTGTCTAGACCAATGAAAATCTGGCCAATTATTTCAGATTTATGACTTGCATTGAAACGTGATTGGATATATTAGTGATTTGGTTACCCGTCATTGTGAAATGCTGGCCGCTCTGCAGTAGGAGTGTTGAGGCTCAGAGACTTGGCTCGTGTTATTATTACTTGACCCACAAGGAATTTTGATTTGACTTGTTGGACAAGCCTCAAGACTCGAGTTTTGTTGAACCTGAGAGAAGGGTATCCTTTAGCATTGGAAAAGGTATAACTCTTGAAAATGTCATACTCTTGTGTAGTTTTTTTCGGCTCAATGTCAGTCAGTCACCGGTTGGTTGCACTTGCACAGACAGACTGACATGAATTACGTTAACTTAAGTTGAAAAAAAAAAATGCTTTTATTTTGTAGAATTACAATCACAAAAGCTGGCTTAACCAGTAGGCCACATACACACACACACACACACACACACACACACACACACACACACACACACACACACACACACACACACACACACACACACACTTATTGACACCACTGGTTGTTTGTATATAGCCACACTTTATGCTTTTTACTTCTGACGATTGCATTCTTGCTTCTAAAATAAAAAAAAAATAAAAAAATGGTGTTCACTTGTGAAGATTATTTTACCTAACTAAACTTTAAAATATCCTAAACTTGTGTTTGCCACAGAGAATCGAATGGAGAGATTCCGTTGGCTTTTTGTCGAGGGAATCAGTGCGACGCTAACTTCCAGGGTTGGCCTCCAAAAATATGAATATGTGGCATGAAGCCATTATAAAAAACTGAATTATGATGCAAATACACTCTGGTGGAAGGCAGCGTCGTGTGACACAAACATACAGCACACTGAGCAGCAACATTTCAGTACAATCATCTACCGAAGTATTCTACTTTATTTAGAGCATGAGGCCATGTACACTCTTTAGACTACCACACTTTAATACCGGGTTTAAACCTCCTGCCTGAAAATAAAGGAACAATACATGACGATATCTTCAGCCGTCATCGCTGTCTTCTGATCACATGTAGGAAATGGCTGAATGTACTTTGGGTAAATGGGACTGACAAACATGTAAATTATATCCACCCCTAACATTATTTCTACCAAGGAAATTCCAGCATTCATATCCCACATACATGCTTGAAATGTGATGTATAGTGCACACGGCAGAAATACCTACACCTACCTAGAGCTGCTCTGAATCGAGGAGGCATGCATTATTTAAAAGTAATTGATTTCGACGAGTCACAATGCAGGACAGCTGAGCGGGCCACAGTAATCACTTCCTCATCAAGGTGAGTGAACAGTTTGAACAGTTCTGTCAGGAACACTCGTGTCCTCGTGCGAATCATTTAGCTGTGACAGAGTTGGCAGCGAAGACACAAACAGGAAGTGAGCCATATCGATGCCGCAATGCTCCAATCATGATCAGAATTGCTCACTAGACAAGAAGACATTGTACTTGTTTGCAATACACTCTGCTTGCATGAGTATCTCCTGTTTAGAAGGTGACTCCGTAAAACAAAGTGGTCAGAGTCAAGTGTGTCATGGCTTTTTAAAGTGGCACAAAGTTGTTTTTGAGCAGCAGCTGACAGGTGTTCCAGACTAGTTATAAAATGATTCCTTGCCTAATGAGATGGCATTATGTATTAGACACGTGTTGGATAGTGCACAGCTTGGCAGTGGTAACCACTTGTCTTGACTTGTGGTTAAGCACGTACTCTCAGAGCAAACTGGGAGTGCAGCTGATTAAACCTACAGAAAACAGTAATTACCTATACAATTATGCAAAGCCTCTTTAAAGGAGTGGGATGGAAACGAAACGCCCTCTGAGACACATTTATTCATGCGGAGTGCAACACACTACAGCAGGGGGAAAGGAAAAAGTGCACACCCAACAACTCTTTCCTCCATCTCTGCTTCGCTTCATCACTTTTAATTGACAGTGTTTATTTTTCTGGTACGAGATTTCATTATGGTGTTACTATTATGGCATTAATACATCGAATGCAACACTCATTTGTACTTAGCAAGGAATACTCCCTTTATCTCTTTGGGCCAACAGGAATGGGAAGATATCGATTCCCTCTGCCACTTTGTGGCAGTGTGCCTGTATATCAGGCGTACGTACTGTACATCTGCACTGGCCTTGGAAATTGTATCGCTGTGTTCTTGATTATGACACATCACAGCTTTCTGAAGTTATCTGATGGGCGTACAGCACGCACTTCTTTAAACTAACTGCATTGAAGGTGACAAGTGGTTATATATAGTTTGGTTATTTGGCTATGTGAACCAAGCAGTAAAGCATGTCATGCACTACATAAAATGGTAACCTGGCAACTTCGTTTTTCTTGCAAAACTTGCTCCACACAGTTTGATTTTCACTGTAATGTGAAGGGCACATTTTGCATAAAGAATATTTTCTAGTTGACGAGTGCATTCCTCAGCTTCGCAAACTGAAACAAAGAAAAAATTGTTAGAGGTGAAAGGGGATAAGAACGTGGTTAATAGCCTAACTCTAGTGCCTATAGTGTGTAATATTAATAATAGAGGTAATTATTTTATCCTATTGTGGTCTGTGGTCTAACCTTTCATGATGATTGAATTAGTAGGTTTCTTTCTAAGATTCTGAATCACTTGACAACTTCTGAAAATCTATTTGTTTTTTTTTATTGGAACCAAAAATACAGACATTGATACTTACCATCTTACCCATCAAGACAAATTTGTGTCAAGCATTATTTTAGATTTTCTGGAAAATCACTACCTAAGCCAACCAAATGAATGCATTTGAGATAATTTCATATATTTAAGGTACTGTTGTTTTTTAATAGATTTTTTTTTACTTCTCTTTGAAAACAACCAGAAGAAAACATGTTATTCAGATATGTCTCATTCTATAGAGCTTAAAAAAATGGACTCGTTCAAGAGCCAGCTCCGAATCGATCACCGGCAATCACCGGGCTGGTTACACGTGTGTCTTAACTGACTCTGACTTTCTCTGGAACATGATCAGCTCCAAAGACCCAGGTTGCCTTGATGTCTTTCAGAGCCAGGCTCCACAGGTGCTAAGACCCAACGGCAGGATGGGAAGCTCATGGCTCGATCAAAGAACTGGCTCTTTGTTTTGACAACAAACGCCACGTTTTGTAGTAAATCCAAATGTCCTGTGTGATGTAATATTATAGCAATATTATCATACTGTGCAAGATTTAATCTGGTTGATGATGATAATGATGATTAAAAAAATAATATCAACAAAAGCCTGGGTCATGCACAGCTGCAGACCGGTCTCATGAACACACACATGGTTCCATTCATGCTTGAAGGATCTGCGTTGGTCTGGCATTCCATGCATGCACATTTCCCCATCCACATGCAATTCCATATTACTGATAGCAGTAAGCGCTATAAGATAGGAGTTCAACCCCATTCGCAGTCTTTTTATTCCTTTTACAGTTTTTTTCAATCGCTAACAAGCGCTTACCCATACTTCACTACTACTTTTTCTAAACTCTTAACACAGACTTACACCTACAAAACACAATTGGCCAAATAGATCATTTTCTTCTCAAAAACACATTTTGTTAAATATTTACTAACTCTTCATTTCAAAATAGAACACATCTTTCTCTGCACACACTAACTTTACCAAAACACTGGAAATCTGACTCAAAATTAAATTATTCTGTCAAAGAATAACACTTGTTTTCACTTCACAAGGTACATGCAGTCAATCAAAGTATACCAGGTTTCAAAATAGTGGTTATTGTTGACATTGCAAAAACTGCATAGACTTTTATGTTTCAGTTTTACAGGTATTTGTATGCAAAACATGCAATCCACTGTTTTTACACTACATTTCTTGGTTGGGAACTGTATGTCCACATGTAATGCGGCGTTCACACCGGACGCGATAGACGCGAATACAATCGCTTAAGATGCTTGTATCGTGCCGCTTGATCATTTTGGACTATTTGTGTCATTCGCGTCATTCGCTTCATTCGCGCGTGACGCTCATTTTTGAACCGGTGCCGCTCTAGCGGGGTAAACGAGGGCAGCGCCAGTCCGGTCTTCTCGGACTTGTTTGGGAATGCAGCTGTCCATCTCAGCTGCGGAGCACCTGTCCATCTGTCTGTCGGCTTGAACTCGTCGCTGATTGGATGTCGCGGCGCGATGCCGCCTGAAAATCGCGTGTCCCTTAAGGTACAGACACACCAACTCTGTCAACGACGGATATGGACGCAACGGACCGTCGAACGCACCGCCGAGTGGGCGGTTCTGTGTTCAAGTTGGATCAATAGGATAGACCAGGGGTTCCCAAACGTTTCAGCCTGCGACCCCCAAAATAACAGTACCAGAGACTGGAGACCCCCAATATCACTGGAGGAGACTGAAACACGCCACTAATAGGCGTATCCAAACACGGGCATAACAACAATACAAAAGAACAGAACCTTGACAACCATGATATGATTTTACATAAACAGTTTACTATCAGATAAAAGCAGAATATCTCAGTCAAAGTCATCTCCATGGAACTTAGGAGTGAACATCGTTGCTGTCATGTGTAAACTTCATTTTGACACAATACTTTCATTTCCATGTTAGCAGCAGAACATCTCAGTCAAAGTCATGAAAATCATTTCGCGACCCCCCAGCGGCATCTCGCGACCCCCTGGGGGGTCCCAACCCCCACTTTGGGAACCCTTGGGATAGACGTCCTGCGACATGGGCGGGACTTGGGTTTCGCTCTGCCGTTTCCACCATGGCGGCCGGGCCACAAATTATCTCATTTTACAGTTAAACTACACGCTAAAGCATGTTTCTGAAAACATTTTAGGTGGGAAATGTGTAGTGCAGTAACAGAATCTGGATTCATATTTGAACAACACTGCCTAGTTTGATAGTTTGAACGAAGTTTCTGGAGCCGGCGGCATTGCGTTGGATGGACGGCATTTGCATAAAGTTCAATCCATCGAACTTTATGCAAATTCACGTACGGCGACAGGGCCGCCAATTCGACGTGCCGTATCCATCATGCGGAGCTCCTGCTCTACATAGACAATGAATGGGATCCGTTGATTTGACGTCCGTTGTCGGAGTTGGTGTGTTTGTACCTTTAATGTTCACATTCAAAAACGTTCCAGTAAAAAGCAAATCAGTTTTTTTTCCTTTACTGTTTACTACAGGAGGTACAGTAGAAAAACTGTTTACAGTATGATAGAACAGAAAAAGTTTTACAGCATTGCTTACATTGAACAAAATGTCCATGAAACACACAAGAGCATTCTGAACAAAAAACAACAGCAAAAAGCCCAGATAAAAAGTTTGTCTTTTTCTGTTTCCAAAAGCATCACTCCTCAAGGTCCTCCTTTTACTGTATAAGTGTCAGTGTAATAGAAAAAAAATAACCCCTGCCACTGAGTCTAAGCCAGACTGGAATCTGGAATATTATCAGCTGAGATATTTTGAACTGATATCATTGCAGAATCAGAGGTTTTGATACTGTATCTAAGGTTTGGAATATTGTTTTTGCTATTGTGGGATGTTGTGTGTTAACATTCGTAAATAATACAAAAACAATCCATAATTTTGTTGGGAGGTATAGCTTGTCTGTTAAGAAAATGTAAGCATTGTGGAAGTGTGTTCACTGACTGCATACTGTGTGAAAACGACATGAAATGTGTGAATGGTATGGCCATAAAAAACTGATGCTGTGCTAATTGTGTTTAGAGTTTTGATGTGAAAACTGGTTGGGCAAACGCTTGTTAGCGACTGAAAAAAACTCTAAATGGAGGTATGCCTGGTGGCGGATCTCCACGCACAGTCTCTCTGCAAAACAAGAATCCATTTGCTTATCTCTTTTTGCTTTTTGGCAACGCGGCTACAGGTGGACACACTAGCAACTGAACCGGAGTGTGGAACAAAACTAGCACGAGCAGTCCGTGCGGACCCTCGCGCACATGGGTTTTCATCACGTGGGACTTTTCTTTAGCAGTTATGAAGTGATTTACAAGGGAGACATGAAAAGAATAAAGGATATAATAGCATCCCAGACACATTGGACAGCCAGACAAACCTGTTATTTATTTTTTTTGTGAATTGATTGAGCTATTTTTACACTTTCATGCCCAGAAATAGACACACCGCATGCCGCAGGTTGGAGAAACGCTGCTGCTGACTGGCAGAAAACCAGCAGACTGACATCCAACTGAAGGAACAGGTTGTGTAATTCACTGCTTGATGATGAGTTTGTTATGGATGATTTCATGGGAATAAGACAATTCATTAGTCGACAGTTGTGGTAACATTTTGCTGAGGTTGGTATGTGTAAACCTTAGATCGTAATAAACAATGTGATCCTCAATTAGCGGGGAAAGGAAACTCATTAGGAAACAATTACAGTCACTTTTCCCTGTGAATCCCCACGGAGCAGTCTCTCTGGCTGTCCCGGGCTGCAGAATGAAAACCTGCAAGGGAAGAAAGTGAGACGCATACTCTCACCTGCACCTGCAATTCCTCTTCCAGATGTCTCCCCCAGCTGCAGCCCCTTAAAGGCAAGGTAATGATTACATTTAGGTATAATGGTTAAAACAGAAAATAGTATGAATTGAAAGGTACCTTGTTTAGCCTGTTGCTGCTGCGACCTGGACATGGATGAGTGGCGAAAAATAGATGGGTGGTTGGCTGGGATATTCAGTGCTGTTTTCTGGAAACGGAGGAGAGCCATGTTCAGACCTAATGGGGTCACCAGAACTGAAAATAGCATCCTTGCCGCCGCTAACCGCCAAATGTGGTTTTCTATCACAGCTGTTGGAGATGTTTATACACAGCAGAGGATAATGTAAAGTCCATGGAAAACGTAGATTATTAGCTCAAATAGACAAAAAGATGATCCTAAAAGACTCCCTGCTGAGGTTTGGCATCACACACGCCAAATATAGGCTAAATCACCTCTCTATATAGTTATATGTCTGAACATATGTGAATTGAGACATATGAATTTGCTTTGAAGTGCCCTTGAAATGGCCAATCATGAGGCGTTTGCTGCATTCACCGTGGAAAAGTGATAATTGGCAGTCCCCGGATCCGACGATCACATCGCACAAAATGAATGACAACACAAGACACTATTTTCTCAGCTGAGTCTGTGCTTTTGCAAACGGGGAAAGTGGCATTTTCTATTCAGCGTCTCATTTGCTAAACATAAATTGTATGTTGTCATCTGATAATATCAGATACTCTGGACGGTGATTTGAAAGCTAAAAGCTTATGTTGCCTGTAAAATGCCGTGGAGTCACCCATGCTCAATAACAAGAGTAAATTACTGGTAAGCATTATCAGACAGCAAGACACAATAAAAACAACTTTTTCCTGATACTTCAACTGAATAATCAAAGAAATTGAATTCATTTCTGGCAATATATTTTTTTTAAAAGTGTCATGCTTTCATAATTATCTTCCTAAACTATCAAATCTCTTATCATACACTTTAGGGCTATATGTTTCTAATACGACATAAGTAAACAAATAGGATAGAATAGATGAGATGTTTGACCTTGTGGAAATAATGCCTGTAAGTGCATTAAATGAGGTTATAGATTCTGCCACTCATGTTATTCAGTGCCAACTCATCTATATTGGCATGTTCTGATGAATATAAACTACCCTGTTGTAATTACCACTTGAAGAGTGTTTACCTGCCAGTGAATAATAATAATAATAAATAACTTGCAAAGGATGTGAATGCAGTATTATGAAGTTTGCTGAGAAGCCTGGTGCACTAAAAGACACACTCTCATTGTCGCATCCCCAAATATCAAAATTGCTTTTTTGTAATTACAGGATACATTTAAGGCACCTCATTTTGTTGGGGTGAGTCACTGCTGCAGACCAAATGATTAAAACTATTAAGTGGGTGTATTTTACATAAAAGTGTAGCTGCAACAATGATTCCACACCTACAGGGTGATCTTTTTTATTTTGACAGTATAAATGAATGTAATTCAGCAGAGCAGCTCTTTGTTTCCTGTCTCTGCCGTCTCTTTGTTGGATGCCATGAATGACATTTGGGAGAAGACTCGGTTCATTCAACTATTTGGAGGTTAACCAGGCTGCACAAGAGGCTTGCCCATGTGCTCCAAGTCATTTCCCCCATAACAGGTTTATTAACACAGATTCTCTAACGATACTTTTATGCAAATAGGTACACTTCACATGCACAGCTAATAAGGAGTCAAACCATGCATAACACCCACACAATGCATTTTCTAATTTGCTAGCTGCATTGTGATTCCACACATATCAACAACCTGACTGTATGAATACAACACTGGTCAAAGCACACACCCGACGCGAGCACTTCGCTCCTCTACTTCATCTGGCCGGCTGGTACCACCATCGCTGAAATCAAACAAATTGATTGATTGATTTAAGCCATTTTTGTGGAGAAACAACAAGTATATGATAACAAAATAATATAAAACTAGGAAGACTTGCAGACCTGACTGCCGCATATCTGAATGACTAATTAGCCACATCCTCTAAGTAAATGTGAAGCCGCTTAGACAATGTATTACAAAAACTGCCATGTAGAAGTTTGACCTTTGGGATGGCATATTTGCGTCTCGGTGTACATGCTGGCATTTCCTTGCCAGCGTCCCTCTCTTAACAAGCTGTCTTCACTGCCAGAGTCATTATTGCTACTAAAAATAATTAATTTATATATGCTTTCCGTTCACAGGTTCATCCAGACATTTCACCGTAGTTATTGTCGCTATAAGTCCTGATCCTGAGGACAATGAATCTTATTGCTTGTCAGTTATTAATATAGTAATCTTAAGGCAGTTTAAAACAACCACTTCAAAGTTGTGACTTGGACCCCTGCACAAACTCAGAACAGAGACGGAACAAAGCAAAGAGGATTACAATTAAAGCGGAAGCACCCAAATCATGCATGTATTTTAAAGTTTGGGTCGAGCTGTTTTGAAGATGACCTTTATTCCAGAATTCCCAGTCAAAGACATCAAACTCAGTTTGACAGGACCTGCATGTCAAGTATCGTGTAACTTGCTAACTCTTCATTCGTGCTGTTCAAGGTCAAATCAG
This sequence comes from Chelidonichthys spinosus, assembly GCA_029853015.1. Lineage (NCBI taxonomy): Eukaryota > Metazoa > Chordata > Actinopteri > Perciformes > Triglidae > Chelidonichthys > Chelidonichthys spinosus. Next base: position 12,529,957 of record CM056821.1, on the reverse strand, counting down.
CCCGAGCACCAAGCAGAGAAGGACCTGTTCAACTTTCTTTCGTTGGTTCGTGGCTGTCTTTGACCAGGATCCATTTCAGGTACATGCAGGCTTCTGGCCTTCACATCAGTGAGAAAAGTAAATGGGAGGGAATGTTTGACCTTTTTCCGTGCACGGTCGGGAAAGGGTTATGCAATTCAAATGTGTCAGGGAGGAGAAAAAAATGGATGAGACGGAATGCAAAAAGAGAGGGTGAATTATAGTTGGACTGGTGAGAAGGTATGAAGACAGAAGAAGCATTTTGATAAGATATATCTTGCACTTTTGGCATCTTGAAACTCTAATCCAGGATATCTTATTTGATCAAACAGCGTGTCAATCAATGTTCAAAGGATTATTATGAATGACATTGCACCTCTCAAATGCCAACGGATGTGCTGGCTGTATTAAGAAGGGCTTTAAAGTGGTTTTCCTAATAATTAGGAAAGCTCAGCGGCAACCATGGCATGTCTATGTGTTTGCCATATGGTGAATCAACCTCGAGCGACTATTTGCATTTTAACTCCTCAGCCCACAGCAGTAGTAGGCAGTATCTTGTTAACTACCTTGTTGAGTGATGTAACATCACTTCCTCTGGGGGAATTTCAAAGTTTTGATTTCACTCAAATCTCTTTCAAAGAAAATGAAAAACATCTCCTTTCCAAATATTCGTTCCCATGTATCTTAACTTTTCAGTTGGAGATGTCTGATTAGAAGCACTGATTAGTATTCAGAGTCCCCAGCATGCGCGGCACCAATTATCCACTGGGTCATTACCACTCTTGAGAGGAGTCGCGCTGGCAAAAGGGTTTTAAGGGAAGAGGCCTAAATTTCCATCAGCAGTTGCAGCGGCTCTCTCGTGGTATTGACGAGGAACAAATGAAACCGATGCGCTCAGTGGGGGGGGAATAAAGAGTGAGCCAAAGAGGACGTGGTTACTTTGTGTACGCCAAACACATTATAGGAAGGTGATGTACGCAAGTACGCGGCTGTAAGAGGAGAGCTTCTGGTCACAAGTTAAACAAGTCAAAAGATGAAGTCATGGTGCAGTATAAAGTGTTAATACTTAACAAGCAGGTGGTAGTGGTGCAGTAGCGAAAGCTGATGCTGCTTTCGCTACTGGCTTTTCACAGCTCATGTGATAATAGCCCCACTCATGGCAAGAACTAAGGTGGGAAGTAAAAATAAGTGTTCTTTACACTTTCATTTCCCCCCCCAATTAATCTATTCATAAAGCAGTAATAACTCTCATACTGATGTTGCACTGTAAAAAAAAAAATCGTAAAAAAACGGTAATTTTCTGGCAGCTGGGGCGCCAGAAAAATACCGTGAAATAACAGAAAGTTACTTTCTCATAAAAATACAGTTATTTTCCATAATAAAAATACAGTTTGTAGTTGTAATTTTAACAAGATTTCCCTTATTTTCAGGTTGCTTTTAACGTTTAATTACAACCATTTTCACATTTTAAAACAATTAAATTCCCTAGAAATATAGTAAGTACACGTTGTATTACAAATAATAATGCTTAAATTTACAGAAATGTGCTGTTATTAGTTGGTTTTATAACATTATTTTATAGAAAAGGGTTGTATAATAATTTATATTTGATGTAATATAACTGTATATGACACATGAAATAATGTGATTCATCTTTCAAAACATGTCAAAAAACTGTTGAAAAACTAGATATTGGGTTTAAAATTACAACAATTTAATGTTAATTTTAGATCACATCAAATGTATATTTAGTTATTTTATGTTGTTTTTAACATTTAATTACAAACATTTTAGGTTTTAAAACAGTGAAATTACCCATAAAGATGGTAAATTAACATTGAAACAAGAACAGCTACAATTTCCCATTCTCAGTATTTTTATTCAACTGTAACAGGTAACCATTATTACAGCAATATTCAAAAATCAATTACATTAAAATGACTCTGAAACAAACAAAAAAATCAACTGAATTGGAAATGAAAAAAAAAAGTTGAGTTACCAATTTACAGTATTATTTCTATCCAAGGCATCCATAACTCCATAACTGAGCACTTCTTATTCCCTCCACTTGTAGTCTGACATTTTGGTCATCAGCGTGAAAACTTTTGGACTGACTGCAGGTTGTTTTTGGTGGCGTTCCACTCCACTTTTGATCCCTTGGCTCGATTTCTCTTGAAGAGGCACCTGTCTAATGAAAAGAAAACAATTTTAGTAACTGTGGACTGTACTATATTTGTATACCTTTGCAAAAAGGTTACACAACAGTGCTTTGGGTGCCTTGAAAAGCACAATATAAATACACAAAGATGGCATAGTGACTTTAAAAGTCTGCTATAGAACATATTACACACAGTACATGTAAATGTACTTCACAAAAATCCTTTTAAAACTTACCCATGACTGCTGCAACGCGGCGAAACTCCTTCCTGAAGTGATCCTGGACATCCACGTCGACCGACAGGCGAGGAACAAAGTCCAGGACGAACACCTTCGACACCGACTGCAGGCACTGGCGATGAGCGCACGGAAGTCCTCCCCTGCCTGCTCCACCGTCCTCCTGGCCGTCAGGTTGTTGCTGGGGGCAAGAACACAGACAACATCTGGTGTACGTAGCACAATAGCACTCACCAGCTCGACCCTCAGGTCCCTGGTGCAAGCCCCCGGCGTCGCCATGGCACCAAAGGAAAGGCATCCCTCCGGCATCGTGACAAACCCATCCACGATGCTGCGAAGGTGGGAGTCCCCAACAAGAAGAACAAACTGGAACAACACAACGGAGAATTATTATCATGCAAACAAGATTATGATCAACATCAAACATCATTTGTCAAATGACTTCCAAAACAACATTACCTGTTTGTCTGGAGAATCTGGTGGGATGACCAACTTGTGGCTCCTGCCGGTACAAGCAGAAGTTGGCCACTTCCTCACGGCATGGCGATGACCAGTTCCATGGGCTAGTTAAAAAGACAAAATCAGTCAGAAATGTCATTCATAATTTATAATAATTATATAAGCATAGCTCTTTCCACTAGGTCAGGTGTACAAATATAGTGAGAAAACACCTAACAATTAAAGTATAACATTCAATGATATTAAAAAACGTTTGAGTACAAACCAGAGGGTCTGCCGGAGAAAGAGATGACAGGCTCCTGCCTGTCACACCGATCCTCCATCCTCTGCTTGGCAGCAACGGACAGCCAGTGGTTTTACCCGTGAGGCATCCTTAATGAAAAAAAGGCACACTGGACAAAAACGTTATCAGGAATATAACAGTGAAAACTTGTATTGAATGCAGTCAAACAAATAGAAACCCATTCCTCTGGTACTCAAAGTGTCCACTGGTCTCCTCCCTCTGATGATTTTCTCCACTGCAAAAAAAAAAATCAATAATAATAATTGTGGTTATTCACATAACATCAAGTCATGTATCATATCATTAAAATGTAATCTCAGACCACTTATCATACAGAGCTGGAATGTAATCTCTATAATATATAAACGTTCTTAAACATACGTCAGCAGTGGAAACAAAGTGTAATATATATATATATATATATATATATATATATATATATATATATATATATATATATATATATATATATATTATACATATACAAATTTTGAATTTAGCTTGGCTTGCCCCAGCTATTACAAACTCAAACCTTTATAAGCCAATTAATTATTGCAGGAGGCTGCACGTGTACACATTAACATGCTGTATATCATACACACAGCCACTTCGCTTGGCTTCAAGACTTGTGAAAAAAGTGCATGACTAGCAAAAATATCCATCATATCTCCCCTGTCCCTATTGAACTTGAAACTGCATGAGACACCGCCATGGATATTTTGTCTTTTCTTGCAGTGGGATATCTGTGTAAAACGCTGAGTGACTACCGTAATAAATATGAAATTAACAAATTAATTTAAATGCAAACTCATGGTGGAAACCAAAGCACACGACAAATACTACTTAGCTCAAGACCGTAAAACAAACTCACGGTAAAAGGCAGAGCTCGAAAAAGCTGTTTACCTCAAGGCCACCAGTCAGCCAACCAGCCAGCTAGCTAGCTACCTGAATAGCGGACTTAAGCTAACGGCCTTTAACTCAACCACACAGGACAAGATAAGTTATAAATAAAACACGTAATTCTTTTAACATAGTAACCACTATTAACTTTAAGAAAGACAATATGTACCAGTGTTGATAATGTCATTAGCTGTATCAGCCCATGCTGTTGCTCGCTAACGGACATAGCTACGACATAGCCTACCAAGCTAACATGTGCATGCTAAATACAGATTCAAATTCATTAATAGTTCAAATAACTCACGGTTCGTTCGTTCGTGCACCAAAAGCTGTCCCAATGTGGTCTCCTCTCGTTGTCCAAGGTCCAAAGTGTGAAAAGCCCAAGAGCATCTGGCTAGCCAAATATCCAAAAGCCTCTCGTGAGATTCGTAAATGCCGCTCGGAAAGATCTGGAATATACGACTGGCCGATTGAAGACGCAACGTAGTGTATACTGTCTCACTATTAGCCAATCACAGCGCTTAAAGATGGACGAGAGCACGTCACAGATTCGACACGCCACAGACGTGTCCAGACACGAAAAATAACTAAACAGGAAAAAGAAACGCGGCGACAGGAAGTCCACAAAATAAAAGCGCTCTATATCGGATTTATATAAAATATGAAAGCAACATCAAACATGACTTACACTGACATATTTAAAACAACAATACGTATTACTATGTTGCCATAGTTTACAAATGTATGCAGTGAATTAAGTAAGCCATGACAATGCCACGATTTTAGATCCTTATTGTAACTTCAGTGTACATTGTGTGATCAGCTCCAAACTTCACACAGTTGATGAGAGTCCCACCCTGAACACGTCTGCACTGCAATATTGACTCACAATCAGAGCGCCACCTATTGGCGACATGAAATGTCATGTTTTTACACTCGTATGCGCTCCTCCTCATGTGTCAAATTTGGCCGGAAGAGCATCCAGACGTTGCTCGAGCTTCCTGTCGAAGATTGGTAGGACGCTTTGAATGCCGTTACCGCGCCGTTACGTCTCCATGTAAGAGGGAGCGACGTTTCCAGTGGGTCGCTACAGTCCCAGTGTTGTGGAACTTTGCACCCCAGTCAAGCATGATGACTTTAATCGTCTGATATGGTAATCGACATGAAAATTCAGGCAAGGGACGACCAGCGACGTGGCATGTGGCCAGGCCAGGCTGCCCTGCACTGGCAGGCGTTCGTAGCACTAACCGAGTTGGCTATGCAAGGGCCCATTCATCACTGCGCAGTTTTAATTGTAGTTGTTTTCAATGAAAACATAAGTCAATTAACAAATAAATTATAGTAAAATTAGAAATTAAATAGTTATTTTACTATTCATTTCTCAGTAATTTTAAATGATTTTTTCCCTTTTTTTAGAGTTTTAAACTTGAAATTTACAGTTTATTCTCTTAAATAACAGACACATATTTGTGAAATTACGATACATTTGTGAACGTATTTTAACAATAAATATATGTATTTCTAATGTGTTTTTTTGTAAAATAACAGAAATATTGTGTGTTTTCACAGTTACAATGATTTCATGTTATTTTACATTTGACATGTAAAATCACAGTCTCTTTTTGTAAATTGAATGGTATTTTAAAAATACAGAATAAATATGTAAAATAAACAGTAAAATTCTGTTATATTACAATTTTTTTTTACAGTGTGGGTGTTAACTGTTTTGATGGCACTCAGACAAAGAAGAAGGCCTTGTCACATTGGCTTCAGCTTCCCGCCGTGTTTGCTGCTCCTCGACTGCGTGTCATTGCCAGAGTTGTGACAATCTTCCAGCAGCACCTCCTCAGACCTGGTTTTTAGTCAGAAAATACATGAATTACCAGTGTGACCTTGTACTTTATTGGACAGGGAAAATAAATATATTTGTTCCTTGTATTATTCATGAAGCCAATTCAACGGCGCAAACTAGTCAATAAGTCAGTGTGAGAATCAAGGTGAATAGTGTGATTGACTGCTCTTGTATATGAGGAATCATAAGTCCTCAGGTTTGGACCCTTCCCTTAGGCTCTCTCTTCAATATGAGATTGTAGGAGGTACACCAGAAGACCTAGAGCATAATTCAGCATGGTACATTATTCAGCACTTGTTAACATTAGCTAGAGCCAGCTCCAAACAGACTAAATGAGAAGATCACAAACCTGACAGATGGAGTACATTCGGAATAAGGAAATGTGCAATTGCTGAAATGTGACACAAAATCACAGTAGAAACCAATAATGATAAAAGTTTGCAAAGTTCAACTTCTTTAAAGGTGGCAAGATACGATTTTACTGACCCGTGGCACATAATGACTGTAAGACGTCTGTGGAGGTTTGATAGATTTGGTGATCGATACCAGTGTCTTAATAATTACTTCACAAGATGTGGGGGATTTCTGGCTTTCAAAGTGTACACTCTGTCCAGTATTAATCCCAGTCGCTGCACAGTGGGCCCCGTGCTGACACACACAAACACTTTAGAGACCTAACGCTGAAAAGTCCTATTAAATGGAAACGTAATTCTTGTTTTATAGCCACACACACACACACACGTTCACACACAAGAGAAAGTAAAAGCCAGTGATGAGTTCCTAATGACTCCAGCTGTGGACAGTTATGTTGTCACTTTTCTCTCCACATCAGGGTGTCAGACTTTTAACTGAAGTGACAGAGTGCTCCTGTGACCGCTCGCTCCCCCAGCGAAGGACAATGACGGCTGCATCCAGACGCAGAAAGGTCAGGCCATCGGGGTCAGCTGTGCTAATGGACTGCTGACCAGGCAGTAAGCCAGCCTCTCAGGAGACGTTGGCAGCCTAGTTGTCACCTCGGCAGTGTTGGCTCCCCGTGTCCTTTGCATCGCTTGCATCACCATTTGCCAAACACCCGGGCCTTTTCTCACGCCGGCCGTCTCTTCATTCACACTTCACGTGCTCCGCTGTCACGGTTTGTCCAAGAGCATGTACTCCACGTCTCCCCGATCATAAATGTGTAGTTATTTGATTTCTCAAGCTGTTAAAAAGCTCACAGCATTTGTGTGAGAGCACCTCAAGATGGCAGTGTTCACCATGGCAGGCTGCTCTGCCTTGGAGCTCAACAGCTTGCCTTTCTCGATAGCAGCACAGGCAGAGAGAGAGAGAGAGAGAGAGAGAGAGAGAGAGAGAGAGAGAGAGAGAGAGAGAGAGAGAGAGAGACGTGGGTGAAATTAAGGGGGTTATCTACTGCATTGAAATTAAGTAATGATTGGGTGGCGGCATGCATTAAAGGATGGCTGCATGTGTTAACATCTGCTGTCTTCCAGTCGCATCTCGTCACCCCTGGCGTGCCATTTTCGGGGGCTTTTAATCGGCTCAGCTGCACAGTTCAGTCGCCTCTTGTTGCTTCGGAACTTGTCAAGAAAGATCATCTGCGGGTTGCAGGCGAGTCCAAAGTCACACATCACAGCCTCCTCAGATCGCCGCGGCTCGAGCGCGAGCCAGCAAAAAACTTAAAAAGAGAAATACGGCATCCACCTATTAGGCGCAGAGCTCGCGCCACATGCTGCCGCGCGGCTTTGATGCCTGGGATAAACTGTCAAGGTTATTTCTCGCGGACAAACGCTGATGACTTGCTGCAGGGCGCCGCGCGTGAATGTGCAACCCCGTGCAAACACGCGCAAACAACGGCTTCTCTGTCCAGAGTGCAATTATTAGGGACTCTTACACAAGGCTCGTATTGTAGCCTGTGCGCCTGGGTTTATTCACAGGGAGCCGTTGCAGTTTATCATTATTATTATTATTATTATTATTATTATTATTATTATTATTATTATTGCGTGTGCTTCAGTTTTGTGTCTTTTTTGTGTGTGTGTCCACTCCAATTAGTGCAGTCCACCTGGCAACAGCCTAACAGGTTGGTTTGTCCGTCTGATGCGTCCACTCACAGCCAACGACTGCTCTACCTTTTGAATTAATCACAAACACTGTAGAAGCAAGATCACAATCACTCTTTTTTTTTTTTTTTTTTTTTACTACATTATCATCAGCAGCACGAGCGAGCTTCATCGTCGTCGTCATCATCACCATCATCATCCTCCTCCAGCCTCGGGCTTTTTTTTTTTTTTTTTGTGAAGTCTCTGCAGCCTGCAGCATCTTCACGGAGCATCTCACCGCGGACAGCCCTCCGGTCCTCGTTAAGTGACGTGCCGCCGGGCCAATCCGGTTACTGCTCGCGCTTTCGACGCCGCCGAAAGAGAGGGGCGGTGTCCAATGACGAGGGTCGGCGGGGTACGGCGGGGGGAGAAGGGGGGCTTCGTCGGCGTGGTGTACTTCACCAGCCCTCCTTTGGGTTTACACAGAGTTAGTGCAAGATATTCTGCTCCGCGAGTGAGAGTGCAAGGATAAACGGCACATACGCGCTGCGCATCGCTGTCACACCGAACAGCCTTCATATTGAGCTTGGCATTCCCAAGCGGGATCCGGTCGACATCTCTCTGTGTTTTTTTTATTTTTCATTTTCTTTATTTTTTTTCTCTCGTTTTAACCTTGTGTCTTTGTCGGCTCATTATTGTCGGAGCCTCATGAACTTGAAACATGACGGGACGCCGGTGTCTCCTCTTGCTTTCACCTCGGCACCTTCCTCTTAACAGGTAGCCGGTGGAGGGGGGAAAACACCGGTTTTTCTCGGGACGTGTACGGGAGATGTGCAGTTTTTTTTGTGGAGGTTATTTTTAGGGGGGACCTGTTCTAATGGAAGACACCACAAAGCGCTGATCACCTGGCTGTGTCTGCTGGAGAGCGACGCTGATCACCGCAATCACTGCAGGTCGCACACAACTAGATCCTGTCCGCTCCTGAAGTTAAATGGGGGAAACGGAACTGCGACATATGCATCCTCTGATACATTCCAGTTTGAGCGAGCAGCTTCTTTTACCAGAAACCTGTTCTTGAGTCTGACTACTCCTGCGGGGCGAATTCATCCCCCCCCCTCCTCTTTCCTGGAAGCTTGATCGGACTGAGAAGGAAATCTTTACCTGAATTAGCTCGGAGCCACACTGGAGGAGAAGACTATGAGCTGACACACTCCGGGTTTTTTTTCTCCTGCGCTCGAACGGATTGTTGGGTATGTACGATAGGAATGGGTCTCAGTTGCACAATAAGAATTCCAAATCTGTCTGAGCTCATTTTCTCAGCTTCATTCATGCGCATTTATCCGTTTAGCAGCCCGCACACAGCTGTTTCATTTCGGCAATTTAAGTGTAAAATTAATACGAGTCTGTAATGCGTTGTGAAGTGTTTTTTTTTCTTCTTCTTCTTCTTTTTGGCCATGGGGGTTTGAGACGCTGAACATTCTTAGTGACCATTACATGTGCATGGTTTATTAAGGGAGTGAAAGACACGAATGTTGACTAAATGGTCGCCAGTGTTTTTGTTGATTTTTTTCTTCTTATATGAATACTTGATAAAGGCCTTTGGGCAGATTTAGTGAATCATGTAAAAAAATAGAGAGAGAGAGAGAGAGAGAGAGAGAGGACAAATCAGCTGACTGTGAGATGGGGTGGGTTGTTTGTTCATTTAATGTAATTACTGTGCATGGCAAAGTTCTTTCACTGAAGAGAAACTCTGTCGTGTATCCGTAGGTCTGTCCGTGGAAGATTGCTGCCATCACATGCGAGGAGTCACTGCCTGTGACAACGTTGCATAGACAGAAACCTTTTGAGTTGCGAAGGCTGGAAACACATTTCTGCCGTCATGGATCTAAAAGACTATTACCTGTTGGGCGCTCTACTTGCTTGCATATGGCTCGATCCTTCAATAGCCCAAGAACTGATCTACCCCATCAGAGAAGAGTTGCAAGAAAATGTCCTCATTGGAAACATACCAAAGGACCTAAACATTTCCCATATGAATGCTGCCACCGGGAGCGAGCGCTAATCTCGTGTACCGGCTCGTCTCCAAAGCGGGAGATAACCCACTGGTGCGTGTTCTGAGCAGCACGGGTGAGATATTCACGACATCAAACCGAATCGACAGGGAGAAGTTATGCCCCGGCCCCTCGTATGACGAGAGCGAGTGCTCCTTTGAAATTGAAGTGGTCATCCTCCCAAATGATTATTTCCGGCTGATTAAGATCAAAATAATTGTCAAAGACACAAACGATAATGCCCCCATGTTCCCGTCCCCTGTGATCAACATCTCCATCCCCGAGAACACGCTCATTAACAGCCGATTTGCTATTCCTTCTGCCACTGACCCAGACACTGGCCCCAACAGTGTCCACAAATACGAGCTGATCAACGGGCAGAGCGCCTTTGGCTTAGACATAGTCGAAACGCCTGAGGGGGAGAAGTGGCCCCAGCTCATTGTGCAGCAGAATCTGGACAGAGAGCAGAAGGATACGTATGTGATGAAGATCAAAGTGGAGGATGGCGGCAGTCCACAGAAATCCAGCACTGCCATTCTCCAAGTCACGGTAACAGATGTCAATGACAACAGGCCAGTTTTTAAAGAGAGTCAGATAGAAGTGCACATACCAGAGAACTCTCCTATTGGCACGTCTGTTGTGCAGCTCCAGGCCACAGATGCAGACATAGGGGGGAACGCAGAGATACGTTATGTATTTGGGACTCAGGTGTCTCCTGCTACCAAAAGACTCTTTGCATTAAACACAACATCTGGCCTAATTACAGTGCAGAGGCTGCTGGATAGAGAGGAGACCGCTATTCATAAGCTCTCTGTTTTAGCCAGCGACGGCAGCTCTAGTCCCGCCAGAGCTACTGTTACCATAAATGTGACTGATGTTAATGACAATCCTCCTAATATAGACCTGCGATACATAATCAGTCCCATTAATGGCACTGTTTTCCTCTCGGAGAAGGATCCCATCAATACCAAGATAGCTCTCATCACGGTGTCAGACAAAGACACTGACATCAACGGCAAGGTCATCTGTTTCATAGAGAAGGATGTGCCCTTCCATCTCAAGGCCGTGTACGACAACCAGTATCTCTTAGAGACATCTGCTCTGCTCGACTACGAAGGCACCAAGGAATACAACTTTAAAATTGTAGCTTCCGACTCCGGAAAGCCGAGCTTGAATCAGACCGCCTTGGTCAGAGTGAGGCTGGAGGACGAGAATGACAACCCGCCTATTTTCACTCAGCCAGTCATTGAGCTGGCCATTATGGAAAACAACAAACGTGACCTGTTCCTCACCACTCTGAGTGCCACGGACGAGGACAGCGGGAAAAACGCTGAGATAGTTTATCAGCTGGGACCAAATGCGTCATTCTTCGACCTCGACCGCAAAACGGGGGTCCTGACCGCGTCCAGGGTCTTTGACCGGGAGGACCAGGACAGGTTTCTCTTCACTGTAACGGCGAGGGACAACGGGACGCCTCCTCTGCAAACCCAGGCGGCCGTCATTGTGACGGTGCTGGATGAAAACGATAACAACCCCAAGTTCACACATAACCACTTTCAGTTCTTTGTGTCTGAGAATCTCCCTAAATACAGCACAGTGGGAGTGATCACTGTGACAGATTCAGATGCCGGAGAAAATGCTGCCGTTTCCCTTTCCATCCTGAATGACAATGAGAACTTTATACTGGATCCTTACTCCGGGGTGATAAAATCTAACGTGTCATTCGACAGGGAGCAACAGAGCTCCTACACGTTTGACGTCAGGGCTGTGGACAGCGGCAAGCCTCCTTGCTCCTCGGCCGCCAAGGTGACCATCAATGTCATCGACGTGAACGACAACACCCCCATCGTCATCTACCCCCCCTCCAACACGTCGTTCAAGCTCGTCCCTCTCTCCTCCATCCCGGGGTCCGTGGTGGCAGAGGTGTTCGCTGTGGATGGTGATACAGGGATGAACGCAGAACTCAAATACACCATTGTGAGCGGGAACAACAAAGGTCTGTTCAGGATTGACCCTGTCACAGGGAATATTACTCTGGAGGAGAAACCAGCGGTGACTGACATCGGCTTACACAGATTAGTGGTCAATATCAGTGACCTGGGATATCCCAAATCCCTCCATACGCTGGTGCTGGTGTTCCTATACGTCAATGACACTGTGGGCAACTCGACACTCATCTATGATCTCATCCGACGCACCATGGAGACCCCTATCGACCGGAACATCGGCGAAAGCAGCGAAACCTATCAAAGTGGTGACTATTTAACCATAATGATAGCCTTTGTTACCGGCGCCTTAGTGGTGATAATTGTCATCTTTGTCACCGTGCTCCTACGATGCCGCCACGCTTCCAGGTTTAAAGCTGCACAGAGGAAAAAGCAGGGCGCTGAGTGGATGTCGCCCAACACAGAGAACAAGCAGAACAAGAAGAAAAAGCGCAAGAAAAGGAAATCCCCGAAAAGCTCCCTGCTCAACTTTGTCACCATCGAGGGGAACAAGCCTGACGACCCTGCCCACGAGCCCATCAACGGAACCATCAGCCTGCCCACGGAGCTGGAGGAGCAAGGGATTGGACGCTTTGATTGGAATGCCACACCCACCACAACCTTCAAACCTGGCAGCCCAGACCTGGCCCGGCACTACAAGTCCGCCTCGCCGCAGTCGGCCTTCCACCTCAAGGCCGACACGCCGGTGTCGGTGAAGAAACATCACGTGATTCAGGAGCTCCCTTTGGATAACACATTTGTCGGGGGCTGTGACACCCTTTCCAAGAGGTCCTCCACGAGCTCCGACCACTTCAGTGCCTCAGAGTGCAGCTCCCAAGGAGGGTTCAAAACGAAGGGGCCTATGCACACCAGACAGCAGGTAAAAGAGCACTTTTACTGGTCTATAAGTACTGCCTATAACTGCCCTGTTCCACAGTGCTAAAGTGCCAGTCTAGATTAGAGACTCACTCAAAGTCCCTGTGAAACAACAGAAAAGAGTACAGGAGACATACAGCTTCAGCAAGTTCCACTATTTCTCAAACTTATAAGAAAAAAAAAAGAGAAAAAGTAAGTCAAACAACTGCTAATTTAAGTTGATTATGGACTCAAAAATCATATGCATAATTTGAGGGGGGGAGGGAATAATTATAGACTGATGTTTTGTTATTGATATATATTCATATTTAACAAAATGCAAGTGGGTGAGGGACTGCCTTGCCTTATTTTGTCTATTCAGCACCCAGGGTAGATCACTGGTCAGATGTACCAACATAACGTTAATTGTGACTCAGTGTTCTTTGTGAAAGAAACATTTTTTTCTTGCCTATATCTACTCAGATTACTGTTTTCACCATAGACAAATGCTGCACACATTCCTTCGATGACAGAAAAAACAACAACAAAATAGCTGACTTTTCACCTCTCTCCTCATGCAACTCTTGAGTGTATTCATGTTTGTTTGTTTGTTTCTTTTTGTTTTGATGTGTATCGTTATACCACAAGATAGACTTTGTAACCTTTTCAACACCTGCAGCACTATCTCCAGTCAATAATTAGTCCACTGCGGTGGTACAGCGAATGTCACTGTAGGCATTGCCTCATCATCTAAACTCAAATTAAATGCTTCTTCTCCGAGCACACCAGCGAGCTGACTGAAGCTCGTCTGGAACTTGATACGCATCCAATTGAAAAAGGATTAGCCAATAATGAGCCTCAAATTTCAACGTAATCCATGCTGCTTCTTTTTTTTTTTATTTTTTTTATCAAAGCCTTATTAATTTTTCTGCTAATAAAGCACCACTTCACAACACACAGTTGGAACACACGTGGACAAATACAGGGAGCAGCAGAGAAGAAGGGGGAAGGCGGGGAGGGGGGAAAGGCAGGCAGGAGTGAGAGTGCTGTCAGTGGGTCATGCTTGACGGGCGTCGGTACTGAACCTTTAGGTGGCAGTGTTGAGCTGCACGGTGCGGCCTGGCGACGAGCCAACCTGCAGTGGACTTAGAAATGCAAGGGAGGAGAAGAAAGGAGTGAAACCGATGTTGGTGTTCTTAGTGAAATACTCTTGCCTAATGATGTAGAGGCTGCACAGGGAAGATTGATAGCGGCAGTTAGAGATGTGAGTGATAAGATCTATCCGGAAGAGGGAGTGGAATTACAGGGGCGACACTGTGCGACTCCCATCGACGCGTACCTCCGGGTCACTGCATCTGGGGTTGCATTTAATGTGATTCTGTGCGAGAGAGGTAGCAGTCAAAAGAGGCATTCAGTTTGCCGTCATTTGCCAGGCGCCGTTAGTGTGTGTGTGTGTGTGTGTGTGTGTGTGTGTGAGAGAGAGAGAGAGAGAGAGACGAGACAAGGCGATGAAATGGGTGACAGTGGCAGCGGGGGGTATTCAGCCCCAGAGGAGGACACATGAGATATGACACCGTACTGTAAGCACAACTTCATTGATTTGCTCAGTCATGCCACAATACCACACAAGATTTATTGGAATCAATAATTCTGACAGATGATTCAAAGAAGCACACAAACAGAGCCGGCGTGCGCTTACATAGCGTCCAATGATCATATATATGATTTACCGTTCCAGATACATTTGCTCTCCTCTGAAACGTTCTGGCACAATTTGATCGCCATTTCTTGCGGAGCGCAAATGTAGACGTTTGTAAAAGTTTTGCCTCGGTTTAAATCCGCATTTCGTTTTACTCCTCAATGACACAACGTGGTTCCGTTGAGTCCTGCTCATCCGACCAGCTTCCCTGGTTCTGAAATGTTTTTAGAACTGGAACATGAAGCATAAGCATCACATCTCATAATCACGTCATTGCCATTCACAAATTCATAATCAAATCGGTATTTATTAATTGATGAAACAATATCATTTAGATAAAGAAAAAGTCCAGGGAAAATGAGATATCCTTCCCTCAATTTAATTTGCACTAATATCTTTGACTGCACACAAGGGCACACTTATCTGGAATGTTCTTATTATTGGAAGAAAAGGTCATTTTCTACCGTTTCCACTATTTGCTAATATCTTTCTTTTGAGATTTGTTATGGAGACTATCTGGATGCTTCTCAGTCATAATTATTCCAAAACATCTCACTTCAGATTTGAGATGAAATGGCAGTTATTGATTGTGGTGAAATGATTGCACGGACTGGACAGACACGTCTGACTGGATAAAGCAGGGTATATCATCAATGTCATTGCTACATCCATGTTTTGATTGTTTTGCACAATGCAACCATTTTCCTATAGACATGATCATGTCATCTCTATTTTATTGTGAGTATTGATAAGTAGACGCCCATTTCGTAGCTCCATTTCCTTTTTGTATTCTGCCTGCGTATTGAATAAAAACGGAGAGGAGATAAGCTGTAATTTTAAAAAAAGGAAGAAAAAAAGAAAGGAAAGTAAAAGCCCAAAAATACCAATTACTTTTGAGTGAATCTTTAAACAGACAGTATATCCAAAAGGTAATATCATAGGATTATCATATTATATTCCCCGCACAGTTGGAGCGCTTTGGAAAGAAAAGATAAGAACTGCATTATTAAACCATTTCTTCTACATACATAGATGATAAAAATATGTCAACATCGTCAAAAAAGTTATAACCAGTTATTTTTCAAAATGTGGCTTGACGCAGTGCATCCCATATGAGTCCAGTAAGGTGTTGAATCGTTACACTCAATAAAGCATAACGGGGGTATGTGATAGAATGATGAAGTTGAGCTTTTACGTTGTTGCCTTATGAGTGACAAACCATCATCAATCACCCACTGTTGCCTGAAGTTGATGGGAAATAAGCAATCAAGTGAAAGATCCGTGTCGAGCTTTTAAAACTGACCTTCTCTCTGAGAATTTGAAATGCCATTTTGCTCTAGCTCTCAACAGTCATGTCTGTGAAAACATCAGCACCAGTCAATCAATCAATACGGAAGGAAATTGATAAACAAGGAGGCGGAGAGAGCAACAGCAAAGCATGCAGGTTTCATTGGCCTCCCTTTCAGAGAACACAGGACTAGAAATCATCAGTGGCATCACAGACGAAAGAAAGCTTAGTGGAATCAGCTTTATAGAAACCCCTAACTTTGCTGATAGCAGTAGAAGCAATCCTCGCCTCGCCCCCCCCCCCCCCCCCCACACACACTTATTATTTACCCTCCAGGGACCTAGATTAGTGTAAACAACACTAAGGGAGAAAAAAAAAGAGGAAGGAAAGCATGAAAACACTGTCCTAGTTTCGCAAGCATCTAAGAAACCAAGTATAATCACAGCCGTTTCACCATCAGTCTTACTTTCTTCCTTTCAGTAGTCTTATGGGAAGACGTAGATGTGCTTCACTAACATAACACAAGCCCAGTGGCTACGCATTAACCATGTATGGTGCGTCACATCCCAAGGCTCGTGTTACGGACACATTAACATGGTTTTACCAAGGGTGCAGTAGTCACGCAGACGGTGGCGACGCATGCTAAATTGATTACGATCCATATTTTTTTAATGTTGTCACTCTTCACCGCTAACCTTAAATAAATCCCACGGTGAATGTGGATTTAAGGACGTTTATTGTCTGTTGAGTGAGCGAGCAGATACACAGCAGACATACATGAGTATGCTTTCTTGCGGGTTCACGTGACGCGTTCCTCTTTCCCCTCACTTTATTATGGTAATATGCATCATATGCTAGCATGCACAATTATGGGCCATATACATGGCTTTCAGTTGTGCAACCATGTGGCCTGAACACCTCATGTGCAGAAAAAGCTTAATTGCTGTGGGTTATTCAGTTGTTTTTCTTCTTTTCTTGCATGGCACTAAAGACGCGAGCACTGAAAGGAAGCCTGAACCTACAGTTCATTTAGCCCACGCGGCTCTGACGGGCTCTCCTGCAGCACAAAAACCAAGCCTTCGCTCCAGGGACACAGTACGACAGCTTTACTTACTGTTTGTACAGCACACGTACAACATCTGACAACATTTTCATATTAGGTTGACTGCATCCAAACTATTCAGGAGACCTTCGTTTTCATTTTTGTTAAAATGTTTTTCGTCTGCAACCGGCTTGCATACAATCGAGTGACCGCCACAATGTAAATAATGTTAGGCAGTTTCAGTCAGCAAAATATAAGCAGAGAATTATATAACCGTAGACGTAGTCACTTTAAAGTTCAGAGGGAGAAAGAGAGCTGTGAGGAGGGGCGGGGAATCTTCAGCAGGCCTTTCCTGAAGTGGTCTTGTCAGTACATTTAATGAATGGACATTCTATGCAAACAGGAGTTTGTACAGACCATTGTAATTATGGAGCCTTGGGGGAGTCGTCCTTCTTGTGCAGGTTCATTTGCCACATTAATAAGGGGATTAGTAGTACGTACGGGGGCTGATGGCAGCAGGAGAAGTTTGAGAAGATTAATGAACTATGACAATGTTGCACCTGAGGGGAAAGGTCTGTTGCAATATCTTCTGGTTTGTGCTGACACAGAGTTTGGCGGTATGAAAGAGGAAGACGGAGAGAGAGGCCAGCGATTGTTGCCGACTCTGATCATACATCCTTCTCCTCAGCTATCCTGTCACTCCCTCCGGGACGCCATGTTTGGGATCTCTTATACTGTACGTGTCCATAATAATTTTCCCTGAAGACGTTCCAGTGGATTTAAACATTTTCTTGAAACGAAAAGACGCCAACGTGTCTCACACTTTCTGTGCCTATGAATAAATGCTTAAGATGGAGAAATGACTAGAAAGACATAAATTAACAAAATCTTCGGGCAAATTCTGTGTTCTCTACAATTGGGTCCGTTGCCAACATAATCTTAATGATTAAGCAAACTACCGGTAGATGAAAGAAGAGCATCTCAAACGGCATTCTCTTATCGTAGCAAATCCTCAAAACAAATGTTGCTAGCAGGAAATCGTAAGCCAATAAGTCTGTGAGTGAAGTTTCTATCAGGGCTTCAAATCATCAGTGGAGGATTTGCGAGGCTCTTTACGACAGAGAACATTGTATTTCTTAAAAAAAAAAAAAAAAAAAAAAAAAAACTTGTCATGTCTTCTATGTCTAGTTGGGTAAAAGGAAATTAAATGGATTGTGGGCTATATACTAAGGTAGTGGGTGTGAGTGCTACCAGAGTAGATTATTGCCCCAGGGGGATCCAGTTTTGTCTGCTCTCAAAACAACAAAATAAATCAAAGCTCCCTGTTGGTGCACTGGCTGAACTATGGAGTTCATTTATATGTTTTTTATTTTTCCTCTGTTGAGAAAAATGAACTGCTACTGATTTTTAATATATTTATTTATTTATAGCCCTTTGTTTTTTTCCTCTTTTTTTATTTTTTATCTATAATTATTATTTTATTTATTATTATTATTATCTGTATTACCAAAACACAGATGATGGCAAATTACCAGGAATTACATTTGTTTTTTTTTTTTGTGAACATTTTATTCATTTTAATTTCCTCCATAACCATTTTATCATCCATGTGTTGACATACTCTTCCCTCATCATTACACTGTTGAAACCTCAACAATACGACATTGATAATGGCAAATATTGTCTTATCAAAAAGGTCTCTCTGTGCGTATTGTATGTGGTTTTGTTGTTGTTGTTTGTCCATCACTTTCGGCTGGCAAGCCATTAATTTCAAATTCATCATCCATGTCTGCATTTTCTAAAAGCAAATTGATTGATGGTCAATCATCCGGGGGTTTGCTTTTTGAAATGAATGTTTTGCATGCACAAAAACCAAAGTCATTGTGGCTTTCATTACTTAATTCATCTCATGTTTTCACTAATCCACAAAACACATTTCCCCCTCTTCTAAGGCAATCAATCAAGTTGACATACTAGCTTTGGATTTTTTTTTTTCTAACACAGCATGATGAGAAAAGACAAACTATATCTGAAACACTTAACAGTATCAACACCTCATCTAATTCTCTCAAATTGACCTTAAATACTGTATACGAGTAGAGGGTGGAAGAAAATGTTTCTTGACTATTTGCTGTCTACAAAAAAAAATGATATAAAAAGATGAAGCTACTTCATTGTTTGAATGCCCCCCTACCCCCCCACCCCTACCCCAACAACCCATCTCTCCCTTACACTCCTCACCTGGCCCCTCCACCCACTCCTTATCTTCCCCAAGCCCACACCTTTCACCCAAGTTTTAACGGGGTCAATGCAGTTACATTAAATGCTAAATGGACAAGGGTGTGTTCACCTTTGGGTTCTGATCATTTGTGACAGGTGAGGATGCTTTGTGTAGCCCCGATTTCCCCGTTCCCGCCGTCGCTCCCTGCATCATTAGAGGGGGGGAGACATGTCCCTGTGATTGGGTTGTTGTGTCAAATGACACACAGGCTGCTGCTCTGTCAGTAGCGTGTGCCAATGTCTAGACTAATAGTTGTGATAATGGCATTACCAGCCATTACCCCCCCCCTTCAAGCAAAGAGCCACTCTTGACTTGAAATGTGACTGCCATTGACTGCTTTGCCACTGGGCCCCATAAGCTCACGAAGACTCTGTAACCCTCATCGATGTAAATCTTTCTTGTATATATGAGATGTTTCATGTAAATTGAACTCCTGGTAATCTTGCCTAATGTGCTGTGTAAAACAATAATGGACTTGTTTTTTTCTTTTGTTTTATTTATTTATTTGCAGTGCGTTATCCCTTTCCTTTTTTTTTTGCTGGGTATACATTAATTACATCTGAAATAAATTCTGCCAATTATTCAGTATACTGCAACTCCTCTTCTGTTAAAAAAGCTTCATTTGAACAGTGCTATTTTACCTTTATAATTTCATAATAAATGTTTTAAAGAGATCATTTCTTTCTTGTTTTTAATTCGTCCGTTTGTTCTCCTTGTGATGTTGTGATAAGAGATTTTGTATAAACTGGGATATGTCTCAGTCGAGCTGCTGCGAGTGAACCAGTTCCAATCAGCATTTGCCTGTAAACAAGTGCTTCTGATTATAATGCCAAGTTGTGTATTTTAAGAAGCAAACAGAATTTCCGGTTTGATTGAATCCAATATTTTTTTTAAATGAAAAACACGTCACTGACACACAGCCAGTCATAATTCACTTACAGAGGAATGGTAAATTATAGTTAATCTCAAGAGGGAGTTTGGTTTGTGGGAGTTTTTGCTTATTGAGTCACAAAAGCACGTTGATATCTGTATGTCTCTGTGTGCAGTTTGAAGGCATGCTGAATGTTCAGCATTGCCTTGCTGACCTAAATACATGAATGTCGATGGGATCAAGTTAGCAGCTGCTCTCAAACTTCTGATGCTCCGGCTTTAATGCTTTGCACTGGTTAGTTTATAGTGGCAATAATGGATACCTTCAGATTGACTCTGTCTTCAAACAAAACTCACATGCTGATGTCTTCTTTTACAGACGGATTAGGTCAATAATGATTCCCGCTGTCGGTTGTGAAGAGATCACTTCATGGCACGACTTCAATGGGAGAAAATCCAAAGTCCCTGCTTCATGAAAAAACGCTACGTTGAAGCTTGTCGGCTTCAGAAATCAATTTGTTTAGAATTACTCGTACAATATACACTATTAGTATATGTTATTAATCTTCTGCTAAATTAGATGGTCGGACAAAATAAAAAATAAAAATCACCCCCAAAATTATCTTTTATTGTAGTATCTTATTCCAATATTACTTCTTTTCTGCACCTTTTTGTTGTGTTATCACACGCAATGCAGATTCAATTCTAATCTGTAAAAACGGGGAAGTGTAAAAATACACAAATGTCAATCTTTCGTCTACAGTCGTATCAACAGAAGAATTAGCAACTTGAATTCCCTAAACCACACCCTCATCATCATCATCATCATTATCATTGTCACCTCCAGCACCGTCATTACAGTGACACACTCAGATAGTATGAGGAAAATAAGTACAGTTGTAAAATTTTTGCTTACTTCTTTATTGCAAGAACAAACTTTTTTTAGTGAGACTTTTATCTGTTAATCTCCGGTTACCTTCCTTCCAGTTTCAGAAATAAAGATGTGTCACCTCTTAACTGGCTTGAGAAGGGGGGGTTGTGGACGGAAGTGCCACGCCAACACATCGGTGGAAAGTAGGCCTAACTCAGCTTAATCTGTCCACTGCATTTGAAAGCCAGAAGCAGAGCTTAGTCTTCATTTGAGTGAGGGCGAGGAACAAAAAGGGGATAGATAAATTAATAAATGTAGGCATTAGAGGTTGACCTCATCCATACGGTCACTTTGAAAAAGCTGTGTGCACTTACTGACAGGATTTTGAAACCTGACTTTTGACCTAAAGCGTAATCATATTGCCTGAAACAGGAGGAGTAATGCAATGCTAGTGTTGCATCTCTGAACATTTTTATCAAAATTTGTGTCCGTGTCTCCCAATCTCATGTGGCCACATTTCCAGATATTGTGGAATCCATGTGGGACTGAAGACTGTAGATAACATGGATCTTTGAAAATGCTGTGCTATCAATGAATGTGTTGCATTCAATATGGCAGTTTGTTTTTCTGCTCTTGCACAAACTATATTTACACAGATGGACTCCGATGTGACCTCTATATGCATAGTGTGCTTAGTGAAAGGATATGAATAGTTGGTGTTTTTATATTTGTTTGTTTTTCTGTGCAAAAGTTTTGTTTGATTAACATCCCTGTGGCAAAATGCAATATAAGTTTTCCCCATGTGGATGCAAATAGAAGATGCCACGCAAGACAAAAGTCTCACAGACGTTTTAAAATGAACTGCTCCAGCGACCAGAAGCATGCACTTCTCTGTGGATGTTACACAGGGAGCCTGTGTATGCATAGCAATATGCTCACACTGTCTTTTCAGCAGATTTATAAACCGCCGCGTTCACATTGTTCTGTCATACAACTCCGTCATCCTGAAATTGAGTGTACATGACAGAGCAGAACATCCACTCCAACAATTAGCCACACAGGGATGATGTCACATGCCGTTTTAACCTTGTTTGGACAGAAACCAGATTAATTCTGCCCTTGGTCTTCCACCAGCAATGTCCTCAAAGCGAGCCCTTGTTTCATTATGCATAGCCATTACACGTCGGTATGTTTAGTAAGCCAATAAAAATGATTGATTGATGATCTGCCGGTGGTCAGACATATGACTTGGCAGCAGGGTTTGGAGAGTATTTAGATCCTCAACTGGAGGAATACTAGAAATAAAACAAGGAAAAACAATTCTCTTGCAAGTAGAAGTCCAACATTCACAGCACAGCATTTTCCACTAATGTATCAAATGTATGGTAATAATCAAAGAAATTATTAACAAAGTGACCCCGGAGATCATTATACAATTATTTGAGTAACCAAAGAAGTGCTCTAAAAGTCCTATGCATTATTATTATTATTATTATTATTATTATTATTATTATTATTACTATTTTGTGTGCACAGATGTATAAATAACGTTTTACTTTGAAGATGGTGGAGGGGTAACTATTTCCTATACTGGTAGTTTAATATCCAGCATGCATCATATATTATTTAATTTATCAACATTTTTCTCTGTAAAATTGAAGTGCAAGTATCTCAAAATTGCACTCAAATACAGTCGTTCAGTACATGTATTGTTCTTGGTTGCATTCACTTTTCACTTGGAGTTCTGCATTATGGTGCAATGTTGGCGATAATATGTACGCTACCGCTATTTGTTTACACCGTAATAAAACCTGTAAGTGCACACATGTATAAATATTATTGAACTCTGCTGAGACACCACGGAGACCTCTGATGTGCCAGAAAGAGTAAGGCTCCTAATATAAAAGTCCCTCTGAGAGGCTCCTCTTCTCTTTTCCACATTATAGCATCACACCCTGTTCAGTCGGAGAGATCTGTATGCAGCGGGGATAGCATTGTTATAAATATGAGCGTGCGTTTGTTCTGTGTGCCGTAATGACTTAAGTATTATTAATATAATAATAATATTAATTATATATTATTAATACCAATAATATATAATTATATTGATTGCTTTAAGAATAATATATTTAATATATATATATATATATATATATATATATATATATATATAATTCTTAAAGCAATCGTTTATATGATGGAAATTCTTTTGATAACTTTTGGATTCTTTGATAAACAGCTAAGAGATGAATGCAGGAATCCGCAGAACGACAGGAAAACCAGTCTCTAATGTTTTCTTAAAGCAGGCTAAATAGCTGACTTTAGTTTTCATTTTTTGTCACTGAATATGCTTACATATGCTACATTCTCATATCTTTCCATGAATCAACAGATGCTTTTTGAACATAAAGCGTTGGTTGGGAGGTTCACTAAATTAGTCATCTGCCCGATGCCGTCGCACTGAATCAAAAACAGGATAAGTAAGTTGAGTAACACGCCGCTATATTTCCCTCTAGTGTGGTTGAGTCCCACTGACATTTTCCTCGAGTGTTATCTCTCTGTAACCAGTACCTAGTCATTCAAATATCCCCTTTTGGGGGAGAAATGAAGAAAGGTGAGCGTCTTCCTCAGATTGAATCCCCACATGTATTTGACTCCAGACAAAGAAAGAAACTATTTTCATTTTCACCCTTAACAGCCCAGAATCCTTCAGGACCGAGCTGAGTTATGCAGGGAGGGGAAAGCCCGTCCGCTGTAATGTATGTTTAAGATCTTTATTGAAGGAAGGCATAGTGGTCACACCACTGGGAGCCTGAGGCAAATGCTATTTTTCTGTTTCCCTTTTGTTTCCAGAGACAGATTGACATATACATACAAGCACACATACCAGAAGAAAGAGGAAATGGCCTAAAGGTTGTAGAAGTGAACTTTTGACCGGAGGGTTGCTGGGTCGATTCTTGGACAGGCAAGATAAATTAGACTGGGGAAGAAAAACCACCACTGGGGTGCCCTAAAGCAAGGCACTTAACCCCCCACTTGCTCTGGTGATGTTGTTCAGTGCATGCTACTTGTACTGGGCAACTTCCTGATGTAGATATGTCAGGATATTTCTCGAAACCTGCATAAACTCAGCAAAAACTCCTAGCGGAACGGAGATTTATTCTCCACTTCTGTATGTTCTTGACCAATGATTGTATTGAACTCGTTAGCCTCTTAAGCACGTAACTATAATATTTAGATACAGTCTACTTTGGTGGCTCCACGTGGGATCTTAAGCATGCAGACTAAGAATAAAAGCATAAATGTGATTTCATGGGGGATCCATTTAAGCACCGAGTAATGAACAACATGGGAATAAAAGACACATTTCAGCATACGACATTGTTGCTTCCAAAAATCTTTTCTTAAATCATAAACACAAAGGTTTGTGACCCTGTACGCTGGCTTTTTCAACATTTGATCCAATGACGATAAATTGTAAAGCGACTGCGCTCTTAACATTTAAAGTGAAACCTTTTCTGTCCAGAAACATTTCTTGCTCAACAAAGCAACTCGAGGACAGGAGGCATAGATGAGAGCTTTCTCTGTCTGGGTATGAAGAAGGGGAGCAGTCTGATCTTTCCGATTGAACTGTGGCAGATCATAGAATTAAGTATAAATGATTTCCTGTGGTGAACTGGATGAAGAACCTTGATTAATTGGTGTTAAGGCTAATTATATATTTCCTTAAATCTGTGCTACATCATTAATAGATTCCCTTCATCACGACAACAAAGAGCAACAACAAAGAGCGACGACACTTAGCGTGGATGGCATATGATTTTCTCTGGCGGAGAGTGCAATGAGAGATACAGTAATGCTCTTCAGGGATCTAATTAGATAAGACGTTGTGATGTATAGCTGCTGGAATGATATGTGTCAACCCACTCCTGTTCAATGTATAGACTGCAGATTTGTATTGATTGTACGCTTTGTCTTGTGCCTCAGGCATCAGCACGCTACAGTGTAAGCTGTGAGCCTTGCCTTTTGTCTGGTGAGTTGAGCAGATAAGGGTTGTGATAAATCTGGCCGAGAATAAGCTGTCATAGAGGTGCAGCACATGGGAATATTTAACGCAAACATAAAATATGGCTTGTCTGTTGTTTTATCGTCCGGGGTATAAGAAATGGCAGGATTTTAAAATACTCTCACCTTATTTCTTTTGCACTTTTCTATCTCTGCAGCCCTGGCATGCACAGAGGCTTACAGTCCTGCTCATCTTTGTTAAGGCCATGGGGCGGACAAAAAAAAAGGAAAAAAGAAGAGATGCTTCGCAGGGAACAGCCAACCAGCACCTTATCGCCACTCAGTAATATGCAGAGGTGTAAAACATTTGGCTAGCTTATTTAGATGAAATGATTTAGTCCGGGTTGTGCAGAGTTAGCGAGGGCTGAATCAAGTAGTGTGTCGGGGATGAGGAGGGAGGAGGTAAAAATTGGTTTCCCCTATCTTAAGGCGCACATAGAGACCCAGCCTGGTTTCCTCTCTCCACAGACTCCCCTCTGACGATAACGTTCCCTGATAATGGATATATGCACCCAGATTTATTTTCTATTTCCTGCCACAACTGCTTTTCCAGGGAACTTCTTTTTTTATATGTATAAGCTTTATGGCTGCTTTCAGCTGTGACATTCAGAAAGCAGAGCTCCAGCACCAGAGCAAGGAGGGGGACATTTGCCATGCACAAAAAAAGTAGAGGAAGATGCTCTTTTTAGGACTGCAACTTTGACTGGAACATATACAAGAACGCTCGAATGCAAACTCATATGCCATGGGAGGGACATTTTATGCACTCTGTTGATTTGTTGTTGCGTCGCAGGAAATTCCCTGAAATTCCCGACTTCCCCTCTAACCTTTAAAAAGCTGCAGTTCCGTCTGTCATGTGACATGTGACCCCGCTACATGCTTGGTAGGGTGTCTCAATGTCCCAGAAAGCAGCCCAGCCTCTGTCCGGGGAACAATGAGGCTCCTTCACCGCCACCAACTCAGGACTGTGGTCGCCCCAGGCCATACATCACATGGAATCCCTTATGAACGGTGCACGTGTGTCTCTGTGTGTGTCTGTTTGTGTGTATCTATACGTGTGTGTGTGTGTGGTGATGGGACGTTACTTCCTCAACACTTATTCAACGCTGCTCAAAGCTGTTCACCCATAGAGATCAGTGGCTGCCTTGTTCTGGTCCATGTCTCCACAGTAGGAAGTGTGTGTGTGTGCCCGCGCGTGCATGTGCGTCCATGTCCACTTATTAATAGCCCAGCCTCTGGGATGATATTCATAACCAGAGCAGGACAGAGGGGATTTAAAGCAACACACTGGGCCGAGCGGACTGATTAATATCTTAGAGGAGCATGTTCTTTGATCTTGTGTTTAAGTTGTGATTAGAAACACAGTTTGAAGCCATGTCTGTCCTATAGACAAAGAAAGACATGCTTGATAATACATGGTCATCTGGTTTTTAATGCATTTATCATTCCGGTATGATGCTAGCTGTATTTTATCAGGACAACAATTATGCTCCGTATTTACTATATTTAACTTAATTCATTTTTACTCTTGTATTAAAGTATAGAGTTAAACAAATAAAAACAAATATATATATGCACACACATGTATAATAAATCTACTTTACTTTTCCAGAATGAAAATGAATTCCCGTGCTAGCATGTTACTGCTCTACCTTGCCGTGTCTGTACCATTAATTAACTTATCATATTATCAAATAAAGTTTTAATGGCTCAGACTGAGACCAAACTACTTAAGTTAAGGATTAGGTGTCTACTGCAGTGCCAGACAGGGTCAGTTTGTCACTTGCCATTTTATGCATGAACACACACACGAAATTGTATTATTAATGCATCTTTTCTACAGTCTTAACTTGGCAACCTTCTCTTATCAAACATACTCTTGTACTCTGGTTAACCTTTTCTGTACAATATGTGCCAATTCCCTATGAGCTGGATTTC
Organism: Chelidonichthys spinosus; assembly: GCA_029853015.1. NCBI lineage: Eukaryota > Metazoa > Chordata > Actinopteri > Perciformes > Triglidae > Chelidonichthys > Chelidonichthys spinosus. The sequence continues at coordinate 12,503,070 of CM056821.1, read as the reverse complement.
TAAAGCCCATGCGACCCCAAGCTGACCTGATTTCTTATTTAAGGACCAAAAATATCTAGAGGCTACAATTCATACTATTGTGTCTGAACCTCACTATGACCTCTTACAGACACATTATGATCACTTCAATGATGCCAACTTAAGACTGTGCCAACAAAGTATCATCAAAAAACAGTATTTACAATACAGCATATGTCTTGTGTGAAATGTGACAATTCACATTATGAATTTAATACATTATATTATATTATTACAAATTACTTTTGATGGGAAGTAATTCTACCACTTTGATCCAGAATATTAGACATGCGATTTTACACTGATATTCAAGCTTCCCAGAGGATGAATCCTACAGGCTTTGGAGAGCACCTGACTTTTCCATGTAAGTTGAGAGGTCGATGGAAAATGTCTCAACAAGGATTGCCAGCAAATTTAGCAAAGCCATTCATGGTCCCCTCAGGATGAATTTTAACGGTAGTCGGTTGATGTTTCATCAAGTGTGTGACAACAAACCTGCAAGACTGCCATCAGCCTCAGCTGCTCTTTGTGTAGAGTGCTGCACTAAAATGGATAACTGCCTGCTAAACATCTGTATGTTAGCATTGGCATGGTTAGCATGCTGCTGTTTTAGCATAACTTAATATCAGGGACATGAGTCTTCTCAGGGAAGATAAAGAGAAAGGGAAATAGCAAAAAAAAAAAAAAAAAGCAAACAACTCACCAGTGAATATCAATAGTTTATGTCTTTTACTGTGAAAGGTAAGAACATAAGGGATTGATCTGGTGTGCGTTGTCTTTGTCAAGTTAAATACAGATTTCTGTGATGGCTGATAGTAGAGCCTAGTTGTTTATTTGTAAATAGAAGGTACCTCAACCCATTCCCCATGATTGGTTGAGCTGGGAAAGTTCTGAGAATACCTTATTCCAAAAAATGAAATACAAATCTGTTTGTGAATTAAAATGATCATAACAGAATACATTTCTAAAATAGCCATATTATCCTCATAGAAATAGATAAAGCATCATTTGATGTTACAGCTTCCTTTTTACACCTGGCTGCCTGCATCAGGGCTTCAAAAGAAGGAATCCTTTCTTTTGTGTATATGCGTGTGTGTGTGTGTGTGTGTGTGTGTGTGTGTGTGTGTGTGTGTGTGCGTGCGTGTGTGCATGTGTGAGGGGTGTGGAGAGGGCACTGCCTTAATTGAATAATTGACTGGAAGAACAGTATCTTGGCAGAAAACGTGGACATACTGAAAAAAAATTGGAAGTCACCGACTTGGAAAAACAGTGAAATTGTCAATTAAACCTAAAGTTAAAAGGAAACGGCAAGTATTTGCTAATTAGATGAAGACCTCCTCAACCATTCCTCGGTGTGCGGATGACAACGCACAGGTTTGTATTTCATTTTTCAATTCTTTAGGCATGCCATCTCTAATTTTTGAAGAGGATCTGGCCATGAAGGCCTTGGTAATATCAAGCACAAACAATCAATCCCGGCCAATCTCTTGAGGCCTTAATGGACTTGGAAAGAATATTAAGAGGTTTTGTCTGCAGAGAAGCTTTCTGCCACAGCAGTCGTCCCTCAGCTAATTTGTGTTTGTGTGCCAAGGGAGGCCACACACTGGGACTGCTGTAACAGGCTCTCAGTCCTACTTTCTGAGGAGCTGCTGCCAGGCCAACAAGCATGCACACACGCACATGCAAATAATCTGCTCCCACATAGACACAGAAGGACTAAACAGGCTTCATTCTGTGAATCAATCAGTTTTCAGTCAGAAGCCTAAATTCCAACAATAGATTTCTGACTGTTGACACCAAGGATTTAGTTCTTTTGTGTTTTGGTATTAATGTCGGGCTTCTGTGACAAACACATCTCGTCCATAATGCTTATTAATTTCTGTGTGCGGTTTTCATGTCTGTGTTTGTGCAAGTGAGACAGAGAGAGAGTGAGAGAGAGAATGAGAGGATGGCATTTTTGGATGCCAGGCTGAATGTGGGGTAACCATGAGAATGTGGGATCAATGCCCAATCCCCGTGTGGCAGTGCAGTTGTAAATTTGCCTGTTGTTGCCACACACCGCTAATGAAACTAAACACCATCCTAGAAGTGTCACCACGTCTTAGCCTTACCTCGCTGTTTAGCATAAGAAAATCAGCACTGAGAAATCTAATTAAAATGAGTTATCGTGGCCCCCCCATCGTAGTTATTGGGTTTTGAGGAGAGACCAGGATTCTAGAGGCTTAGGATTCTGACTTAATACTAGGTTGACATTTGTTTTTGTTTTTTAATCATTATTCCCCTGTTCTTCTCCCTCTGTCAGTATTTATTTTCTCTCTCAGCTTGAGTGCAGAGACGAGACTACAGTCTACGTCAGAGACAAGCTTTTCTCTACATATTTGTATTTCTTTTGCAAGATGAAGACTAGCCACCCGATCCGAATGTTATCAGCTGATAGAATGGGCCTCATCGGTGGTTATCAGCCACATAGATGTGGGTTAGAAGGGGCCTGCTACGCCATCACATGGTAGACCGATACGAATAAAGGATCAGGACGCTGACCTCTAGTGGAAGTTGTGATAATGGCAGGAACAAAGGATGAAGTCAGGTGACTTAGTCAGGAGGTGCAACAGATCACAAAGCTCTTTTTCCCCCCCAGCAATACCAACTTACCAACTGCCAATCCATGATGGTTATGTTGTTATACTAGCCAGGGCATCAATCCGGAAAAATGATTTCAAATGTCAAAAATTCAAAATGGGATCCTTTTACTTTGTTTCGGTTAACTACAGTGGTTATTGGCATAATAAAAATCAAATGATTCAGAAATTATACTTTTATTAATCTTCCAATAAGTTGTATTAATTATGTATTATTAGCCGCTTAGGGCTATTGTTTGGAAGATTCCTTTCATATTGCTGTGAAAAACTCTCCTTTCAACACCTGATTTTATTGTTTCCAACCAAAAACTACATTCTTTAACAATACATTTGAACAATTCAAATCATGTGCCTTCGCCCAATCTACGTCATTGCTGAATAGAGCATTAATGCATCATAATGTAACTGAATGGAACCTCAACCTCAACCCCAAGTAGCCTAGTGACAAAAAACATTTTCTCTTCCTAAAGCTAATCAAGTAGTAATAACAGTAGTTTTGTTGCCTAAACCTAAGTCTTTCCAAAGCATTAGAATGCCAGTGATAGCCACTGATAAGACCCATTCAATGAGCCAATAACATTCAAAATGATTGCAGCAGCACCAAGACTTTCCAGTATTTGATTTAAAAAATGTCTCCTTGCCCTTGCATCCTGCCCCTCTCTCCGTCTTTCCCTTTCTTGATTTCCAATTGTCATGGCTGCACTTTCTCCTCCATTTCTTCCCTGCTGCTCCACTCGTTCCATTCTCCTACCACAATCTTCCATCTTTTACGCCTGCATTTCATTCCTTCCTATGCATTTCTCATTTTGTTCTCTAATTTATTTCTCAATTTTCATCATTCACCATCTGCCTGTCAATTTGCTTTCACCTCGCCTCTCTTCATCCTTTTGTTGGAAGGCAACGTTGCAGCGTACCAATTTATCAGCATTCCACATGTTGTTCTCCTCTTGTTTTCAATATGCACTCATCCAAAGTGCATAACACGGTATATAACTATTTGATTTTACCCACCTGAACCTTCCTCTCTAAGTGGCTGCTTAGCTGCCTGCCAATTTAGAGTTTAACCTCAGGAGAGGAGGGCTTGTGCCAGAGAGGCAGATGGTCAGAGGCGAAGGCAAAAGATGCAGGGAAATTCATCCCTTAACCTCAATTGCCCACTCTGTCATTCTGTCCATCCTCTCTCTTTATATCTGTGGTTGTATGAGTGAATGGGAGCGAGTGGCAACGAGAGAGAGGAGAGCGAAGCGACTGTGAAGGATATTTGAGTGTTTCTGCAGGGTGGCAGTGGCGTTCGGTCTGTGCGCTCAGTTGACTTCACAACCTACCTGCATATTTCAAAACCCTCATGCAATATTGCTTCTCAGTCTTCTGCCCGTTGTCTGTTGCCGCTCTCACCAATTTTCTGCCTCATTGTCATTCATGTGCAATCTGTTTGTTTTGCCCACCTCCTCATATTCAGACCATCTCAGCTGAGCAGCTTCGTGTCCGTGTGTCACTGAGTGTATGTGGTGCTATCTTTTCTATAATCCACATCGCCTCGTTGATTCGCTCCTCTGTCAGAAATGCTGCAGGACTTCTTTACAAGCTCAAGGTTTTCACAGCTGCTAGCTTTGTAAGACTGCACAAGACTGGAACAAAACAATCTTCCAAGAGGTCTCACGATTACCCAATTGCTTTCTTTGCTTTGCCTCACTATGAAGGTGCCTTAATATAAGTGCAATAAAAGCTAGATAACCTGCACTCTTTCTTTCTGGAAAAATTTAGTGAGGTGACCCTCGCCGATACCTTTGTACTGATTAAAAATTATTTATATCTACTATTTTCAAATGCATGTGACCCAGCAGGAGACCTCTTCATTGTACACACAGCCATACTTTAGATCCAGCCTTTTCTTATCAACACTAATTAGCTTATGCAACGTGAATGTATCTCTGTAAGTGCCACTGTAATATTTAGGTGCTTCAACATCTTTCAAATCAATACCGGTGAACTTTAAAATGTTTCGATTGTGCGATACAAAAGATTTGGTGGCACTGTACAAATACTAAGCTAATGTTCAATTTATCACAAAAAAGAAATTGGTTTGCATACCGTGTCCTGATTTTCGGAACGGGTAGTAGTCCGCTTGATTCGCAAAAAATGTGAATAGAATCACAATGCTAAGATATTAATTTCCTTTTTCAAACAAGGAAGAAAAATACCATATATGGAGGTCACATAGTCCTCTTAGAGTAAAGATCACCTTTTCCTTGGCCATATGGTACAAATATACTTTTAACTGCGCTTATTATCGCCTTATTGTGAATACTACAGTAGTTCTGCTGTGCTTTGCTGCTCATGTCAGAGCTTGTATGGTTTCCAATGGTAACCGGGCAGGATAAGAGGATGAAAGGCTCATTATAACCCCACTGAGTGAAAATTAGCCCCCCCCCCCTCTCTCAATAGTGCACTAGCTTCTTCTTCACTGGACAGTCCTACATGTATGTTGTCATGATAATAGACCTTTTCTCTGCAAGTGGGAAGGCCATTTTCAGTTCTATAGGCCTTTTTCAGGCTAAGAACGCTCTGTTCACGAGTGTGCACGTTGTGCACGTGAGGGTATACACTGTGCATATGTGTGTGTTTTGTCTCGTTGGTTTCATTGCCTGCGTATGTATCGGAGTGAGTAACTGCTTCTTTAATGATAAAGCATGAATCACTTTACAACATAGACCTGTATGTAATTAAAATGCAAAGCTCACTGCGACGGGGGAATTATGGGATGATCTCTCAACCCCCGCTGTTGGTATGCTAAACATTAGGTGACGTGCTGGTTGCATCGTGACCTTGACACCCTCAAACAGAGTATCTTTTGTGATGGTTTGGTTGTGTAAGATGTGTATTGTGTTCACCTACACTCCAAAATGGAAAATGGTTTCCTTATGCTGTATGTTGTGTTGTGTGGCTCAAAAACGCCCGTCAGAAGCAGCCTTGTCAGCTGAGTTGGGGTTGGAACAATATGTCTTATCATTTGTAACTTGTCCAAGATTAATCTATCTAACTTAATAACAGGATTTTGTATGGACGGGGCCAATAAAAATATGTAAATATATACTGATAATGTTCAATAGCCACCCAGTCACACTCACTCTAAATCACTCTCATTACTGTGGCTAATTATTGTGTGAACACAATGTATTTCTGTCCAAAAATCCCACATAAGAATAGACTGTAGCTCAGTACTTAGTGGTTAATTATTTTCATTATCAGAATGCTAGAATCCTGTAAAATAATGTTATGCAAATCCAATATAAGCCCCTGCAAAATATTACCTCCAACCAATAATTTATGTTCTTCATGTTTTGACACATTGGGAAAGGATTCACATGACGGAGAGTCATTCGTCGGGCACGGCCTGGAATGGAGGAAAAAGTTCACTCTCAAAACTGACTGGAGGCAAGTTATGTTCCTTTATCACACAGGCAGAGAGTTGCCAAACTCCTTTTAATGATCTTGCGGTTTAATTTTGCCTTGCTAAAGGCAAACATTATAGTTTGTATAATACTGTCAACAGCACATTGTTTATTGCTGTCTTCTTGTAAACTTTGAATTAAAAATATAACATAAAATGAGAGTTTTTGCATAAACCTCCATCTTTAAAACTATTGCATTAGTGTTCACTGCTTGTTTACTGCCCCTCTTGTACAAAGGTTGCTGATCCGTTAAGTTAGTCTGTTTCACTGTTGTTGGCCAGTGCTGTTTAATCACCTTTGAGAAGGTTTGCAGCTTTTGAAAAAGTAGCTTATGTGATAAGACAGGTTAACCGTGAAGTCATTTATACATTATTTAGTCCAAGGAAAATGTCCAAATGATCCTAATGGCAGAAATACAGATATGAAGTATGAACACAGAGTACTGGGAATACACACTTGAATATGCATAAGCAAGTGTTTCAAAGCACTGCACCCAGGCACTGCAAAATCAGCTGTATAGACAATCAAACATTTTTATTTAAATCAACATCAATTTAAAAATTCAGTTAAACATTACAATCATGCTCAGGGATGTTTGAGAACCATCATTTAAATGTCTTAATTGTATGCATTTTTGATTGCCATTTAGAGAAAATAACTTTAATTGAACCATAAGGCAATAAAAAAAAGGAAAATCACATTGCTATTGTCATTTCATTAAATAAACAAAAATACTACGGTTGCTTGAGTGACTTTATAGTACATACATGCTTGCACATCTCATCACATCGAATACGTGTCTCTTTTTTAATGGTGCAGTCACCAACACCAGTACAGAGTGCAAGGTCATAGTCACAAGGTCAATGAGGCCGGCTATTTTCACTCAAAAAAGGCACAGCGCACAACATGGTGGGGTTGTGGAGCGTATGTTGGCAGGGTGTGGCAATTAATCATTTTGTCCTCACCCATTTACATGACTGGCAGTGACGTTGTTCTTTCTGTAGAGGTGGGAGAGTGCAGGCAAGCGGATTATTTTTAGTGCTACATCACTTTTCACCAAAAGGCCAACATAAGCAATGGGCACCAAAATACCAAAAAGTCAGACAGTATTTCAAGGTCAGGAACACTTTGTCTGTGCAAGTTTGGTGCATCTCCGCTTGCGTTTGTTTGTATGCCATTTCTAAATGTGGAAATAACTGCCTGTAGTTTGTTTTGCTACATCGCTTTCGCTGCAGCCATACGTGCTGACCAGAGTCGTAGATGTTGACTACTTCTTGGCAAGGACTCTTAGATTTGGCTTAATTATTGGAGTGTATATCTTTTATAAATAAGCTGTGAGGTTGAAACACCACATCCTTTCCTTCATTCTGCAGTGAATCATAAAACACGTTAAGCACTTTCTTTAAATGGTTGTTAATTGGTTTTCTGACTGGCTGCGACAGAAAAACACCGTTCTGTGTGAGCCCTTCTTTTTAAGCCATTTAAAACTTATAGCTTGTTTGCTAGGAATATATTCGTATTACAGTCAGTCCAAATGAATTGACTTCAGAAAATCCCAGCGCAATTAGATTTAATTCATAATTAATGCGGAGCAGACTGGGGACCTAATTTACACTTGCACATTGTCAGTTCCCCTGCATGTGCTTGTCATTCTGCATAAGAGTAAACACGGCTTGCTTTGGAAACAGGGCAGCATCTCCCCACCATTACCTAGGCTCTGGGGAGCCGTGCACTGTGGCACACAATTGTGCCATTAGATGATAAAAAACAAAGGAAATGATCTGACTTTCCAGTTCTCCCAAACAAGAGCAGGTGTGTGCTGCTGTGTTAACAACACGGAGTAACCTCTTATTGTGTTGTAAGCAGCATTTTTTATTATTATTTTTTATGATTGAACACCCTCAGAAATATGTCTGACGCCTTCACTTTCAGCTGATGGAGGAAAAAACTAAATATTTTGTGGGATCCTCATAGAGCTCGTAATTATAACAAGACCTAAAAACATCCATACATGTGTACACATGTGTACTGTATGTGAGTGAGTGTTTACGAGCGTTCATCTGTTCATGCATGGGTTTGATTAGATTTTGTGCACACGTCTGAGAGAAAGACTTTCCGAGTGTGGTACTGAGATAGTGTGGCTCTTGATCGTTCCTTGTTTGTGTGGTGGTGCTGTGTTGTGCTGAGCTGCGCTTTGCTGCATGGAGTGGTGCTTCTGATGTGCTGCAGCCGATGTGCACCGACAGAGGCTGCTTGGGAAAACCACAGATTATTAGTCCAATCGCAGCACCGGCAGTCAGGCTGACATCCTGAATTTGTTATTCCCCTTTATTCAAGCTCCTACATTCACTCATCCTGTCCATGAACCACCTCTGTTGGATCAGACTGATGTGCACGCACCCAAGCGCAGGCTTGGAGTCGGTTACGTACAGTGTGTTCATGCCGTTCCTCGGATCTGAGTAGAGACGGCAACGAAGAGCCGGTTTTGATTTGGAAGAAGTGGGGATTCATTAAGGCAGAGGTTCTCAAAGTGGTTTCCGGAGACCCCTGGGGGTCCACGACCCATAGCCAGAGGGTCTGCGAAATAATTTTCTATGAATTATAAAATTGTGCTGTGTCATTAAATAATGCATATGGGCACCATTTGCACCACTAAACATATTGTGTCCATGACTCCCACCCATGTTAACTTTGGGCCAATAGAAACTCATGACACATCACATCCATCTGTTAATCACACTTCACTCCTGCTGCTGCTTTGCTCGGCAGAGGCCTATTATCCAGCTAGCTAGCTGGCAACCATGGAGAAATATTTGAGTCAGTCCACATCGTCAAGTGACGCTGAGCCCAAACTAGCCAAATTGAGAAAATATAGCGACAGTTATATGAGTTTAGTTTTATTGAAAACAGCGTCGGAAGACCAGAATGTGTCATATGTCTTCAGATGCTAGCGAAAGAAGCCATGTAGCCAGCCAAACTAAAGCAAAATCTGATTACAAAGCAGGCGGAATTTATGGGCAAAACAAAATCATTTTTCAGTGGAAAAAGCGAGAAATACACTTGTACACTGCTTAGTCAGTAGCCACTTTTACCCTTTTGGTTGTGAGAGTACCGCTCCTTTTTTCCACCCCGTCGTCAGTGTAAATGCTACCGAGATGGAAAGGCGTGACAGAATATTACGCCTCTGAGGCAACAAGCAATTTAACAAGCTCAGGACGTTGATCCGAAGAAGAAGCTGGTAGTTGCTCGTGCAAGGCCGCTATTGTATTCATCGACATGTATTTGCAGAAATCAAACACGTGTGCAGTACCCTCACACAAGGAAAACATGATATAATTTATAAAATATTGTCAACGCATTCTTTGTGATTGCTGTCGTCTGGTAAATGTGGAATTAATGTATTTATACTAACTTCATCTTGGAAACTATTGTATTAGTCTTCACTTCTTGTTTCCTGTCCTCCTTGCTGATCCTTTTAGTCCATCCATTACCTCTGTCAGAAAATTGAAGTCCCAGCACCTGTAATTTTTTCCATTATGCCAAAACTTCTGACAGCTGTGGTGAATAAGCTCCTCGCCGTACCTCAAGAGTGCATTTGTGAAGTTAATTGTACTGTTTTATTGAAAGTTCTTGAGTTGTTTTTCAGTTTTGGAAAAAGTGGCTCCGGTGAAAAGACAGGTTGACCCTGCAGCCATTTATCCATTATTAGTCCGTAGAAAACGCCCAAATGATCCCAATGGCAGAAACAAAGATATTCTAGTCAATGATGTACAAACACCGTGTTGAGATGAGAGAAAGAAAGAAAGAAAGAAAGAAAGAAAGAAAGAAAGAAAGAAAGAAAGAAAGAAAGAAAGAAAGAAAGAATCCAAGTGTGTCCAAGCTTCAGCAACAGCATATTGATACAGTAAAATCTAATCACTGTAATATACTTTCATGGTTTGGAATCTTACATCTTAGATCATCTTGAATGAAAAGGCATTTACTGGAGCATGGTTTGGAGAAGGTTGTGTTTTTGCTGCTATGCTTGCTCAAGGAAAACCAAGTACATACTAAACATTTTTTTCTATTTTGGACAATTTTAGCAAAAATAATTAAAATATACATCATCATATGCATTTATCCAAATTACTCTAATTCATGGTCCTGATTTGAAATAGTCAACGTTTTAGAAAGAATCAATTTCCTTTCAGAATTTGCCCGGTACCCTTTCACCCTTTCATTTGTTTTTACACTATCCCATCTTGTAATCCGAGCCGGACTGTGACTGTGATGGAACATTTTAATGGTTATATTAAAGGACAACCTGGCATATTTCCCGTCGCTATTGTGGTTCTCTGTGTCAAGCTAACTTTCCAAGACAAGCGTTTGAAATGATTATTTAGAGTGATGTTTGTTTGGGAAACTGGAGGAGGCTCGCTCAGTTTGCCGCCATATATCTATCTTTACAACAGAGGTGGCGAGTGCACATTTAAAGCAAAATATTCCAGGTTGAAATAAACGAGAAGTTTCTTTTAAGTCGCTAAAATAAATACTGAAAAAGTCAACATTGATGTGAATCCTTTGATAGTGAGAGTTTACTTTTGAAACAAATGCTACCGAAACCTGGAACCTCTCCTGAACCTTAGTGTGGATATGTGCCTTGGTCTCTAGTGCCAAAGATCTGCATGTTTTCCTTCAAAATGTAGAATTTTATCAAATCTGGCAGACAATCTCTAGGAGACAGGGCTGTCTTTTCTTCCTCATATGCCTTTGGATAAAAAAACATAGGCATCCACACCCCCGCTCACCCCACTTACTACCCAAACTGCAATGTTTTTTTCTCGTGGGAAGTTTAAAATTGCTATTCGTAACAGTCTGCTTGGTTCTAATCAGAGCAGAGGCAGAGTCGTTTTAATTTCATTACTGCTGTTGTGGATATTTTTAGCTCAGAACGCGTGTGATCCTTATTGTGCATTGTAAGAGTTTGACAAGTCCTATTATTCACACAGCCGCTCATCCTCTGAGCCTGTACTTTTCAAAGCAACCTTTCCTGCTGCTCGTCACACACATATTTAAGGCTGCATATGAATGTATCTAGTTGTTGTGATTTTACAAGCAAGTCCGTCTGCTGCGGTTTTATGGCAGATGATCTCACCCAGAAGCAAATTTAAAAACAGGATGCGTAATTAAAGTAGAGCATTGGGAATATTCATTATTTTATCTACTTCTAGTAGATCTGTATCCTAATTAAATACAAAATGAGCAAATTAAGAAAACATGAGGTGTTTCAGTGGAATAAGTGGATATTTAATGATAAATTTGATTGATTGTTTTAATTTTATACCATATTTCCCCTTGTTGATGTTATGTTATGTATTTTTTCATTACAGTTTTCATTAATAGTGAGTGAGCCTGACCTGCAAACAGTTCACTATGAACCAACAAAAAAAAACTTTGAATGTATATAATTAAAAGGCTAATAAATCATTTCCATTTTCTATATTTTCATTTCTCAATTTCACTGTCCGTGCGTATTTCCATTTAATGATGTCATTTATTTTTAATGTATTGATTAGTTATGGCCCATGGCTTAATTATACATAGAGTTTTTTGTGTGGATGAAATTATCCTCCATTCTATGAAGAAGTATTTTCTTATTAATGGTTCAAAATAACTTATATCTTTATTAATACTCTCTATATATCATTTTCTCTGCTAGTTATTGATTACCAACGAGTTTATCACTGTATTTCTCAATGTCACAGACATGTTACCAAAGAATCTCTCTGGATAATGTTGCCGTGGAACTGAGAATAAAAGTATTAAAACTCACCAGCACCAATGTAAACATATAAGCCTTGGAGGTGTTCAAATATATTACATTATTACATTCCCAAAGGGGTATTTAATTGGCTTTCTTTGGTGCTTGTGTGTGTGAGTCTGTCCTTGTGACTCCATGTTTGCACTTTCTAAAATTCCTTTTGTCTCCGTATACACGTACAGAGTACAGACACGAGTGAGTCACAAGTCGGAATGCATGCGAAAGGAGCGCATGTTGGGGGGGGGATCAGTGAGGAGGAGAGGGAGCTGGGACAAGAGGTGGCCGGGGTGTCATCGATTGCTGCAAGGGATGGAGGGATGTGTCCCTCGCTGCGAGGCGAGTCAAGACGAGGCAAAGCTGCGTGCCGCAGGCCCTTTTTGTGCCTGATGACTCGCAGCTGATGTCTTATCTTGGCCAGTCAACACTTAGGATTGACTGTGAGCACAGGGAAAAAGGGAGAGGTGGGGAGGGAGGGGTGACAAAATGTATTTTAAAAAGTCACTGATCTGGCTTGTGATACAACAGATGCTACAGATTTGTTGCAGACCGTCAGGATCCCGCCTCGGTATGAACATGGATGTAAACGTTGACAAAGAGGGAGTGGCTGGAAATGAGTTTGTCAGCATTTCTATCTGGATGAAATGTAAGATGCTAACATATGTTCATCACACCAGCTAATCACAGCTTAGGCTGTTGGTTTGTCCACATGCATCGATGGAGCTTAGTTGATATATTGTGCAAATATTTTTATCAAACCATTTATCAATAATACACTACAGCTACTTATAACTTATCATTCACACCTTTCAGACTTTCAGAATTATTCCACTTTTTTCAGAAAGACATCACCGAATGTTAAAAGTTGAATCATTCTCACACCTTTTCATGCATTTTGAACTCTTACTACTTATTCATGATGGAAACTCTTTTCAAACTTTGAAATGCTCCATTCATCCTTCATACATTCCAGGCAGTATTCAACTTTTAAATCCCATTAAAATTTTTAAACTCACATGCACGCTTAGTAAAGAAAGGAGCTCTTCGGATTTTTACATCGGTGTATCGGACGGAAATGTTCAGAGCTAGAGTGGATGACAGAGGAGGTGTATAATCTTCTATAAGATATTTTTTAGCTTTCAATTTTCACGATTCAGACACAAGTTTAGCTTCAAAACATAGGAGAGTTTCTGCTTCCGTACACATTTTGCTATGTGAGCCTGAAAGTGACCAGGAGCTGCTGCATTGACTTCCATTAAAAAGGACACAGGCATTTCTGGAGGAAAGCAGACAGTGCCAGTTTTCTAATCGGCTCCCATTCTCGCACAAACAAAAAAACGTACAGCAATGCCTTCAGCAGAGTCTTTTTTTCTCTAAATATAATACTGTTTTTGACAATCATCTCTACTTATTCATACTTTCAGATAGAAACTCCATTCAAACCTTACAATGCTCAACATCTTTCATACATTTTTGGGATTATTCAACTTCAGTAGCCAGCAATCCACTTAATGTATCTGGCATTCACACCACCATTTCTCTAGAAATTGCCTCCTTTTGTTATAAGTGAAGACCAGTACATTGAAATATGACTCAAGTAGATCTTCAAAACTGGACTAAAGAAGTTAAAAGTAGTCACATTTTCTGCCCTATATATACAGTATATACTTGCAAACTCCACACAGCAGGAACCCGACCCGGGAATCAAACCCGGGACCCTCTCACTGTGAGGCGACAGAGCGAGGGCCCCGGGTTCGATTCCCGGGTTGGCCCTGGGTTCCTTCTGTGCGGAGTTTGCATGTTCTCCCTGTGTAAGCGTGGGTTCTCTCCGGGTTCTCCAGCTTCCTCCCACAGTCCAAAGACATGCAGGATGGGGATAGGTTCATTGGTGACTCTAAATTGCCCGTGAGTGTGAATGAGAGAGTGAATGGTTGTCTGTCTCTATGTTGGCCCTGTGATAGACTGGCGACCTGTCCAGGTGTACCCTGCCTTCGCCCAATGTCAGCTGGGATCGGCTCCAGCCGCCCCGCAACCCTGAATACAGGATAAGCGGTAAACGATGGATGGATGGATATATTTTTATATATATATATATATATATATATATATATATATATATATATAACACACACACACACACACACACACACACACATATATATTCTCTCTTTTTCTGAGTGCTTCGAGTTGAAAATCCTTTTCAGAAAATGCTGAAGGAGAAGCTTGTATTGGCCTAGGCCTGGAGTCTATCCTTAGCATAAGCGTTTTTACGATAGTGTTTTCACTATCGTAAAAAGGACCAAAACAAACATTTGTACAGACCGGATCATCTTTCTTGCTCCAATGTTCCAGCTCTCAGATGGAGTAATGACCAACTCATCCATACAACGTATGAAGTGAGCATCCATCTGGTGCTCATAGTGCAAAAACAATGTCAAACAAAAATAGATAGTAGCCCAAATAGATAATACAAGCAAGGGGCTATGGTAGTGTATCATATAACGCTCGGAGCGTTTTTTTTGATGAAGCGTTCCCCAGCGCCTTGTGGGTGCTTTTCTGCCAGAAAAAAAAAAAAGATGTTGGACCTAATTTGCACAAATCCATCCACTAATTTGGAATATATTTTTGAAACATGGCCTTCTTTACACACAAGAGCGTCCTGTGCGCTAACCTGTCCGAGGGCAGAGGCACCAGCTGTGGCCTCCGAGGAGCTTGAGAACCATAATCATTTGTCCTCACTCCCCATTCAAATTAGTAAAACCTATTGTGTTGAAAGATCTGGGTCAGATTCATCAAGTTATCTGGCTAATGACTTAATAATAAAAAGAAATGTTACCTGGGATATTATTGAAGCCTGTGAGACATGTTGGAGTTGCTGTCCTCTGGTTATAATATGATAAAAGCAGTTTAAGTGTAGTTTTACAGCAAACATTTGCAAGGGACCAGTTATGATTATAGTGCTCGTACCAGCCCTATAATATTTACAATTATGTCATAAATGGGGTACAAACTATGGTTAATTATTTCCCATAATAAGTGTGGTTTATTATTGGCCACCATAGACAAAAGCTGATGAGAGAAGTCTACTCCCACACAAGTCAAAAGTGACAGCCATTGGCAGTAACTGCCTTGACACTTATTAACAATTGACAGTAAAAAGTTGCCTCAGGAGCTCAATAATGAGTGAACGTTCATTTTCATTCTGACCTTTTCCTGCTAAACTGTCATGGTGGTTATCTTTTTTGTCGGAGAAACGTTTTGCATTATCTTTAATGTCATTGGTTTTAAGGTCAAACCCTCATTCAGAAGAATGCGCTTGGACAGCATATACTGAACGACAGCACTGTGATTTATTGATGGCTTCTTATTTAAACAATTTTGTAATGATCCTAAAGCAGGAAGAAGAATAGATATGCTTTTCAAATATACATTTTTTTATACCAAATATGTTAAGAAGTGGGCTGCACGGTGGTGTAGTGGGTAGCACTCTCGCCTCACAGCAAGAGGGTCCTGGGTTCGATTCCTGGGTCGGGTCGGGGTCCATCTGTGTGGAGTTTGCATGTTCTCCCCGTGTAAGCGTGGGTTCTCTCCGGGTTCTCCGGCTTCCTCCCACAGTCCAAAGACATGCAGGATGGGGATTAGGTACTCTAAATTGGTAGGTGTGAATGTGAGCGTGAATGGTTGTTTGTCTCTACGTGTTTGCCCTGTGATAGACTGGCGTCCTGTCCAGGGTGTACCCTGCCTTCGCCCAATGACAGCTGGGATCGGCTCCAGCCCCCCCGTGACCCTAAATACAGGATAAGCGGTAGAAAATGGATGGATGTTAAGAAGTAGATTTATGTCTATTGTAAATACATTTTATAGCAAATGTTAAAGCTAATGTGTTCTCATTGAAGGAATCTTAGAGTCTGTAGCATACTGGAAAACTCGCCACCCCAATAACTTAAGAAGCAGCTTTTATCCCAGTCAACTGTCAACCTTTATGATCAATATGAGCCACTCACTATCTCCACTTACAGTGCATTGTGGTCAAGGAAGATAGTAGAGTAGGAAGCAGAGCAGTCACAAGTTTAAATCTTCTTGGTATAAGAGCTGCCTTGTGTATGATGGGTGATGACCAAATGACCCTGTAACAATTGAGAAATGGTCATATAGTAATGGCGCACTCATTGTTTGTCTCAAACGGAGATAGCTGGTCTTTGTGGCATCCGACTCTGGGTTTAATGCTCTTTGACTAATCATGATACCCCATAAGCATATTGATAACAGACCGACTCACATAATCAGAGGAAAGTTCCTGCTGCAAAAACTTAGAACAAAAACAAAGAAAGTTTACCCTGCAGTAAAGACACTTGCCCATGTATGTGACGATGCAATACGCCGAATTGGCACCTCTTCAACTCTCCTGCACTGTCCTTACTTTGCAAAGCACTTATAAAAGACAAGATGCAATTACTAAGCTGACAGATGCAGACACCGAGTACTATGTGTAAATTCAAGGACACGATCAGATTGTTCATTGTCCGTGTAGCATACGCAGATGCACACATCACTTTTATAGCAGGTGTAAATAAAGCCCTCGTCCTTTCAGGCGACGCTAGCACATGCTGAGTGTGTGCATGAGCGCTGGAGCAAGCAATGCCGGGGACACATGGAGAATTTTTCTTTTGTCATCATGTAACGGTAGGTTGACCAACGAGCTAATCTCCCAAAAACTCACTGTAGTCCATTAAGCAAAGCCTTTTATCCATGACTGGCAAGGCTCACCAAATACAATAGAAAAACACAAACGTACATACACACATAGTGACACATTTGTTTTTATTCGGTTGATTTGATATGATACATGTCTACAAAGAAGGGTCCATGATGAATAAAAATCAGCTACGACAGTATGTGGCTGATATTGTTTTCACTTTGTGAGTCTGTGAGAGGCACATGTGTTCCTGTAAGTGTCCAAGTTGACTGTGTCCCCGTTGCATATATGGGTGACAACCATGACATACATATGAACATTTACAGTACATATGGACAATATGCATCAGATGTGTTTAGATATCAAATAACGATTGCATTTTGGGGATTTAATGTACTTTGCTCCAAGATAACATTCAAACTGTAACAACAATTCATCAAAAAACATGCATGAATGGATCCAAAAACTATTATATTAGTTTTCAAAGAAATGGAAAAAAATAAATGAGATTTAGCGAGCGGAAACAATGCTGTGAATCACTGATTGTGTATGTGCACAGCATTTTCCTAAAAACAGTGTATTTAACTGCAGAAAATATGACATAAAACAACACCAATGTTCCATTTTGCCCCAAAGTATTCTTAACACTCAATTTGTTCAGGACATAAATCATGAATGGAATATTATCAAAAAGGTCTTAGGACTTTTATATTATTTTCCATTTCTACCAGTAGATCCCTCTAAATGCTACACACGGCTCCTTTTATTCATGTCTTTTCTCTTACAAGCTTTTTTCGTGCGCATCATAAAGAGTTAATTTGATAAGTACTGAATGACAAGATTAGACATAAAACATGAACATTTAAATAACTGCATCTAGAGTCAATATATGTAACACTTCTTCCTGGGTAGCTTAAATATATAATTTGAGTGGAGAATAATGAAGTATGGGGGAAATGAAAGGATCAGTGACTTAGGATTCAGGCTGCAATGCTGACAAAGAAATGACATCTGTGGCTCCTTTTGGCAGGAGCACCACCACAACAGCTCGCTGGCTCGCATATTGTGGTGTTTCCCCGTGATTGACAGGTGTGTCACAGCCAGAGACGCACTGGGCAGACCCCCAACTGCCATCGCCTCTCCTGTCGGTGTGGTTGGTTTGAAGCTGTCTGCATGGATTGTCTGGCCAACATGGAGAACATGGTGAATTAGTGAAGTTGACATGGTGAATCAGTGGAGTTGGCTCTGCTCTGCACTGCTGTGAGCCATGCTTGGTATCACAACAGAGGCTGGGTTGCAGGCTATGAGTCGTACTCGTCGACCAGCAAATGCCAATTGAGTTATTTGTAATGTGCATATTGGTGTCTTTAGCCTTTCAAGTTTACTGTTAAGATCAAAGCAAATAATGGGCAATGGATCAGCAGCCAAAGCAATGATCTCTCCAACTGCGATCATCCTAAATTCATATTTGATGTTAAGGTATGTAGGTTAGTTTCTTCTTCTTCTTCTTCTCAACATAAATCACCAAGCATAATCATTACTGCTTTGTGCAATGGTGGATGAGGTATTTAGATGTTTTACTCACTGCTAAACAAGGAAACTTCTCTTTTAGAATTACTCTGCAACAAAAATCTCGATATTATCAGACAATATATGTTACGTCCCCTAGGCGACCATGGGTTCAGGGGAGTAACACATTTGAAAAACAAAATAAAACTCACTCAAGCCAGAATTACTCACAACAATGGTCTCAAGTGCAATTAACCATCTCTGGTGTTTATTCACAAGCCACTAAACAATTCTGCAGTTAACAAACAAAGCACAGCACTCGTCTTCAGAGCAAAGCGCACAGCAGGGACACTGCTGGACGACACGCTCTGCTGCTGCAACTCTGGGCCCAACTGATATACTCCAGCCGGTGATTGGCAACAGGAGACAGCCACGCTCAATCACCTTCTCCAGTGGGGGAGGGTAGCACCTGCAGGACACAGAAGCATAGGGGAAAACCAACCAACACACATACACAACAAATACTGACGGCTCCTAGGCCGTAACAATATTCATCAAGTAGCAGAAGTACGAGTACTAATCAGGCAGCAGAAGGATGCAGATGGCGTTATAATCATGGATGCATTGCGGTGTATGAAGTATTTTATGTTGCTGCAAGTTAAACTTGGTATCTACTTAAAATACAATTTGGTAGTTTAATCTATAACACGGCATAATAGTTCATGGACAATGTATGAAGAATATGACGTACCAAAATAGTCAAGTAAAATACAAGTACCTCAACATTCTACCTAAACAAAGTACTTAAGTAAATGTGCACTTCTGGCTATCAGTGAAATGATTCTGGCTGCAATTACAGTAAAAATTGAGGTCCTATTTAGCTGGTTTGAATATATTCCCCCGAGGGGATGACTAACATAGACCAGATTATGATATGCACATCTTGAAAAACATGAAAGGAAATTGTTAAAAAATTTCCCTTCAGTAAAATTTGCTGGAGGTATTGCATTTCCAAAATACTTACTGCAAAATTGCAAATGGTTGAAATAACACACATGTATGGTTAAATTAAAATAAGGACCCCCCCCCCCCCACCGTTTTTTTGACATTTCTATCAAGCGTAGCACCAGATAAGCTGTGAAAGAAGGCTGACATCAGTGAGCGTAATTTTAAATTGCTTCAGTCACCTGTAGTTCAGTCCCCTCGAGATACGTTTTGGGTACCATGGATACTGTGTGGAGACTAATAGCATTATGGCGAGGAGGATATAGAGACATACTGTACTGTAGATTGTGTGTGGATGTGTTTGCATGAGCAGACAGGGAGAAAGATACCAACGCAAGAGATAGCGAGGTGCATTGACACAGCTGAGAGTTTTTAAAGGAGAGAGAAAACTGCAACGTTTTGATTAAGCCCATCACACTGGTCTCAGACCGCCAAGACTACAGACACCCATGCTCGGCCGTCTGTCGGTGGTCAGGGTCGCTCCCTCCCTCTCTGACCTCCCTACTGCAGGAGCTCTAATCACTGTAAAACCGATTCATTAAAATCTGCTGTTAGTAAGAGGACACACACACGGGTGAGCAAATGGACCACAGCCAATTATGTGATTCCCTGCCAGTTAGAAAGAGATTTAGGTATTAAATATCTCTGAGGAGTGAGACAATGATCACTACAGTAGATCTGCACATTATTATAGGGTTTAGAAGTGTGTGTGTGTGTGTGTCCTGCTAAGTGTGATATGAGAGCACAATGAAGGTCCACTCTATGGCCTACACTGATAAATCCTGAAAACAAAAAACGTCCCGAGAAATCCCTTAAACAATTAAAAGCAACAGCTTTCACAGAGAGCAAACAAGTGTAGATGTCTTTTTTAAAATGTTAACTCTGAAGGATAGAGTTGCGAAACAAACAGTAATCACACCCGACAAGTTATCTTACAATTTTAAATCCAGTTAGAGGCAACAGCAAGTGGTTTATGTTTGTATTTCTGCTAAGGTAACATCCCCATGGAAAATGCTTTCTATATGCTGTGTTTGATTATTCAATATGATAAGACAGGAAAAGAACTAAATTAAAGGCGTGATCCAACCCCTTGGAAAACCAAGGAGTAAATACAATCAGGATTCAGGTTTGGCCCAAATGAAATTGTTGGAGCTTTCAGTTTTAAAGGAGAAGGAGTCCTCAAGAGAGGGAGGGCTGCAGTTTATTAGCAGTTCCAGCACAGTGTTTTTACAGATTCAATCAGATTACTTTTTATGAAGAGTACTCTTCATAGACTGCATGTAATAATATGTTCGCAGTGTCTTGAGTTTGGCATTTTGGCCGGTGCCATCCTGCCTTTTTGTAGCCAGTGATGTGAGATGGCGGAGCTAAGTGAAAATGCACCTCTGAATGAGACGTTTTTGGTGCCCTTAAAGGTTAAAAAAACGTTCATGAACTACAAACACACTGTGAAAGCATTTAAATTGTAAGACGAAAACTCGAACAGATACAAAGTAATCTGACAATCTGTCTGCAGTTTTTTTTTGGAAACAAAAGAAACTGATGTTTACTTTCAAAACTACTTGCTTGTGACCTTGAGGCCTAGCAAACGTTTTAAATCCAGCATTCTTACATCCATGTTCATTAGCTTGCGGTCTTCTTGGACTCATTGCAGCATATGCTGGCATCACCGCCACCTGTGGATCAGCAGAATAGTGTGACGTCATTGGTAGGACCACGTACAGCATCGCACGTGCATATAACAAATACAACAGGGACCCATTCAAAGAAAAATTAGCCCAATAGCGCTGCTTGAAGTTCCCCAGGGAACCTTTAATGAAGGTGCAAATGGAGCGGGGTTTCAGCCTTTTAGTGTTTACTTTTAGTTAGAGTACTTTAGCCACAAAGCAGATGTGCCCCCAGAATTTGCCAGCCCTAGTGCATTTCACTATAACCTCTTTTATGACTCAATGTGCTCTTATTTTCTTTACACATTACTGTCATGCACTGTAAGAAGCAAAAGACAAACTCTGTTCTCTCCTGGAGTGCAAGTAACAGCTGTCCTCTGTTACAAGTCAATTCATGTATTGTAGGAAAGGCTCCAGTTGAGGTTCAAACCACTGTTTTATGGGCAGGTATATCTCATGCTAGTATAAAGGAAGTCATTTTAAGATTGATATATATATATATATATATATATATATTATCCCATCCCTCTGGATTGTTATGACAAATCATTTAAAATATGGAATTCACATTTGAATTTCTACAGTGCTTCATGTTCCACTTCACTCGACTGACATGTTATAAAGAATTATGTGATAGTAGTACAATTAGAAGATTGGCAGCCTCTACAGCTTTTTACACTGCATTTCACATTCCTGTGCTGCAGGGTTGGATTTCATGGATAATATGCCGGATCACGCAATGAAAACTGCTTTATGGCACAGAATAGAAGGAGAGCCAGAAACCTGCAGCTTTTAGAATTTATAGCAAAAGCAGATTGTGGAACAAGTGAAAGGTTGCTGGTAAAATCACATCCAGCCTTCCATCTAACAGCCCTTTTAAAGTCTAACTTAATTTCCTCCCAAAGGCCTTGAAAACTTGGATCTGCGATTTCTTTCACTTTTATTTTCTCTTGTTACCTTTTGGGCAAATTTGTCTAAAGTATGAAGCAGAATCAATACTACAATATCAAGTGAACCTCTGTGAAACAGCCAACTGTAATTTCCCCAAGCAGCAATTCTGGAAATGTTCACTGTGTGTGGCTGCAAAGAGTTCAAGCTTTTGAAAGATTGTGTGGACGTCATTGAAATTAAAACAGTATTCCAAAATTATTGGAATAAATTATAATAATAAATTACAATTAAGTAAGTTAAACCGTACAAAGAAGGTTTAGAAAGTATTGTTTCCCCCCTGGTTGTAATAAGAAAATCCCACTTCAGAAATATCAAACCTGTTTTTCTAATTCAGTTGGAAATGTTGCATCTTCCTTTTCCCAGTGAATCAAACTTGTTACCCCAACAGTGATAATACTGAACTGGAGGCAGCCATCTGCAGCGCTGCTGACCTATTGCATTTTTTCTCTCACTTGCATTTCTACCCCTAGAGCCTCAACATCCTGCAGGTTAGGTAGACTAGCTGTAAACCATGGTGATACTCGGAACTTTGAGTTAGCTGATGCTATGTCTGCAAGATACATCAGCCTGGAAATAATCTCTCTGGACCGCTAGCTTCGCTGTCACACTTGACTTCATCTAATTCTCTGACATTAGATATTGACCAAGTCAGATATTGATTATGGATCACCATATGTGGCACTGCTGTTGACTCATTTGAATCCGCTAAAATATTTCTTTTCTCTTTGCGATATTCTACTGGTTGGATTTGGCCCTCGGCTTTAGGTTGATTTTTTTTTTTTTCAGCTTCACTCTTGATTTACATATTCATGAGAAGAAGGTTGCCTGCAACTCACAGATGAAGCTGGCAGATGCTCCTTTGATACAAGAAAGTCTTTTAATTACGGTAAATTTTGAATATTTGACATTCAAACCCTCAGAGGATGGTTAACAAGATACTTATCTGTGATGTCTAAAATCCTTCAATATCTTAAAGTAGCTTCAAAAGGTTAGAAAATGACTTTGCATTAAATGTTGCATCATCTTCTTAGTCATTGTTTCATTTCAGCTACAGCATTTCTGTTACGATTACCTCTTATGCTGTACTCATAGTGGAGACAAAATTAAGTACATACACTTAGGGCTGTTATGTGGAAATATAAAGGATCTTGCACCTGCAATGATACGACGAAAATAGCACTCTCTAGCTCACATTTAGTACAGGAATATGCACGAAATATTCTGACTTAAAACCACATCACGCACTAAGCAGTGACTGTTATCAGCGCGTATCATCTTGCTCTGATATTTTTAATTAGATAAACATCCTGATTCACGGAACAATGCAATTAATAAACCTTAACAGCACTGAATATCAGAGGATCACAGATTGTTCAAATCTGATATTGAGCAGGTTGGATCTAATTGAATCTCAACCCACTGAATAAAGTAACATGGCTATCAAGTGATGCATGCAAACTGGGTTAGTGGGTGAAATAGCGTCACTCCAGCATGACTAATGAGTATTGTTTGTATGCAAATAAGTCCGCTGTCTAGCTAGCTGCTACCTGTTTCCTGGGCGAGCGCTGGATTTGCCGTATCTGTGTTGCATCATACGGAGACAGAAACACCGTGTGGAAAGGAAAGCATTTGATGGTAAAGATGCACGTTAATAAACATAGACTGTGGGTAAAATGTGACTTTTAATTGAGAGATAGACATCATTATCAATTGTGTTTAGTGAAAGTCAATCCAGTTTGCATTCAGAGACTTCATTTTCCAGTCATTGCAGTGTTTATCTGCACGCAGACCATCTTTTAAAATGGGTTTTCAAGGTTCTTTCACAAATGGGAATTCTACAGTCATGGTGCAGTTCACACCCACCCACTCGAGATATGTAGCCAAAGAAAATGGACGTTTTTCTTTGCCAGTTGATCTACTGTAACTACTACTGTTCAGATACAGGTGAGTCTTTAGAAAGACGGTTACATCAGTGACCATAATGAACCCTTCAGTGTCTCATGTGAATACACAACAGCAAGTCCATCTCAAGAAGTGTTTCTTTCTTTGCTTTTTTTTTCTTCTTTTTTTTAAATTGCTGTTTCGCAAACATCTAAGTATGTGCAACGTGAATCACATCAGGCTTCTTTTCTTTAAACACAGAAAACATATTGCATACAGTGTGCTAACACAGAAGGACAGTAATGGTTCCAATCTAGATGACTTAACTTTTGATAAACTTCTTAAAGCATCCGTGGGCAGTAATAAGACCGTAGATGAATCAGAAAAATGCAGACACACATTTTATGAAGACCTCCAAACAAAATAAGCTATTAACTATCCAATCATTTTACCAAACTGTTGGACTTCTGTTTAAATTCAAGGGCCAATGATCAACACCTGTTCATTTAATATACTTGCTTGTGTACTCACACAACTCACACACCAAAATGTATACTCATATCATATCTGTCATCACAATTCTAGGTTGCTCTAGTGTTAAATCCATGGAAAAATGGACTGCGCCAATAGAGGAAAAAAAGGCTTTTGTCTCCTTCGCTCAAAATACAAGTCCTCAAATTCTTAAAGTGCTGACAAATATGGGTATTTTTTCACTCTGTCAGCGGTAACGCACTCTAACATTTAAACATAAACATTCTCAAACAGCATTTTGACATGCTGACAGACACACATCTATGGATCTTTTCAGCAAATTGATGAAATTTTAATTGACTATCAGACTCTTATCGCAAGGCTTTTGTCTGAGCTGTGTGGTTACCCGCCTTCCATTCGGCACCCAACTGTGACTATGAGTGTTTGATAAGAGAAAAGAAAAACCAGAACAAAACAACTGCTTCCAGTAGCAAATTTCACAGTGATATTATTACCATTTCATGATTGATACAGCTATTCTTTGAGAGGGAGATGGAGGAGAAGAACTTAAACAGGGACACATTTTGGTAGGAAGTCAGATGAGAGCACATATGACTCAGAGAGCTCACCTATTTATTGAGAAAAAAATTAAATATACAATGCTCCATACAATAAATGGACATCCAACACATATCACATCCTGCTACGTTTAAGAGGAATGCCCATTCACCTCCTATCTCATTCTTATGGTAGGCCTATATTCTTATCAGCTTCTCTGCGGTCACTCATTATATCATGGGCAATGAGGAAGTCGTAAAGGCAATATTACATAAAGATGTTGCATATAATTAGCAATGGTGTCTTTTTAAGGTTTTATCAATTTAGTTAGCTTATCTATTTAGCTCTAAATTGAAGTTTTAAAAGCCCGTCAGCTGCACATACAGCACAGTCTGTGCTGCTCCTCACTTCCAACCGGATTAAAGCGGTTTGAACCAACGATGCCATCCTTGGAGCGCTGCACTCTTCCTAGTGTTGCTTAAAATCCAACCTCCGCATCCAAAAAGATGCTCCTGAAAAAGAGACATTGCCATTCAGTTAACGCGTGCAGGGCTATTAGTAGTAGTGGTCTAGAAATACTGGGCCAGACATTTTCAGCTGCTGGAAAGCAGCAGGTGATGACACATTTTAAACCGATACATATTTATTGAAAGAAAAAAAGAGTACTATTTATTAATTGCTTCCCTTAAAATTGGTCATATCTAACAGAGGAACATAGAAAAGTGCATTTAACCAAAAAAACAATAAAAAAAAATATCTCAACAGAATATGACATAGTAGCATTACTTTATTCCAATTAAAAAAAAAGTGAAACCAGTAACTAACACATGAATACAATTCTATTACTGATTAGACATGGCTTTTTTTACGCATCCCTCATGATATTATTATGTAGGCTACAGTTATCCTGCTGAGTTTCTTGTGGGAGAAGTGACATTTTTAGTTCTAAATGAGAGCAGTAAATTTTGGCTCATGATATGTCAATGTAATCCAAAGACATTGGTGAAGAGTGCTGCTAGTCAGGAAGCCACAAGAATTGCTTTCAGTTGAGTTCCTATGTGAAAAGCTGGATTCACATATGTATGTGTATGTTGATTCAAACAAACCAAACACGATGTCAGCTCCTTTCTTAATATTAGGGACCTGATGTAAATTGACATAGAATAAATAATAATTCTGAAGGCTCGCAAAATGTGTTTTTCTCTGCGTTTCTTGACGCCATTTGAATAGGCCTGCTGTACAGGATACAATAGATCAAGAACGTAAGATCAGGGAGGAAGAAATGTAAAGCCATCAGTTTAGGAGGTTAGTGAATAAGGTCTCATTATGCCAGGCAACAACCTATACTCACAAATTGGATACTATGGATTTAGGCTACTTTAAATTCTTACAACTACCCCACCCTTCATTGTTCAGTGTTTTAATAGGCCGGGGTAGGTGGGTCTGATGGTGGACACAAGTCGTGTGAATTGGACTTGTATGGGTGATAGAGTTGCTCAGCCTCAAGGGGGAATGCTCAGTTGACTTAAATGCAACACTTTTACTGCAACAGCTTCTTCAATTCACTGAGCTCTTTTGAAGCCGAGCAGCAGTTCCAGAATGAACAAAGAGCTTTTGACTAGATGGTGGAACAATGACAGAAGACGACAGATAGAGACATACAGGAGACAGATAAAAAAAAAAAATGTCTGCGTTGTGTAAGCATGATGGTGGAGTTGTATAAAACAGCTGTCACTTGCTTCTCTGACGATGAAGCAGAGTGTGATGTTTCTATCAATCCTTCTCTCAGTGGATTCCTCAGATCACTGTCTTACCTACTTCTGTATGTTGAAATTTAATCATTTGTATTGAGAAAGATGTAGTAGGTTTGGTAAATTAACATATTTTTGTATAAAAAAAAGATGTGAAAATGCTCTTCAAAATGTATTAAATTAAAAATAATTATTTTTTATAGCCAGAAAGCCAGTCTGTAGAGATAACTTTAAAGGAAATTGTGGATTCAATGTTTTTTTTTTTTTTTGTGCTCTAAACTTGTCTCTGCATTGGGTATAAGACGCAGTGAACTGGGAGAAAAAAGTTTTTTTTTTAAAAAGCAATTGACAAACAAGACCATTGAGCAGACACCTAGAGTTTATGTATCCACAAAGATGCTGTGGGAGCAAGAACTACTGTCTGCAGAAGAAAATAGAGGTCAGAAAAGTACACAACCGACTGACCAGTGGAAAGTGCTGCTCAGCAACAACTTCTCCTTTTGTACATGGCTCCTCCGGGAGAACTTCCTGGGTAACACTATTCTGAGGCCCGAAGCACAGACAAGAACCCCAGTGAGATGAAGTTCTACACTTGGTGGTTGAAAGGCGCTCTAACAGAATAGTTGAAGGGCAAATGAGAAAAAAAAAATTCTCCGTGAACTTGAATGCCACATATTAGTTTCATTTTTAATAAAAAAAAAGGCTTTTAAAACAGGTGACATTTGTTCAGTCATGTTACCATTATTACTATTGCAGCCTGTTTCATCAGAAAAACTGACATCATTACCTCAATCTCATTTCAGTGTTTTAATTCCAAATGTGTAGCAATTGCTGAGAAATGTTACCAGCCGCAGCGGCTTGTCATCATGACTAAATGTGCTCCCTGAGAATCTTTGGAGTACTTTTCCTGCTGGGTATTGTATGTTAACAGGTCTGTGGATTAAGTTTGTCACCCTGATAGCCTCATACCTGCAACATGTGGTCAAAAAATACTACATGTATTTAGTTGCGTTCAAAATGATGGCCGAGTGCAATGATGTCATCGTAAGCTAGTCTTTGAATCCATTTGCTGTGTTCCCCGAGCAACATGCAGCATTCATCTCTGGACAAACTGCAGCATCCTGCCTTCTCGTTCTCATTCGCTGAACTCTAAATTTATAAAAAATCTGCTCAAGTCAAGGTCAAGGTCAAGGTAAACTTTATTATCCCCTAGGGGAAATTCATGTGGTCAATTGCACGTCTCACAAAACATCACAAACCAGATGACAGGACAGACAGACAGACAGACAGACAAAACAGTAGACACATACCACATTATATACACAACAGAGATACAGAAACCATGAAGGATAAATAGAATAAAACAAAAAATAAATAGTATTGGAATTCTGCTACAACTACGGCTCAATTCCTTGACGCCATTAGCAGCGGTTTGAGAATTGTTTGGGCTTGCCTCAGCATCAACAATAATGACAAGGACAGGGTGCCAGGGAGAATCAATGCTTCTCTGTGCCTCAAGAATGAAACTGTAACAGCAGGGCTGCCCCCATTGAGTGCCGGACGACCGTCTTTTTCAACCACTTAATTGATCAAGGCCGTATTTATCTTGTCACAAGACTTTAACCTAATTTGTTTTCCATTCACTCACAAAGCACCTTCATTCAATGACTGTGTTAACGATCTACAGGTTTACAATTATTTTGTTCCCCCTCGCTGAACACACTTTATGCATCGTGTCTGCATTTATTTACATGTAGCAGGAGCACTTTTAAACATGTGCAATTAATTATCATATCAAAGATAGGCCCTATATGATTTTTTTTTTTTTTGTAGGCACACACACATGCAGTGTAGGCTTCTCATTAGAGAGAATTCTCATTGTATGTGTTTTAATGCGGCAGAAGGAGTGGAGGGGCGGAGGGCTGGGATGAATTCCTCTCCCTTTGTTCTTTGTGAAGAAAGCAGAGGTGCATCATGCGCACCCTTTTAACTCTGCTACTACGCAAAGATGTCCTTGTAATTGGGTGATATTTTTTACTGCAATACCCGCCGCATGCATTTCCATTACATTTCTGTCATAAAATATCCTCCTCACTGTCGTCAACTTAAATGGAATGTCAATACTTAGTGTGTGGAATGGGGAGCGTGGAAATGGGCTTAACACCGGGACCCATAAACATAAAGTTTAATGCCGCCACCAAAGGAAGGGCCAATCACAGCACAGCTTTACGAATCAAAGAATAATAATCACAGATTTTCTCGCCAGGCCATCTCAACAGCTTAATATAAATAAGTTACTAGCAGCCTCGCCTGCACCCTCGTTTTCTAATCATCACCAATTTCTTTCCCTGCATTCCTTACTTTTCCTTTGCATTGAGCACTTTGCCTTTCCTTGCATCCAGATGACACAATCCTCCACCCCTGTACTTCCCTTTCAATTATTTTTAGGCCAAAATGTTGAGAAAAAAAATGAATAGCAAAATCTAATTATGTGGTCTTGGGATTGCTGCTCAGCTGATCTCTGTCTAATGTCCAGAGGAAGATTCCCCACACAGGAACACTTTATGGGCTCATTTTAGCTTTAGGAGACAGCCGCTTCAGTACAGAGTCATTATTGCCTTAATATATTAACCCATATTGGGCAATTTCCAGAGACAAGTCCGATGATGCTGTGATTGATTTTTACTGTGCTTTAACTGTTAACTATTAACATGACTATAAATGGAATATGGTCATTGTTCTATTTTATCTGTTCAGGCAACTCCACTCATTTTGCTTGCCGTTTTTTTCGAATGCCATCCTCTCATGCATGTCATGAACTTCTTTTTGTATTTAAAATCCTCAAAAAATCATTACTTACTTATTGTCTTAACAGAGTTACGTGATTTTTAATGAAAAAATAAACAAATGGCTAAGTATATTAATGATGATCGAAGAGCTGAGATGAGCCATCCACATTACCCAAGTCCCCCCCCATATCTGGAGTCTCACCACTAGTCACAAGTTAAACATCATGTTCTTTTCTTAGCAGCACACACACACACACACACACACACACACACACACTGAGAAATGAATGGTGTCCTGTGATGTCAAGGAAGAGTGCATACAGTGGTATCTCTAAGGTAATTAAACAGAACTAAAGGTCTGCTGTGACTGGGAGGGCTTGGCAGGCGTAGACTAATGGTAAAGCTGAATAAAGTGTGTTTTATCCCCCTAATGAAACTCATCTTCGCAGCTCATAAGGATACAGACAGGTTCAAGGGAGTAGCATTACAGGCCCAAAGAGACTTCCAGCAGGATGTTGTTATTCTTACCTTTACATGTTGGTCAGAGAAGTTAATTTTCTTCAGGGTAAACCATGTGATCCGCAGCAACTCTAATTGCTTCTGATACAGATGATCTTTCACATCGGCTGCACTGTTGGTTTCATTTGCAAGATGCTTTTGTTCAAAACGACTCACAGTGAGGGCATTTGTCCTCCATGCTAACACTAGCTAGATCTATTGGAAAATTGGAAGTGCATCCATTCTGAACAAACAGCTACCGTCATGTCGTACATATGCTATAGTCGAAATGCTCAGAGTTTTTGAGATGATACGCATCTGTGGAAAAAGCCCTTTTGGTCCACAGAAGTAATAGAACTAGACTCAATTTGGCATAAACACCCGGAGCTCTAATTTCATGATGGCATATGGTTGAGCTTTCTGCTGACAAAGCCACACACGTAGTTGTTTTTCCTTCTCATGCCCATTTGGTATTCCGGTGCCTTACCATGAACTCAACTATGTTCGGTCTCAAAGGTAGGCGCGGTATACCTCGGTGGTTAGAACTGTCATTACACAGCAAATGGTTTCTGGGTTTCACCAATGAGCATTTCATGTGCCCCACTCTCCTACCACACTTCAATGACTAGCAGTTTAGCCAAACTGCAAACTCTAAATTGCCCATAGACATGAATAACATTTTCTATGGATGTGAGCTTGCCCTGTAACAGAATGGCAACCTTTACCAGTGTGTCTCTTGCCCAGTGCATGGTAGAATGGGCTCCAATCTGCCACTAACTCTGCACAGGTGGAGCAGGTATAAAGAAAAAATGTAGTTGTGAACGCGTTCCGGTGGATTTTAATTTGTATGGCTCAGCTAATACTTCTACAGATCGTATCCAAAAATGTGAAATCTCTTTTTTTTGTCCAGTATATATTCATGAATGTTTTGATGGAGCGAATGACTGTCACTCAGCAAAGATTGTGCACCGCAAGTGTGAAAATGAGAACCGTGGAATTGTCAGCACCTTCTGAAGATGTCAGGAAAATGGCAGGTGGATGCCCCCGCCTATCCCTGCTGTCCACCAGCAGTCCCGAGCGGCTCCTTTTCTAATGTCTAACCTGTTCTTGAATTGCGTATTGGTTTCTCTAGGACATGAACAACACTACAAGCAAATGTGTTCCTGTATATCCTCCCACACAAATATAGGGTGCCATATATTCAGTTGTCAGGAAGCTGCATCTCACACAGTAGAAAATCTGTTTTCTTTTGGGTGGGGAGCTTTTTTGTCTGGACTGTTGTGTTGTAACCTGTCAGGACGGATGCCAGTCCCACCCACACCATCCGAAAATGAATTCCCCAACCCCTATTCCAAAGCAACATAGATGCAACCTGCCTCTAGGCACACAATTACCAAAAGTTAGTGGCCACAGGCTGATGAGGCTGCTTTATGATGTGCCGCTGGCTTCATTTTAGTCTCATTTGTAATGCAACTGTCCTCTCAACGGCACTGTGCATTTTCCGGAGTACTTCCAATGTGGGACTCTCCATCAGTCATGCCACCCTCAGCAGTCCCTTCAGCATCTAATGTTTCAGTTAAATTGGAAAGTAAAACAATTTCAACCCCCCCCCGAAAAAAAAAAAAGACCAAATCACCTGCACCAGAACTTTACATCATATATGTTTACTGACAGTTACACTAAAGTCTGAATATCAATTTTAATGTTAATGTCAGATAAATGCAGAGAAAACATGGATGCACAACCAAACATAACAGAACATATCAAGAGTAGACCATAACTGTAATTATCCATGTATTTTTTGCTGAAACATTCCCATCCAAAATTTTCTACTTTTGCCATTTTAGCTAATGAATAGTCCCTGAAACCTCATGTCACTGCCCGCAGTCAATCAATCTCAATAACCTGTTTTATTCATGCACCTTATTTTTGTCGTCAGCGTTGACAGCATTACACACTGCAACCAAGGATCACTCTGACATTGCGGACTGAAAAATGATCAATTATAATGTTGCCAACTCTCACTTCCCCTCTCTCTGTCACTTATCCCACCGGTGATAAATGACGAGGTACTAATAAATAATCTCACATTCTGACCGGTTTATGGAGATGGACTGCCATTAATTAGAGTGACAGACAAGTGGGTTGTATTAAGAAGATGCATAATGAGATAAAGGAGTGTTGCTCTACCCCTCTTTCACCGATTTCCTTCAGCTCTTGCCAATAATTGGAAGAAATCGTGAGGAGGAGCTGTTTTGAAAAAAAGTGTCTTATTACATATCAGGTATAGAAAGTTAGATTTTCTACACTTGGAGTTAACATCAGCAATAAGTCAAAAAACTCAAGCTTTTGCCAGCAACATTAACAGCAGACTGAAGAGGACACAAGGCTTAGAAATGCGTTCACCAATGTTGTCAAAGTGGTTCTATCCAATCATACATTCAAAATCCAAATTGGCTCTTTGGTGAACTTTGGTACAGTAGTATTAGGTGGTGTTTGTCACTGTACACATAACAACTATGAATGAATAATGAAAGTAGATGTTTGGCAATGACAATATTCCAATCAAGGATGGAAAATGTTCCTCATTTTTATATTAAAATGCTGTTAGGACAAGAGATGTTTCTTGTTGTATATGATCTGATGGAACTGCAAAGTATAACATACACCCAATTTATGGTCCCGTACTGGACCATATAAAAACGCTTAAATGAGGGTAAACTTACACAGAAAATCTTTTTATCCATCTTCATATTAAAAATGTGTGTTTTGGTGGGGTGGTAGTTGTTTATTTACTGATGTCTCTGCATGTGAGTCAGAAGATGGAAACAGTTTCATGCCAATGACAGCAGACAGTCTGACAGATTGACTGGCGTGTTGCCATTCAACACAGCCTAGCCTAAAGCAGCATCAGTAAAAAATTCCCACCTGTGTTGCATAGCTAAATAAAGCTGCCGGCAGTTCATGTATTTGGTAGCGGAGCTGTAAATGGATAAATAACTGAGAATAAATTCAAGTGAGCCGACTATTTTTAGGAGACAGAAAACTGTCTTAAATAAGCAAGTTTGGCGTACAATATGGCCTTTGCTGATAAGAAGCACAAGTTGGATGCGACGGTATGTAGCGCTGCCACCCAGATAACCCATTCCCTCCTTTCTCTCTGCTTCTCCTCCGTGTTGTTGTTGGTCATCTGGAAGTCAGTTCAAGACAGTGATTTATGCCTTGGGCTTCATGCAGCATAGCCTCATTACACACAGCCATTTTGAGAATCAGCAGATAATTACAGTATACATCATAGACCTCATGGGGCCCAGACTATTCCGCTGTCATTTAGGCCATAGACCACGGAAAACTGGATTCTAACCTCATTTTTAATATAATTTTGTCTTCATTTTACAGGAAGTCTTGTAGGAAATTTGTTGTGCAATGTTGACTTGACATTTTTTTTTTTTTTTTTTTCAAATTGCTCTACTGTGAATAGTCATTACAAATAATGATTTTTGGCTAATGGTATATCTTTATTGAATAAAAAGGCAGTGAAGACAATTCAGAGTGAAGCTCATTTGAGGGTCGTAAAATAGGTTTAATTAATATTGAATTGAATGTTTAGCTTTCTTTACACCGGAGCTAAATGTATTGTGTTTGTGAGCTGTAAAACTGACAAGTCTTCATCCACAAATGACAAACAAGTAATAAAATAACAAACCAAAGCCAAACCAGCAATTCTAACAGACTTTTTTTCTTTCAATCTTCAACAAAGGGAACATTAACACGTGCCCGAACTGAACTGAACCCTGAATATCTGGACCTCCGTCCGCGGGCCGAGCTGAACCCAGAATATTGGACCCCTTGCACCCCTTTAGTGAGTACTGATGGTCTCATTTCTCACCAAACGATCACCATAGATTCACTTACCACAAGTCATTACTTTGAACAAACTCATTTTATGTTGTAAAGCAATTCACTTCACATCCCTGGCATGTTAAGCTCAGTTATGACTTGTTAGATTTAGTATCATTTTCTCATTCATGGCCGTCTACGTTTAGGCATGCTTCTGTATGAGAAGCTGCACAGAAAAACTACATTTTGCTTCTTAGTTACTGTGACATATTGTACTTACAGCATCATTAAATCCAGAGCCTAATGCGATGCTAATATTCATATCATTATTACTTGAGTAATACGTATTTGTCTCATTACCTCCATGCTTAAAAAACACAGTGCTTGATAGTCATCTGGGGGTTGAAGGAGGTTTGCTTGTGTTGCTTTGCTTGCACACTGGTGAATCTTAATGATGTCAGTTTCTGTTATCAACTACAGTAAATCAACATGGGGGGTTCTTGTAAAGCCACAGTCACACCATATTCTGCATCGAAGCATATTTTCATATCACTGCCACCCTTGTGTTATTGATGTGTGAACTATTTACTGAACGATGTGATATACATAACATGTAAAGGGAAATGTTCTATTTTATAGAATATATATACAGTATATATATATATATATATATATATATATATATATATATATATATATATATATATATATATGTATATATATTAAGTGGACTAGGAGAAAAACAGTTTTATCACAGTTTGTTTTACAAATCACTGTCTTGCAGTTATCCTCATTAGTTGTAGTCTCAGATTTCTCTACATTAAACATTCATCATCGGTTCTGCTCCCTTGGGTCCAACATCAGCAAAAGGGAAAAGCTAACAAGACGAAGGTATAGACACAATGTAAACACCATGAAGTGAGGTCCCTCCTACCCAAACTCCCTTGGGCTGGGATCATCAGACGCAGAGGGATACTCCAACGTGCATGCAATGGGAGCAGAAAGCCAGAGACGTCTTTCTGTGTACGTACTTCGTGAGCAGTTTAAATGAATGGACGGAAATATTGCTTGCAGTTTGTGAAACACACAGGCATAGAGTGTAAAAAATTAACAATTCATAAGCTGACAGACATTCTTTTATTTGTAATAGTGGATATAGCTGCCATCTCTCTGGATTTGACCACAGCCCGGTCATAGGCCTGTCAAAAATTATTTTTTCCCACCAGACTTATACAATATATCAAAATACAGATAATAATAATAATGATAATAATTATTATTACTATTACTGGCATTACTATTATTATTATAATAATAATAATAATGATTA
This sequence comes from Chelidonichthys spinosus, assembly GCA_029853015.1. NCBI lineage: Eukaryota > Metazoa > Chordata > Actinopteri > Perciformes > Triglidae > Chelidonichthys > Chelidonichthys spinosus. The sequence goes on along the minus strand of CM056821.1, from coordinate 12,468,218 downwards.
TATGTATTAAAGAACTACAGTTGCAGTCGTTCAACATGTAAATATCTCGGATGGTATCTCTTAGGACCTCCTTTCATGTCCATGAAGCTTCTTGGAGACAAAGTGCTTGAATTTATGTTATTTCATCAAATGGAAACCCCACTGGCTATTTAAATAAACAGGAAAACAATAACCCTTTGTTACCGCTCCACTGGTAACACAGCACCTTGTCACAAACCTTGCTGCTTCTCTTATTGGATGCGAATTCATGTTAAGTTCCATTAACAAATACTGTGACGTTTATTTTTGCTGTGAGACATCATTCCCCAAGCATATAAATGATTGAGGGAGCTGTTATATGATCTTTGGGACACAGTGTTGTGTCTCCCTAATGTCAATATTTGGACTTTAGCCTGATTTAATGAACAGATTTTCTCAGAGATCTCCCCCAAGCTGTGGTCAACGGTAGATCTCTCTGGCTTCGTTAAAGCACTGCGCTGTTTGCTTATTGGGCCTCGCAGGACAAAAGAAGCTCAAAGACAAACACACACACACTTAAACACACAAAAAGGCATGCTCACACACCAGCACCACAGAGGAGGCCCCTGTCTTTCAGCCCAAGAGGGAATGATGACTCTCATTATCGCCTCAAAGCAAGATGGCCACAGTGCCCCTGCTCGGCAGCCCTATTAAGTTACCAGACAGCTTCATTGTATTGGTGTTCGATAATTTCCTTTCCTCTGTCATTCTGAGTGCATCAGGGAGTTGTTGGGGGGGGGGCAGAAGCAATAGCTGGCTGAAATGATGCCCTCCCATGGTCGGTGAATCTCTTGGCTCACTGTTGAGCAGGCCATAATGACACCTTTCCTTCAATAATTAGAAAAAAATCTATCTGATCAAAAAAAAAAAAATGGAATGGATGCTTGACAAGTCCCAACACATTACTATCTCCAGAGAAGTTGTTTTGCGGCAGGATAAATAGCCTATAAGAATCTGGGAAAAGTCACCTTGTAGACTGCATATGACCCACTGATTTATTGGAGTTTTTCACTCTGTGGTCCCCCGACTCATAGAGATCAATATATATACTGCCATGTATATTTATTACCAGTGTCTGGAACACTGGAGTTTCCAAATGTATTACAATATCGCCGTGCAGGGAATCCAAAACAATCAAAGCTGTATACCCACGGGGATATTCTGTACGCCACTAAATTGAACTGCGATACTTCCTTTTTGTAAATTATACTATCAAATAAGATTATATGGCAATTTAGCAAGACATTAATTTAGCTAAGCTCCTTCTTTTTCTTGTTAAAAAGAAAAGAAAGAGATATGAGTAACAGGTGACCTATTTTGCTTTCATGAGGCACAGGTGCATGCTCTATTCTGGCTTTACAACATCTGGTGTGTCATTTAGGTGCGCATATTCTTGTTGCTGTTCTGCTGGAAATTTAACCCAAAAACAATTATTAAGGCTCGGCAATTTCAGAGCTTCAACGTAGGTATTTGAAGAAGCATTTGAGCTTGGAGAACGCATTTCTGAGATGGAGGGTGCTTGTAAGTTTAATCAGCTTTGGGTACAGACATTTTAATGGAAATTTGAATTAATGTTGGATAATAACAATGGGGAAAAAATGTGGCCGGTAAAAAGGAAGCAGGGAGGAGAGAATACACACCACCACCACCACCACCGCACACACACAAAACATATTGTTGCTCTGTGGGAGAGGAAACGGCATGTATGTGGTTTAACTCGTCTTGAATGATTATGAAAACGTTTTAGAAAATCGTGACTTTCAAAAGAGACTCACTTCCAGTTTTCATACAGTTATGTTGCAGTTTTGCAAGCTTCTACCATTCGAGGTGACATTAGGCATGTTGTCCTTAACAATCCTTGTAGGAGTCACTGAGGGCACTCAGGATGAGCCAATGACAAACACAGTTTACACATAGGGTGAATGCATTACTGTCTCAAATGTCCTAATTGACTAAGCCAGAAAATCACATCAGCTAAAATGCTCCAGACATTTCCAGCTATTAAGGTTGACATTATATGGACCTTTGAAAGACACCGCGATGGAGTGCTTAATCATATTTAGGTATGAGCCGAGACGACAAAGGAGACGTCAGAGGGTTTGGAAATCCAATAGCCAGGATTTCGACTGAGATATCATTTGTGAGTTACACAACAGTGTATGAGTGACAACTCGTCTGGAATAAACTTTCAGATTCATAACCTTTCAACTGCTGTTGAATTTTTCACAAAAAAATTGGAATAATAAGCTCTCAAACTATGATTCAGTGTTTACAATGTTTTGCCCAATGTGGGATTTAACAGATAATAAACTGTGACTAAATGCGATACTAGAATTATGCTGTCGGTTTGGAAAAATGAACAGCATAGGCATTATGGAACTGTTTTCTAGTGTTTAACAAAATGAAAGGTTGAAGTTTCAAATGCTTAAAGGACAAGTTTGTGACATCACAAATCTAATTTTGGCAGCAAATGTATGATTCATCTCGCTGCTGATTGGCCGATAGGGTCCTGTATTAGTCATAGTATTTTCTCTTGACTTTTAATATATTTCATGTCTGTTGGGATTTTGGTATGAATCTTCCAGAATATGTTAAATAATTTGGTTGTGATTGAATTAAGAGGTTATCTTTTCAGCCTGGTCTCATAAGCATCATTTTTAGAAGGTCACAGTGACTGATGTAGTATGAAGAGTAGCCTATACAGAGCAGATGGAATGTGAGCTGTATGGCTCAAATAAATGCAGGACTTTCATCCAGAAGTCCATGGTTTGGGTCCCTTGCGAAACGGTAGGTTGAGTCACATGACTTGCTTGTCACTTAGTAGCCAAGTAAGCTGTTAGTCAAGTAGACGTCCACCACACTCTTTCCTCAATCCAACTAAATGGCTGTGTCGCCTAAATCCAACTTCCTGTGAAGGTGGAAGTTTGTTTTGAAAAGATAGGATTTATGTAAAAAGAGGAAACTGACATGTCGTCTCTGATCACAAATATGGTGTTGATTTTCTTGATCTTTAGAAGTAACCACAACTGTTCAGAAAAATAAAGAGCTAATTGAAATAATTTTGAATCAAATCTACTCTAAAAGAACACATTATCAAATACAGTTTCATTATATTGGACTGTGGATCTTTCAGACAGTATGGTTGAATACCAATGACTGTCCTGGAGCCATTGATGTGCCTTGCACAGTATGCAACAAGCTTATGTTGAATAGCCTTCTGTGAATCAAGTCAAATAAATTCCATTCTCGGCCATGGTAGCCTTGTACAAGATGTTATTTCCTGCTTTTTTTTTCCGATTTGGAAACTGCTACATACTTTACAGGCTCGGCTGACAAAATGTTACGGTGAGATTCAACAGCGATCCTAAGAGAGGTGCTGTTGTCATTGTGTGCGTTTTGCTGAGACTTTGTTGTAGAGTGGAAAAATGTAAACCAGAGAGGAAGAAAGGCCAGGGGTGATATTACTTTATAGGTAACCGGTTCTGCTCTATTCCAAAACGTATTGCCTTTCTACAATGCATTACTATGCTTTAGTTGCTTTCTGCTTCACAAGCACTGATATTCTATCTATGAGTAGAGTAATTCCTTGTTATGGTAAGGCACAAGCTAGCTAAAATAACTGAAATTATGCCAAGCACTTTTGCCTTGGGAAAGCTAAATGTATTTACATTCAGCAATTACTAAATAGTACAAGCTGTCTCAATAAAAATAAAACGTAGTATTTTTTGTTGGCTTTTTATTTCCAGCACTGCAAAGCACACACAATAATTGCACACACACTCACTTTCCTTTGCATTGCTTGTAATACTCCTCTCATCCTATCCTTCATCATCTGCGTTGCTGCTTATATTACATGGATGATTCCAGTTGTCCAACACACACGCGGAGCAATCAATGAAATCCTTGAGGGCCGATTCATACACACTCCTGCTTCTGACAGGTTTTATGTATTGTGGTGCTTTCTGCAGACAGATGCACAGTCTTCCACCCGTGGATGCTTGCACTGTGCTTCATCTTCCGCTGCATACATTGGAAAAAAATGTGACAACAGAGTTTTTGTATACCTGCATGTGTTTGGACTTTTTGGGGCATTTTGTACCTGTCATGAAATAATAACTCACCAGGGGTATCTTCAAATTCAACCATTATTTTGATCACAACTACAAACCTCATGACCGCGTCTTGCATGTGCGATGCTATCACAGTCACACAGTCTGTCCACATGCATCCATCCATATTCTGTAAACACTTATCTGGTTCAGGATGCCAGCTGACAATGGGCGAGGGCAGGGCACACAATGGACAGGTCACCAGTCTATCACAGGGACAGACTACCATTCACGCTTACATTCACACCTATGGGCAATTCGGAGCGATCAATTAACCTATCCTGCATGTCTTTGAAAGTGAGTGGTTGCTGGAGTACCCAGAGGGAACCCAGGCTAGCACAGGGAGAATGTGCAAACTCCACACAGAAGGAACCCAAGTCCAGATTCAAACCCATGCCCCTCTTGCTGTGAGGTGAACCTGTCCACAGACAGAAATATAATCACTCTAACATCGTATTTCAAGTCTAAGCATCATTAAAACAGTCATATGGTTTATGTTATATGGATGGTATTTCAACAAATGCAATTACATGTATTTGCAAGGATATCTTTTCTTGAGTGGAAATTGGTCACCTGCCTGAAATCATAGTCGCGAAGTCAGGATTAATGGCAAGGACTCTATTAAGCTGGCTTTGTATGACACACTACTTTCTCTTCTTACTGTTCGACTTTCTCTTGAAGGTCAGTTTGGCCATTAGCCTATCACTGTGTGCCCCACCTCTCCACTCCAATTCTTCTCATCTCCCCTCTCCTAACTTCTCCTCCCCTCTCCGTGGTCTGAAGGGAGATGCAATGGGGCTAAATTTATCATCATGCAAGCCAAAGCTAAGATGTTAAAAGAGAACTCCCGCCAGCTTGATAACTGACCGCTGACCGTGATCAGCTTCACCTTCTCGAGGCGTCTGTCAGAATAACATGCACCCATTTCTACTCCACCCTTTCATCCATACTTCTTTTTTATCCTCCCCCTAAACTCCATCCTCCCATCCCCTGTTTTATTAACAACGGAGCTGGTGGCTTGTGATAACTGGTCACTCCTCCAGGCGTTGAAAGGCAAGGACACTCTATTATCCTAGCTAGATGGATGGGTTGAAATATTGCCTGCAACTGGTAGAGCCTGCCAAATCCTCCAGTCTTAAAACCTCTTTGTCTCTGACAAGGAGGAACATTAGTGAGAGGGCCAGGATCTTGAATAGGGATATGCTTTTCTGCATACAGCATGGAGGGAGAGCAAGGCACACACAGGAGTGCATGTGTGGAAAGGAATAACAAAATTGCATCATGTTTTTTTTTTATTTGTTGCTCTAGATGTAAGAAGATGTTATAAACGTAGCTTATAATAACAACACTCTGTTCTGTGTGAATGAGAGAGAGAGAGAGAGGGGGGGGGGGAGAGAGAGAGAGTACTTTGTATACATAAAAATGATTAACGTGGTGCAGGTAGACAGCCGGTCAGCCAGACAGCAGGGTCACTATTAATTAGTGTCCTAATTATCTGTGACCTTTACTGCACAACAGTGCATACTTGTTTTACCCTCTGTGTCTCTGCCAATTCATTAAGGAAAATGTAGCCTTCATGCACCTTAAAACAAGCTTTGAGAGACAGCTATTGTGTTTTAGTTTATCCGTGGCTCTTAGTCTTTAGAGAGATGACACAAATCTGTTGAGCTCTTGGTGGTGTTTTGAAAATTCAGCAGTGAAACCCAGGTGGTATATGACAAAATCATCCTACTTCACACTTGATTTATTCCCTCAGTAAACTTTGTTCACCAGCACATTCTCACTCCTGAACGTTGATGCTCTAGGTATCCTCCCTGGTGTCAGTTTTCAGGTCAACAAAACCACTTAGTTAGGTTTTGGAGTGTGGTTAACTTGATTGTCACATGCTAGTCACAAGTCATTAGTCACATGAGTCACATGACATGTGACTCATGTGACTAAAGACTCATGTGACTCACCACTCATAAGATTCATGATTTATGTGCCAAAATGTCCATTTTTACTTTTAGTTTTGTACAGTGGTCTCCTCGACGGAAGTCCTGTTTGTTTGACCGATCCACCTTAAGTGTTCACAATGACATGGCTGGGTTTACACTGGAGTTGAATAAAAGCTGGGTTCATTGATATCAGACGCCCAGGGGCACTGAACAACCATCAGTATTTAACCAGTTGGGAGTGAGACCAGGTTGTGTAAATATGAGTTTATGGTATCATCACTACTTTCACGTAAAATAGACGATAAAGCTGTGTATGCTTTTTGGTGTGGCTACCCTGTGACTGACCAAACCAATGGGTGACGACACGGTGACTATATCCACTTCTTAAATACAGTCTGTGGGTAAGACCAATAAAGTTTCAGAAGTTGTAATCCATTCGGTACATCGTGAGACACATGAACAAGGTGCAGGAACCAACCCATTCCATCTTACTAAACAACTTGTGTGTTGTCGCTTTGTAGCTGACAATTGTTACTGGATGCTAAATTACTATATTTAATCCATTATTTCTTGTATTTACATCACCAACACTTTGTTAGAATTGAAAATAGGAAGTAGTGCTCCTTGTTGTCCGCTGTCCACAGCCAGAAGTCTCTCCTCATTTGCTTTACAGCATGCACTCCCACTGTAGTGCAGACAATTTCAGGAGGATGGATTTTGTTTATAAATCAAGTGATTTCTAAAAGGCAAAAAAAAAAAAAAAAAAAAATCTATTTCATGTCATGTTAGGGGTTAGTATCTCCAAATCCGTCTTTGTGGGTTTTTATTCTAAAGTCTGGTCAGTTGTTCAAACAGCTTCAAAAAGCTTCTTTGTTCATGTTCAGTTGCAAAGTAAAGTAGCTTGATGATATTATGCTGTCGGCAGGGAGAACATCTGAGGGAATAGATGTACGGCTAGCATACAAAGCATATGACTGTCACACAGCAAGATGTACTCTTCTGTTTTAGCTTACCTATGATCTTGTCCTTTGTGACGGTCCCAGAGTCCAGTGTGTGTGTGTGTGCCTATATAGGCATGCCTGGCCAGTGTTTCTCAGCAATTTAACTGCACCTGCACAAACACCAGGCATTACATCTGTATCACTTAAAGGAATACTTCTCCCATTTGCATTAAGCTTTGTAAATCTGGTAGTACTTTTGAATGGTCACACATCATTCCCGCATTTTTCCCGGAGATCTCCATATTTCTATTCTGAAAAGGCGCGTCATCATTTGGCTTCATCGGAGGCTGCTTTGATCAGAGGGGATAAGACTAGTTCCTTATGTTTTCAACCCGCCTTTCAACCCGTGGTGGGACCCACTGAGGCTACAGACCTATTACAGATCAGTGGTGGGAACTTAGTTCTGACTCAGGGTGTCACGGAGTGAGCCGTGACGCTTACGCTAACCACAGACACTGTCACACGCGTTTCAACACGCAATATATTTCTAAAACATGCATTCATCTGTTAACACAACATTGTACCAGTAGCAAACCACTCATACACACAAGGTCGTTTTTACAATTTAATGTTGAAGCAAACGTACAAACACATTGATTCCTGTAGACTCACTGGCAACTCCAATCACCTCCTTCTTCTCGGGCGAAACCGAGGGACTGGTTCACGGTACCGATATTGCGGGGGGGCGCGCGCTCTGGGCGGCGCGTACTATGTTGACGGGGGTGTTTTACCAGGTTTGGGGGAAATGTAGTTTATTATGTGTAGAAGGGGTTTTGGTGTACTTACTTAATTATTTTGGGTGTTTATGTGTTTTGTGCTTGTTATTTTCAGTTGTTTATTTTCATGTGGAAAGTTGTTATTTAGTTAATTGATTTGTTTGCAACTGGGCTCGTCTTTGGGGGAGGAGCTGCGGGTATAGAAGGCTGTAGAATGCTCCAGACGGGGTTCTTTTTGGAGGGAGGATGTCTCGCTGTAAAGTACGGTCGGCTGTAGTTCCGTGTTGTTCAGGGTCCACTCTAGGGACTTAGCCTGGCAACCTTGAAGCCATTTTGTTTTGCATGTTGCAACTTTTTGTTTTGTTTTGGCTATTTTCGGCATCTGACTTATTTTGGGACGCTGTAAATATTTGCCCATTTTGAAAGGACAAGTTTTTAAAAAAAAGGAAAATAAAAAGCGTTATTTGTGGAAAAGAAGTTGCCTCTGTCCTTATCCACTTCACCGCCGACCAGTCCTGCAACACAGGGTGTTAGCGGAACCGGACCGGCCCTTTTATAATAAAAGTGCCGCTCTGCGGTCTGTCCAAAATCCGCTGGTGACCATTGCTTGCTGCTGGCCACGGCGATCCATAGTGTTTACTAGAAATATGTGCAGACACGACCTGTCAGTAAAGTTTTAGTCATGTTCTCTGTGTTGTTCTCTCTTATTGATGACTTTCAGATGGCACTTTTTGAAAACAACGTAAAGCCATACGTGTGTCGTATTACGCCGTGATGAAATACGTCGTACGTACAAGAGGCATTCAGCCTGTTTTGTCTCGGTGCAGTGCGAGTGCAAATCAGCGGGGGACTGGGGAGGGGGGGACAATCGTGCTGAGACACAGTACGGATCAAATGAGTGATCAGTGGGAGTGGCCTGTGGAGCTGTGCATTGTGGGAGTTGTTGTCTTCCTTCCACATGAGCCAAAAAGTCACTGTCTACTTTTTTTCTGTCAAGATGGCACCAAATTCTAAATGTATTTTACATTTCAACTACATAAATGACCCAAAGGGTTGACTGGATTTGTAGCCTACAACTTATTATTCTCTTAACATTGGCAAGTTATGAATAGAAATTACTCATACATGAATGTCCATGAAATAACATCCCTATTTACACTGTTACATATTTGCGATTGAGGACACTCTGAATTATGATTAAGAATGTGCACCTCTATTTATCCATTTATAATCGTACAAATCCATCCAGGTACACACGCTGTTAAGAAAAAGAAACATCTCAAACAAGCCTTTGACCATAATATGAAGTAGGCATTCAACTATACATAGGAGAGAATGGCCTTGGCCACTCACAACTCTTAGAAACATTTTTTTGCACATGAACAGTTATAATAGGGTTATTAACAATTAGCCATTTTGAAGAATAGTAAGAATTTACTGAATTGAGACTTCTTAATCACAGGATTCACATAAAATGTCCATTTGGCATCTCTCACAGAAATGTTCAGCTAGAAGTTTTATCATCGCCTCAAGGACTTCTTTTTACACGGCATGCTCATCGTCAATGCTTTTTTTAATTGAATTAAGGAGCACTCAGTGTGGCATCTCTGTTATTGTTATCTTCTAGGTGTACAGGATTATTAAAGAGGTAAGCATGTTAAGTCATTTGTTATCCCTGGCATTCTAATAAACATGTTGGCTTTGGGCAAGGGCCGTAGGTTGTCTGTGCAGTTCAGATTGATACTCCTGCCATATCTAGAGATTCACCTCATTATACTAAGAGGATGCTTTAAGAGGAGATGAATCTGGGAGAGAGCGTGGAAGCCAAAGCAGGCGAGATGAAAACTGCTCCACATATTGATGTTTCTTTGTTTGTTCCTTCTTTTATAGGAAACAGGAGAGTGACAATGACATTTCAAACCACATGTGCATAGGAGATCCGGCGTACACATATCAAGAAAACATTGAGTGAAATGTATATGGAAATTATGTTGTTTTGCCACTGGGTTTTTTTTAACAATGTGATGTGTAAAATTACATCCAAAAGGGATTACAAACATACACAACAACAATACATCTTCATTGCCCCAATTATTCCCAACTGAGCTCCACGCTTATTTTACTAATGTTTTTTTTTTTTCATCGACTCAAGCACTGGTTCTTGACACATATAACCCCATGGGTTTAGTGTCAGGGAAGGCTTGATTTTACTAATTGGTGCCAAAGCTGTTAATTGGAGCTGTAGAAAGAAGAAGTGGAGAATTGGAGGGTGCTCTCCTGGGAAATATGTGTTTCGACCTCATTTTCCACCTTTACCCATTGTTTTTCTAACTATCTCTCTGCACAGAGGACATCCGTTTGTTGTCACAACAAAATGCCCAGTAGATAATTATAATGTAATATGAGAGACAAACATATCACACACAGCACCGTACTGTATTTAGAGTAAAGACCCTGGTGGTGCAGAAAATGTCTGAACATCTACCGTTAGTAGCTTTACAAATAGAATACATTAACAAATTCCTCAGTGAGGTCTTTCCGATGCCTCCGATACTGTGAAGCACACAGTGAGTGACGAAGTACCAGGAGTAAACTATAGTATATGATGTGGATTGCAATGCTGTTGCCACTTACAACGGCCAATATCAAGACTAAAACTGACATCGGCTCTCATACTGGCAACAATTAATATCATTTTAGTGTTACGCTGCTATTATTGTCATTGTTTTTGAAGTGCACTAGCTTTCATGAGAGAAATCGACGATCAGTGTGTCCATTACAGCGAAGGCTCTTTTCTCAGTATTTTTGATCTACTATTGTCGGTTATGCTGTCTTCTTCCTCTCCTACTGTGATCAGTTAATCTCTTCCAGCCATGTTACCTTTTCTCAGAGGCCATCCCCTCAAATGCTCAAATGATTTTCCATTGTCAGCCACATTAGCAGCTTTAAACTCCCTGTCACCCTGCAACAGCATCCTGCTGTGCACCTTGGGAAATACAGTAGGTACAATTTATCATGGGGGATCATCATCAAAAGCAAACAGAGTAAGTGTAAAAAAGCAGTGACGGTGAAATAACAGAATTGGCGGAGCTCTCTTGCTGCTGCAACAGTTCTTGTAATTCTTTGGTGTGCGAGTTGCTCGCTCTAACCCAATGCCTTGTGTCACTGACAACCAAACAACATTTTTATTCATGTATCTGTTTATTTTGCGATGTGAATTGGTTTCAGGGATACACACCGTCATCTTGCACATATCACTGCTGCTTGGTGAAAAAAAAAGGTGGATCTCCAAAATGTCAAGTTTTCAAGACATTTTTCTTTCTTTTTCACTTGATTTTAAAGAGCTTTGTGAACCCCAGAGGTTGAAGAATTTACTGAATCCTTAATCTTGGCATGGATAAGCATATGTCACATATCACAAACATGGATTTACACTTCATACTGCCGTTCAACTCCATATTGTAAGCCATTTTTGTTTTGGCAGTGACGAGTCATCTTATATTTATTAATGGGTCTATGTGTGTCATCATCAAAAACTTTCCAGTGACAAAATTCCGCCTCACAGGCAGCAGATGCTCAGGCTGCGTTTGATGTGTTGCCCAGTACTGAGATCCCATGCAGTTCAAGTGTGGGTCTGACAAAATGTCTTGATATGTACAACACACCCTCACAAAGCCAACAGTGCAGGCACCATGTTCAAATTCTTTGGAGGATTTTCATGTGTTTGACATGTAAAACTGGACCAGCGAGATATAAAAAAGCAGTAAATCTGACACTGTTGCACTTTCCCATAATCAGTCAGAACATATTTTTATCATATTGTTAAGGGTGGATTGAAGCATGTTTTCTGCTGTGTGAGTTCAGGCTCCATAGGTTAGTCTTCATCTTCATAGATTGTTTTTCTCTCTCATTTTTGTCATTTTGGTGGGATTCCACTAAGATTTCCTGAGATGATTTAGTCGTTTCTCGTGTTTTTTTCTTTCCTAATAACTTACTCATAATAAATCACCTTATGAATACATGGTAGACATATGATCTGCAGCACTGAGAAACTCCATTTTGCAGATCTGCCGATTAGATCAATGTAATGATTACTCGACAAAATTGTATGAGTGTTTGACTAAGAATTTCTTCGGCCAGGACAAACCCAACAGAATGGGATCATTCATGGTCCACTTATAAAGCATTCATGATTAAGAGCCATTTTACAGTTATCAGGTGTATCCAGTAAATACTCAGTACATTAGAAAGCAGTATATTCCATAACTGTGGAGAGTTGTATGAGGCCAAAAGAGTTGTTTAAATGTTTTAGATATATGAAACGGTTATTGCTAAATCTTGTTATTCACTCGCTTTCCTTAGGTAGAGATAAAACATTTTGTTCAGAAAAATGCACCAGATGAGTAAAATAATTGGTAATGAAATGAAATTGTGGCCTTGTGTTGTGGCTATCAGCCATTAAGCAGCACAAGCAGGCTGGACTATTAGTCTCGTCCTTCACCACAGGCATGCTCCAAGCCGCTGAGTATGTATTTTATTAATTTGAAAAGTGGACCACAGAAATTATGGTTCAATAGTTGTTAACCACTTTAAGCCAATAGAAACTGTACTGCATCCTGAAAAATAGAAATGCAGTCAAACTGTTAATGGGTCAGTGCAAGGAAACTGATGAACATAATAATAGTGGTGGTCCTTTTGCATGGTCTTAAAATATGCTGCTTCTAAGTGTTTTTAAAATGAATGATGTATCCATCCATCCATCCATCCATCGTTTACCGCTTATCCTGTATTCAGGGTCGCGGGGGGCTGGAGACGATCCCAGCTATCATTGGGCGAAGGTAGGGTACACCCTGGACAGGACGCCAGTCTATCGCAGGGCCAACATGTAGAGACAGACAACCATTCACGCTCACATTCACACCTACGGGCAATTTAGAGTCATCAATGAACCTATCCCCATCCTGCATGTCTTTGGACTGTGAGAAGAAGCCAGAGAACCCGGAGAGAACCCACGCTTACACGGGGGAGAACATGCAAACTCCACACAGAAGGAACCCGGGCCGACCCGGGAATCGAACCCGGGTTAACAGAAAAATATATAAAATATTTTTCTAAAATATATAAAATATTTTTCTGTTAGATTTTACACCATTTAGAATCACATGCAAACCTGTTTTCATCGGTTTCTCACCCAGTCAATCTAATCTCACAAGGATTGTTACAGAATTTTGGCAACCTATAATCTTGGCATGCTAATAAAGTTGATGATTTAGGTCATTCCTGAACCCGTCAGATGCTACCTCCCCTCAATATAGTGACTAGAAATGAGTCTTGTGAAAGCTGTTCAATTCCCCAATAAAGCCCCTGAACATCTGAGGTTATGGTATGCATTGATAGAAAATGTGAGAAATTCCCTTGTCTTGCTTGTTATTAGTTTGTAGCTCAGGATTAGACAACATGTTTGACATATGCCAGCTTTTAACAAATGGAGTCACAAGGCGTTGGTTGATCACGATCAATGTATTACCTGAGGGGCAGGAAACAAGGATATACATAGGGAATTAGTTTTTTGTATGTGCAAAATGTCACTTCAACACCTAATTACATTTATTAGATTAGACCCCTCTCACATATAGACATTCTCATTAATACAAGCATCCACATATATCAATACACGCACAACAGTCAGTACTCTTTGGCTGATCAGAGGCTCCTGAGACCACACAAAATCAACTCACAATTTGAACAGAGTTCTGTTCTGAATATGAAATTAAAAGGGTAACGAATTAAGCCAAGGTGTGGGAGGTTAAATTAATAAATAAATGGGTTCATATATATTTATAAATATAGAAATAAAAAGTTGAATCTCGTGTGGTCAGTCTCCATAGACCTAGTGGTCTTTGAAGGCATCATTAGCTGGTTTTATCAGAACATTGACCCTAAAACTAGTACCTGAGGGGCCTGACTGTAGTGGTGCAGGCGTGAGCATACGAGTGTTGGATGGATGAAATAAGACTTTGAAGTGGATTCTCTTTTTGAAGGATTATACATCAGGGATTTTGATTCATGCCTATTTTTTTTTTTTTTGTCCTCTAGGCTATGTGCTTGTGTGGGTGGAAAGAGTTATCATTCACAAAATGATTAATGTATTTATTTCTTTAACTAAAACAATGCTATTTCCTTAACTGAGTGAACAGCTTGGTGCATTTAAATTGGTTTCTCCTTTAAAGACGGAGAGAAAAAAATGCAATGTAACTACTGTTCTAATGGGGGAATATCCCAGACTGAATCCTCACAAGACTCATGTTCATAATATTGATTTTTTTCTTTTACTCAAATAACCAAAAATTTCAGGTCACAAGACAACAAGGATGCCTGAAGCACCTAGAAATGTTGTTTTATTATAGTCTCCAAAGCCTATAAACCAAACCAATTGTCTTTTACTTCCATCTTTCTCTCTTTTTGGATTGTACAGTAAATTGGAAGTATAAATACCTTACAATAATGATGATTATTTCAGTACAGATGGAAATCTCATAACATGATCATTTGGCATGGATTTTCCAAATCCTAGTGTATGTTGTCATGACCTAGTTTAGTGTTTTACTGAATACCCTTTACTTGGTAATCCTAGTCGGCACTCTTTCAGCTTCAATGGCCTATTTCAAGAAATAAAAGGTTTTGTTTTCAAACAGTTCTCTGAGCCATGCCATCAGGACTGTGTATGTTAAAGAGTCTCATGATAACATACTGTAGAAGTAGAAGAACCCCCCCCCCCCACACACACACACACACACACACACACACGCCCACACCCAGTCACAACAAAGAAAATGTACAGTGGATCAAATATATTGACAGACTTTGTGTGAATAGTAGCCTCCATGCATGAGGGGAGATACATTTTCTCACGCAACACCTAATTTCCCTGAATAATTTCCATGACAATGGGGTCTCTGTGTGGTTGTGCATTGTTTTGGTTTACTCAAATAGTGGAGGGGTTATTGTTTCCAATATGTTAATGCTGTTTTTTCCTGCAGGAATACCGTCTTTGAAGTAATCTCTTTGAGTGTGTTTGGTTCAAGTACCATTCTCAGGGGAGGGGGTTGAACTCCGAACATGTAATTTTCATTTTACCACCCTGAGTCTTAATATGTCAGTTCTAACCTTGAGCCGTCAAAACAGATAAATCTTCACCGATTGTATTTTGATTAGATTATCTGTTATATCTGTAACACATGCATGGAACTGCAAGCAAGTAGAAATGCCGCTTGCACGGCAGAGGAAATGCAATATAAGCTGGATGCTAATAACTGCTGGCAGATAGCGATGATAGCAGGGGCAACAATATTCATGGAGCACTGATTTAACAAATTACCCAATTTATTACAGAAAAATGCCGACTACCCTGCTAAATTCCTTAATGGCCCTTTTCACCACGACCTTTCCAGGAACTCAGAAACCGTTTTAGGTACTTGGAACTTTTACACTTCCAGTTTTGGTGCGGGCATAGTACTGAACAACTGATTGGTCAAAGACTATAGATAGAGCGCTTATTTGACCTAGAGCAACAGTGGTCATGGTAATATACACACTAGGACACGGCAGTGGAATTACATTTAATGTTGAAAAAGTTTGAAATGCAGTTATAAAGCCACCTTAAGGACATACAAGGAAGTGAGATGCAGTAAGGGAAAAAAATTAAGCACACACATACACACACATACACATACTTGAAATTGGACAACATACACCACCATTGCAAAGGAAATAAGAAATTATTATTTTCATTGAATGATTTTAGTTTTTTTATATAGTTTTTGTAGAATGTTAATTTTTTGTTAATGTGAGTTGAATACAGATGAGTTTCTGAGGTGGATATTGGCATTGTTGGAAGGCCTGCTCTCTCGAGGCCCCCGTGGGGCCCGGTGTAACCCCAGTGCCTGCACTGTCTATGTATGCCCCTGAGGGAAAAAAAACAATCAGTACTTTATTGCTAGATTTGTGCATTCTTGCCTTTTTGCTGTTTCCAATCCTGCTCCTTTTCAACATCAATTTAAACATCCAAGTCATGCAGTAATTTATTATGAGTGGCAACAGTATTTCTCCGTGTTGTTGTCCAGTGGAAATTTAGATCCAGATTGGATGTAGTTGGACATGATCAACTGCTGCTGGCGTGGGCTTCAACACAGCATCTGCTAATAGCATTTAGAGTATACTGAAATATTTTCAAATATCTCATGGATCTACAGGACCTGGTATGATCCCCAAAATGAATGTTTGACTGAGGTTAAGTAATACGTATAGTGTGAATTGTGCACATATTGTACAGTGTGTGTGTGTGTGTGTGTGTGTATGTAGTGACTCCAGTCTTTGGATCTTGGCAGACATTTGTAAGTTTGAGTCTGTGTTGTCAATGACTGATAGATGAGCTTCTGTTACCGTTCTGCAGGCTCCAGCAAGCAATCTCTGCTTTTTCCTTTGATTAAGGTTCTCTGCAGTATAATTTTGACACCTGCCGCTGTTCTGCACCACTCAACTCTGAAAAGTTCACTAAAATAAGTGTTTTGATCCTAGATATGGCAGCTATTAGGCCTTGAAATCCTTGTCTCTGGCAGTAATCCATAGCTTTGCTTTTGATGGATTTGAAAAGAAGTAATGGAAACGATTTGATTTGTTATATTTAGACATTTCCAAACTGTTTTTTTTGTTTGTGCAACAGAACATATCCCATGGTTCCTTCTCATCATTTTAGTACAGCATAGCAGTTTACCATATTTTGGTAGTAGGAGAATGAATGTAGCAAGAACATTGGATGGGGTCTGATACATATGCTTGATGAATTGATGGGGTAGATATAAATCCAACTATAAGCTGGTTTGAGTGGATTAAGGGACAACCAATTCTAAAACAAAATGCAACTTTAAAATCTTGTAAAGATTGTCCAGTCGATATTATTGAAAACACTGAAATGCGATTACGATCCCATCTCATTTCACCGTCCATTCTGGGCAGCCTGAGAAGAAAAGACACAACAAGCAACACATTTTCTTTCATTGCACTGTTGGATTCACTATAGGAGAGGTATTGAATGCCAATATTTTTTTTGTTTTTACTGCTAACTTAAATAATGAGTGCAACATCTCAGGACTCTGAGCCCATCTTAAGTCTATAAGTTATGATTTCCATTGTTTGAACAAAGCCCCTGACCTTATTTATATGAAGACATATTGGGATATGCACAACTGTGGCTCATTCAGTCTTTCAGCCGAGGCAATGTTATGTCATACGACTTTGCAGAGATTTTTCTCTGAATGCCTTTTTGTTGAATTGCCATTGTTGATGAAATGCATTCCCAAGATGCCATTTCTAATGAATTTGTTTGAAGCTGTTCTTCTTACTGAGGTCAACCGAGGCTTCATAGATTGCCAAACCTTCACGTACTATAAACAAAGCAATCGGAAGCTGCTACCTGCAGCTCGGAGAATCGTTTGACAGCTCAGGTAGTATTTCTTACCCTGTGACGAGGCCTTGGGTCACCCTGTGGGACTGAAAGGTTCTGCTTCATTTTTCTAAAGTGGCTCAATTAACATCTCTTCACATATCTGTCACAGATTCTCCATCACTATTATGGGGCATATAGAGACTTTGTGATAGGTTCACCCTCGTTAAAAAATATGTTTTTAAAAACAATTGGTGCGCTATATTTGGCTATAGTTTGTCAGCGTATAGTTGGCACGAGCACATTCTTTAGCAAAATTCATTTTATGCTATTATTGCACAGTTTTTTCAGCTCAAAGGATTTGGCAATGACCTGCGGTGCAGCAACCAATTATTGAAAATAAATATATATAAATTAATTAAATTACACAAACAGGATGATGCAAAGCTTGTAATTTTAAGATACATATTTCAGTTAACAGTTATAAAAAGTATTACCGTGAATCTAATCACATTAACAGAATCAAAAGTCCTTGACTTTGAAAGATTATCATTATGCGTTCACATGAAAAGTCACATTCTTTATTAAAAACGTTAATTAAAAAAGTTATTAATTGGGTTATACCTTACCCCTTTTAAGCCATATTTAAAGACAAGTTGTTACATATGTGTAGTGCATGGAGCGTTAAGATTATAAAGATAGATGATCAAACTACAGAGATATGAATAGAGTTGAATGGTTGAGTATTGTGAGCGTTTTAAGTCTGCTGCACAGTGGGTGTGTGTAGTTTTATTATACACACAGAAATAACAGCTAAGGACCTCAAAGACAAATACATTTAAACAATACACTGGACTGTATATATATATATATGGAAAGAAAGTGTTACGTAAAGATACAAATAGTACACATAAATAAATAGCCTACTGATGAACGTGGATTGGATGATTATGTACATTTGGAATAATATGTATTCAATATAGAATCAGGGCCATCAGTCATGATGTTGTATTAACTAGTACTATTCTTCTTTGTACCATGGTTTGACATATGTTTAACGATATTTGTGAAGGAAGCAAAGAAGAAACAGAAAAAATCAATACATATTTGGTTTATTGCATTTAGAGCTAAATGCTTTTTGTCTGATGTGATGAGGTGATGTTCATCAACTTGAACCACTCTGCCCCTTGTTTAGTTTACCCATGTTTAAGCAACTGATTCTGACAAGTGCATAATGGGCTCACAGGTATTTACTCTCCCTACAGACACACACATTGCTTGGTGCACATTGAGGGGAATATTATTGATACACATTTCTGCTTATAGCATAGTAAATGTCATGACAATTTCACTTTTAATTATCCTTGTTCAGTTTACCTTATCAGTTCTGTCATGCAATCATCTGAGCACCAGTCAGTGGACTCAAAGTCAAACAAACTCACCAAAGCTTATGTTCAAATGTTTTCCTTTTTGAGTCCACAGTAAAGTCGAGGTCTATCTTACCTGATAGGGACTGAGCTTTTAGCAAAAGGTTGGCGTGTAGCCAGTGTTCCAATTGCGTACGTGCGTGCACACACATGAGGTGGAACAACACAGCCAAACAAGACATCCCCCTGTCTGCCAGCTAAGTTGGTTAATAGTGGCAATTGAAAAAAGCAAGTAATGATGAGTTAAAGGTGAGTTGAAGTTTATCCTGAATAAATAAAGTAAATAATAATTATAGTAGTGTAAGTACAGTTGGCCATGAAGTTGGAATAATTTGCAAATGTCTTGTCTTTTATTGCACCAAACAAATGTTATGCATGAATGAATTTCACCTGGGTAATTGTGACACATAATGTAATCATTGCACCTGGTCAAAAGTGATTACTGATGCATTTAAATAGGAATAAACAGGATTGTGTCTGAAAACAAAATATTCCAACTTTATGGCCAACAGTGAATTTACAGTAGTCTATACGTATAAATGTTAGGTACTAATAACAGTGGCTGCATACTGAAACGTTTCAGGAACTCTATGGTTCAGAATCTTATCAAGTCTGTCATCGACTGATTCTGGTCCCCGCAGGGTGAACATCCATCCATATAGTGTGGGAAGTCTCCATAGAACAAAGCCATAGTCCATCCACGGTGACACTTTCTAGATTTCTACCCATCTGCACTAAGAGACAACTGGTGTACACATTGGTACAACATTATGTTTGAGTGTTGTACTCGAAGGAACTCATATATAAGGAACATGATGTTTGGTTGGCCATACCAGCAAAGTTTCTCCATTTGGTTAAGAAGGAAATTAGTTATAAGTTTATCTGACACTTTATGCACAGACCTATGCATATATTAATTGACAGGAAGGTGAATAGCTTTTTTTCCCTTCACTGTAGTCATCAATTTTCATTTTCAAGGACAATCATTGTCAAATAAAAAAAATATCACATTTTTGTTTGCCCTGGGTAAAATATTTTGGCAGAGTTGCCCTTGTCTAAACATGTCTTTTGTGATGTGTGATGTTTAATAAACTTTAAAACTGAAAAGGTTATAAAAATGAAAATGTCACCTTAACCAGTGATCAATTTATATTTTGAATGCAGATGAAAAGGGATTTACAGGACGTGCTTATAATTGATTAAACATATTGATTTTTATTGATGACAGCCATCTACTAATGCAGCAGAAATAGCCCACACTTTTCCAAAGTAAGATGTTTAAACAATCAGATAGCTTTCATTCATCTCAGACTAATGACGTAACTGTCTGTAACTTTTAATGTCTTACTAACTCCAGCCGTAAGATTCCAACATTTGTCTCATTTAAGGACCACTTGAGCTATATTTCATCCATTCAGGCATATTGTTAGTTGGATATGAGTTCGGAAATCAATTTGGTTGTTTCTGCCTTTTGGTGAGACTGCAAGCATTAATAATTGTCAGTGCTTCAATTATTTCAGTTAAATGGGGCAGAGTTTAACACAGTTTAACATAATGTATTCTCTCTAACTCATCATCAATAAGCAAATATGACAGAGATATGAGGAACACAAATCCACACTGCCTCCTTTCTCGTGTCTTTTTGTTTGTGTTGAGAAATCACAAGCCGTCAAAAGCTATCTTCATGCCCATATACCTCAAATAATGTCAGCAATGGACTGAATGTTGTCCAATGACTCTACAAGTGTTTGAACAGCCAGAACACAATCAAAGAAAGCACATTCTGCAGGCCCAGGAACAGTGTTTATTTATATGTTTCTTAATCTATTTATCTAACCTTTATTTTTCCTAGATAGTCCCTTGAGATTAAAACTCTTGTTTCCTTCCTGGCAAGGACGGCAGTATAACAGTTTCACACATTGAAGCGCAATAACAGATTTGCGCTTCAGACAAAAAAACAGCAAAATGTTTAAAACAGCATAAGACATAACTTAGCAAATTGCCTGAAACAATGATTCAGCAGTGTAGTTCAGTAAAGAAACACTTAATTAGGTGTTTAAATAGTCCTTAATCCTGTTTTTAGAGTATTGCAAAAATCATTTTGACATGGAATTAGTCTAAAAAAAGGGGGTACTGTAGAGTGGAAGGTTGATATTACTCTGTGGGGTTTTCACTACAAATTATCACATTAATCATACTAATTTGATCAATAATTTATAAGAATATTGAATAGTTAAGCTTTAAAGTACCTTTGGACCACAAGTGTAGAGCCATGTTCCAGCCTTGTCACAAGGATACACTTCCAAGCCTCAGGGGTGATGTGATGCACATTTCCATTTGGTAATAGTTTGGTGGCGGTAATGTGCTGTGAAAGGCAGCGGTGCACGAGTGTAAAAAAATGAAGTAGAAGAACACAAATTTATGTAAACAATACAAGAATGCCTCTGAGGTAAACATGCAGGCAGATACTGGACTCAACTGGTTATTTACAATGACAATTTTTAGATTTTGTGTGTGTGTGTGTGTGTATGTGTGTGCATGCGTGTGTTTACACAGGTGTCAAAAGGTACCCGATCCATTATAAGTTATTGTTACATCACTAGATTGTTCAAATGCATCTTTGAGATTCACAGTGAGATCGCGTCTGTTCTGGACTGCTGGTTGATTGTTTGATCACCTTTGAAATATGATTGGATGCGGCCTCAAGCTACAACATATTCAATAAATGTCAGCCCCCAGAGAGCCAGTGTACAGTTTGGACCCTCAGGCAAGGGGCCTTGCAACTCCATAGATTAAGCTGAAGACCTAAAGGCACCCCCCCCCCCACAGACACACACACACACAAACACACACACTGATGAGCCCCCAGGCTCCTACTTCTCCTTCCACTGGCAGCATGTTGTATGCAGTCAGAATCTGAATGCTCATTGCGATAGCAATAATTGTCTTACTTTCCATTACAGTGACTAAATCGTGTTTCTTCACTGCTCACGTTCATCTGTTCCAGCCAGTAAATAACGACAAATGGTGCTCAAGTTGTTTGGTGTGAAATAGCTGTAACAGAGCTTCAGGGGAGCTTATCTGAAACCACTAACTTGGTATTACCATCCATGACTTAACACTGCAGTGTATCATTGCCCTCCACGGTTGTTCTTCACTTTCACCTGTGACCACAGGGTGCAGTTTAAATGTGCATTGTTGAACCTGTAACTACACCCGATGGGGATGGCACAATGTAATGAAACATCTCGGAGTACACCTCTACATCACTGGTGATGTAGAGGTGAAAAGTTAAACCACCCGAGGTCAGCAAAATCAAGGTTTACAGGGAGCACTCAGTTACTTTTTAAAGAAAGAAGGCGCTTGCATAACACGATGATCGCAAAAAACTCAGAAAATGTAGCCCACTCCTCACTCCATCTCACTGTGATAATTGTTGCATATAGCCTTGAGGTAATAATGGCACGATGGCAGTGACATGTATAATGTATGATGTCCTGGGTGTTTTTGCTTTCAGAAAATGTAAAGACTTGTTAATGCTGTTTTGTGCCTTTTGGATAAGTTTAGGACTACTACTGTTTGCTCTGCATTTTTTTCTTTCATACCATTTTATTCTTGGACAGCAAACATTATTGTTTTGATAATGATATTAGATATGGCAGTGGTGAGCACTACTAATAAACATTTAGTGTTTCAAGTTGCCAACTGTTGGCAACTTTTCAAATCATTAGATGCTTGAAGTTCACAGTACATATTGCCTCAAGCTACCAATTGTTATTATTATTTATAAATATTATTATCATTTCAATTATTTTTTTTTTTTTTGGGGGGGGGGGTAGTCTGTTGAGATGTTACATATTATTGACTTGATATATTCATGAAACAAAGAGGGATAGAGAGGAGCAATTGCACAGAAATCCTTGATTTGAATCTTTTGTACACAGTGGTCATCATAACATGTTCTAACAAATAATTATGATAACCCTCCTTGTAATCAAGGATTTACACATTTATAAAAAAAAAATATATTGTACTTTTGGGTATGTTAAAAAAAAACTGTTTGATTACAGAGATCACAGGTTCTCAAGAATTCTGTCAACAAGGTCTTGATTGCAGTGTAGTGAAATTCCTACCTCCTATTGACTCAAGAAAATTGATTCAGGTGTTGGGCAAAAGAGTAAAAGAATAAATAAATAAAAAAAATGAAAAAGCAAAGCAAAGAAGATTACTTACCTCACGTAACTTTCTTAAGTACTGAAAGATTGCTTTTCTTTCATGCCTAGTAACTCTCATTACATACCACCCAGGGGGTGAAAAATCAATTTGTGAAGCTTAAACACAAATGCAGCTTTTTTTGTGTTCACCATTGACTTAATAAATAAAATAAATAGAAATAATCTAAATCCCTCTAATGTCATGTGGACAGTAAATCAATCATTTATTCTTTGTCCTCAGTGAATAATAAATAATAAAATCTTTGAACCTTTATTCTCACACATTTTTCTCGCACTATTGTTTTTAACAACATACACATTCAATACTGTATCTTCCCAGTTATTAGAGAAATATCCCAACTGTAATAGATAGGTGGGTCATGGCAACTCTGATTTGGGACTTAAATCGAAATACAGGGACCAAATGTGATGCCTCTGTACTTTTATATCTGAAGTGAACATGTAGTCGTTTTTATGTGTATTGTTTATGCTTTAACAGATGTGGTTACATACCCCATGTGTCTCCAAGCTACAAACACACAAGCACATCGAAAGAACGTGCAGCAGACAGAGAACAGTGGTAGCCCCTACCAACAAATCCCTATCATTGAAAGGCAAGTGAACTGTAATGAATGTCTAGACTAGGCTAAGAAGGTAATTATTATGAGTTGATGCAAAAAGATATGCATCAGAGAAGAAGCAATTAATAGTGTTGTGTGTTGTGGCATTTTGGCCAAACAACATTTTCTAATTTTGGCTGGTAAGTTGATGTTGCTTCTTTACAATCTTACCAACATGTCCGAGCATTTCTTCCTTTATAAAATGTTTTTTTGTACCAACGATTTTTAAAAACAGGAGGCGTCTTAATTAACTACATTTTCAGAGATGTCCACTGGATCTCTGGATATTTTGCACACCACTAGCACCATAAGCATTTGGTGAATGTCCTATGTGACATTTATATTTTTTTGTTGGATTTTGTTTTATTCCTCAGGCTCTTAGTAAATTGTTTTGTTCTCCCATTTCTGAAACCTCAGTCATTGCTCTTGTTATAACTGATGATAGTAAATAATTGATCCATATGTTTATGGCCTAGTCTGTGATTCATATCTATTGTATTCTTTTATGGATCCGGTTCTAATAATACATTGGTGATATAATACAAAAAGTCTTTAATAAAACAGCTCTGATGAATTTAAACATTATATTAATACAATGCATTTTCAAGAATCAGGTTACTTGTGATTTGGTTTAAGACATGTTTTGAAAGCATGCAGTTTGTCATTCATGACTTGAAGAGGATTATATTCTTAAAGCTATGTTTCCTTTAGTAAACATGATGATATTTTTTGTGGGCCGAGTGTAGGTGGAGGCAGATTAATTCTCTAAAAATGTTAGTTACTGCTGGTTAGCTATTTTTGTTGGGTTGTTATTTTAACAGTGGCTTAAGAAAATATGATTTTTTTTAAATATGCAGTCACGCATTCTCCGGGACCGGTAGTGTTAATCAAGAAAGTTAACATTCAGGACCATATTAGCCAACCCTTACACTTGTGGCAGACTGCAACACACTACTACACATAGGACCATTTTAAGCCAAGAATCACAGTTAATATTAAATCTCTGTGATATCCATTCTTGTAGCCGACCACGCTTCTCTGAGGTGGTCCGTGTTTGCCTCCAGTCCTTCCTTTGCCTCCAGATAACACCTTGATGTAATTATGTCAGCTGTAAAGAGTCTGTTATCCTGATGATTATGTATTGGATCTTGTCTTGAGTTGTCCTATCATCTATCGAATGAAACTATTCACAATGCTTGTGTATTTCTCCCTACTCTTTTTTCCTATTTTCTTTTTGCATCATTTGATAAAAACTGGATATGTCTAATCTAAAATTAAATTTCAGCTAACATGTAATCCTACAGTCTAACATTTAGGAGAACATTAACATAAAATGTAACTGAATCCAAGAACGTTCTCTATGATTCTGATGCTTAACCAAATCCCACAGACACACCTGTCCATCACAATAAAACTCCAGCACTGACTTTGTCTTAAAACATATCTGCTAGCCTTCTTTTCTACTTTCTGTATTGTCTTCATCTCTCTTCTTTCTATCTCTGTTCCATTTCTATCCCTGACCTACTGCACCGTCTCTCTTCTTTTTTCCATTCCCTTATTCTCTGTTCCTTGTGCTGTCTACTTGCCTCATTCAGACTGACGTCTGCATCTCTAATAACTGCTGAAGGATGGTCACAGTTTTCTTTTCTTCTTGACTCGTATCTACCTCTGAGAGATGCTTGGTCCCACCACTGGGAGATGAATGAAGAATCAAATGCAATAAAGTTTGTATTTCCCGACATTCTCTCAACAGAGGAGCCATGTATTTAGGGAAAAAAAGTCACTAAGAATTGACCTTGTATTGCTTGTCAGGAGGGTTGGGTTGGGTTTCAGAGTTTCTTAATTTTGCCATCAAACAGTCATGTGCATGGATAAAAAAGAAAAGAAAAAAAAAACATTTAAATGAAGAGAAAGTATCAGTTGGTTGAGAAGCATTTGTACAGCACATTGTTGTTTGAACACTGGCCATTTGAGAATATATACGGTAGATGTTCCCCCCTTCTGATGTGCGGTTTTATGTGATCACTTTCAAGTCTGTGTGATGTTCATTCATAGCGAAGAGTCTTAAACTAGTATTTTATGTTTTTAACAGTACTATTAACAGACGGAACAGGCTATGGTTAACACCATCGACGTGTGTTTTTCCTGTAAAACTGATAGAAAATCTGTCTGTGTGTGCTGATCTGTAGGTCAACCATCAACATAGCTGTGTGTAGGCGAATGCCAAACATATGGCACGTATACCGTTTCAATTGTACACGGTGAGATGTTAAATCGATTGAAGTTGCATTAATGGAATGTCACAGCTGAGAAAGTTAATGTTTGTATATCAACGTCAAAAACCTTTCTAGAGCGGGACATCGGTCGGCTTTGATGCTTTGCTGAAGTCATGGTGCAGATGGCAACGTTAAAGATCTTTTTATATCATTATGAAACCTGTTTAAATATACCGGTAGTCAGTTCACTATGATACTGTGGCTGGAACTATGGCCACAGTCTAGATAATACATGAGAAATAATACATGTCCTACTACTCTGATGTAATTTTCTCTTGTCTCATATGACCTACCAGTCTCGGTCCCAACTCGTCAAATACCCAACGTTTGGTCAGTGCCCCGTGGCGCCTGATTCTGATGCACCAAGCTTTCAACTAAGCCCAATGTAAACCCACTCACATCATTGTTAGATGGTCGGCGCTACTGTGGCGTATAAAGAGCCAGATATTCCACACAGGGCAGGTGGAAGGGGAGAGGAACGGGTAAAAAAATGCAAGACTTTCATCCAGGAGACCACTGTTTGTGCAAAACTAAAATCTACATTCATATTTTATCACTTCAGTCATTGAGTTATGAGTCACCCTGTGAGTCGTCGGTCAAGTTAACATCAACATTTGGAGTGAGATTGGTTGTCTCAGACCATTTCCCATTTCTGATAAATAAATACATATAGGCAGTTCAATATACTCTAGAAGCTCCACAGGAAAGCGAAGTCTAGTTTTGGTCACTCTAAGTCCAGATGAAGGTCTTGTGTTTTTTCCCAAGCTCAAAGCTTTTAATTGCCCTGTTTGAAAGACTGAGGCTAACATAATGTTATTGGCTTTCGTTGCTTCTAAATTATGTTTTTTTAGAATGCAGTTGAAGTTATTCAAATTCGACTTTTATGCTATTGAAGTGAAAGAGATTATTAAGCATTTTATCTCTGTGCAGCCCTCATCCTTTTCTACCAGCTTAGTCACAAGGGCTGCTAGTTCTTGTTCTATAATTCTTGGATTTCTATGAATAATGGAGGAAACTTGCATCCTGCACTCCTGAAGCCCAAGGTTCCCAATTAGAAGCATGGATTGGTGCCAGAGCACATGTTTCTCCACTGTATTTGTTGGCACTTTTGAGATATACCCTCCTGAAGAATTAATGAAACCAGCAAACAAAGCAGCGCTTGCCACAGATATTTCATGCTGCCTTCACGAATTTGCCACTGAGATTGTCACATAGCAGGCCTGTGTGCTGCTGTTTTTTTAAATGGCTGAGGGAGCACTAACACATTGCCTTTGTAACTGTTGTGTTGTGTGATGGAGCTAAGTGAATTACTTTATACTGTGTGTCATCCACAGAAACGAGATGATTGGACACAGGGCAACGGTCACTGTCACCACAGTCAAGTTTTGTAGAAGCAAAAATCAGCAAATCACAGCATCCTTTTTCAAGGCAGCCAAAATTCTACTTCATTCAACAATTTTTGAAAGGGAGTTACATTCAATGCAGATGATTGCATATCATCCATTTATTTTACTGAGCTTCACTTTGTGAACAGCCTTTGCCTGGCAAAAAAATGAGCCCTCAGAAATGTACTGTAGATTTAGACTGAGTTTAGCAAGGTCTTGTTCATTTTATATTTATATAACATGGCCACTTTGTTGAAGAATTAAAGCATGGCTCCGTTGGCTTGCTAGTAAGTATGTTTTCCCGAGAATGTGGACTCCCATGGAGCACAGCAGCTACCTCTCAGACACAGTGTGACAAAACTTTCGAGAAGAAATTGGATTTTTGGCAAGTGTTCATAATACCACCTGCCAGAAAGTATCCTCTGTTTTGCAGTTCACATCCTTGTGGCAATATTTGAGGTTTCTGCATTGCATTTTTTTCCTTTATTTTGTTTGTGCATATTACATGATACCTCCTGTTGTTTGGCTCAGTAAAACATGACCATTAAAAGCATTTGTGTGTTTAAATGCCTGAAGGAGATTAATAATTAAAATCTTCACATCATTCATTAACAATTGAAAAAAGAAAACAAATTGGGTTACAAAACAACTTAGGAGCTGCAAATAGGTATGAATATATTTTAAAAGCAACTATCTCCGCTTAATTATGTTTTAATCAGGCAACTATATTAAATTATGTGTTTTTATTATACATATGATATTACATTATATTTCACATGATTCTGTTTTCGAGGAAACTGTATACAATTTGGATTTTTGTCCACTACATAATCATTGTATTTTTATTATTACAACAACAACAACTAGTATGGTTTGTGGTTTCGTTAAAGTTATTGCTCATTTCTCACCCAGAAATAGTTGCATGAATGTAATTTGTAAGAGGCTGGGGATGTTGGAGATGTAAGCATATGCAAGCAAATACACACACACACACACACACACACACACACACACACATATATGCACATACACTCACATAGTCTCTACAAAGTCAATAAGACAATTAATATGCCCTTTGAGACACACAAACTGGGAGGGAGAGAAAATGCTGACACACCTATACACTCCTCTACAATGCTCTTCCAATATAATTATAATGTAAGAAGTCATTGGACACATTGTTAAACTTTACCATAGTAAAACATGTTATCTTATCTGCCTCAAGATGATCAAGATCTGCTTCCCAATTGTCAAAATTTCCATGTCATTAAAAACTAATGGGAAAAAGACCACTGATTATCAAATTCGAGATGTGTTATATTGTTTAATCAACTCCCCTCCTTATAATTCTAGCTGATATGCTTGCTTGCATTGATATGATACATTTTTTTACACTAGAAATTTACAAATTGTGGTTTTGGCTTCCAAATTATACCGAGTGGTCACGTAGCTATAAAGCCAGGAGGCTTGTGCATTGGCTCACGTTTGAGTGTTTGAGCATGTTCAATATGCCTCCATCTCCATCCATGTAAAGGCTGTTCAGTGCCCTTGGACCCTCTGACAGAGGTCAGCTATCGCAGGTCTCTCTCTTCCTCTGTTTCACTCTCTCATATTCTCTCACTGGCTGTCTCGTTTACAGACCTGCACTCACCCGGCAACCAATGGAAAATAACTGCCGTCGCCTTTGTAGGTCGGGCGAATTACACAACGTGTCATGTTGGTCGTGTAGCAGGTAGCAGGGCCCATGGGAGATTTAGTGGCTTTAATTACATTTCTCTTGCTGGCCGTTGAGGAGAAAGGAATTAAATGGGACTGTTTTCTTAATCAGCTCTCGCTCGGTGGGTAACCACCCTAGCTTTCCAAATGAAAAAGTGCATTGAAGCGTAAACTCTACACTGCATCCAGTCATGCTTATGTGGTAAACAATAGTGCACGCATGTGTGTGTGTGTGTGTGTGTGTGTGTATGTGTGTGTGTGTGTGTGTGTGTGTGCCTGTGTACAGAGTGAGCTTTGAGAATGGACATTTATTGCCATTTCCATGGTCTGCTCAGTGTAGGCTGCACTTTATCTGTAGAGTTGGATGGAAATATGTTTCCATTGATTGCTGTCCTTGGAAAGTGAACAGATGCTGGCGTTGGTGTTGAAATAGTCTCAGCATGAGGAACATGAACCTTTTGTGTAAGCAGATAGATCTCATACTGCAGGGCTCGGCTGGGCTAAGAATGGCTTTAGGAAATGGAATGCATGATTCATTGGATGTATAAAGCTTATTACAGAAATTCAATAGATAATTGTAACAGTGAGAATGCCAAGCCAATAAAGAATTGTTCAGTCAAGCTGTTTCCTTTTATTTTTTTACCCTCAGCCCTTTACTGTGTTTTTCTCAATTTCTCATATGCTGCCGTTGCTCACTAGCTCACCTTTCGCATCTCGTGCTTCCCTACATTGTTCTTTAGTCTTTCTCCTTTTTTTTTCTTTTGTTCCATTTTTTTTCCATTTCCAATTTCCATTTTACCCTTTCCTTGGCTTCAGCATCCATTTTTCCTCTGCATGCACTCCAAGATGGTCGAGCTGCAGCTGTGAATTTACTGCCCCATCAGGTGCTTCTAATGTATAAAGTAGAGCATATAATGGTTATTGAACAGGAGAGAGTTATGGTGCGTGGTATTTATATCCTTGGCCCCTGAGTCCGATAACATGATATTGAGATTGAGCTGCCCGCCAAGTGCAAGGTGATTCGAGGAATGCAGGACAATCTGCACAAGCAGTGGAGAGCAGAACAGGGAGTGGGGATCCTATAAATGAAATAGGGCCAGTGGTGTGGTATAAGATAAGAAAGTCTAAAGGTAAGGCACGGTATTAATCCTGATGTATTATGACACGGTAATATCAGA
Organism: Chelidonichthys spinosus; assembly: GCA_029853015.1. Lineage (NCBI taxonomy): Eukaryota > Metazoa > Chordata > Actinopteri > Perciformes > Triglidae > Chelidonichthys > Chelidonichthys spinosus. The sequence continues at coordinate 12,438,179 of CM056821.1, read as the reverse complement.
GGTCAAGAAAGATGTGAGGGGTGAACTTGTGACCTTTAATCTAAAGATGGTGTTGAGGTTGAATTTCATGAGGCCTGACCTTGTTCCCCAGAGTAGAAGGGGCAAAGAAGCCAATAAAAGTTAAACCTCTCGAGGGGCTAAGCCAGAGATGGACATTTTTGTGTGTTCATGATCGCATGTGTGTGTGTGTGTGTGTGTGTGTGTGTGTGTGTGTTTTGTGTGTCCAATAGCAGCAGAGGTGCGTTTGTAAACACTAGAGAGAAACCTGAGAGGCTGATGAGCTTGTGTTCAGCGCTGACACTAAGAGAGGGGTGCCACAGTCTGGATCAATAGCACAAAGTGTTGGTAAGAGACACAAACAGAGAGCAATGTACAAAGAGCAACAGAGTGGCAGGAAGTTAAAAACAGCTGTATGATAAATTATTGCAGAAGGTGATCGGGTCACAGAGGAGGAAAAGAAACAATCAGACTACAACCAATTCTCATTCCCAACTTGTCGCACACAGACACTTGGTCAAGACCCCTAGGCGTCACTTATGTTTATGCAACAAAACATATTGGTTACGTTTCCTGAAAGCTGATGGTTTGGGTTCAAATAACTTTGTTTGTTATGAAACAAACAAACATAGTAACACAACTCTGGGTTTTGACGCTGGACATAACCAGCAGCCTCTTGAGGGAAAGTCCTTTGATTTTTTTTACCCACCCATTCACAACAACCTTCTGGACTTTGTCACTCTTCATACTGCATCACCTGATTTCTGACTGAAGGCTCCGTTTCTAAAAAAAAAAAAAAAAAATGCTCTTGCATAGCTGTTCTGCAAAGAGCTGCCATTTGTTTCAAAGCTGCTGCTAATGCAGAATATGCAAACAACATTTATATATATATATATATATATATATATATATATATATATATATATATATAAGAGCTGGTTGGCTTGATTCTGGGCTGTAATTCTCACAAACACATAATTTTAGATTGCCAAGCTCACAGAGCGATGTGTCAGTAGTGTTTATCACTGGACAGAGGAATATTTACTTCACAATATCTTCAGAATGATAAATCCACTCTTCCAGAAGAAAAATATGTCTACAGAAGATGGTCATGCTGAAACAACCATTATGGTAGCTTGTAGCCAAACAGTGATGCATGGCATAAGCTAGTCACAAGTGAGCCAAGAAAACAGGAAGACCTTGTATGAATTATTTTGAAACATGGTTTGTCAGTGTTTTTTTATTTTCCCTGTGGGTTTTTTTTTATGTAATATGCATGCGTGTTTGGACAGTAGTCGTTTCATCAATGGGAATGGATTCAGGATCGCTTAGGCAGAGCCCGGTTTTAATAATCCCTTGGTCAGTTATAACCTCTAAAAAATGAGAACGCCTCCACTCCTGAAGAGATTTTACAACGCTTTCTGTTGTTTGTACACAACTGGATTAGGCAGCATGGATGCATATGTTTGCTTGTTTCACAATTTGTTTTTGTTTCATCCCTGCTACAACCTCAGGTTGACCTCTTGTGCTTACCGCCTTTCCTTCATAAACTCTTGCCCTTTTCAATCCTTTCAGCCATGCAGCGAGAGTTGACCCAATCAGCCAAGCAAAAATATCATCAAATATGCGTCTGGGTATCACCAGCACACCATTTATGGTAATACATTGTATTTACCATTTCCCATGTGGTGTTTCTTTTTTGCCTTTTTAGCATTTTATTTTTTTATTTTATTTTGTGCAAATACTAGATATTTTCCACCATGCTGATGTGTATTCAGCATTACTGTAACTGTACACTAGGCCAGTCAATCTAGCCCAAAAAGACAAAAAAAAAATTGCAACAGAAACGGTTCATAGTTTTAATTGGTCCTAACACCTCCCTGAATCATATACTAAATGTCTTAAGGTGTAGATGGAGTGGAACATATATATTTTCTAGGTTAAAGGGCAAAGTTGTGCCCAACACTCTAAGTCAATTGAGTAGAATAGGGAAAACAATTTAAATTAACAGCTATCACTATGAAACTTCTCCAGTTGATTAGTGACATCATCAAAGAAAACGTTTATTACAAGATTTTGAGATTTTATGTTTATAAATGCAAATTAGGAATTTGCATATAAAAACAGTCATAGGAAACAGCAGGTTTCCTATGGATGGGAAACCTGCTGTCACCAGAGGATTTCAGGAGGATACAACACTCATGCCGCATTCCTATCACTATGACCAGGACCCTGCACCTCAATCTCTGTTTGAGCTTGTGTGCCGCAAGTGCAAGTCTGGTTGCAGCACAATGCGCTGCAAATGCCGTCGCCAAAGCCTTGACTGCTTCCTGGCTTGCACAGAGCGCAGAGGCATATGTGCAAATATGTCAGGAAACAAGGCTTGAACATTTTTTCTTGTAAAATACCTTCTATTTTCCATTGAACTTTTTTGTTGTTAAAATACCTCCTATTTTGTACATTAAATTGCCTACTGGGCTTTCTCTTCTGCATCTGTCTCTTGAGTTCTGTTTTTGGGTACATGTTGTCTATTTACAGATTTGTTTGTTTTTGTTTTCACTACAGTGTTTAACCCACATAGAGAACTTTCCGTCTTGTCATACTTTTGTGTATTGCCCTATAAAATTGTCATTTTTTACAGTATCATCAAGTTATACACATCCCTAGAATCAGCACAACCTCAGCTATATGTATCACTCAATACATATTTCTATACACTATAATAGGGGATTTTAGCACATAAATTTAAAAATATTATCCAATTTTTAGATTGTGTTTTGTTATACGCAGATTATGGTATATTTTATGAAAAAAAATCCTAATTTGCATATATAAACATAAAATCTCAAAATCTTATAATACATTTTTTCTTTGGTATGATGTCACTAATCAACGGGAGAAGTTTCATTGTGATAGCTGTTAATTTAAAAAAATGTCCCCCATTCTTCTCAATTGACTTAGAGTGTGTTGCCCTTTAACCTAGAAAATATATATGTTTCACTCCATCTAGGCCTAAAGACTTTTAGTATATGATTTGGGGGGGTATTAGGACCAATAAAAACTATGAACCGTTTCTGTTTTTTTGGGGGCTAGATTGACTGGCCTACACCACTGGCGTTTTGGCTCCACGGAAATGAAATTCATTATGGTTTGGAATGGATGGAACAATTCACTCTGTGATCTAATGCTTTCACTCATTTGAAGTCATGTTAAAGTTGGTGGCTAAGCCCCAGCTTTAGGCCCCTGAGGTGCTGTACCACGGGTAGAATAATTGGCACACTTTTACCTTGTTTGATAAATGAAAGTCCAAGTCGTTTTTGCAATTAAAACCATTGGTTGCCTTTATTTCTTTCCATTCTTTGTAGTTTCTCCTTATTAACTGTGGCTTGTATATGAGTAGTGGGTAGTGGTGTGGCACTCCTATAGTGTGTGTGTGTGTGTGTGTGTGTGTGTGTGTGTGGTGCGTGTGTGTGTGTGTGTGTGTGTGTGTGTGTGTGTGTCCATGGTCTAAACTGTATGTGCTTCCGGGTAGCACCCGAGGCACCCAAGATCAGTTCCTATTTATGCCGAGAGCACTAATTGGCTCTAACAGTGGGGATACTAAAAGCACCGCTATATCCCCTTGCCAAAAGACTACAAAGATCTGCATCTAGTAGCTAAAAAATGTTAAAATATTAATGCTTTTCTGTTATACTGCCATTGTCATTTCAACCACATGAATTTGTATGACACTAGAATTACCATTATATTGTATCGCCTGCACTGACCTCATCAGAGTGCGGGCAAGCATAAAGTTCTGAGTCCAATTTGTATAACAACTCCTATTAGTTGTCCGAACTACAGTCGGGTCAAACGATGGCATCAGTAATCGTCCGGACTGCCTGATAACCGTAAGCGAGTGGGGCGAGTTAGGAGGGCATGAAGCTGTGTTTACATCATTGTGTGGCTGAGGTGACTCCACATGCCCACTGATCACAACTGCTACAACACTCTTTTACATCTCCACTAGAAAAGCACTCGTTAAAAAGTTTCACCGCTTAGCATAACACGCTCAAGTTCTCTGCTTTCTCATGCATTTGGCTTCCACTTGTGCTCCGTCCCACTTGTTCTTCTGCCGTCCAAGTGAACACAGTGTGTATTCCTGAATTAGGCATGGTAGAGCTCGGTTGACCGCGGAGGCCGTTTTCGAGATGCGAGGCAGTGGACAATTATCACCACTTTTGAAACAACAAACAACTTCAGCTTGTCAGCATCCTGACCTATGTGCGTCTGCGATGCTGCCACCCGAGCATTACTAGAAAAGATCCTCCTACGGATTCCAGGCTCAGTCAGACCTGAATCTCATCCTTTTTGCTTGACAATAAGATATTTTCCATTGGAGGATCCCTGTAGAAAAGTGTGTACGTGACTGCCCACCTGCACTAAAGTGGGAAGCATCAGGTGATTTTGAGGTTAGTCTGGTTTGGAAGCAGATTTGCACTGAGATTCGGGGTGTGTAATGTGCGTTGTCACAACCTGCTGTGAAGCCTCAAGGAGACAAGCTTATCCTGGTTCCCGTAAGCCCCCTTAGACAGAAATCAATACCGTGTCTTCCTTCACAATGCTGACCCAAATTAAATAGAAAATCCATACAGATGTAAAACGGAGGAAAACAAAAACAACCAAATGAAGGAATTGATTGCAGAGAATATATACGGCTGGACATATGATGGCAAAACACCATTATGGCCATCGATATATATGAACGAGTTCAATCTCTCTGAGGTCAGCTCAATGATTATAGACAGATATAATTATGATTTGTGACCGTAATGTTGAAGAGCGAGAGTGGTTAACTTACACAGAACTAAAGCAACTGCAGATTATAAACCTAAAAGAGGTTGAGAAAATACATTAAGGAAGAGTTTATGCAACATTTTTTTCTAAAGTTTTTTTCTAACCCTTTGTTTTCATGTCATTTCATACGATGTACCAGACAGGGTTGCAAAAAGCATTTGATTTGGTCAACTGTCTGTTCCTGACCAAAGGACAGAGTGTTTCAAAGGCAGGAGTTTTACCATTGTGAACTGTTTGTTTGTTCACCAACATGTCATTATTTCCAACAAGACAAATAATTACTTACTTACTGTATGTAACTCAGAGAGCAAAACAGTTGGAAACCATTCCACAGCGTATAGGCTCCTTCAACTCTTTGTTAGAAACATCTCCCTCTGTGGACTTCAGATGAGGGCTTTGAATTATCCATTATGAGGTCACAAAAAATGCTGCATGAGTGACCTATGTTCCACTATTGTAATGATTTTGCCTCAAAGCCCCCTAAAACTAATCTATGCCACACAATGGGTGATTTGTTGCACATTAGAAATAACTTAGATTTGTGTTTTCTGATTTGTGATTAAATGACTCATGAAAAACAAGAGAAATCATTAATTGCTTGTAAAATAAAGAATGTGAATACAAGTTTATTGTTCCCTTCCATCTTTTTGATATCAATTAGCAAATGGTTGATTTGTCAGTAGTGTCACTGAAAGACTGGGAAATAATGTGCATGATTTGTTCGCTGAAGAAAAAAAGAAATAAAATATAAAACTGATATATATAAATATATATATATATATATATATATATATATATATATATATATATATATAAATATATATATATATATATATATATATATATATTGATCTTGACTTCCTTGTTCAGAAATGGCTAAATGGGAAAACCAGGGAGTTCGGGTGTTCAAAGGAAACACCCTCAATTACCATGAGATCAGACACTTAATTAACATGCTGATGTAGGTAAGATTAAGGTCTACTCCATCTTAAGGGAACCACATATAAAGGCCAGTCTTGTGCCACGTGCCATTTTCTCTCTTTTCCTGGTAGAAAAGACTTTCCATGACTGAGAACACATTTTTGTGTAAAAAACAAACCAAGAAAAAAGCTGTTTCCGAATCATCTAAGTTTTGGATCTAGGCTGTAACTCACTGAAGATGAAGCACTCATTTGAATTATGGCACCTATTTAAAGTAAAAAGCCACACATACAGGAATGATACAGACTGCTTCTGATGTCAGAGTGGATCAATTTAGTCACTAACACACTAGAAAGGAGGCTCTTCAGGGAAACGGGGGGGTTTCGACAGGCATGGCTCAACCCATTCTTGGCATGTCATAAAAATCCAGCATCTTCATGAGACACTCAAAACTATCCTTGAATCTCTGACAGAATGAGGACCCGGTATAAATAATTAGCACACTTTTCAACATGTTTGTCATTAGAAGTGGAGAACGCTTGGCATACAAGGCTACGTATTAGTAGACATAAAGATGATTCCACTTGAAATAATGGACTGAACTGGAGCAGACATGACAGTGCTTCAGACGGGAAAACTGTGGAATATAGAAGAAATTCACTCTCTCCACAGCTGTGTGTCACTCTGGATTTTTGAGTGGCACTGGTATATTATCATGGTGTCGGAACAGAAATAACCCCCCCCCCCCCCTTCCTCCACTTTCTCTCCCTCAAAAACTAGCACAGGTCCCTTGAGGGCATAAGGGAGATGGCTTCAAATTGATAATCACCAGTATTCATTATCATGGTTCCTGGATTTACTCTAGAGTTCATTTCCTAATTACTTGATTATGTATCGGAAATTATTCATTAATGTTTTCCACTTGCAACAGTTTGCGCAAGTCATTAATTACTTTGAGTGTCTCTCGATAAGTAATGATTGGTTCCCTCTCTGATATGCCCCCCACTGCTGCTTCCTTGTCACATGCAGGCGTATTGTCGTACGGCAAGTATCGAAGCATTTTCAGTTATATTGATGCAGTAAATGACTTTGATACGATGAAAACCCACCGCATCAAAATCACTCTCACAGTTTGACATGTGACACACTTTACGAAAATGTTTTTTCACAGCAGGCCGCTTTTAGCTTTGGCAATTCTTTTTTGTCTTTGTGTGAAGTCACATAAATGTTTTTGTCACATATGCTTTGATCATACAATCTTAAAAGGTGCTACAGTTGGGACTGGTAGCATTTATTTTGCCTCTCAGTGGACATCAACATGGCGACGGCCAAGCCTGCAGGTCGCGGCTAATCGTACAGTGCAGACGACGGATATGTGTTTACCTGAGGGGGACACAGCGGGTGGGAGCTACGCTTCTACGACCACGCCGCTGGCCGTGAGGTAGCCAGTGGGGCATGCTCAAATGCACTAACATGAACTAAAAGCATGTGCAGCTGGCCCGACTCTGCATGTCATTAAAGCAATTGCAACACACACAGAGGGACAGCAACTTCATCCTATATACTACTATACAAATGGTTATGTCCAGAGAAAAAACATTCACTCAAGAAAATGTTTCTAGCAATCACAATCTAGGCAGAAGTCTCAACATTATTGGGAATACAAAGTAATATTTTATAAACATCCAGTTTACACAGTAGAGTTGTACATTTAATATCTAGCCAATCATATATAGTATTTTGATAAAGTTACCAGGATGGCTGGTGATAATTTTGATTGTGAGAATATTTATTGTGATTGTGAGAATATTTTAGAAGCTTTTGGTTTGTTGTAAAAACACAAATAAAAACAGCATTTTGTTTTTAATAAATAAATAATGAATTGATTAATTAAAAAAATGCCCAGTTTTGGATGTAAATGTACAGTTTTCGACCTCCTTTAAGCTCTGTTGCTATAGATACCTGAACGTGACTGACACAACACCTTCAAAAGAACTAGAATTGGTGAACCTTTCATACTTTGCCTGATGATCTTCCCTCGTGATTATTTAGCAATGACTCCTCCAACAGGCAGTACAGACTAAGTTGTGATTAAATTAATGTTCACAAATAATTATTAATTTACTATATGGCCTAATTGCCTCCCCTTAAATTCCATGGTACCATCCAATTACAAAATCCTGGCCACAGTACTAAAACAAAATTAGCATCTAAAAGCATCCGACAGCATGTTGATCAATTTAAATTGAAACAGAACTACAGACAGAGAGAGAGCTGGCTTGTTTACTTGCTAATGTCAGATCAAGTGTGCAGACTTCAACCAGGTAACTGGCTCTGATTAGTATGAAATTACAGCCATTATAAGCTGTAGTAATACAATGCATTAACAAAATAACAAGTTCAAAATAAATTTCTCAAACTGTAATATCTACTGTGCAAGTTGAAATGTCTTAAGCATCATATGACAGCCTGTGCTTAAGAATTTAAATAAAAATTCTGAATGTATCAATTATCAGTCCGTTTGTCATTTTAAACTCTATAAGCCATTTTCCAGGGGAAAAAAGAGAGGCAAAGACGCCATTAGAATGCTCTTAGATTGATATTGAATTGCCTCACTTCCTCTTTAAGTGCTTTTCAAAGTATGGCAGGCGTCCTTTGGGAAAACACAGATGGACTGTTTTCCTGTGTCATTTCATATTTTCCTCATTTCACATGTTTAGTTCTGAATCCTCTCAGTTGGACATCTCTTCCCTGTTTTTCTTTTTTCATTATTTAAAAATGATTCACCTCAGACAGACTGCATGTGACATTTTAGGGCAGTGACTAAGGAGACACATCCAGGCCTCGCATGAAATGTTGACAGCTCTTTAAAAGCTTTTATTCAGCTGAAAAGAAAAACTGACATCGCGTGTGGGCAACTTGTAGTATTTTTAGTTCTGATGATTAAATAAATCTTCAAAACTGTTTATGATGTTGATAACATAAGGTGATACATTTTTTTTTCTCATGTGGCTTAATTATTTCATGTTTATGTGGGATAGGTTTCAAATTCAAAGTGAATTGTGGGCATCAGACAGTATATATTCAAGAAAGCCTACTAAATGGCTGCTACAAGTGTATCACAGTATTAACAGATTATTCTGAGAATGAATGTAAGATTTTGTAGGTGTTGTTGGAAATTATCACAGTCTGAGGAGGTATGAAGCCCGTAACATTTATATTTGTGTTACTTTGGCGTGGTTTAAGGCTAGAATGAGACTTGAAGAAGATTAGAATAGCAGTTATGTGTATGGTGAGGTATTAACTTGGGTAGGTAATACCAATGTATCTGTGTGCGTCTTATACTATATATAATTGTGTTTGTCTGTGCCTATGGACACACCCGTGTTGGCTATTTTGCTTGTGTCTCCTAGGGCACAGGGAGTCTTCTGTGTACTTACATTATGTGGATGCTTTCTGCATTGCTACCACTTTTTGGAGTTAAGCCGTTTGAGAGAAACTGAATGAGGCAGAGCAAAGGAGGGAGTCTGGGCAAAATGAGGAGGGGACGTGGGTCCTCTGTGCATCTTGAGCAGATTTAAACAGATACAGAACAAAAGGCCCGTGGAAGGGAACGTACGAGGAAGGCGACGAGTTTATAATCTAGCATATACTGACTCATCTTTCGACTATTTTCTGTTCAAGATGCATGCATCAGTTTTCTTTTCTTTTTTTTCTTTTGCTGTTCTTGTATGTTGGTGCTCCCACCCCTCCAGAAGTCAGGGGAGATCACTGTAAAAGTCATTCAGAATCATTTGAAATTCAGAGCACTTCAGAGGCCCAGGACTGTAGTAAATGCCGGTACTGAAATTAGACTCTGTAAGACGGGGGGTGGGGGAAGCTGCCTCCTTGAAAGTAAATTACACTATTTCTGCATCGTTTGGTCAAGCTTCTTAGCACAGCTGGTACTGGTTTGGACTGTGGTGTGCCCTAAATGTGTCAAATTCTAATTTATGTTGTATGTCAGCAAAATGTCATGTTTATCTTCTCATCTAATGTTTACACTCAGATAAGCACTGGTAAGTGTCGTTTAACTTTAATAATCAGAAGTCTTGCTATTGACGCACTTAAGATGTTAGAAGTAAAATTTGAAAGTGGTTTTCATACCACTGTCTTGGACATGACTGACTAGAAAGAAGGCACATGCAGTGAAGCACAATAAGAACTGCAATAATACAATTTGATTGATATAGACCTGAAAAGAAAAAAAGTTGTGCAGGATGAGTGATTTGTATTCCACATCACAATACGTATTCATCAGGAGCCAAATTCAGGTCAGCAGTCTGTTCTGTCACCTTGTATTCAGTCAGAGGAAACGCTGGTGTTTGTATGGCCACATACTGTAACACACAGAGATATAGCCTTGTCAGCTTTCTCTAGGAGAACTGAAGTGGATGGAGGCTGTTCTTAAAGTCAAAGACAGACAAAACACAGAACACAGAATTACTCATGGCTAGGTTTCAAATTTGTTCCGCTGTGCTGTAAATCCGGCCCATATTCCAAGAAATGTGTGACACATGTTCTGTTCACTATCATGCAATGTGCACACAACTGCATTGGAACATCATATGTGTGTAAGAACTTTTGCTTAACCTTATGCAAATAAATGACAAAAGCGACGCTCCTGGGGCAAAGCTTATGCAGGTTTACGCAAAAATAGGATTTCTATCTTCACGTATGCCAGACGGGATGTTGCATGAACCATGAGTGAGATTCTCTCATCGCCCATTGGCAATCATTGACATGCAGTACCTGGCTTCAGTGAGAGAAATGTTGTTTTCTACAAGGCACCGTGTGCACCTGAGTCACTCGTCGAGCAGTTCCTTTATCAGGCAAAAGCAGCAGGATGGAAGAGCACATCTTGGGCTGATAGTGGGGCTGCCACTCCTGACTAATCCTGCTCACCACCGGAGAAATAAAGAATTAAATAACCAAAGGACTTGGGAAAGGGAGGGAGCAAAACATGTAGTTGTATGGAGAGCAGTTCAAAGGCTTTCAGTCATATAGAGGAGATCTACTTCTGATCTTTCGATAAAGATGAGACTGTAGAGACAGTATTGACTTGGAAAGACAGATAGAAGGAGAGGTAGTGGAAAGGTCTGTGTGTGTGTGGGTGCAATCGCATAGTACATTTAAAAACATCCTATTGATTTTCAGAAATCAAGTTTTCAGGTTGGCACTGTAAGTACATTAAACATGAGAAGGCTTTGTGTGTATTAAAAGAAGTGCATTCAATTGTAATGACTTCTACATAACCTTCTGGTGTACCTTTTATGGTGTCTGAGTTCAAAATCAGTTATTGCATTTCACCCGAGTTGTGCATTAGACTGGGAGATGGAGCAGAAAGAGAAGAAGGAATGCTGCGACTTCGATCGTTTTTCTTTTTAAGGGGGAGATAGGCAGGCCTCTTTTTGTCTGTTCAACATGTCAAATATTGTAATCTTGCATTTCATATTTGGTTTTCACAATATGCAAATGTATGTATTGGATTGAAACATCCAACATTGTTTGTTAGACAATGTTTTTCCTTTTGTTACTGTGAAGTGTTTAGAGGATAGGAAATGAAATAAAATTGATCCAACTGGGAAAAGAAACAAATGTCTCGTACAAAAAGTAACAGAACATTTCAAAGAACACAAGCTACATATATAATATAAAAATGAAAGACAATGTCAGTGTTTAACAGTTTGTCTTCATGAGCGGTAAACCCTCAGAGTATCCGTAAATGATGTGAAGTGGGCTATGGCTCCAATCATGTCAGACACAAAGAAAACCTGGATTCAAAGTCATTAAAATGGTTCATTGCTCTATTTTCTAATTTACGGAGATTAATAATAGGATGAAAAACATATACTCCAAGGACCTCTTTAATTTGCAGGAATTTACAACAATATATTCCACAAGGACACTCCCGAGTTACAGAATAAAGCGAAGAAGAAAGATGAGCGGAGCTTAACAGAAATTACACCTGAAAAAAAAAATACATCTGTGTTATAATAGCAGATTCTTTAAAACAGAAACAAAAAAAAAAATACTCTCGGTCAATTCCTACACTACATCACAAAATGGAAATAAAAGCATTTCAGAGCAGAGAACTGTGATTTATCCGCCGTAGGCACACTGATGTGCAACACTCCCAGTGGAGTGACTGGAGCTTTGGGAAGTATTGTACTTCTTTGTAGTGTTTTTTCTCCACGTTGTGTGTTTTCAATGCTTAATAGATAATGTAGCAGTCTAGAGGCCCGGAAGTACCCTAGCCTCAGCGTGTGCAGAGTGTGCTGAATAAGGCTAATGTTCTGCTCGGAGGCAAACTGGCAATAAAAAGCCTTTTAGGCGGACAGGTTGTCAGCACATGCTTCAGTCACTGACAGTGTGATTTCTGCTCATTCTGGATTCTGAAGACTCTTTGACAATGACAGGTGCATCTGCAACATCCAGAAAATATCTCACTCAACAGATTCGCAGTAACCATACATCCTATACGATACTGGAACTGACAGTACCTTACGGGTTTCTTTTCAGGAATGAACCCAACTCTACCTCTTTTTTCATTTCAAATAGCACATGTCAGTACTTATTCGCATTCCATGTTGTTCATACTACCAGAAGTATTAAGACATACCTAAGCTCATGCTACTGGTAGCAATTTGCTGGAGGAAGTAACTTGCTTTGACGTAAGGAAGCATGAGGCAATACAAAGGAATTGAAAACAGCTCGACCAAAATCTGATTTTTTTCGGCTTGTGTGACTGCCGTGAAAACTGTTGAATCAATAGCCGGGTTTCCATTCACTTTGATCATTTTGAAGCATTGCATTAGAAAGCTGAATGGGAAATGGCAAAAGAACACAAAACTATTAAATTGTGGAAGAACAAAAATTTAAGCTCGTTTGAGGTGGTTTTTGGCTTTTTCCCAAGACTTGATGCACTACATGTGATATGGAAACTCCTTTGCAGACTCAATTTCTATATAGCTTACATAAAACTACCATACCTGATCAGCTGTTTCTACTGTCACCATCTCAGATATTCCCTTTTGGTGGGTAAATGGATTAGAAGACAACTTCTTTTCGACTTCTTCTGTTTATGTGAGGATTTTTTTCTTGGTCTCCTTCAAAGCTGCTGTGTACAAGTGAATAACTACCATCACCGGTCAGACTACGGAAGAAAAGCCGTGTGAATGACATGTTGCATTAACACCCAGCTCAGCATTCTCTCCATGTAGATTGAAAAAGAAGTCCTGCATCTTCCCCTGGACTTTAGAAAGGCTCAGTGAAAGACATGGTACATGCACCCATTCTCCCTTGCTATCCACTTCCTTTGAAAGGATGACAGCTACATCACAGTGAGTCAAAAATTTGAAGCCAATACTTGGCAGCCCAGCGGTATTTTTTTTTTCTCTCACTGAGCAGCGGAAATCAGGGATCCTACAGACATCACAGAATTCACTTTATTTCCCTTGCTGCCTGTGCTTCCTCTGTTGTTATCCTCTGAAGGCGCAGTATGACCCCCAAACACACCAGGCACACTTTGTTGTTATTTTCAATATAAAATATCCATTCAGGGATTACTTGATGCTTCTCACTGTTTATTCTCTACTCCGCCTACACGGTTCTCACTAAATGCAAGACAAATTGAGCATTTTTGGAACTGGCACTTCAGTGGAAGTGTTTGTCAGCGCCATGCTCCGTGTTAAAGCGTTTCAAAGTTAACAGAGCAAGCATGCATGACCATTGTGATTAGTTTAGGGCATATTTTAGGAACAGCGTTGACGCTATTGTGTGTTAACCTCTCAAGATCCAGTAGTCAGGAACGAGAGGATGAAGACAGAAAGTGTTAGAGGGACAGAGGGATGATGGGATGGAGAGACTTGGGGCCCTAGTTTCGTGGCACAGCGCAGGGCGGCGCAGGGCGGCGCAGGGCGGCGCAGGGCGGCGCAGGGCGGCGCAGGGCGGCGCAGGGCGGCGCAGGGCGGCGCAGGGCGGCGCAGGGTGGCGGCGCAGGGCGGCGCAGGGTGGCGGAGCCGGTGCAATGCAAGTTTCGACCCGCGCAGCCTTGCGCATGGTCAGTTTGGCAGTTTGGTGGATCGCCTGCGCCAACATGGGTGTGGCGGCGCAGCAGGGGGAGGCGTCACAGATTCAGCTTGGCGTAGCGGAAGTTTCGTGGCAAAAAGCCTCGTCGAGACTGCGCTGAAAGCTCGCAAGCTCCAACCTGGTCTACTTTCGGCGCAAGGCGCAAGGCGTAAATGAAGTCCATTCATTCAATGCGAATCACAGCTGGCGGAGTGGAAGTTTGGCTGACGGCGCGCAGTGCGCACACGTCACCGAGACCTCACAGGCAGGTTTCCATAGTTCCAGGCACATTTAAATGCAATAAATAATCACAACAAACGCTATTTAATGCAACTAATTGAATCAACACGTGAATTTATATCTATATAGATTGTCCCGTCACATCTGACGTCAGATCAAAGGCGGATGGCACGCATAACGGAAACTCAGCCTCTCGAACCAAAACATCTTCCTCTCTCTCTCCTGTTTTTTATAATATCGGCATTGTTATTATGATACGCGCGCACAGCGCGTGATGCGTGTGGTGGGAGTGGCGGCGCTGCTTCTGTCATCGGGTTGTCAAGTGACGGATCTTCCACTGAACCTCCCCTAACGCATTAAAGGTGAGGAGAGGAGCTCATTTGATTGGTGAAGATCTGAATCGGCTGTATTAATCCCAGTCCATGCCCCGTCTCCTCCTCGTCTCCCACTCACGCCTTCTTCTCCTCCCTCTTTCCCACTTGCGCCGGTGGGCGAGACGGGAGGTGTGCCTGCGCGAGCCTGCGTGGTGCACGAAACTTGCAAAGTCCAGGCGGACACACCCCGTCAGCGCGGCGCAGGTGCGCTGAAAGCTGACTGCGCCTGGTCTACGAAACTAGGGCCCTTAAAATGGAGCTAGAGTAATGGTCTTGGCTGCCCAGTTAGTCAATGAGATGCAGCTACAGGCCTCGATGTTGTGGTACGCATCACAGATCTCCTCCTGTACCCGCTAAGATGTGGTCTTGACCACCATCTTCCCACATTTCTCACCAGCTTTCCCGAAGGCTTTAGTCCCGTGCGCTTCCCGGAAGCCGGTCCAGTTAAAAGCCCACCCCAAACCAACCCTTCTGCAGCAACACACATTCAAGATATCGCTTGTATAAACGATACTTAAAATTCATCTCTTTTTCACGCCGCCATATCACTCGTGTTGAAAGCAATAAATGAGTAAAATCATTTGACCAAAGGCACAGCTGTGTAAAATGACATCATCTCCTCATCTGTTGTGCATGAACCAGCAGCGCTGTTTGTTATCAGACAGAATGCTTTACAGGACACTCACAAGGGTAAGGCCAGAGTTCTCAAAGGTGAGCACTGTTCCAGTGTTAGCCATTTATCACCACCGCAGCGGGGATGGAGGAAACATGCTGTGAATGCAGAGTGGTATTATGGGATCCCGGGCTCTTGATGTTGCCAGTGATAAACATTATGCTTGAGGCCAAATGTGTCTTCCGCCATTATTTAGAGGACTTTGAATTGGAATCCCTTCCCTGCAGGTCGACCAGGATTACTTCGTAGATGGGATGTTTACAAACACACATTCCCGTTTTTATGGGGCAGATAAAGGATGTCATGCATATTGTTTCCTCTATCCTTCGCTAAACAATTTGCAATTTTTGTTTGATGAATTCTTGAAATGAGTGCACTCAAGGAAATAAGGAAGAAATTGCACTTTGAATATGTTATATTGGTTCATTTAAGTAATATGTGCAATACATCTATTTAACTTGTTTGAGCACATTCAAAAATAGACGCATGAGAACACAGAATTATTCTGAAAGGATGAGGCCAAAACAAAGAGGGACAAACTGTTTGCATGTTTAAAAGAGCATCTGTTGCCATGCTCTGAAGATGGAGAGGGTGCTGCAGTGAATGAGGGCTGTAATGGCAAATGTGTCCTCTTCAGTGAATAGATTCCACATTCAGTCATCACAAATCTCCAAACATGACGAGAAGAGCTCTGACAATCATGAGTCATTTTAAAGCCTTAAATATACGCAAAATATCCTCACAACAGATCTTGTTTATGTTTATAGAATCATTAATACATAGTTGCTGGCTGTTGCAGATTAATCAAGATGAGTGGTTTGAACTTCTGAAAGGATCAATTAGTTATTCCTCTTTGAACTGAAACAACAGTAAATGCTGTCGGTTGAAGCTGATTGGAGACCTTTTGGTCTCATTCTTCAGCTCCTTGTCACTTATATCAAAAGGACACATTTGACTGGCTTGTAAACATTCCATTTCAAAGTCCCATTCCTGCTTCGAGTGGTAGGGCAATGCAAAAACACTATATCCTTCAAATTCTGACAAAGACTGTCTCAGAAAAAAGGAAATAAGAAAAAAAATGTGTGTGTGTGTGGGGGGGGGGGGCAGTTTCATGATCATTCCTTACAAAATGACATGCTTTCATCCCTGCCACTTCCTCCCTTGGTATGTCACTGTACTGTATCCATCCTGGCCCTCTTTTGCCCTGCTTTTTTTTTTTTTTTGCTTTTGGCAGGAAAAGGCGGGAGACATGAAACATCCCCCCCCTTTTTTCCCTTTTTCTTTGACAAGGCTTGTGAAGACAAGTTGGAGAGAGGAGGTGTGCCATTTTTCTCCAACTGCCAACCAACAAAATGTAACAGCTTCTCTGCACCAGAGAGATCACCTTTCCCTCAAAGGCCCAAACAGCAGCAGCACCTTCTTTGAGACTCCTGAAATGAATGTTGTGAAGGGACATCAAGGGCATATCCTGTACTGCACACTCGAGCTGCATCAGCTTGCAGTCAGCATCTTATTTTCTGTGTCTAATGTACAAATCCCCCCCCCTGCTCTTTTTGTAGTTATTATACCTTGAGCTGTTACGGGAGCGCAAGTTAAATTTTATTGTAATTTCCCACAAAAAGATTTGATAACATCAAGCCGTTGCCTTCTACCCACTTAAAACCTCCTGCTCAGGGTAATAGCCTTGTCTCAGAGACAAAAGGATGAACTTGATATGCACCGTGTGATGTCCATAGTTGTTGGCAGGTTGATGGACAGCCAAGAACAGCAGGGTTGCCCCCCTGTAGCTAATTAACTCATAGAAATAAATGAATGCAATTTCAGCAGCAAAAATCTTGCTACAAACACAATGATTGGCTTTTTACACCAGGCCTTCTAGACAGGACTATTATCAGGACTTGGAGCCGTTTGAATGGGCACAGTCAACACAGATGGCATCTGGAGGTCAGGCTACTTTAGCTAAAAAGATGTATGAGATGGAAATGGAATGCTAGATATTAGAAAAAGAAAATTTATTACAAATGCTCGAGCTTGGAAAAGTTGAATGTAAGTGTGCAACATGTCCAGTGGAAAGATTAAAAGGGCAAAAAAAATTGTGTTTCATGGGACCAAACATTTATCAGCTCAGCTTCGCACAGAAGTGGAAGCCAGACGACCCTGAAAAAGCTGCCAGCGTTGCACAGGGCACAGCATAGAGTCTGTTTTGTAATGGATGGAGGATTTTTTCTTTATATATTCTGTACACATAAACACATCAGAGCACACCTCGCTTGGGGGAGGCGACAGGGGCTGCAGAGAGAGTGTGTAGTGGCATAGAATTACCATGAATAATTAAAAGACTGGTGTGAGCATTCTGGTAGCTCTTTGATTGACTCTGAAAGCCCCAGGAAGAAATTGGCAGATGAGAGCAAACTGCAAAATGGCCAGGTCTTTGCTCTCAGCTCCCTGCCTAAGATTTGCTCAGCTAAAACCTTGAATCAGCAGTGTGCTCTGAGGCCCTTTTGTGCCTGTCTACCCCCCAATTCCTGCTCATCAAAAAAAGGGAGGAATAGAAGCAAAATAACATAAGTTGGCGCATGGGCTCTTCGATACACTTATTTTTATTATTTATTTTTTTTGCGTTTCCGTTTGTTCATCTACTCCTCAGTGAAATTGGATGGCTGGCAAAGTGTTGAGGCTGTTTCTTTCTTGCTTTCTGGTCTCCTATTCATGGCGTGCAGTCACGTAACAGCATTACAAAAGAACAAAAAATGGCTGACTTATGTCACCGCCAGGGAGAGTGGCCCATGGGGGTGTCATCGGTAAAATTGCTGAGTGCACAGGAAGGAGAGGTCAACAGGGACTGGGGTTTGGCAGCAGCCCCTCACCTTCCCAGAGTGTCCGGATGTGGGCGGCATCCCATTACTCATCCATATCATTTTGCCAAGCCAGCACCAATGTCCTTAGATATGTGACATGAAGGCCATTCAGCTAAATGAAACCTGCAGGTGACTCATGTTGTTCTGTTATAGGCCAGTGACTCTCGCAATCAAGATGTTCGAGGAAAAACAGTGTAACAGTTGGTTTTTCAGGCCATTTTGAGGCGTTTTGATGTTACTGTTGCAACAGGTTTAGCTAGCCTCGTCATTTTACTGGACAGTGTTCAGGAATTACCCAAGTGATTTTCTTCGCTCTGTTGTTATCGTCGTGACTATTTCATTAAATGCCAGTCGTCATTCCTCCTTTCAGATTTCACCCATGTCAGCACAGTAGAGGGACCAAACATTTCACTCGCACCATAAGCAGAAGGTTCACTGTCAGCATGTTCCCATGGTTAGTGTAGGACAAAAGCTGTATCGTATGCATTCTGTATGCATAACATGGAGGATAACTGAGAGTGAGTGAATGGACATGTCTTCTTTCTCCGTGGCAGTAGTTAACTACTGGATGTCTATGAGCTGTTAGTCCTTGAATCACAGAGAATCAGGATCACAATTCTACTTAATCTGTTGATCGTGTTCTATTTAGGAAAGCAGTGATTTATCTGCCTTGGGCTTTTGCTTTGGTTTGATGATTAGGACATTCTGAGCAAATTAGTATTAGTCAATGATGGCCCCTGCCCTATAAAAGAAACATATTACCCAATATCGTCTGCGATATATTCTACCAAAATTGCTATGATGCTGCTAAAAGCATTCATTTAACAACTCTAAAGTATGTTTAGCTACAGCTGCGCCCAGTGAGCTTAATAGCAACCATCGAGGAACACAGATCTTGCCATTCAACACAAAAGCTTCAACTTCAACTTCAACTTCACTTTATTTATAGAGCACCTTTCATACATGAACATGTAACACAAAGTGCTTTACACATCAAAAAAGAAAAGAAAAAACAATTACAAATAAAGCCCCTCCCTCCCACCCTCCATACTACACACGCACACACACACAAACACACACACCTACACACTCTCACTACTGACAATAGGGAGACATGGCATGACACTGATGATTGAGGAAACGCTATCTTTGGGGCCATCCACACTGGGAGGAGTCGCAGGCTGTGCCACAGGGGGCACCAGTGCCCAGGCCCCCCGACACCGACAGACAACAGTCAGCCGGGCCGAAGGGACCCAGGGACAGCACCCCCAGCAGCAGCCCAGACACAGCTCCCAGTGTGGAGGGCCCCCCTGAGGAAACACTGGAGTTAAAGCTAAAAACTAAAACACATGAAAAAATAAGTGACCAGCTTAATAAAAGATAATAAAGATAGTAACATAAAACAATACCAATGATAAGTAAAACAACTAAAATTATTTAAGATCAATATCATCTAAAAACAAGATAAAAGCAAAAATATGAAATAAGATAAAATCACATAAGAACGTTAAAGAATTTAAAATACTAGTTAAAAGCCTGATTAAAAAGGTGTGTCTTTAACCTTCCTTTAAAAATATCAACTGTCTCTGCGGTCCTGAGGCTCTCTGGCAGGCTGTTCCACAGGTGGGGGCCATAGTAGCTAAATGCCGCCTCACCATGGGTTTTAGTTCTGGGTTTTGGTATGGATAAAAGGCCAGTGCCGGAGGACCTCAGGGTCCGCGAGGGGTGATATGGTAAAAGCAGGTCAGCTAAATAAGAGGGCGCAAGGCCGTTAAGACATTTAAAAACGAGTAAAAGAACCTTAAAATCGATCCTGAAGCGTACGGGGAGCCAATGCAGCGACGCTAAAACTGGTGTAATGTGCTCCCGCCCTCTGGTCCTCGTCAGCACGCGTGCGGCTGAGTTCTGTAATAGTTGGAGATTTAAAGTACTCTTTTTGGGAAGACCAGAGAGCAGGGCATTACAATAATCTAAACGACAGGAGATAAAAGCATGCATCAGCACCTCCGTACTGGCCTGAGAGAGAAACGGGCGGACTCTGGCTATGTTCTTAAGATGATAAAAACCTATTTTCGTCATATTTTTGATATGTGGAATAAAATTCAGCTCAGAGTCAAAAATCACGCCCAGATTTTTTACTGACTGTGCTGGTTTAAGATCTTGTAGTTTTGGTAAAAGTTTCTCTCTCTGGCCTTCAGGACCTATAACTAAAACCTCAGTCTTGTCCTGGTTGAGCTGTAGGAAATTCTCTGCCATCCATGACTTAATGTCTAAAATACAGTTAAAAAGGGCGTCAATTGGCCCTGTGTCATCAGGAGACACGGCAATGTACAGTTGCGTATCGTCAGCATAACTATGGAAGCTGATGCCGTGCCTCCTGATGACGTCCCCAAGGGGCAGCATGTAAAGATTAAAAAGAAGTGGACCTAAAATTGACCCTTGGGGAACCCCACATCCAATTTCATGGGTTCTTGAGGAACATGTATCCATACTTACATAAAAGCATCGGTCTGTGAGATAAGAACAAAACCAGTTAAGAACAGTACCAGAGATGCCCACCAGGTGTCTGAGCCTATTTAATAAAATGTGATGGTCTACTGTATCAAAAGCTGCGCTTAGATCCAGTAGAACCAACACTGTGAGCTTTTTATTATCAAAATTCCACCTGATGTCGTTTAGAATCTTTAAAAGTGCTGACTCGGTACTGTGGTTTTTCCTAAAACCAGACTGATGTTTCTCTAAAATGTTAATTCTGTTTAAAAAGTCGTTAACTTGGTTAAAAACCAGTTTTTCTAAAATTTTACTTAAAAATGGTAAGTTGGATACAGGTCGGTAGTTATTAAAAACACTTGGATCTAAATTGCTCTTCTTCAGAAGAGGCTTCACCACCGCCGTTTTAAAGGCGGT
Source organism: Chelidonichthys spinosus (assembly GCA_029853015.1). NCBI lineage: Eukaryota > Metazoa > Chordata > Actinopteri > Perciformes > Triglidae > Chelidonichthys > Chelidonichthys spinosus. Next base: position 12,417,264 of record CM056821.1, on the reverse strand, counting down.
GGGGAAGACACCCGTCTGAAGAGAGCAATTCATGATGTTTAAAAACTGTTCCTCGAAGAATCCATAAAACGATTTTAAAAGTGATGTGGGAATGGGATCTAAAAGGCAGGTTGTTGGGTTTACTTGGGAGAATACTCGACCAAGTGTCCTTGCATCAACCAGGGCAAAACTCTCCAGTGTTACCTCAGGTAAGGACATCAGTTCTGTGTTAACAGTTAAAACTTGATGGGATAAAATGCAGGATCTGATGTCCTTGATTTTGTTTCTGAAGTGGTCTGCAAAGTTCTCGCAAAGATCATCTGTGGGTGTCTTAAAAACTTTATTAGAATTAGTGCCTGTTAAAATATCAAAAGTGGAGAAGAGGAACCGGGGGTTGTTTTTATTGATGGTGATGAGTTGTGAGAAATGTGAAATTCGTGCCTTTTTGACTGTATTATTGTAGGTTTTGAGTTGTTGACGTAAAATCTCGTAATGAATTGTCAGTTTACTTTTCCTCCATCTTCTCTCTGCACTCCTGCAATTTCTTTTCAGTTCATTGATTTCAATGTTTTTTCTCCACGGGGGTATAGGTTTTCTTTTTATCGTTTTAGTTAAAAGTGGAGCTACCGAGTCCAAGGTTGACTTCAGTCTGCTGTTAAAATTATCAACGATAAAATCACAAGGTGCAGGTAGAATTTCAGCAGGAGTGCTCTGTAAAATCTCCATAAAATTTGCAGCCACTTCAGAAGTAAGGTAGCGCCTGCTCACCGTTCTCACTGGGGCCTCCTCTTTGTTAAAACTGGTGATGTTAAAAAATACACAGTAGTGGTCAGACACAGCCAGGTCGACAACAGAGGACACACCGATGGACAGGCCATGGGTTATGACCAGGTCCAGGGTGTGTCCTCTGTTGTGAGTTGGCTGTGCGACGTGCTGCTTAAAATCAAGACAACTTAAAAGATTTAAAAACTCTCTGGATATCGGATCCGAGATATCGTCAACGTGTAGATTAAAATCACCAGTTATTAAAATCCTGCTAAAAGAAGTGTGGATAATTGATAAAAGTTCAGAAAATTCACTGATAAAAGAGCTAGAGTGATGGGGTGGTCTATAAACAGTAAGGCAAAGAATTGGAGGACTGCTAAAAGTAAAGGCATGGTGCTCAAATGATGAGTAACTGTTAAAAAATACTCCATTTGAGGTCAATGAATTATCTAAAATCGATGCCGTCCCTCCTCCTCTTCTACCCTCTCTAGTAGAAAATAAAAAATTAAAATTTGGTGGGGAAGCCTCTGTGAGAACAGCAGGTGCGTCAGTGCCAAGCCATGTCTCAGTTAAAAGAAGACAGTCTAACTTGTTATCTAAAATCACATCATTCATTAAAAAAGTTCTATTTAAAAGAGAGCGAACATTAAAAAGTGCCAAGTTTATGGTGACAGGTGGTTTGTTGACTGGAGTGGTGGATTGTTCTGTGAGTGGTCTGAGATTATGAAAGTTCGCAGAGTGGGTGTGGTAGTGTCTGATTTGGTGGTGGTGTGTAATAATTACGGGAATGGGTGAAGTGTTGGTGTGAATATAAGGTCCAAGTCCGGTGTTGTATGTATAGTGGTCAGAGGTGGAACTGAAATCGTAGGAGCATGGACCTGGGGGACATCAATTTGTGGCGGACAAAGCAGCTGGTGCTGGTTTCGGGTGATTGGCATGCTGAACCCCGTATGCCAGGTTGGCAGCTAGCATGCGGGCACCTGCTCTGTTCAGGTGGAGCCCGTCTGACCCAAAAAGGTGTCGTCTCGCCCAGAACACGTCAAAGATGTTGACGAAGCCTACCTGATGTGAGCTGCAGGCAGAGGAGAGCCAGGTGTTGAGACTGAGCAGCCTGCTGAAGCTGCCGATCCCTCTGCCGCAGGTGGGGGTGGGGCCGGAGATAAAAACAGTCACCTGGGACTGTGAGACGGAATTAAAAAGATGGATAAAATCTTGTTTTAAAAGTTCGGACTGTTGCCTGGCGATGTCATTCGTACCTGTGTGGATGATAATCCTTCTTGCCTGCGGATGTGCGCTCAGGATGTCAGGTATTTTCCCGGTTATGTCCGCAACGGTGGCTCCGGGAAACGCCATGGTGAACGCCCCCCTCATGCGGACGTGCCTCAAAATCGAGTCCCCAATGACCCAAGCTCCATTCATTGACAATCTCCTTTAATGAAATGTCAAATAGCTGCCTACCTACCTGACTGCCTGACCTGAATTTTGCGTTTGATGCACCTTTGTGCGCTGAGAGAAAAAATAACTGGTTGCCATGGATGATTCTTCCTTGAAGGGTGGTATTGCGGAATGCATTTTACACAGAAATTACATGTTGACTTGCATGTCGGCGCAAATTGTGTACTTTCTCATTGTGATGTTTCTATACATAGTTATACATGGTATACATGTTTCTACCTAGGCTCCATCCAAACAGGACCACAGTTGTGTAATTTAGTTTGGTAATTTAGTTTTACGATACAACATCAAAAGTTGTTGAAAGACTTTCTTGTTCCTTTTGGCAATTTTCCAGTGCATATCTTGCAGTCAGACTTGGCCAGTTTAGTGCTGTCAATTAGAGGGGGGGGGGGGGGGGGGGTGGAGATGTGAAAGAAATGGGTGGCACGGATAATTTTAGTAGCTGAACAAAATGTTCAATATTTTCAATATTTACGCTATCATGAGTGTATATGGCACTATGTGAAATACACTGTGCAAAAGCTTATTTTGATTCTGTAGTCAGTTGTATAACTTCTATTGCAAAGGCATTATATAAATGTCAGTATAACAATGATAGGCCTATTTAGAGACATTAGAAAGGGAAGAGACATGTTCTAAAAACATGTTAGAATGCAGCGGAATGCAGGAAATTGCATCGACGTAATTCAAAATTACACAGGAGCACAGTGATTGGGAAAAGGATGCGCGATGCATTGTAAATTGTCTGTGTGGCAGTTAGGTCACAGCCTTGTATGAACTTTCAAGTGAATGATGGAAAAACAAACAGAGGTATGCAGATACAATGAAGACGGTTTGAATTGCTCTAAGTCAAACTCGTAGTATCTAATTGCGAGCATTGGCACCGTAGACGACCCACAATTTTCTACTCCCTTCCATATTACCCGTGACCACAGAAAGGCCTCTAGCAAAATATACCTTGAAAGAAGCTTTGGAGAAGATAGAGTGTGTGTGTGTGTGTGTTGGAGAGGGAAAAAGAGAGAGAGAGAGAGAGAGAGAGGGGGGGGGAAGAAGGAGAAGAAAAAGAGAGAGCACTGTAGGTAGGCAGTGAAAGTAATGGTGCTGTTTATGGATTGGGGCTATTTTGTACATCAAAGTACACAGAAAGGGAGAGAGAGAGTGAGAGAGAAGGAGGGAGGGTGGGGGAGTCTCCTGCAGGCCATTTGATTGTCATTGTTTCTCCTAGGTCATGTGGGAGTGCATACGCCTTGCTTTTATTCCTTTTTGTTTTCCCTCTTCTGTTCTCTTTCTCCCAAAGTAAAATCAAGCAGCACTGTTGAAAATGCTATTGACATAAGACTATAACAAGCACAGCCAGCTCTTCTTTGTTGTTTCCATGGATCAAAAACTCCAGATTGCTCTGTGTCCTGCCTCTCTCGGTGTCTCTCTAATATGCTGTGCGCGACCTACCCTTCTAAGCCTTTCATAATCATTTTAAAGTAGTCAGTCTTAATCGCTTCATCCCTCTCCTTAATCTCATCATACGTATTCTTTAATCTCCTCAGAGAAATACTCTGTCTGCATATACACAGTTATTCTCAACGTAATCATTATGGATATATGGTCTGAATGCACACGTTTCACTTTTTTTTCCTTTTGGGCCCCGAGATTTGATTTCATCACCGCTCACTAATCTGGCTAACCACTACATCTGTGCAGGCACCAACCCCCCGCCCCTCCACGGAGACAATTGTCCAATTGATATCTCAGAATGCTACGCAGCTGACTGTCCACTTGGTATAAAAGCTTCTTTTAAGTTTCGGAAACGATGGTTTCCAAGCTAAGTCACAAGTGCAGAAAGGCATCGGAAATCCACCAGAGAAGGTCTGTCATGCTTTGACGTACATTTACGCCCATGTTAATCACAAAGTCGCAAAATGGAGCCTCTTCCTTTTTTTCCCCCCGACACTCTGCGGAGTGTCCTTGAGGTCTCCTTCCAGCGTCATGTGTGAGAGCCTGTCCAAAGAGATTTGACAAGGGCCCTGCAAGGAGAAGGAAATAAAACCCAGAGAGATGAGGCAAACATATTAATCTTGTTAAGTTAAACGCCAACCCCCCCCTCCATGCCCCATCGCTCTACTCCTCTCCCCATTGCACAAGCAGATAATGTGCAGTGCTCACAGTGAAAAATCAGCTAATTTCAGACCACGACTCAGTCTGGCTTACAGAGGCTCTTAGGGTGGTGCTGAGCTCTGTGCTGCTTCTCCATTAGTCGCCCCCCACCACCGTCTCTGCCTTTGTCTCTGTCGCTGTTTCAGTGTCTGACTGTGTCGCTCTCCAACACACATTCAGTCTCTCTCTCTCTCTCTCTCTCTATCTAAAACACACACTTACAGGAAAACCCAGGCACATTTATCTCGGCCTGTCATCCTCGGTCCATCCGTGACCTTGAGATGGATGATGGATGCGGGTCTTTGATGTAAGCGAGTTTTAAGTTTTAGATTGACAGAGATGGGACATATTGATTATGTTACTAAGAGAGCGATGGGGGGAGGGGGGGTGAAAGACAAACATGGAATCACACAAATTACAGGGTAAAAATAGAGAGGGAGAAATAAATGCTTGCATAGTGTGTGGAGTTGACGGACAATGTTTCCCCCTTGTGGTGCTGGCAAGCAGGTAGGATGCATTTGTGTTGTGTCTTTAAAACCCAAACAGAGCAGCCGAGGAAATAGGGGTTGGAGTTTGCTGAGTGCTGTGATTGTGTTCCCCCTAGAGAATGAAAAGGGCATGGGAATTAAGCCTCAGCTACAGGTGTGATTCACACCGTTGGAGTTTGCCACATCCCGACCTTAACACATTCTATCCCACAGCCGCACTGATTGAATCATTTCAACGGTTCTAGAAGGGCAGTATTGTATCCAGCTTAGGTTTGAGTGAAAATACATTAGAGATGGTCCTTAAATATACACATAACAAAGTTTAAAATTAAGAGCCTTTTCATCTTGTGTCGCTAGCAAATATGAAACAAACAGAACATGCAAGATATTTAATTTTTTTCTCTCAGTCAAGCAAATTGGGAAATCTTATCAGCCATCAAATGCAGAGGATTTAAAAAAAAAAAAGGATGTTCACTAAAAAAAGTTATGTTTTATCTTGTGACACAATAAAAATATGTTTCTTCAAAAAATATCAAAATGAGTGATATCATGAATGGCAATCATTTTGGCCAGAATGTTTGTGCCACGCATACACTGCAGCACTATGCTGCTACTAAAGATATACACACTGCATTGTGATTTGTAACAAATGAAAACTGCTTTATAAATAAAATGTATTATTATTATTATTATTTTTATTGAATACAATTTTTATATATTAAATATGTGCAGCCAAATACTGCACAGAAACCATTCCATTATTTTGTAGGTAAAATGCTATGTTGCATCGATATTATTTTAAGAGACAAGTTGCAGCTCCTCTATCTGTCTCCATGAATCACGTTGAGACTGCATTCAAACTGACCGACAGACGGATGAGAGACGAGTCGGAGCTGATCCTTGTGTCACTTGGCTGTTAACTTGCTGGCTGCTGGTGCAATGGGTGTGTGCACGAGTGCGCGTGTGTGTGTGCGTGCACGTGTCTCTCCCAAATGTACAAGCATATGGTCACCCTGCGACTGTAGAGATGCCATTAATGTTGCGCGGCCCTGACAGCTTATACCGTGTGTGGCTTTCATTCTGCCATGGCTTGATGGCACTTCCTGTCTCCACCATTATGCTACTGGTTTTTAAGCTCTTGATGACACTCTACCATGAAAGATGAAGATTATTCCTTAAATGTGCAACAGATATGGGGCAGATTATCTCCAAGCAGATATCGCTACAGTGCTGTAACTTAGTGCCGGTGCTCTCGGATTCCCTGGCAGCCTAATGTTCGGCTGCATGTGGCTGAGAGCTTTAGTTTATTCATGATATCAGAACGTGGCACTTTTCTGCAAGCTTTCTAAAAGGAGTTACATAACAAAACAACTGCAGTGCTAATGCCTCTAACATCAACACAAATGGTATTCAGAACGACATCAGAGATAAAGAGAATCTGTAGTTTTGTGAATATATGCTATTTTGTGACCTCATGGGGATTAACTCTATTTTAGGTTGGAGAAAATCTACTTATTATAGATGACATATATATGTCATACCTCCTGGGAAAACGGCAGTGACCTCGAGTGGAGGCTGACCACTAACACCACCGACAGAGACCCAGAGCTGTGAAACAGGGCTGTGTGTTTATAGTGTAGGTATATGGGCAGTTCTCGGAGCAGTAGAGATGATTTACTCGCTCTAACAAACATCAAAACTCTCAGTTTTATTCACATATAAAACACATCCTCCCTTCTATATTGCTTTATTTCTCATGATCTTTCAAATAGCCAGCTCCCACCAGTGATCAAACAGAACACTGACTAATTCCTATAACTGGAGTTTATAGTATTGGTATAGAACTCTTGCGACTGATTGCGACTCACACATTAGGTATCTACTCCAGGCCCAAACTATTTGGGTTAAATCAAATTCAGGTGAAATAGTATTGAAATGTGCATTTGAGAATGGATGAGTTTGATAATACTAGGAGACCTCTGAGAGTCCAGCAGAAATCACAAGGGAGGTGACATTCTTTAGCTCAGAGAGAGGCAAGAACCCTTTCAAGAACAAGTACAGGAGAATAATTGGAGTACAAGTGCTAGACTTGCATTACTGGATCATGAGGGTAAGTGCTTGGGAGTTTGCGCGCGTGTATGTGTGTGTGTGTGTGTGTGTGTGTGTGTGTGTGGACAGAGAGAGAAGCCAAATAGAGACAGATAGAGAGACATACAGATGAAGAGGGAGACACGGAGAAAAGATAGCCCTCAATGTTGGTGGATACCTTGGGAGGTCAACGCAAAGGCAGTAACATGACCTTTTCACAGCTGTCGGGGGGGGGCTGTATCCGGGGTTAACGACCAGCTAAATGCTTAGTCTGTGAGTGTCATTGATACCTTTTACCCTCTCATACCTCCCAGAGATGAATGGAAATGTTTTTGTTGTGCCACTCATTGCCTTGGTAATGGTAGTGTGCATCCACACGTAACTTGCTCTAAAAAACAGATGGAATCTTGTCTCAGAGATGACAAGTATGCTCAAATGAATTGTGGAAAATTGCTTCGATAGTTTAGGCGGACAGGTTCTTTGCTCCTGTGCTAACAAGTGCATGGTACTGTGTTCTGCACATATATATATATATATATATATATATAATATATATTGTGTTGTATGTGTGTGTGTGTGTGTGTGTGTGTGTATGTGGGTTTTTTTCTTTGTTGAAATGGCGCAAATGCAAGCTATTTATTTTCATTCACATCAGCTCTGATGTGGTGAAAGGAGTTTGTGAATTTCCTCGTAGGGAACATGACATTTATTCTCTAGCGATATTGAGAGTTTTGGAAGTTGATTAAACAACAAAAGAAAACATGAAAGCAAGAATCAGAACAACTACAAAAAGAAGGAAAACAGTCTGTTTCTTATGTTGTTGTTTTTTCCTGCAAAAAAATATAGCATCTAGAAGACATAAAAATGGAATTAACAACGGAGTTACAAGACATGACAGGAATCCTCTGTAGATGAACATCAAGGCTTATATGATGTTTCTTGCTTGTGGAGAATAAGAAGAACAGCCAGGATTTGAGTTGTAGTTCTATAACAACTTTCCACAGACTCTAACCAAGGGCAGGAGAATGGATTGCATGGGACAAAAGTCATATTTGTTTCACTACTTTTAAGGATTATTTACTGTTATTAACATGACACCACCCAGATTATGTTTTTACCAGCATAATGAGGAAGTGTTCATAGTGAACATATGTGCAGGCCTGTCTGCTAGAACACTCAACCTACAATTATTAACAGTTTTATGATAATTCTAAGCACTTTGTCAAGGTCAGAGAAATATCGTGGACTTCAGTGCTGACATATAGTATGAAACTGCATGTGTTGCCATCGTCAAAAAACAATACCAGGTTAAATTGCCACTTTGACTGAAACGAGTTCAGAACACAACATTGGCGTTTCATCAGCGTTTAAGTTGATATAGTGAACTTATTGAAAAACAGTTGCTTCATTACACATCCAGCATTAGCAACATTATCATTATTTTGGGGTCATGTTTGGGTCCACCTGCTCAACATCAATTCAGCATTAACTCTCTTTAACTGCTAAATGCTCCATATGTTCACCAGCTAGTTGATAACTGACTGCTGTGTTGCACATGTAGTGTACAGTGGTTTTTTTTTTTTTTTTTTTGTTTTTTTTGCTGAAATCATTCTTGCAGAAAAACAACCCTATGGGAGCAATGAGACTAAACCAAGACACTTAAGACTACTGGAGAGCTACACAATGAGTTGAAACTCCATAAAGCCCTTGGGGAGCCACTGGTTCGGGTGATAACTCTCCGTTAGGTTCACACATTTTTGCACACATCATTCCAGAGTTCACTGTCATGACCCGGCTGGTGAGCCATGACAGAAACGGGAGAGACATGGTTTTAAACCAAAAGATGAACAAATTTATTAATGAACAAACAACATTCAAAAGAGACTTAAAGTTATGAGGTTTGTTAATCAGTATAATCAGTGTGTCAGCAGATGGATGAGGGTTCAAATGATGAGTGGAAGGTGTGTGTATAAAGTGACCCAAACTAACATGTCCAAAGCCAACCAAACAAAAACATGATGCTGGATCAATGGAGAGTATGAGCCCAGACAGCCAGATCTTAAATACTCCTGGGAGACTGACCAGGTGCTCCCAGTTCCCTTAATTGACTCCGCCTACCAGGGACCTGCAAGGACACAGACAACAAACCAGAGCAAACACACCCACAGCAGGCCCTGCTGAAGCAGGAGCCGTCACATCACATATAAAGCATATGGGCCTCGTGGCTGGAGCCGATACCAGCTGACATTGGGTGAGGCAGGCTAAGCCCTGGACAGGTCGCCTGGACAGGACTATCGCAGTGCTAACACATAAAGACAGACAACCATCTACACACACATTCACATCCATGGGCAAACCAGGTTACATCTTTTTGAGACAAATGTTGCTACAATTTTTGATTATTTGGAAACCATTTTTTTTTTTCGGCACATATTTACAGCGCTATTTTTCATCAACTTTGGTGCATAAAATATGAATTATTACTGGAATAAAAAAGTAGGGTTATTTTTATATCACTTACTGTATGTCTGTCAGTAATCAATTAACTCTTCAATGCTAAATTAGATTGCAACCGCATTGGAATTGTTGGCCGTGTCTCTTTAATGTTATATTCAATGGTCACCATATTAAGCAAAGTTGTACAATGCACCTTGTACTTTCTGTGAATATGTAATATGTTTTGAAACTTTACAGAACGTTGATTATTGTACACAACAATCACCAGAGGCAACAGCAGCAGATGCAGTAATTACATGTATTATGTTTTTCAGTCATTAAGTAGCATGAACCTGTAATTCACAATATAAAGCAATTTCGGAAGTAGGGCGTAATGTTGGAAAGTACATGTTGGGTTTTGATGAGAAGGAAACAATATTGTGAGCACAGAAGTTTTACCACATGCAAGTCCAGTGCAGCCCAGCCTTTATAAAAATCACAAAACTCAGTTTACTGAATGAATAGAAACGGTCAAGTTCCTGCCCCTCTCAAACACTACTAACAAGGATGCTAATTTGATGTAAAAGGCCAGAAGGCTTGTTGCGAGTGTGAGTGAGGAAGACATATAGAGTGGGAAAGACAAAGAGAGATGGACTTGCCATTGCAAGGTGAAAGCAAAGAAATACAGCCCACTGCCTACTGCCATTGTTTTGACCTCCCAAGGTATCCACCAAGAAATAGATTCTGTTTTTTTTTGCCATGGAGATAAGACACATTGTGCTACCTTGTTAAGAAAAAAGAGAAGAAAAGCGGGCTTTGTCTGCCATGATGTGTCATTTTGGCTAACATCACAACGTCGCACTGACTGACTGTACCGTGAAGTACCACTTCAGTTTAGGGTGTTAATGGGTGAAAAGACAGAAACTACGGGAGACATTTTTAAGAATAATACAGCTTCTCTTGCATACCTATTGTATTTTTCTGTTATACGCTGACTTGAATTATACTTAATTAATTAAATTGATTTATATCCTACGATGCATCCATATTATATGATTGATATTGACAGAGCGTTCAATTATTTATTTAGTGCCCATCATATACGAATGACTTGCTCCATTATCTGTCTTGATCCTTTGAATGCTCCTTGGCAGCATACAGTGCATCATTTCCCTGTCATGCCAACGAAGCGGAGTCAAACTGAACTGAATTGAGAGACACATAGATAGAAAGAGACAGAGACTGAGAGACAGGGAGATGTTGATAGACTGAGTGAGCGTCTCTCTCTCCCTCTCTCTCTCCCTGCATTCTGAACTTCATCAGCTGACAGCTGCAGTGCAGGTTTATCATGATAGCCAAGCACTCCACACCTTGGAAAACAAAGGATTTTACTCTTATACGGCTTACCTCTCTCAGTATATGCTCTCAGAACACGTGGAATCTCAGTCCGCCCCTTGGCTCTCTCTCCCCCTGTCCTCTGTACTGCCTTTTATTTCCCTTTTCCCTCCTTGAAAACCTATGTTTGCTAAATACCCCATTAGATATTGAATACAGAAACAGAGCCCATCAAACTAATGTTTGACCACTGTTCACAGTTGACTCGTTTGAATTAAATACATTATTTTTAAGACAAATTATCAAACATATAATCTTGTCTGATGTACAAGTGACAACGAGCATGTTAGAAGCCTACCTATTTTACTTCCTCTGTGGTTTTATAAAAGAGAGCACATACTCATATGCAAGCATACTCGAGATGATTAAAGACAGAGAGCTCTCTGGATACACATTAATTCACCATATCAGTTTTGCCTTGGATTGTGATCACCTTGAGTAAGTGTTCAATATGCTCTTTGTCATGTTCAAGGCGTAATGCAAATGTATGTGTATACCCATAATAATACAGGTAATACAGTTTGAAACAGCCATGCCTTCAAGACTGCTTTACTAAAAAATGTCTTTGATTTGTTCGGACAAGATCATATCATTAGCAAGACTTTTTGGAGGCTGAAGTGCTGAGATGATTGATACTTAAAGGTGATGCTTAAGATTAAGATGAAGCCACTGATGAATGAAGGATAAAAATCCACTGAACTATCAACTACACTGCAAAATAATGACCATGTCTTCCAACCAAACCTTTTTTATTGTTGATTTTATTATCTTGTCAGGCATTGCATCTACATCAAGCAATTAATGTCTGATTGATAAGTGGATTGCCTCATTCTGAGTACAATAGATAGATAGATAGATAGATAGATAGATAGATAGATAGATAGATAGATAGATAGATAGATAGATAGATAGATAGATAGATAGATAGATAGATGGATGCAACTTTCATCAGATTTCAGACTGATTGGAAAGAAATCCTCAATAGAATAATTCATCTTTTATTATTCTGATTTTAAACTTTATTAGAATGACTTGTTCAGTTCATGAATCTTACTTTGCTTTGATGCAAATAATGATTGCAAATCTCTGTCCTCTCAAGACAACAAGGAGATTCTATTGTTTATTTGCCCAAGAGAAATTAAAGGTAGTCCGTGCTGTTGGACTACAAGCAGCCGGTCTTTTAATCACATTTCCTGGGGGGAGAAAAGGTTTCATGGTGAGAAATTGTTTGCTATGAGTGTCATGAATGTGTTTTCTCATATCAACCCTGTTTGAGGATGTAGCTTCATGTCAGATCAGGTCACTTTAATTGATTTATCTGCTTGGCACAGCTGTGTGAGCACTACAATCTATCTTGTTTTAGAATGCAATTTGACTGGCTGCGTTACAACAGCTCCACGACAGAAAATCAATATACAGCATATGTATATCTATGCGTATATAGGGTTGGTGGGTGGATGGATGGGTGGATGGACAGATGGATGGAAGGACGGGCGGATTGATGTACCTTGACTCATTTGATGAGCATAGTGTAACCAGTCTTTTGGGAGGGTTCTGACCTGCACATATTGAGCCCTTTTTGCCTATTGCATCTCAAGGTCAGACCGTCTTTCCGAAGTGAACCAGGCCCCTCCTGCTATCATGCACTTTTACTTTTCATTTTCCTTTAACTCATTTCTATCTAGCACTGGACCTAGCAGGGTGAGAAGCATTATACACATCACTACCCTTCAAATAAAGACAGGTGCATGAAACCCGCTTGGTGGTGTAGAGACAGAAATTCACACCATGCTATTATGTCTCAGGAGAAAGTCATCTGAATTCATCTGAATTCATCTCTCTCTATATATTTTTTTTAATTTAATTTATTTATTTCATTTACTTCTTTTCTTACAGCAGTGGTTTCCAAACTGGAGGTTGGGGTCACAAAATACATTCAGGGGGTTGGCAAAATAACATATTTTAGACCGAGGAATGTTTTTTTTAACACTACATCAGCTTTACCCATGATGTAGTTTGCTTTAGAATAGATATTATTGAGTCAGTTTGTGAGAGCCAAAGTGCACCACATTATTCTGCGGGTCACAACTCGATGATTATTATAAGTACCTGGTTGTGTCTGTGTATGTTGTTGATGCTAAAGAGATCTGCCAATCATTGTTAGCTTTGTATCAGCTATGAATATTTCTTGGATAAATTATTCAGAAACTGAAACTACTTAGCTGGCTTGCTTGATGATTATTTACTGATGTCTCACTTATATTGCCAGACCCATTTTGAAATGAGTTTATTTAAAGAAAATAATTTTATGAATATATTTAAACACGCAATCTTTTATTGTGTCCAAGAAACATACAGAACAGAATTTTGTCAGTGCTCTTTTGTGGCCAAACTATCATGGTAGGCTATCACTGTTTCTAAATTACCTCAAATTAACAGTACAGTATTTCTGTAATGCAATTTCTTGTTACGTAAAGGCTGCTGAACACACCAGCATAATGATGCAGGGCTATATAGTCCCTTAATGTCTAAAGCAGAGTACATGTTTACACTTCTCCGTCACAAGTCACACTTCAGACACGATCAGAATCACAATTTGTGAATGTAAGAAGAATGTTTTAAAAAACTCTTGGCTTTTAATTCACCACATGCACTGTTACTGAGTGTTACAGAATTTATGAAAAGGGAAATTGTGGCCCTATACAAACAGTGGGCATACTATATCATAGTATTTAATGTGGCTGAGTTCAGCAGTAAACACACTTGAGTAGCTGAGAATAATGGAATTTAACTATCTCTCTTAGTAAATAAATAACCACACATCTACCAATGATGAAACCAGGGTTTTATGTATTATGTATTTGATAATGCTGGATTAATGAGATATTTTCATGCAGCACATCTTTCCTCTCCAATTTCCCTTTAATAATTTACAAAAAGCAAAGACTGAGAAAAGCTTTACTGTGAGCAACTATTATTCATTTGAGGTTCATTTTTTGAAAAAATATAAATGAGTTGTCATTCAACATATTAGACCACCTCACATGCGTGTTTACTTCTCTTCAAATTCCAATGGTTATATTTAGGTTGATATGATTGGTGATAAATGAAGCAAATTTTCAGAACGTATGAATGTATTCATAGTATAATTTGCTCCGGCTATTATTTGTCTGCACTCCACTATAACATTTGCTATCTACTTGAACTGCAGCATAAATAAATTAGACATCGATATTTGGATTTACTAAATAGTTTCATGAAAAGGTATTAAGGGCTATCACCTTTATCCCCTATATAATCTCAGGGTGATGGAAAAAAATCCAGCCATATCTTCCTCTCTGGCTGATGATTGTATTGATTAGATAATGGATATTATAATTTCACCATTTAGAACAGATTCATATGGAGAAGCTATGTGCGGAGGATTCTTTTATATTTCAGTACAACATCTTAGGATGTATCTGTTTAATTTCCCTGGAGCAAAGTGGACCCGTCAGTGTCCAGCTTGCTCTCCCCCTTCAGTGCACTCACAGGGTGCTTTCTCCCTTGTTCCCCATACACAATGGATAAGCTTTTGGCTTTGTCCCTCTGGGGCTTTTTGATTCACTTGAAGAGAGCGAGAACAGACACTGCAAGCGATGGCAGGGCATACTATGTCTGTGCAGACTAAACACACTCACTGCAGAAGTCGTCTTTGCTTTAACTGATCAAACAGCACAAAGGATGTAAGACTGCTCATGAATAGAATATGAGTTCGATATATGGATCAGCCATTGTGTGCGGATGAGGAATACAATGATGCACGTTGATGTTTTAGAGCCAGTTCTTTTATTGGTATATACTTAAGATATTTTCTCAATTGTCTTAGAAATTGAATTCTGATTTGATTATACAAAAAAACACAAAAGCTACACTTCGGACAAGGACCGTCAGGGTTTTACCACCCAGTACAGCCATCACAATGGTCTGCCAGAAAGTGGAAGATCTAGTGTTTGTATTCACAAGCTCATCAATAATGAATTTGTTTGATGAACTTACCAGAAATGATGGGGAAATAAACAAAACATCCCAAATCATAGAGCAGTGTTGGCAACCTCTTTGATGTTGTGTGCCAATTCACAATGTTTATATCTATTTTTCATAATGTGCCTTGATTTATTCACCGCTGCTGCATGTCTCCCATCCAAATGGGCCTATTTGCTTTACAATGCAAAAATAGCTACACTTAAAAATGTGTAGCCTACTCTATTGTTGGCTATATGTCAGTTGTTGTATTTGTTTCCCATCTAACAATTTATAATGCCTTGAGTTGAGCTTGTCGACCAATCAGAGTCTGTGTTCCTGTGTCCCTGACTGTATGGCAGCTCAGACTGACAGATCCATTGTTCATTCAAATTACATCAGATTTAAAAATGACCTTATATGGTCATAATGTATTATATGACAGCTGTGTCTGCATTCTGTATGACTGCAGAGGTGGTAAGAGGTATTAATGGTTAGATATCTACATTGTATGTTTTATTTTAGTACCTTTGGGCTTTGGAAAACATCAACAGCACACATTTAGGAAAGGTTGTGTACCCACACTGTCAGACCGGTTTGATGGTCCTATTGTTAAAAGCTACTATGATGGACTATACAGCAAGAAGAAAAGTCAATGTACCTGTGTGATGTAATACTTATCTTTTTTTCTTTAACTGTGCTGCCTTTGAAATAAAGAGGAAGATAAAAGAAAGAAAACAACAGCTACAACATGAAAAACAGCTTTAAGAAATCTGTCTTAATATAGCAATAAATTGCAGTGCCTCACAAGGCTAAAAAAAAAAAAAAAAAAAGCAGTTTGAAAATCCCCAGCTTGTTTGTCTGGCTGAGCGGCCTTAATTTCGTTGTATCACATTTATGCCTCATGGTTCATACTGAGCGAGATGAATCATTGTAAAATATGAGCCAGATCAGGCGCTTGTTTCCTGGAGGTAAAAGCTTGTAAGACCGCTGGTAAATACACCCAGAAGAGAACATATCCTCTGAGAGAAAGAGGAGTAAAGGCAGGATAAAATTATAGAGAGGTTGGGGTGGGAGCATGTTGCAAGTTCCTCTCAGCTATTCTGATTACTGAAAGAATATTCTGTGTTTGTGTGTGTGTTTTTATGATTCTATAGATTTTAAACTGCTTTGATTTGAGTGTGAAAAGAAGGAAATGTCAGTGTAGATGAATAAAGCCAGGTAACATTTCAGGGTATTTTCTTGCTACACTGGACAGTGAGTGATTAGCTACCGTTAGATCCTCACATTTTGCCAGCCCTTAATCTCCTGCCTGTCATCCAGATCATCTGAAAGTGCTGAGAGACTGACCCCCATCCACAGTGTCTGGAATCAGAGAACGATCTTTGCAGGTGTAGCACATTTCTGAGGCCAGCTAATACCCACGTACAATCTGCAGGTTTCTGATAATGGCTTGTAAAATCTTTCATCTTGACATAAGCTGGCATATGCTGAGTGGCGCATGTTTATCTTAAGGCAACAAAAGCAAGGCTGACAACATGTAAGGTAATCACTTCAAAGACCTTTATGCTTGACTTCAGCATTAGATCCTGTTTTCTTTCTAATCAGCCGTTGACCGCATCGGCATTATGTGCATCCGAAATTAGTTTACAAGATGTTGCCACGGTATGGGGAGAGAAGCAAATTGGGTCTTTGCTCCTGAGGAATATGTGTGTGGATGGAAATAAGCTTTGTAAAGCGAGCCCTGAATTACTCCAACCTTTTATGACCTTAGCTTGAATGGCCTGCTAAATACTGGTAGGGGTAATGACACAGAGATGACTGTTACATATCTGTCCGCCACAGACTCCCAGTTATTCTACACAACCACGCCCAAATGAAGGCAGGCAGCAGGCTTATGTGGACATAGTCTGTGGATTATCTCTTTCATTTTTGGACAACAACCAAAAGAATTAGCTTATTTTCAAAAATTGACCCGCTACCATCTCTAATCTAGTTAGCAAAGGAGGATCAAGCTGCTAGGTTTGTCTTTTTAAAGAAAACATTGTTAACCGTGCCTTGGTTTCGCCTGGCAGAAAGTGCAAATTCTATTATCCCAGGAAAAGCAAAGACAACCAGTATCTTACAAAAACAAGCCTTTACTTCCCGTGTAGCTCTTGGTAAGGTTCACATGAACAGTGCGAGGGACGAAAGACAGACAAATGTGACAGGGCATGAACCTCCCCCGTTGAGTAATGAAATTAAATGACAGCTCTTGAGCGGGGAAGGGATGCTGAGAGAGCGAGAGCAAGGGAGAGGAGTGGGGGGGATTTTGTCCAGCCAGGAAATTGAAACCATCACAAGCAAATTGAGTTCAGGTCCTTTTGGTGGGCAAGAGCAGACCAATCAATTTGGCCGACTACTCAGTGCCTGTCAGCCTCACAGAAGGACACCTTGGCATCCAATAATGAGAGCACAGTAAACAACTGAACCTCTGGCTCAGTTAGTCTCAGCTAGCAGCTAGCTATCAGTAGTCATTTCTCATCGGAGGAGATGAGAAATGACTACTGTATGACAGTATTGCGCATTGTTGTCGTATGAGAAGAAATTTGTGTGAAGTCTAGTTAATGGCTGCCAATTTAAAAAGCTGGACCAATTCATTTTCCTGTAACGTCTGTTCTTGGTGTTATCGAAGAGAACAACTCTTGTTATGAGATTAAAAAAATAAGTATCATATTTTCATCATTGTGTAGGCCTACATACACAAATAGGGTAAAAGTAAAAGTAAAAAGTAAAAAAACAGAACAAGACACAGTCCCTGTCAGTAAATAAATCCTATCAAGTTTCTCTAGGTTGGGACCACATTTTAATGAGCCTTGTTTGGCCTTTCCCTTTTGCTAATCTTTGGACAGTGACACAACAGTCTTGCTAATTATCTCGATTACACAGCAGGAACGCACTACATCACGGTTCTGAGGCAACCCTTGACGAGGGGTGGGATCATACAACCCCAAAGGCCTAATTATCTCTGTTGGTTCCCAATTAATCCATTAAGTTGTTTTGGCTCAGTTGCAAGACCTGAGGCACCATTTTATATACCAATACATTGCACCATCAAACAGCCGTGTTACGTGAGCTTTTGTTTTGTACCAATCCACTGTTGATACTGCCCTTTCTTTTACCTTCAAAGTGTCTTAACAGACATATCCGGGAGTCCACAGTGAGTTCAATTCATACCCTTTCCACAGAACATTCTCAGTCAAATAATTAACATTTATGATAATCCCCAGTAACCCACATTCAAAATTAAGGACTCGACGGTTCAGCAGAAAATGCCACTCCGGTCTCTTTTAATCTCATTGGAGTTCCTGGTGTAGCTTCCCGTCCTCTCAGCGTCCCGCATCTACTGGCTTACTATGATGAAGTTGCTTGGCTTACCATATGTAAAACCGCACTGATGGTATTGATGGCTTGCAAAGTAGTCGATAATCGTTTATGTGATAAGCTACTGGACTTGTGGGGGAGGGTGAGAAAAAAGGCTTCAGGGCCAAGACGGGTTATGAGATTCATGGTGATACAGGCTGCAGACATTAAGTTTGTTTATAAGCTGCCAGTGAACCATTGGAGTCAGCGCTTGTGAATGATTGTTTGAATATTGCAGCTGTCTCTTTAAACCAATATTGTGACTTTCATCTTTTTTTCCCCTCTCTTGGTCCTGTCTGTCATGGCCATTTTCCTCAAACTAATGTTGTCTTTCTCCCTTTGCTGCTGTCATGAATTGGTAACAAGGGATGGTGAGAGGAAAACAATATACATCACTTTTTTATATATATATGACGGCAGTGTCTTGTCCCAATTGGAATATTTTTGGCAGGTTGTGAGATAGTCCCAAGTGAGCACATGCAAATTTAGAAACACTTACATACCAGTTGTTCTAAGTATGTGCCATTTAGTTTTCTTTGTATTTGGAGGGGGAATGGAGGTACCCATCTTTACAAAAACAGCTGAGCTTGTGTTACAGTTTATATAACTGGCAGACATCCTTTTTTTCTCTCCCTCTCTCGGGATTGTATTACGAAATGTGTAATAAGTTATTGCTGCAGGATATTCTTCGACAGTAAACAGTATTTTGAGTGTATATCCATGACTTGGAAGAGCACATCTCTGTGCCAAACTGAAAATAGCAGTGTGAAGGAATGACACCTTCATATTATGGGTGTGCTTGACAAGCCTGCAGTCTTAACTAGGAACCTGCATCTGACTAACTTTGATTGTGGGATTTCATAGCATTAAGTGGCAGGTTTTTAAATGGATCCCTTAACTTAACATTACAGTTAAATGCATGAATGTCTGAGGTCTGTTAAAACTGTCACACTACAAAATGCCTTTTTTTTTGTCAGCAATCAGATTTCTGACTTTAACTGTGAAAGAAGTGCTTGAAGCTGCCTTTTCTTAGATGATTCCTGTTCCATTACACCTTCCAAATGGTGGAGTAAAAACTGACTCAGTCAGCTATTTTAGTTGCGTTGGGGGGGGGGGGCGGACCATTCTATTTAAGCATTCTGTCCTTGAGAAAATCCACAGTTTGGATACTATACTGGAATGCACTGATTGTGAACATGTTATTTTAATTTCGATTACTACAATTTGAAATGCCCTTTTCAGCAATGGGGTATTGACACTCAAGTGACAATCTAGTTTTTGAGCACACACAGTTTTATCCACACATAAACTGTTATGGACTGTTATATACCAACATTTAATAATACTTGAGACTTTCAAGCATCTTTCCCCATGTTCACTGTATTTAGTAATCATTAAGAAGACTGAAATTTAAATCTCTTTTAGAATGTTTTCCCTTAGAAATGACAATTGATTCTTTAAAAACTATAATAAAGGGAAAAAAGAGGGTCAATTTAGTTATATTGAAAGTGTAAACTGTAAATTATATATATAAAAATATAAAAAATATAACATATTTTGTAATTTAGAAGCTTCCAGGGAGACGGACAAGCAGTCTTTGCTTGTTCATCTGACATGTTGACCACTGGGCAACCACAGGCCGTAGGCCGTTGAGTTGACGGCTACAGATATGGACCAAGGCTGATGATCTGTCATCCTCATTCACAAAGCTTCACTGACACTGCATATTAATGCAGTCCTGCGTTTGTCCCTGCTGGCTTGTCTCACCCTCCACTGTAACTATCAGATATGACTTCACCCACAATCAGAGGAGCCTCCTCCATTAACTCAATTTAATAGATTTGAATTTAATCAATCACAGGTGATTTCAAACTCATGATAACCTAAACTTGAAAAAAAAAGGCTATGGAGATTAGTCTGCCAATGGGGATGATGGCTTGAGAAGATTAGCAGTTGAGTACATCAATCTATCTGCACAAATCACCAGTATAAAAGGCATGGCCGTCACAAGTAAGCCTTTCTCCCGCTGTGGGAAATCAGTGCATCCTGCCTCGGGCTGTTGGTGTGAGTACTTAGACTACAGAAGCTGTGGCTGAGTAGGTCACAAAAGAAGTGCTTTGAGATAAAGAAATGACCAAAGACCGAAACAAAATGGAAAGATGGATAATGGGCAAAAAGATCAAAGTGGGTGATGCAGTGCATGCTTTATCCATTCCACCCAGTTATGACCCATAAAGGGTAACACCAGTCTCAAGGGCTGTGTTGTTCAAAAGGAAGATAACACTGATACTCATTTACTGGTGTTACTGAGACACTAATGTCAGACGTCTGTTTTGTTGAGGCCCTTTTTTATGAAACGTTGTTCATATTTTACTGGAACATGAGAAGAAGTCAACAATGTTGCCACCGTGGATTATTTAAAGGGACCATGCTGTGCAGCTCTGTCGGAAATGGTGGAGAGTTGAACTAACAATCAAAGACACGGGCCCTAGTTTCGTAGACCACCGTTTCCACAGTTCCAGGCACATTTAAATGCAATAAATAATCACAACAAACACTATTTAATGCAACAATTGAATCACACGTTTGGAATTTATATCCTATATAGATTGTCCCGTCACATCTGACGTCAGATTCAAAGGCGGATGGCAGCGTAATCGGAAACTCAGCCTCGTCGAGACGCTGAAAGCATCCCTGCTCTCTACCTGTCTACTTATCGCAAGGCATAGGTCATAAATAAAGTATCATTGATTCATACGCGAATCACAGCTGCGTGATCGGCAGTTGGTGGGAGCGGCGGCTGCTGCGTTACACGTCACCGATCACAGGGTTGTCAAGTGACGGCACATTCTATGCAATAAAATCACAACAAACACCTAAGCAACTATTGAATCAACACGGTGAGGATTTAGGAGCTCATTAGATTGTCCCGTCACATCTGACGTCAGAATCAAAGGCGGATGGCACGCGTAATCGAAACTCAGCCTCTCGGACGCAAAACATCGTCTCCTCTCTCGTCTCCTGTTTCTACTAATATGGTCATTCTTATCCTCCCTCTTATACGCGCACAGCGTGATGCGCCGGTGGTGGGAGACGGGAGGCGCTGCTTCTGTGCGATCGGGTTGTCAAGTGACGGATCTTGCACTGAACCTCCCCTAACGCATTAAAGGTGAGGAGAGGAGCTCATTTGATTGGTGAAGATCTGAATCGGCTGTATTAATCCCAGTCCACGCCTCGTCTCCTCCTCGTCTCCCACTCACGCCTTCTTCTCCTCCCTCTTTCCCACTTGCGCCGGTGGGCGAGACGGGAGGTGTGCCTGCGCGAGCCTGCGCGGTGCACGAAACTTGCAAAGTCCAGGCGGACACACCCCATCGGCGCAGGCGCAGGTGCGCTGAAAGCTGACTGCGCCTGGTCTACGAAACTAGGGCCCACGGTGTCTTTCTACTGGAGATTTTGAGAGAAATTCCGAGATTTTGACATGTTGTATATTTAAAGCCAACTGTCAAACCAACATTGCAGTTTTAGTGATTGAACCTGTGACATCAAGCCAAGATAGCTGTCCAAGTGAAAAGAAAGGAGCAACTAGGAAATCGGGTGTGAACGTGAATGGATGTCTCGTTTGAATGGGGTGTGGCCAAGAAGTGGGAGGGGACTAGCTTTGTTTCCAAGGCAGCTATCGATATGATCCTGTGGGTAAAGCGATTTTAGCATGATGGCCATAGTTGTAACCTGTGGGTCAGGTGCTGCTCACTGGTTTAGAGAGTTGTTCTAAAAATAGCTACACCACAAAAACAACTTTTGCGGTGAATGAATGAATACATGCATGTTGTATGTTTTTATACATGGCGTAACTGCAAATATACTACACCAACTGTGATTGCTCCTGTGTTCCCACACCTGCAACTATCAAGACACAGCTAGGTATTTTTTTTAAATGTATAACACATTGTTTTATTTTAATCAGGTTTTATAAAAGGCAAAAAGAGGATCCTCACACCAGCATGTCTGTTGGTGTTTTCAAATCCCCCCTGTAAACAGGTCGGAGGCATACTGCTACCTAGCAGTGAATATTTTCATTAGAATTTGTTTCTGGTCACTTCTGAGGGAAGTGTGGATGTTTCAGTGTATATCAGTGGCTATGTGTCTATAAGGAACAAGTCAAATGTGGACCCAGGGTAATGCCAATTATCTTGTCTTTAACGGGCTGCTGCATGCATTTCTAAGCCAAACTGGCAGTGTGCATACAAGTCCAAAATGTATGTAATTCTCTGTGCTGAAGAAGTTGTTTACGAAATCTATGTATCCCCATCCTTTTAGTAGTTCTTTCAAGAAAATTTTGTTCACTCCTCTAGGAAACAAAAAATACATCCTTACCCTTCTACAGATTTTTAGTTCAGTTCTTACAGCACCATTTTAAGACCAACCATAGAGACTATTAATCAAAACTATGAATCATTTCAATGTATGTTGGTCTTGATTACTTAAGATATATGTTTAGTGTTTTAAATCTAAACACAAGACAACATGTTATCTTTATGAGATCCATCAACCTCACATAACAGATATCTCCATGGTAGAAACTATCTTCTGGTCCATTAATATCCATTCCTTTTTAATCTCTACATCTCCTGTGTTCTCGTGATTTCTTTTTCTCCCTCTGTTGATCATGTGCAAATCTAGTCTCCATCTTGCTGCATGTTCACAATAAAGGTAAAAATAAGAGACATTTCTAAATTTAACAATGCTGAAAATTGCCCCTCCGCTACTATACATAAACACATTGGGCCCTAGTTTCGTAGACCAGGCGCAGTCAGCTTTCAGCGCACCTGCGCCACGCCGACGGGGTGTGTCCGCCTGGACTTTGCAAGTTTCGTGCACCGCGCAGGCTCGCGCAGGCACACCTCCGGTCTCGCCCACCGGCGCAAGTGGGAAAGAGGGAGGAGAAGAAGGCGTGAGTAGGAGACGAGGAGGAGACGAGGCGTGGACTGGGATTAATACAGCCGATTCAGATCTTCACCAATCAAATGAGCTCCTCTCCTCTCCTTTAATGCGTTAGGGGAGGTTCAGTGCAAGATCCGTCACTTGACAACCCGATGACAGAAGCAGCGCCTCCGCTCCCACCACGCGCATCACGCGCTGTGCGCGTATCTTAATAATAACAATGTCCATATTATAAGAAACAGGAGAGAGAGGGAGATGTTTTGGTCCGAGAGGCTGAGTTTCCGTTACGCGTGCCATCCGCCTTTGATCTGACGTCAGATGTGACGGGACAATCTATATAGATATAAATTCACGTGTTGATTCATTAGTTGCATTAAATAGTGTTTGTTGTGATTATGTATTGCATGTAAATGTGCCTGGAACTGTGGAAACCTGCCTGTGAGGTCTCGGTGACGTGTGCGCACTGCGCGCCGGTCCGCCAAACTTCCGATCCGCCAGCTGTGATTCGCATTGAATCAATGGACTTTATTTACGCCTTGCACCTTGCGCTGAAAGTAGACCAGGTCGGAGCTGGCGAGCTTTCAGCGCAGTCTCGGCGAGGCTTTTTGCCACGAAACTTCCGCTACGCCAAGCTGAATCTGTGACGCCTCCCCCTGCTGCGCCGCCACACCCATCTTGGCGCAGGCGATCCACCAAACTGCCACACTGACGGTGCGCAAGGCTGCGCGGGTCGAAACTTGCACTGTGCCGGCTGCGCCACCCTGCGCCGGTCTACGAAACTAGGGCCCATTATGTTGCCTTGGTCTACATTTAGCTGAATGACTTTCCATCAGTGAAAAAAAAAAAACAGAAATAAAGAAGTGTTCCTTTTCCGTCACAGTCTCCCAATATACACACAGGCAGGCGATCACATACAAACAAAAACAAATTATGCACTGCAACACAGTATCCACCTCTATGCATTACGCTGGTACCTTGCTTTCACTAGAAACTGTTGGAGGGGAATTGCTGGCTGCTTGGCAGCAAAACAAATGGAAGAACGTTCCCGTGATTCTTATTTTCCAGATGATTAGTTGCATCAGAAATAATTGTTGGTAAGATCAATGACCATAAAATTAGTTATTAAGGCTTAAGTTTTCCCCTCATTGTGGCTGTCCTCTCAGAAAGAAAGTTAAGTTTCTAATGCCCTGATGGTTCAAATGGTAAAACAGCAGGTGTTTGTAAACTGAATGTTTTACAAATCCAGTGTAGTGTGAAACAGTTTTCATCGTCCACAAATGGTTAATGCATTAGGAGTAAATGGTTCAGTGTGATACAGTATAGACTTTGGATCGATATGACTTACTGTATATTCACATTAAACATATAAGCAGATATTGTTTTATACATGTTCATTTTAGTCTGTGGTTATATGTGTAGGCTTATTTTATTTTATATTATTTTATCTTCTCTACATCTCAAGTGGGAAATTAGTCCATGCATTGTACACATCTTTTATTAAAGTAGGTTTATGGCTGAAGCTTGCCAACAGTATACTTAAACTGGGAACAAGCACATGCATTTTATGGTCAAAAATGCTAACCTATACTTGCTAATTGCAGCCGCAGGTTTGACACCCACTCATACCACATCCTTTGAATTGTCAAATCCTAAAGTGCACTCATCTCTCACAAAGCACACATGTACATGCACAAAAACGTAAACATATTTTGTGCTTGGAATAGAATCATTGTCCGCCTTTGTTACATTAAGGGCAGCTCATGAACAACAGTATACTGCATGGTGATCCAGAATCATACTGGTCCTACAATATATTTACTGTATTATTATTATTATTATTATTATTATTATTATTATCTATACTTTGCAAGGCATTTAAGCAGTTTAATTGGGGCATGGTTGCTGGTATCAACTAACTCTGAATGCAAGCATGTGAGTTCATTCAGTGAAATGAACAAAAAAAATTAATTATGGGTGGATTTTCAGTCGACAAGTATTTCTTCTGCACGGCTATGTAACACCATGATGAAAATGCGAGGTGTCAATACTGATATTTGGCGGCACTGTCAACACCTTGCCATAGCCCATGAAGCATCACTTCCGTTATCACTTTCTTCCCATTATCAAGTGGCATGAACATCTGCTGTGGTTGGGAGAGGTTACAAGTTGCCTTGTCAAGTGATTTAGCACAAGTGCAGATTGCAAAACGTCTTTCTCCCCATACTATTTAAATCAAATTACATTCTGTTATAGTGGAATGTGCTTATTAGCGTGGGCTACAATTGAACAAAGCCTTTTCAATTAATTTCGGGCCATAACTTAAAAATGCTGGTTACAGCAGTGAGAGATATTGCTGTACATCGCCTTTTATTGTTTCATTGTCTTTAAGCAGCAGCTACTGTGCATACAGATTGTCCTTAAGCTCCGGTATCGCACTAATCAGTTGTTGCGTATGTCATTAGCGTTCAGCATGTTATAGCACTTTGCTAATTTTCCAGTCAGGAGCTTTTAACAAGAGATTGAGATAACGTAGAAGCTTGTGAATTTAACATGTGGATTAGTTTCATATTTCCAAACTAAATTTATTAGATTAACACTCTCATTGGCTTTATGAGCATTATATTCAGTCAATAGACAGGACATGCTGAATTCAGTATGTCCTTCAGCGAGGAATGCTATGAATAAAAAATCAAGAAATTTTGATTAGCAGCTGCCAAAGTCAACCAGACCTCCCTGCTGCATCGATTTACATTGGATCCCTCAAAGCTGAATAATCATGGCTTTGTAAATAGCCATTATTTCCACAGGATAAACAGGGACCCACCTAAACAAATGTGTGCTCCTGTACCTGTTTGGTGTAATGGAATCACAAATAGGATTTAATGACAGCTAATAGGTTTATGGGTTATTACGAATCATAGAGTACACTGTGATTATCCTTTTTGTTTTTGTGTGAGAGCAAATTAACACGTGGCTTTTAATGCAACCTGAACCTTTTTAATTTTCTTCTTTTTAATAATGCAGTTACAGAGGTGTGCCTCACGTCCATCTGTGGCAAGTAAATATTAAGCCAACACCCTTCATAGTGCCACCGAGCAGGGACTTCAGTGAACACTGTCTACAGCTGAGTGGCCTGTAACTCATAAACACATCAAGCCTCCCCGTTCGGTGCTCAGGGCCTAGCCTGCTCTTCTCTGTAGTTAACTGTCTATGTGTGTCAGATCCTTCATCCTGATGCAGGAGACACTCATAGAGAAACATTTCTGTGTCTCATTTTATGGCAGTGGATGTCTGCAGAGGGTAGAACCGATGAGTGAGTCGGTAGCGGTTAACTTTGTAGCTAATGCTGTGTGGCAGTTGCACAGGTTTCCTCAGCTCTGCTTAAGGCACAGGGGGGAAGCTGGTTGAACTACTCCTGTCTCACAGCTCTCACTCAGCTAAGTCGGGTTATTTAACAGCACGGTAAAGTTGGGATGAAGAGGCAGGGGGAGATCGAGAGAGAGAGAGAGAGAGAGAGTAAATGGGACTATGGTGTCCAGCTGTAGCTCAGGTGATATTGGATAACATCAATTCTAAATTAAATTGCATCTTTCTGAGGAACTCTGTTGAGGAAAATTGTTTAGTTTAGTGATTTTTGCTCCTGCTTTCAAAGCGCGAGGGATATTTGCTCATCTGTAGGTTAGCTGTAAGTGAGACATGCATATCTAATATGCATTCATACATGTTCCCAGCTGTAGGCAGCCTGTGGCTTCTCAGTAATCACTGTTAGCTGCAGTTTAAGTTAGCCGCTAGCTGCAGTTTAATCCTAACTTTGGATATTTAGTGAGCTATTCTGAAATTGACATGGATAATCTGTGAAGGTTTGTTCCTTAAACTGTGTAGCCTATACAGTAGAAAGTCCTTCTTTTTGCACTTGCCTATGCTACAATATTCCAAATCCATCTACAGCAGTTGACCTCATCTCGTACATTTGACTCGTACACTGTAAGAAAAAAAAATGTAAAAAAACGGTCAATGACTGTCAGCTACGGCTGCCAACCAAAAACCGTAAAATTAAAGTAAAATACCCTAATTCAAATAAAGTGCAAAAACATTATTATTACAGAAAATTTCATTAAATGTTCCGCAGGAAAATACCGTTATATTACAGATTTTTCCTCAATTTTTATGATCAAACACCTTTAATAAAGTGAAAATGCTATAAGTTCTGCAGGAAAATACTTTTATTTTACAGATTTTTCTTAATTTTTTAGGATCAAACACCTTTAATAAAGTGACAATGCTAAAAGATCTGCAGAAAAATACTGTTATTTTACAGAATTTTCCTAAATTACTACAATCAAACACCTTTAATAAAGGGAAAATGCTAAAAGATCTGCAGAAAATACTGTTATTTTACAGATTTTTCCTATTTTTTAATGATCAAACACCTTTAATAAAATGACAATACTAAAAGTTCTGCCGAAAAATACCATTATTCTACAGATTTTTCCTAAATTATTACAATCAAACACCTTTAATAACAGTTATAAATACCTTAAAAACAGTCAAATGACTGGCAGCTATGGCTGCCAAACAAGAACAAATTGTGGTTAAATGGTTGTGTTGGAACTTTTAATAGAAAACATTTGTTTTATCGTTTCTTAGGTCTTAGATACCTTGTACCTTTTACACTGTAAGAAAAAAAAAATGTAAAAAAAACGGTCAATGACTGTCAGCTACGGCTGCCAACCAAAAACCGTAGAATTAAAGTAAAATATCTATAATAATACATCTAATTCAGATTAAGTAACATTTTCATTCTGCATAAAAATACCACTATTCTACATATTTTTCCTATATTTTTTTTAACAATCAAACACCTTCAATAAGTGTGTTACATGCTAAATATTTAATGATTCAGTTTTTGTAATATTACAGGTTTAATGTAATACATTGAATATTTTAACTACTGTACTGACTGAAAACATTATGTAAAAGATTATTGTGAAATATCCTCAACTCAAAACATACTTAGGAAATTCCAAATCGATACATCTAAAGGTTTTCACTGTTTCAATTAAAGTAGGTCGCGAAACTTAATTATAGATAAAATACACACCAATATTGATTCTAAAACCCCTTTATTTAATGTATTGAGTTGTAAATTTACAATATCAACCAATTATTCACAAACAGTTCTTCAGAGACCCCCAAGGAAGAATTGAAATACTAAAAATGTAATTTCTCCATGTGTCTATCTTGTCTGATAGCTATCATGACAAGGCGATGGCGTTTCACTTTTGAAACAGGTGGAGAGCTGCTGGGCTGAGGGGGTTGTTGTCAGTTGTTTTTTAGCTTGTATTTTCCAATTCAGTTTTATATTGTTGTCCACAATGTTCTCCTGTCCCTGGGTTCTCTGTAGTTCCAATAATATTTGTAGTATTTGTGCACATGCATTACAGTCTTAATTTAGCCTATTTAGTCCTGTTAATTTAACCTTAAATGTACAGTGTATTATCAAATAAAATCAAAACATAACACAAAAGGTCTATTAATCTGTACCAGAGGTGACAGTGCAATGTAGCAGATCAAGAAGAACCCCCCTACAAATTGCCAGTAATCAGATGGATCTTTGGTGCACCTGGGGGAGGGGGGAGGGAGAAAGGACAAAGTAAGATCCACTGAAAAGTCCTTACTACAAAAAGGATTTTTTTTTTTTTTTTTATTATTATTAGTTGATCCAGAGTCTTTTTTTTTTGCCCGTAGATATGCCGTACCTGCCCTGGCCTGGAAACGGTTTGTTTTATTTGGGTCTTGTTTTTTACGTCGGAGTGGCCATCCCTCTATTATTCTTATCTCGGTTTATCGATACAATTCAACCAATCCAATCAACGAACAAACGTGCTGGCCAATTGCAGGGGCTGGGGAGGCGGGTCATTGAGTCAGACTCATGAGAGGGACGCCGTTAGTACTTGACGTTCATGGTCGCAAGTTAGCTGTGGTGTTCGGTATGGATATCCGTACTTTTTCCCAAAAAAATACGCGGACAAGAAGTGACGACGCGAACGGGAGCGAGCAGGAAGCAGCGATATTCACTTGTACTGGAAACGTCAGCACTGAAGTCAACAGTAACACTGGATAAACATTCATGCTAGCAGAGGTAGCTCGCTAGCTGTGGAGCTAGCGATCCCAGTATGATTGTTTACTTCAGTGTTCAGGTTGACGTCAGTGCTGACGTTTCCAGTAGAAGTGAAGCTGTATGGTGCTATCTGAATGTCACAAACCTTATTGCTGTTCTTGAATAATGCTTGAGTTGAATAAATGGACACAGCGCTACACTACACTGTGTTTGCCGTGCAATGGCTTCGCGTCGCGGCGAGTTTTGAGAGACGGGGCGCCGCCTCCCGCAAGCTGTCGAAAATCTTTTAAACTGACCGTTGTCGATCTCAAATAAAGCAACTGCATCGCTTATTTCTCGCATAAAATGTTTTCAGAAACACATTTCGGTGCTGACCGAAAATAACGTTAATCACCTACGACTACACGATAACATTAGTTAACGGTTAGCTAACAGTTTGACAAGACCATCACTGTACATTAAGGGAATGAACACAAACACTGCGTTAGGTTATGATTTTACAAAGGGAAGGGAAATGAATTCTCACCTGATACAGCAGTTATAAAGTGAAGTCCAAGTAATAGCTGACCAAACAGATCCGTCTGACCCTTCAACTGTGTCCATACTCAACGTTTTTGTTCTCCGTTGAAATCCCACAACTCAGATTCGCTCCAAATGAAAACATGGCGAGCAGATGTAAAATAGTCCAGGTAATAATCCAGGTAATACGTTAGTGGTCAGGTAGTCCACTAGTGCACGACTGCCAGCGCGTACCCATTCAAACTGACGTATTTTCAAAAAGAAAGCGCGCACAGTTGTCATTGGCCAGTTTTCGTGATGACGTCAACCAATCATATTCAAAGCAACATGGCAAGACAGCCAATAGCAATTGTATCAGCGTGGTATCTTTTTCTTTATCAGGAAAAGATGATAAAGAAAATAAATGTTTATTTATTTTTATTTGTAGGCGGGTATATGTTTAATTACATAAGTATCTCTCTCTCTCTCTCTCTCTCTCTCTCTCTCTCTCAGACAGCCTGACCTGTACGTATTTTTGTTAGAATCATTGCCATTATATCCAGAATTACAGTTTGAATATTAAAGTACTCACTAGTCTAATACTATCTAGTCTAATCCAAAGTCTATACAAGTACTTTTATACATACCACATAGTACTAGTGAACTAATAAGATTTACCTTAACCTTACAGAGAAAAACGTTAGTAGACATAAATCTTAATATAATGAGCTACATATTTAATTACAGAGTTTGAATGTAAAAGTGCACATACATCTAAAACTAATAAGATTTACCTTAAAATTACAGAGAAAAACATTAAATTGTTAGTATGGAAATAAACCTTCAAATAACAAGCTACATATTTAATTGCAGGTTGAATGTATAATTACATGCAAATGTGAAAATAATAAGATTTACTGTAAAATTACAGAGAAAAGTGTTTGTTTGTTTTTATGGACATAAACCTTTTTATTACAAGTTGCATATTTAATTATAGAGAATTACTGTCATTTTACGTACATTTGTATTTAATTTAAGAAAACGGAAAGATCATGTATAATTAATATAGTATTTTTCTGTAAAAAAATGAGAAATAAATGTAATTTGTCATTACTGTCATAATACTTAAAATAACAGGCATTTCAGCATGTTCTTAATGTTGACTGTTTTCTCTGTTCTTCTTTGTTAAAAGAATGTGACACGATGAGTCATCTGAGATGTTCGCAGTTTGGTTGGCCATGTTGTTAGCAGATGAAACTTTTTTTCAGTTGCTCAAGGCAATTTGTTGACCCCTAAATGGATCTTTTGTTGACCTAACTATTGAAATGCATTTGCTGTTAGCACTGGTAACCACATGTCGTCAATCGACATGGACTGAAATCTTAAAGCTGCGCTAATGGAAATATTTATATTAACTATTGGAAACATTAAAGTTGAGTCAAATTACAAACCCACAGAGAGTCATTAGCTGACTCTGCTGTTCCCCTCAGCTTCAAAGAACATTTTAGCATCTTTCAGCTTACTCTTTTGGTTTCATTGCCCTCCGACTTTACTGTTTAAGTTCAGTCTCACTTCTCTCATCATCTCATCTTCACCTTGTTTTGCCTTTAAGAGGCAGCTGTTTTTGGTGTTGATATCCCCAATGTAGGCTACTGGACCAACACTAAATGGCAGATGAGCAAAGTTTGAGACTAAGTGGATCAGAGAGTTTCAAGAGCCAGATGTTTCTCTCAGGACTTGGGAGAGACCAATACCGAGCTAAAAGGCGAGGGAAGGACTTATTTTGGTCGACTGCAAATAACTAAAAAAAAAGACATTGCTGCTTGTCTGCTATCGTCACATCAATTTTATAATACTGGGTGATTTTTAGCATGTTTTGCTGTCCCAATGTTGCCCAAAAAATAATGTAAATTTAATAATACATATTTGGAATGCTTAATAAAGTTGCCTTTAATATTTGAAACGACATTTTGCACATTACAGTATATTATATGCTTCTATATCATTTGAGTATTTTAGTTTTGTCCTTTGTCATTACCTACGACTATCTATTTAACAAGTTAAAGCAGCGGGAGCCAGTGCTCACGCTCACGTGCGGAAATAAGATGAGGCTGAGTGAATAAGGGAGGTGTCGACAGATGTAGAGAACAAATTGGACTAAGAGGAAATTAGTGAGGGGAAACTTGTCAAAGCACGTTTCACTTCCTTTCATTGGTGAAAGACGACAGGTGGGAGTGGTGAGTTTGGTGACAAACAGACACGACTAGATACATGAGAATAAACGACTGTGTCTCCTATGTGGGTGAGACAATGACTAGTTGAAGGATAAATAAACTAACATGCTTGCTGTATGCTACATCCATAAATCTGCACAAGATCATTTAGCCCAGAAAGAGTCAAAATGATGGACTGTGTTGATAATCACATGCTAAGCAAGTGTTCTGTAAATGACGAACGCAAAGCATGCCGCCGTTGGACACAAACACACACACACACACACACACAGACACTACAGTGCATGTCCACTGTTCCAAGCTTGGGAAATGGGTCGGCTATGACTGAGATTAATGCATGTTTGTGTTTGCCTTTGCGTGTATGTGTGTATATTTGTGGTGTAGCAAAGAGCGGGGGAGTGACTGATCGAGCTTCATTGTGGATGTGGCAGAATGCAGATGTTTCTCTGAACTGCCTCGCTATGATTTAATGATGAAAAGCAGAAGGCAGCAGACTTAGACTCTGGAGAGGCAGCAGGAGCAGACTACGTCAATATTAGAGACAGAATCAAAGACGGGGGAGATTGTGATTTATTTGTGACTTTTTATTTCAGTGTTGCTTACAGAAACAAGTTTGGGAACTCTTTTTATCTCCGTGTCTTTCATCTTTTTTTAAGCAGTTTGAAAAGCTTGTTTTTGACTGTGTTTATGTCATGAAAATAGAGCCCTGCCTGACTGAGAACGTGATGCATTTTATCCCAAAGGAATTCTGAATCTTACGTTGACAGGAAGCAGTGTCTATCATCTGCTAATGTTTCACTTGATTTGATGTTTTATGGGATGTTGCAGCTTGTTAGGGTTGTGGATGAACACTGCAGGGAATAGAGTATGACACCCACAGGTACTTTCTCAAAAACAAAAAACATGCTGAAAGATTAAGAAAAAAAGATGGATTATTGTATTTAAGGGTTAATAGTGTTACACAAAAACTCAGCTTTGGCATTTTGTTGTTTCAGCAAGAGTTCAAGTACAGCAATAGCAGTGTGAAGGTTTAAGACGGAGAGGGAATGGCAGAGAAAGAAAAGAAATCAATCAGGAGTGAAGAAGACAATCACGTCTGTGGCTTTTTATAGATTAAAAAAAACAGAAGTATTTTCCAAGGTGGCCAGCAGATGGCACAGCCCCTTTGGTCTCTAAAGGAAAGAAATGATAGAGAGGGAGCGGAGGGCAGAGAGAGAAAGAGATATTTTTGTGAGTTTTGTTTTCCTGGTCCACTGATCTCCCTCAGTGGTCTGATTGTGAGAACGGACTCGTGGGAAGTGTTCTCTCACCGCAGGTGTCAGACTGCTGTTGGATAAGATTATTTGTGGGGGTGATAGGGTTGCATTACTTTGTGTGCGTGTGTGTGTGTGTGTGTGTGTGTGTGAGCATGTCTGCTCAGTGTGTACTTCTTCTCATTAGATATCTGCCTGATAGAAATGCAGTGTTATATTGGCTTCATGTGGGAAACAATACAACACAGAAGTTGTTTTGGACTTGCACACTGTGCTCCATATGGTCGCACTCAGGAGGAGAAAAAGAGAGAAGCATGGGATTGAAGAGCTCGTGCTCCGAGTCATGAGTCCTATCCCTGTTTGCTTTCTGTCACATGAATGTAAAAAAGTGTTGTGTTCTATGGGGTTGAGTCTGCGCTGCACAGTGATTGGGATTTTCAACAGAGGTTGATGGGAAGTGCTGCAGCAGTGCAGTATATTGCCAAAGATGTCATAATACTCAGTGATATTATGCTAACAGGCACTTTGTATGTAATTTTTGGGTTGCCAACTAGTTAATATCATTCTTTGTAAACGTTGCTTATAAAACTCTCGATAAATATAGCTAGAATCTGGTACTAAGCATGGAAATGCAAGCTTTAGATCAATCTAATTAATGGACGTTGAATTAATATTTAATACTGACACCATTTTTCCAAATAATCATGATGATAATGATATTTATATTGAGTGTGTTAACCCATGTTGAACTGGAGAAAGACGTTTATGGAGCTAGGTTTATGTGTTGGAACCAAATTGGCATCTTCTCCATGTCAGATTTAATTTCCAGTTTGCTTAATGCTTTATCCTTTCTGTGATGTCCCAAGGGCAAACGCTATTCTTGAACATTTGCACGCTTGTTGGAATTTCAGGACATTTCAGGAGCAAAGTGCTGCAAGTTTGCATTGTGTTTGTTACAGTGAGTGTGTTTGGTCAGGCAAATTATGAAAACAAGCGGATAATAAGGGTTAGCAAGCACGATAAGCCATAATATCTTGTAAACTGGCAGCAGGGATAGTTTAAGCCGGTCTTATGCTAATGTTACTAGTGACTGTCAGCAACAGAGAAATATAAATATCTTCAAAAACATGCTTAAATCCTCAAATAAACACGTGCAAATACAAACAGACAAGACGGCTGCACAAACGGCATATTTAAAACCGACCTTTTCATTTAGTAATGTAGTGGAATTATAAATGATGAATTGGAAATAATTTAGCTTGGGACAATCTATAGGTTAAAGTGAAATATTTATCAATATCAAGCAATGTCATTGTCATTGTCCTTCGCCAAAACGGATCCCAGAACAAAATATGACATCTGTACAAGATCTCAATTTTAAAATCCCAGCAGTCACACACTGAAACCATTAACCCAATCAATAATAAGACATTTTTTCCCTCTACTAAAAGTCAACATTGTATGTAATTTCCTTTTGATTTTATTATCGCTTCAATTATCACCCATACTTGTCACGTATATGAGAAGACCATTTTGTCATATCACAGTTGTCATCATGATTAATTGAGAATTAAGGTTGCTGTGCTTCTACCCTAGGCTTTCACAGACATTTTCCCTCCGTCACACTGTCTGCTGCATTTCCTTTTGTAATCACTCACTCCATGTATTCATCAGAGTATTCGCATGAACGTCTTAACACACTGATGGGCATGCACTCTAGATACTGCCGTGTACTGATCATTGACATTTTTAGAAAACCGAAAGCTCCAGTAAATTGCATGTCACTCCCAATTCTACACCTCACTACGTGTCATGGATTAAGCTCATGTTTATAATACCTTTTGATCATCTATGGTTTTGGCACATCTCCTGAATTATTCCCTACAGGTTTGCTAATATTACAAGATATAACATTGCATACTAGTTTCATGTAAAATTTACAATTGCCTCCTTAACTCTGGATGGAAGTGAGAGAAAAGCTGCCAGTATGAGTATCGCTAGTTTGACACTTCCAGGGCAGCCAACAAATAGATGGCTACCTTGCCTAAGGCCAACTTATCTGGTGTCAGCAGGTAGAGAAAACATATGAAGCCACTGTTAATTAACTGCAGATACACGACAAGATGTCAGACAAGAACACTTGCCTAACCCGTTTCCCTGGGTTCAGTAGTAGTAGTTCGTAGTACACCTCACCTGGTGGGGAGTTGATAGCGCTGCATTGTCAAATCAGTGTACTTTAGCTTTCACACAAACAAAAAAGAAATGAGCCCCAATAGAGGAGGATTTGTTTCACCCCCTCCCATTATGTCATCTTCATGTGAAATGCCACATCTTATCATCTGCCTCTTTATAATTACCACCAGTGACATTTATCCATATTCCTACTGTTTAACAAGACCTTTACATTTAATTGTACTTGATTCTGCACTTTTAGTTGTCCTTGGAGATGGCCAGTGTGAAGCATGCTAAAAATCCTGATCGTGTCTTTTGGGAACACTAGAGTTGGGATGGTATTATTTCTGATAGGCCTTTCACGGCTGTCCTATTCAGTTGTCATGCATTTTTCGGGAAATGCTATTTTAACTGTTGAGTGCAACATTTTCTGTTTAAAATTACGTTAAAAAAGTTCAGTTACTATGATTAAATCCACTATAACTTTTCATAAATGACACCAATACAATACACATAGCTGTCATGGCCTTGCATTTCATCAAACATTCTTTCTTGTCATTTCAATTCACTCTCCCTTTTGTCAGCTGTGTATTATCAGTGTCATCGTAACACCGCTGGACATGTAAGGATTGACATATTCCTCCAAGGTTGTTAGAGCTGACAGTGTGTCTATCTATCTGTCTGTCTGTATATCTGTCTGCATCATCCACCCCTCATGAAGTTATAAAAAAAACACCATGCATCTAAATATGAATAAACCTTTTCTTTTTCTACCCCCATAGTCTCCAAAGTGCATGTGAGTCCCAACCCCCACTTTCTTTCTTTATTTCCTCTTTTTGTTAAATTGAATGTTGCATTTTTCTGGAGCAGTTCTCAAATATATAATGAGGTAATTTGCATTAGTCCACAGATTGGTTGACCTTTGCTTTTGCCAATTATTACTGTAAAACCCGTCTCTGTCTGTCATCACCAAGGATGTGGCAGGGAAAGGTTAGCTGGAGGCTTGTGTCTGGACTTATGAAAAAGCCTGAGGAAAATGTCATTAGAGCGAGGGGGAAAGACACTCGGAATTAACAATTGGAAATTCAATCAGGATGGCTTTAAAGATGAGTGCGTGTCTGTGTGTGCGTGTTTGTGTGTGTGTGTGTGTGTGTGTGTGTTCACATGCATTTCTCCAACAGGTGAGGTATATGACTTGTCCAAGGAACAATTTGGGGAATTCCTTTCATCAGTGAGGGAGCAGGATGTGGGGAGAAGGACACCCTGGGGGGCGACTTCTGTTAACTCTGTAGGCCACTTTGACTTTGCCAACGCACAGACAAGCTGACAGCACAAACTTAACAATTGGGCTGTAAATGCCCCTGCAGACATGTTAATATCCTGCCACCAAAATCTTGACATTTCGTGGCCTTGATTAATTATCCCTGACAGTAATTACACTATGCATTTACACATGCATTTATGAAAGGCTCACACATTTTTGCACTTTTCACCTTTCTGCCCAATTTTTTGTAGCAGTGCATGGTGTTTAATTTGCATGCTGTTATCGGTTGTCATTGTGCAGTGAAACGTGACTATATTTATCAAGTGTTGACCCCCCCCCCCCCCCCTCCCATCAATAACGCCGGATGCGTCAAAATTGACTTTTTTAGTCGACAATCATTGTCAGTTTTCTGAAACCGGAAATTAACCCTTTTATCCATGAATGCCTTCCTGACTTGTAGATGTGTAATACACTTGCCCTTGTTCAGACAAAATTTTCTAAGGCTGCTTATTTCACACTGCAGTACCGATCAGTGTGTCAGGCATTATGCACGAGCTTGCTCAGCTCAGTGTAAAATAATAGTGTGAAAAAGATAAACAATTTGAGGGGGCAGAGCAGAGCACTAACATCGGAGGCTCTGTTTTGTGCTCTTGGTTCTAGTCGCAGCGGCGCGTCACGTTTCACCTGCCGGATGGCTCTCAGGAGAGCTGCAGTGACAGCGGTCTGGGGGACCACGAGCCTGTAGGCAGTGGCTCCCTCCTCACACAACCTCTCCCTCTGGTGCAGGCGCAGGACGACTTCTACGAGCATGCCTCCCCCGATAAGAGGACTGAAGCTGACGGCAACTCCGATCCCAACTCTGGTGAGTTGTTATGTATCTCATGGCAGCCTAACAATGATTTGTAATACGAATGCATTGTCTGTTTCTTTGGAATTTTCTCTCCAATTCCCTCTTTTGCACCACACAAGTTTAAAGCAACAGCACAGACATTATAAACAGCTGCAAAAGGTTCAATTAGTGGACATTGTGTGCATTGAGATAGTGCCTTTAATTTCAAATACATTATGACTGACTCAGGTTTCTGCAGATTGTAAATGGTGAAATCTGAACGTTCTCGGTCTCAAGGTGTAGGTTAAAGCACATAGATGACGTTTCAGTTTCAGAAGGGGGAGTGAATGAAAATCCTTAAGCAGAAGAGTCATGAAAAACAACATTGGTGTTATAAAGAACTCGATGTACAAAATAGCATTTCATTTGGAGACATTTGATTGCCCAAGTAGGTTTCTAGTGGATACGTGAGCAGGTCATTCATTTCTCAGTTAATCATCCAGACTTGTTCATTCCTCCCAGGAGCAAACCTGGACCTCCCATAGGCTCCTCACCTATTTGTGAAACTCATTTGATTTATTTAGAGATGATTTCCCAGTTGGAAGTCTTGGTGCTCAGCTGAAGATGTTAACTTCCCACTATTTCTGGTGGGAATGTACATCTCCGACCCAGTTTTCTCGTTTTATCATTAAGAGGTGAAGCGTGCTCAAAGATCAAGCACATTGCCCCAAGGTCGATGCGAGTTTGCCTGCTGAGGGTGGAGCAGCCAGCACCACATATATACAAGTGCTGTGAGTAAACTGTGTGCGTATGATTTCATACCGACTCTAACTTAGCAGATGTACTCACAGTTGGCAGATGTACTCAGCATAGGCCTATTGACTCACTGTCTTGACATATGAATGGAGCTGCACATGGCCCAACCACGTGCAGACAAATATTGTTACAAAATGTGGGGACAGAATCATATGCTATGTCTATGTTGTGGCAGTGCAACACTAAATAGAAGGAGTACATTTCTAATGAACCACAACGCTCATAGTGATCACATCTATCAAGGTCAAATTGATCACTCTATGTGGACTATTATTATAAAACTTATTTTAACGTATACCTCTCATGCAGATTACCATTTAATTGATTACAGTAATACAAAATAAAGAAATGGACAGCTTGGTTGTTTACTGGCTGGCCAATTCCTTTCCCTTTACCCCTCATCAAGGGCCCACTTCGGGAGAGGCTTTGCCGGATTTTGGCTGGCTCTGTGTCACTGCAGCGTGGGTGGTGCATGCAGATGACCAGCGCCCCATTGCCAGGCCTCCTCACTCCCTCTCAGTGGCACCGAGGGAGGCGGGTACGGCACGGCTGCATGTGTGTAGAGCCAGTTGACAATCGGCATGGTTTGACATTGGGGGGCATTATGTGACCAAGCATTATCAATCCACTTGACAAGGGTGGTTTCTGCCACAGGTGATTTCCCCATGCACGTTCATCTTTCATTGAGAGAAAATTACTTTCTTTTTCCCGTCATGATTTCAATATCACACGATGCACCAGCCTCAGGTAACCAGCCAGCAAAGCATCGTGGGAGTACAGTAAAAATACAAAACTTTAATTAATATGACCCTACTGTTATTTTAATATCCTATATGTTGTCATGTATAAAAAGATTAAAAATGAACACCTAACAAGACTTGATGACTATAACCAAATCTCTTGAGCAGAATTTGTGTAGAAAACATTCTGTCCTGAGCTTTTTGATCCAAGTAAGTGGTTGATTACTGTAGCCGTGATCACTATAAGTGTTTTTCCATCATGTAAAACTAGATTAATTCCTTATTTTCCTTAATAATGAAATAATTGCAAATGTTTGCAAATGTTTTGCAGATACATTCTTAATTGAACATTAAGAAGACACAATCAATAGTTGATCATTATATTGATATAAAACATTATCTGGATGCTATTACATGGTAATATAATTTTCAGGCAATGAAAGCCTGCAATATTTCATCATTTTACATTATGAAAGCTGTAATTAAAGTATATTTAATTATCAGCCAGTAGTCTTGACGTGCACACTGTATTTCATGGAATGTCAGACATTGATGCACAGTTAAATTGACGTATGCAAATTAGATGCACATGTCAGAAAAGAGCTATGCTGTAAACATAAATTCATAAGAGCCACTACAAATGTCGAATTACAGAATAAAATGGCTTGAAATACGTAAGTCAATATAGATATGCAGTGCAATTGTATGAAACACAAACAAAATGTTTCTAAATCCTTCCTTTTTGTCTGTTAATGTTGTTTGCCTGTCAGCAAACTATTAACAGTGACAACAATGGTCTCATTGACCTGCTTGGCAGGATAATGATTTTATGTCTCTTGTATGAGGGATGTGTTACCTGCTGGTGGTGCTCTCATATATGTGAACTCAGTGGTCCCAGGTTAACTAGTTCTGAGTGTCAGTTGGAGTAAAAATCAAAAACCTGTATGACACTAAGCTGCATGATGTGACTCTGTTGACAAACAGTATCTGGAAGATATTTGACACCATTATGTTCGAACTTGACATGTAAAGTATCTTCTAATGCTATTAAAAATAACAAAATTTTAGACAAGTACCTTGACAGAGGGTGGTTATATGCGCTTTGTTCAAGGTTTGACAATCCAATTCCCATTGCCTTTTTTCCTTATATTAAGAATTCAAAAGACCCTCTTTTAGTCTGTGGTTACAGTCAGCAGTGGGATTCACATTGGAGACAGATTCAAGTTGGCTTCAGATGCAAGTGATCAGAATATAAATCCTCACGATAATTAAGGCCATTTTTGCCAAAATTGATAACTATACTAACGAAATTTAGTGATATCTACACAGGATTTTTAATGCATAATATTTTTTCACATTTAATGCTTTTTATTCATTGATAATGAAGACTCCATAAACCTTTTTGTTCATAATGACAGACTGCATGTGTCACGTTTAAAATAGGATTGATTTGGAGTAAAACTGACCACATAACCTTTATATCTTGGTCTCCCTAACTGTTTTTATGCTGGGAAAGGTGAACTTACTAATTATCCTTTATGTAATACAGGAAAGCAGTTAGACCCATGCGTAGGTTGCTGCTTTTATCTGAACTAAGGAAACATGCAAAGTGTGGGAGGTTTCGAAAGTCTGATGTCTGACAGTATGATATATATATATATATATATATATATATATATATATATATATACTTGAACTAAATGGAAGAGAGCATGAATAGATGTTTTATATATTTCTATGTGATTTAAAACTCTAGTGGAAACGGTGACAAATCTAAAATCATCCACCTGCTGCCTTGATGCTTTACCTACCAACTTTTTTAAGAATGTTTTTGACTGCCTATCAATAGACGTATTGCAAATAGTTAATAACTCCATTCAATCAGGCAATTTCCCAAAGGCCTTCAAAACTGCAGTCATTAAACCTCTTCTAAAAAAGCGGAGCCTAGATGCCTCTATTATCAACAACTACAGACCAATTTCAAATCTACCCTTCATAAGTAAAATAATTGAGAAAGTTGTCCTCCAACAACTAAATCACTTCCTGGCTTCAACTGGCTGCCACAACAACTTCCAGTCAGGATTTCGACCTTTTCATAGCACCGAGACGGCCCTTATTAAAGTTGTAAATGACATCCGTCTTAACACAGACTCTGGCAAAACTTCAATATTAATGCTACTAGACCTCAGTGCTGCATTTGACACTGTCGACCACTCAATACTCTTGGACAGGTTGGAAAACTGGGTGGGGCTCTCAGGCACAGTCTTAAACTGGTTCAAGTCATATCTACAAGATAGGAACTATTTTGTTTCCATTGGCGACTTTGTATCAGAACCTACCAATGTAACGTGTGGAGTCCCCCAAGGTTCAATCTTGGGGCCGACTTTATTCAACATCTACATGCTCCCAC
Source organism: Chelidonichthys spinosus (assembly GCA_029853015.1). Taxonomy (NCBI): domain Eukaryota; kingdom Metazoa; phylum Chordata; class Actinopteri; order Perciformes; family Triglidae; genus Chelidonichthys; species Chelidonichthys spinosus. Next base: position 12,375,825 of record CM056821.1, on the reverse strand, counting down.
TAGGACAAATCATGCAAATTAATAACATTGACCACCATTGCTATGCCGATGACACCCAAATCTATGTAGCACTATCACCAAACGACTATCGCCCCATAGATCTTCTGTGCCAGTGCATTGAGCAAGTCAAAGACTGGTTGTGCCAAAACTTCCTACAACTAAATGAGGACAAAACTGAGATAATTGTCTTTGGTGCTAAAAAAAAAAGGTTTAAAGTAATTCAACACCTTCACTCTCTGTCCCTGAAAACCTCAACCAAAGCCAGAAATCTTGGGGTTATTATGGATTCTGATTTACATTTCGACAGTCACGTTAAATCAGTAACAAAATCAGCCTACTATCACCTAAAAAATGTAGCAAGACTTAGAGGGCTCATGTCAGCTCAAGACTTAGAAAAACTTGTACATGCCTTTATTACTAGTAGGCTAGACTACTGTAATGGTCTCCTTGCAGGTCTTCCGAAAAAAACTGTCAGGCAGCTACAGCTTGTTCAGAACGCTGCTGCTAGAGTTCTTACAAAGACCAAAAAATGTGAGCACATTACACCAATTCTTAAATCCTTACATTGGCTCCCTGTATGTCAGAGGATTGATTTCAAAATCCTCCTGCTCACATATAAATCACTACATGGTCTAGGACCGAAGTATATCACTGATATGCTCCCACTACATAAGCCCTCTAGACCACTAAGATCTTCTGAGACCAATCTGTTAGTGATTCCCAGAGTAAACAACAATCACGGGAGAGCATCATTTAGTCACTATGCAACAAATGGCTGGAATAAACTTCCTGAAGATGTAAGACTTGCCCCAACTCTGACCACTTTTAAAACTAGACTGAAAACTTTTATGTTCACCATAGCTTTCTGCTAAATCTTTTAATGTCTGCACTGTTTTTAATTATTGCAAATATGTTTTTATTCTATTTTCTTTCTGTAATGCATTTTTAAAATTTTTATTATTTTCTTTTAATTCTTCTATTTTTCTTTTCTTTTTTCTTCTCACTTTGTTTTATGATGTGAAGCACTTTGAGTCTGCCTTGTGTATGAAATGTGCTATACAAATAAAGTTGCCTTGCCTTGCCTTGCCTTGCCTTGCCTTAAAGATATCCCTGAAGCTTAATCAGTAAATATCCATAAAAATAGAATCATCAATAAAAAGTTTGTAAAGAACACAACACAAGAATAAAAACTCAATTGAACATGAGAGTGGAGAAAATAACAATAACAGATGGGTGGTAATGAGGGATACAGCAGTCTCAGTCAACATTATCAGATGTCATTGTGAAGCGAGAAATGACTGTAATATATGAGCAAGTGGTATGTGTGCGAGTGCGATGAGAGAAGTGAAAGACCTTACAGGGCCCTGTTTCCCAATAACTATCGATTGCCAAGGTTTTCCAAGATCATTTTTACAAAAGCTCTTAAATGTTTACTCACAATTCCCAAAACTGCCCTTACAAGCAAGAGGACCTTGTGGGCTATTAAGATATTCTTAAAGTTTGCTGTCCATGGTGCTGAAGCGCAAGACGAATTGATTTAGTTGTAGTTAGTTGTGTATTCTTATTTTATTCTCCATGAACCATGATAGATTTATTAAAAATACATAAAATACAAATGAAACAATAGACACAATGGATGTGCATTTGCAGAAAGTGTCTTAATTTACAGTCGGCAGCAACAGCCTTACGCCTGGAAAGTTTGAGGATGTAAGTTTGGTGAAGTCTACTTTGATAGATTTAGCTACTGCTGAAACTTGCCCTTAAAAAAGAGGCTGATTCAAATTTATAACCTTCTCTCTGCTTTTCTTATCGAGCTGTCAGTGCATGTGACCCCCATTTTCTGATCCCCACTGGCTAGCTAGGCTGCATTGCTCTCATACAATACCATTGATAACGAGTCAATGCTCCTTGTCGCCTGATATAGATGCTCAATATGCATGTCTGTGTGTCACACACACCCACGGCCTTATGGGCAGAGCAACTGGCGTAGTATATAGTGCGAGATAGCCCGCCCATGGTGGACGGGTAGGAAGGTGATGGGTCAAACAAACAAGAGGCTTTTGTGTTCTGTTTGACACTAAAAGACAACATTTTTTAACGTCAGTCACTAGTCACTTATATGAATCTGGTCACTCGTCTGCCACTAAGAAAAAGGAGGACGAGTGTGTAGAGTGTCATCATTTGAAGCTAAGGAGTACTGATCAAGCTGCATGACTTCCACGTGTGCCTTACTGAGTACACACTCACACACACAAACATATTGACTTGGAATCAAAGCTTCTATCTGTATTAAGTCGCACTATTAAAAATACAAATCAAATAAACAGTCAGGAGGAAGTTAATAGTCATACTGAAGCTCTTCTACTGTGACATGTCCCTCTGCAGTTATACACTGTTAGTTACTTTGTACAGAAAGGTGAAACAGAAACAACGAAGTGACATTTTCAACGAAAGGATGCATATGTTGGATGAAACCTTACACTCCAATCAGTTACATTTCCAAAATATAATACTATATATGATCAGTGGACTACTGAGTTCTATGAACTTAGTTGAGCACGGATGAGAGTCCTTCGACTACAAAGAAGCTGAAATAATACATGACAGGAGAGTGCCCTGAAAGAAAAATAGGGAGCAGAGTGGGGTGAGATAGGGAAGTCATGTTTATTTATAAAACATTTAAAACAACCATTATTGACTTAACTGTTATATGAATGATTTAAAAGCATTGCAGACAAGAAACACAGGGCAGAAAGACAAAAAGATCACTTGCACAGTCACGCATACGCAAATACACACACACACACACACACAGAGAGAAAGAGAGAGAGAGAGAGAGAGAGAGAGGCAAATAAAAATGGACTGTCAGATGAAATTTGAATGAGTCATTGGACTGTGTGGAAGAGATATAATGAGAAACGTTGTTCTTCTTGTCGAGCAACAACCCTTGAGCTTTAAATCTAGACTATGAAATAACCAAGAGCCCCATGCCTGAAGACCTGGGACTTTTCCAACGCGAATGGGATCAAAACAAATGGAAATACATATAAATCTCATAAACAACAACATTTTAAAATTATTCTGAATTTTCCTAGGAGAGTATTAGTACGGAGAGCCTGCAAAACAGGATTTGAATGGGCTCAGCTCAAAGGTTTCTCCTTAAACAAATATTTGTATGCATTTTTACAACTCCAAGTGAGCCAAATCATATTCCCCTGTGTACACTCAAAATATTGTACACGAAAATTAATACTTCAAACCACCTGCAAACCATCTGTGTGCATTTGAAAGTAACATATACACCATGTCTCTGTGTACATCATACATTATAGATTTCTGATCTCTGCCTCAGATACGAAAAAGGTCAGAACTTGGTCATTTTGACCAGATATTTTATAGAAAGTGTTTGTGTTTATTCTATCTGCACAGAGATGATCACTACTGATGTAAAAGTATGTAATAAACCCCAATCCATCTGGATGCTATCTCTGAGATTAAAATATCCAGCACCCTGATTGTTTGCTCTCCCCAGAATGTTTGAGATCTTTAAAATTATATTAAAAAAGTGGTCCAGAGTTGGATTCATTTTTCACCAAGATCTTGTATTGAATATGGGAGAGTCGGACCGCTGTGTAAAGTCTTCTCCAGCACATCCCAAAGATTATCAATGGAGTTAAGGTCTGGACTCTGTGGTGGTCAATCCATGTGTGAAAATGACGGCTCTTTCATAATTTAAGCCTGTTAAATCCTGTCATCTTAGAATATACCCCGTGCTTTCAGAAAGATAGAAAAAAGAAAAATTCCATTTATAAAAAAACCTGATCATTCAGTATATTCAAGTAGTCAACTGACCTCATCACGTAGCTGAACCTCGACCTGACCAACTGAAGTGACCCCAGGTCACAACCCTGCCCCCACAGATTTGTACAATAGGTAATAGGCATGATTATCTGCATCTTACCTTGATGCTCCATCACTCTGGAACAGGGTAAATCTGGACTCAGACCACATGACCCCTTTTCCATTGCTCCAGAGACCAATCTTTATGCTCCCTGGCAAATTGAAACCTTTTTTCCTGATTAGCTGCACTGATAAGAGTTGTAAGGCTAAACAGCTGTTAAGTCCCAATTCATTGAGTTCTCTGCACATTGTGCGTGTGGAATGCTCTTACGTTCACTATTCAACATAGCCGTGAGTTCTATTGTTGATTTTTTTACAATTTGATTTCACCAAATGTTAAAGTGATCTCCGATCGCATCATTCAATATATTTTTTCTTAACACATTTCTTCCTTGAAGATGATTCACAGCTATCTTTCCAGGTTTTCTTAATGCGTTGGACAGTTCTTATCCCAATTTTAGTAGATTCAACAATCTCCATAGTTCTCTTTACTTGATGCGGGCCAAAACATATTTTCCACAACATGGTTGTTTAACAAATGATAAGGTAATCACTGCATCAGTTGTCAGCTCAAACACATTAATCACAGCAGTAGTTATCCAACAGAAGGTTCTTACGTGGTCTTTATGTGTGTAAACAGGTCATTAAATCCACTAAGTCATTGGCAGTTGCTTACTTTTTTCCTTTAGAGAGTAGCTGTGTTCAGTTCCTCAAACCTTAATTACTTTGTGAATAACATTTGATTTAGATTGTGTATTTATACCCTGTTTTCCTTTTCTTATTATACATTAAAATGTTTTATCATGTTTATTCATAGAGCCTCTGCTGCCTATCATCTAATCAACAAGTGTTGTTACATGCCATGTGCAGTAATAGAATGGGTATCACCATAACTGACAATATGAATGAGAGCAAACAGTTTCATACTATTAAAAAATAGTTATCTGTAAGGAGTCTGTGCAGGTGGAAAAGAGCACAGGGAGGAAGGTGAAGAAATACAGGGAGTTGAGACAGAAGTGGCTGGAATTTGCTGGTTGTCCTGTTGTTGAAATTATTTACTCTGTAGCACATTTTTATAAAAAGAATGGACCGAATGAAAGTATCCAAAGAAGGAAGTCAACAATTACCCAAATGTAACTGTTCTTAGTCAGTTTTACCTTAAATGCCATGAGGCATTATGTCATAAACTGCCTCCTTCACTGCTACAACAACATTGCTTCATTGCATTCAAGTATCATCAATTTCTGGAGCCATTACTTTGGTTTGTTTAGTTCTTCACCATCATATTGATCCACAGAACAATTTACTAAGCATTTTACAAGGTTTTTGTCCCATTTTGCTCCCCTCAGCTAAGTCAGACTGCCTTTTATCGTTAACAAGTACCTAATTTAATTACCTTTTTCATTTATAACACAGGGGAACATTTGGGACTTGTATAACTTGCAGAAATAGCTGTAGCTACAAAAACAAAGTTCCTCAATGTAAGTGACATATTTTCACTCAAAACAAAAATGAAAGAAATGAAACTGCAAAATAATAAATTAATATTCTCAATAGTGGACTTCTGTGCTACATGTTTAAATAAGAAAAAAAAAATATTGTTCTTAAATATAATTATCAGCACACTACCTTTGACACTGAACAGTTTACATTTGTTTTAATAATGTGAAACTGAAAGATGTTTGTCAAATGTATGGGAAACATTTTGTAGTTAGATAAATGTAGCAACTTCCCATTTGGTCATTGATAGCTGCGGTGTAATATAATTTGGTAATGTGTCCAGTGAATTGGTGTGGTTAAACAAAAGTAGACTACTCACAATGCATTAAAAGCATATACTGTAGAATATTAAATGCCTTGTGTGATAAACTGCAGGAATCCAAGATTTTTGTTTTTTGTTTTTTTTGTTTTTGTAATAATACTAGGTTTTTTATTTGCTGGGGCATACAATCCTCCTGCTCATTCATAATTAAATCATGTTTAAGGTGTATCAGAGGTGAGTCAGCCCAATGCACCTCTACACCTCATTTTGTTTACACATCCACAAGGGAAATTGTTGTTTTTGTGTGTTTTCTTCCTTGTTTCGGTTTGTTTGATATTGATTATTTTCTCCTAAAACAGAAACTCATTGTGGGTGACTATATTTTATTTGTATGTATCATACTGTGTGTATTATATTCAATACATAATTAATATAATTATAGTTGCACTTGCTGTTGCCCCTAGTTACCTCATTCATACAGATTTAATTTCACCTTACTATTATTAAATGCCACAAGTGTTTGGGGGGTTTATATTAAAACTAGTTTTCTTGGTGTACTGTTAATCATCTTTGCATGTCAGAAGGACTGTCCCCCCCAGACAAAATAACCGCTCTGGTCTTCTTTTTTTTTTTTGTTGTTGTTATGAAAATGTAAGTATATGGTTAAGTATAGACATTTTTGTACAACATTAGAGGAGATGAATTCAAAGGTTCCTTTGGAGTAGTTTAATCCCTTTCTCTGTTGCGGCCTGGCCAGGTAAGCACTGTATCTGTTTGAAGATGAGTGATGTTAACAGGTACACAGTTCACCAAAATGGTTGGTTGCACTATTTATGCTCAAGAACATGACCAGCTGACAGGAACAGAGGAGAAGCATGTGGGGAAAAGGGCTGAGTGGACGAGGTGCTTGTTGATATAGCACGATGTGACTGGGAGAGGGCAGCTGTTCAGGCACTTGGGCCGGAGAGCCAAAATGCTAAAATGCAAGATAGTTATGTTCTCTACCATGAAAATGGAACCACTTTAGCCATTAATCATTGATGGACAAGAGATGGTGGATAACTCCCTTGTTGGGGTATTCTGCTCCATTCCATTCTGCACTGCTTTGTCTGAAACAAATTTGATCCTTAAACATGTAAGACATGTTTCACTAAATGTGAGAATTGTGTGAAAAAATCCAAATTTAGTGGTGTAACCATGTTTAACACAGGTCTGACCATTGGGATTAGGAAATATAAGCTTTCGTGATTTTGTATCCATATTTGATTAGAATGCTGGCTATTGATTTAATCCCAATATAGTGGAAAATATGCTTATAAGCAGGCAAGCAGTTTGATCGTTAACGCCAAATTGCTGGTGCTATATTTCCCATGCGTCTCGATTGTCTCTCTGTGGCAGAAAACATGGGCAGCTTCTTCATTGCATTTTACCTTTGTGCCACCAGGCTTGTTGTCATGGGAAATGCTGGATTTCTTTTCCACACAGAACTGGGATGCTTTAGTTTGCAATTTACTGCATGCTATCCAACTTTAGTTAGCCCTTGTACTAATTTTCAAGAAAACATATACAGTATATTGAGATGTTTTCTTCAGACTGTTACAGGGCAAAGTATTAATCTCCCATATAAAAAGTAAGTTTAGTATTCGTTAGCGCCACCATATTGGTGCAAATAGTCACAAAGCAAATTATGACAGATGTACAGCAAAGTATAAGGTTTTAAAACTTTAGCCTACAGTGTATTACTTGCAGAGGGAAACTTGCTTTGTAATGTGTACACAAACCATGAATTGGCACGGGAAGACACCTAGCTTCTAAGAGTGTTCTTATCACTCACTGCAGGAGGATTGATTCACTGGAAGAAAAACATACCTCTTCAGACTCTATATGTTTCAAATTGAAGAATGAACGAGCTAAAAAACAAACATTTGGTTGTATTTCTGCACTACCAGACACACACACACACACACACACACACACACACACACACACATATATATATATATATATATATATATATATATATATATATATATATATATATATTATTGTATTTTTTTTTGTTTTGTTTGCTACAATTCATTCAATCAAAACCCTACACTGAATGGCAGGATGAAGTGTGTATTTCTGGCAGACGTCAATGAGGTTCCATCAAAGCAGATGAAAAACAGAAAATGCCCGGGACTTTGTTGGAAAGGTGATGGTTGTTTTTTCTTCTTCTTTAAGTTATATTTGAGTTATTTTCATTGTTTTAACTTGATTATTGTAGTCTTGTAATTTATGTATTCATGTGGCTTGGTATCTTGACTCTTCTCAAGTTCATACTGCAGGAAACATGACCTTCTTCATTTCTTACAGGTCTCACTGCAGAAAGTTATTGTCTCTATCGAGATGATCAATTCTGCGTTTGGCTTTTTCTGTATCAATTTGAACTTATTTTCTAAGTAGTGGAAGATGTATGCAGATCCTATAACTTGAGTGATCCTTAGGGAGATTTTTTTTTCTTCTGGAGCTACGAGTGGGTGGGTTTCACACTATTCCACTTATCTGCAGGCAGCGGTCATACATAAAAAATATGCTGCAGTGTGCCAAAAGCAGGAAATAAGAAGACTGCAAGCTAGTAAACGTGAATGTTGAATGAATTAATTTAAAATACTTAAAAATCAACTTTGCAAATGTTTTACGAGGAAGAAAATGCATTTAACACATTTGTTAGACCTCAAGGATGCACACATTGCATTTTGGTGAATGTAAACATACGTTTTGTTTGTTATCAATATAAAAGGTCCACAGGGTACCTTTAAGCTGATACTCATCCCAAAATTATCCAATTTCTTCACCAAAATATGGTTAAATACCCCATTAAGTTTGTTATATACACAGTGAGGTGCTTTGGTGTCGTTTATATAGTCATCTGCCAGAAATCTGTAAGTGTTCTCTTTTCACTTCAGTTGGACAAATGTCCGACTGCTTGGGCAACAAGGTTTGGAGAATTTAAAGTGTAAATGTTTGGACATACGACCGCTTTTTCATAGCGAAGAGAGAATACAGAGCACAGACTGGTGGCTACGCTTGGATTATGTGCTGATGGTATTCACATTCACAATCACTCAAATTCTGAGTTCAGTACAAGCTTTTATATGCGACCAGCCGCTGGAATGTAGGCAGAGACTTAGGACACTTTTGACTTTGGTTGGACAAGAGGCAGACTTCAGCGTTCTGGATGAGCTGCAGGGGTAGAAGCACTTTAGCGTCACGGCCAAGAGCATGTTGCAGTAACCCAAACATGGGTTTGTGACTGTACAGCAAACAAGGGCTAGCTTAAATGCTCATGCACCTCTGGGTATAGCAATAAGAAGCAGATATGTATTACTGTTGCCAGTGATTAAACATTAGCAGTGTAGAATGTGCACTGCCTCGTCCTGACATCTGATTATCCAAATGTTTATATTCAATGTTTGCTAGTTTTAACAGATGGGGAAACAAAAGGTAGATGAGCGAGATTCAAATCTACCCTATCAGTTATCACGTGGCTGTTACAGTTGCCACCACAATCTAGTATTCTCAACATGTGTGTGACAGTAATAAACAATCCTCAATTAGTAATATATGCAAACTGATGTTCAAACACTGCAAATACTGTGTGTGTCAAACTTAATGACGTTAAGAAGATAATAGAAGAGAATAATTTTGGAGAACACAGCAACAAAAAGCAGTGGAAGATGCCATTGTTGTGCAGCTAATTAGCGGCCGGGCGGTCAATTAAGCATTGACTTTTCACATTCACTTCTGAACAAGTATATCTGTTCCAACAGCATAATTCACATCCATAAAATGAAGGAAAAAGTCATGAAATACAAAGAAAATGTGACAAACATCTTCACCATGTGTTCAGCATGATGCCACAAGTTGTGTTGCTGCTGAGACCCTCCGCACACAACCATCTTTACATATCCTTAGGCTACCATGCATGTGCTTTGATTGCAACCATAAAACATATGTTGCCAGCACTATAACTGTCTGGTTTTATGGTTGCGTATTTATCCACTGAAATGCGTGACACAATGCCTTTTATGAATGTGTTATTGCCGAAATTAGGACTATTTTAAAAACATTCTCTCAATTGAATAAGAGTAACGGGCACACCCACTGAACACGGAGCTGTGCCAGCAGCTTTGTTGTTTGTGTAGTACAGATGCCCGGCGATTGACGATTCAGGATAAACAAATACCAGGCTGTCACTCAGTCTGGCAGCCATCCGACCACCTCAGTCACAGTCAGCCAGTGATGCCAGTGAGATGGTGGGATGCCAAAACAGGAGATGGATGTCACAGATCTTTTGACTGGGGCTCCATGCTACAGTGACAGACACACAGGTTTGCATATGCTTTAACCGTATATCAAAGTGATAAATCAGTATGGAGTTTCTTAAAGTATACATTGTCAACTTTGTTTCTGTCCAGGAGATATCTTCAATCATAAAGTTTCGTTTTGAGTTATTTTTACTTGCCGACGGTGTTATGAGACAGCCTGTTATACACTCGCCAATCTGTGTACTCTTTTCTTGAGGGGAATTCTGAGGGATGATCTATGTATATTCACAATTTTAACTCCCCTTAAACCTCGTTTGGCTGCATCTGAGAAAGTGTGTGTATGTGTGTGTGTGTGTGTTCCCTCTGATACCTAAATCCCATTGTGTGAAGAGGAAGTAGCAGGGTAGAGTAGCTCGGGCCCCTGACCAAGCCTGTGGGTGGGTGGCATGGATTCATAAATCAGGGAGCAGTGTTAATCTCTCTCAGGTATTGGAAAGCCAGCCCTCAGTAAATATGTTGCCCCAGGATAGAATGGGGTTTAAAGGATTTCTGTCTCCAAAGAGAAATTAGGCAGGAGCTTCAGAAGTGAGCTAAATGGAAATGCTTGCTGGAGCATACAGCGAGAGCAGGGTGCTGCTGTCAGCTAGCAAACATCGTCTCAGAGTAGCCTCAGTCATTATCGTGGCAGTCGGTGCCAACAGCTAGGGAGAGCAGACGGGTGGGCTGATGAAGAGCATCTTCTATGCTGATGATTAGTCACAATAGGGAGGAGAAACATCTTGAAACTGTTGGTTTACAGAATTATATGTGGAATAAGTTAATTGGCTAATTACAGTGACTCACACTTACATCCCACCCACTTTGGGCTTTTGAGGGGAAAAGGACGAATAAATTAACTCAAATTTAAAGTTTGTTTATTTTTCGCTTAGGCTCACATATTGTCTGTTTGCAGTGCATCATCATGTGCGGAGTGGAGCACCTGGCAGGACACACCTAATTCCATATTGTAGACATTATTGTAGGAATCATATTGTATTGTATTAAATCGTATGGATTTTAGAGACCCCCTGTACATCATCAACAAGTCTATGTCACATCTATGAATATGTTTATATGGCAGTATACTGCAGGTATTTACAATAGTCTAGATTGTGATCTTGGTTAAAACAATTAACATGAGATCTTTCACTTTTTGTAATCTCAACTAAAACCAACTTATACTACTGTGGTATGGTTAGCAATTAAGGGGTTGTTGAGCAGGTATTTGTCAGTTTAGCTGTATATAAGAAGTGGACCTTGTCTCCGTGACATCACCCACTGGTTTGTGGACAGCCATGTGGAAGCCTGTAGGCCTCCACATGGCTCTCAAGATGGTGATGGCTCTGCCGGCGGCTCGCAGCTTACAGTGCTAACTATGCTAACAGTACAAACAACGATGGCGGTGCTGACAGCGTTTTTCTGAGGGGGACCAGAGGGTGGGATCTATGCTGCCACAATGATGCAGGCACTTGGGACGACATTATCAGCTGTAACTGATGCATGAGCACAGTGTGGAGCGCCAGCCATGAGCTAGACAGTGGAGCCCACTTGCATTCACGAAAAGCACACTGGGGCAGCCAAGCTATGTAGAGAAAGCACAGAGAAGCTCGGATTACATCACAGAGGGAGAGCAACTTCATTCTCTGCTCAGGTAGACATTACTCCACTATACCTTCACATAACAAATAGTTGTTTGCTGCTATATTAATGTTCTGCATGTTGTATAGAGAACATTTAATGAGATAATGATTTCACCTGCATTATATAACCTTCTCCTGTTAAGGACCATGGGGGGTCTGGAGCTCATCTAGCCATCTCAGCATGCATTGGGCAAGAGGCAGGCGGATAGTTATCTGTGGTGTCATAAAAAGAAAATTACACTGCAACAAATGAAAACAGTTACAGCAATTACACAATTGTAAGCTCACTATTCACTTGCCCTGCATGTTGTGTGTGAGCTACAGAAACATTATAAAGAATAACCATTTGAGATATGAAAATAAATATACACTTTCCTGTATGTCCATTGAAAACAGAGACAACTGTTATGTATCGCCTAAAGCATATTTAGCTATGATACAGGAAGCAGGTGAAGTTTAGTTTTTGTCCACATATAGACCCAATAAAGATTATTCAAGACTAATCTCTGCTGGACGACAGCACAACACTGAAACTAATTTAAAATTTGATGACCTTTATGTAGTAAACTAGGAACAGGATTATTAGTTTTAATAAAGTGGGGAAAAATGCATGGTCAGCATCTTCTTTGTTGGAGGAAATGTTACATATGAAAATCCAAATATGATACTAAACAATGTTGGCATCCTTAAACCGATCTAATCTGTGAACAGTGTCACTTCTGCTATCAGTCTAGCATCAGATGTTTAGTCAACATCTTAAAACCAACATCTGGCATATCTGTTTGCATTGGGAAACAACATCAATTGTCAGAGAAACAGATACATAATATGAAGTGTTTTATTCTCTTTTAGTGACCACTGCCGAAAAGAAAATCTATTTTTCTCCAGGATGGTAAAGATGCATTTTTAACAGAAAACAATGTTCCTGATGGGTGTCACAAACAGGAGGAAGAGAAATGGCACAGCTAGGATTTATTTTCCAATCTTGCAGGGAAAAAAAATCGGCAAACCCTCGTTCTCAACACAGAATACACATAATGTATCCAATAGCTAAAAAAAAAAAGACAGACAGTTAACAGACGGCGACCTCGTGTTCTGAAGTGAGGCCAGTGTTTAAACTTGCATTGACTCTGCTCTCAGTAAAAATTTTTATCATTAGTTTATGGTCTATATCTGCTAGTTTGAAGTCATCAATAAAGTATGATGTTCATTTAGTAAATTATAGTCCCATTCAGAGTCAAATAGACACTAAAGCAGGGGTGCTTTACGGCATGGCTACCTTGTGATTGAGACGTCGCTACCACTGTTTTGCAACCAAGGCCTCCCTACCAACGCTACCAATGCATTAAGCTACTTAGATTACTTTAACACATTAAGTTTACCTTGAAGTATAGAAGCTAACGTTAACAGCTTCCCACCAGAAGCCAGATGGAGCCAGGTGCAGTTTGCAGCTCCACCCCAGTCCTAACAAATGTTTTGTGTGTGTGTGTGTGTGTGTGTGTGTGTGTATGTTTATATACATATATACACACTGCACATCTTTCTTGATCTGTAATTTCTGTCTGTTTCTTCGTCTCTCTTATAAGCTATTCATTTTAATACTTAATATTTCAGAGTTTTTTGGAAAATGACAAATATTGTCACACTGTAGCAATGTCAAGCAGCAATACAAACCTGCAGGCGCTGACATTCAAAGGGAGCGCGCGCGTGCGAGAGAGAGAGAGAGAGAGAGAGAGACAAAGATTGTGCAAGAGAGGGAGTATTTATACTGAGACAGCAACTTAAATGGGTTATCATAGCATTAAAGTTCCACTCTGACTGGGCTCCTTTAACATGTCACTGTGAGAATTCCACAAAGAAAATAGTATCTTCAGAGAAAGCTGCACCTTAACCCTGGTGAACTGATCTGGGGGTAGTGAGCGCTGTGATAGGGACTAATCCCCTGCTGTGTGCTTTGAGCGGGATTCAGAGCAATACACCACGGAGGAAACCACGGAAAAGAGAGGAACAAGCGCAAAGAAAGAGACTTCTGACAAACTGAATAAATATGTTGCAGTGGTGCTGTCACCGTGATGAATCCTTTCAGGCATCGTCTCAAAATGGGATGGAATTTCAATGCGCATGTGTGCATGAGTGTACATTGAGTTTGTGTTTGTGTGTGTGTGAGAGAGAGAGCGAGAGAGAGAGAGAGAGAGAGAGAGAGAGAGAGAGAGAGAGAGAGAGTGTGCATACAGTGAATTTCTGAGTGAAACATATGGCGTTTAGCTCATCGAAATATATCCACCAGGAATCAAGCTGATGCCTTCTGGTTAATTGTAGAAATTTACCAATTTAGAACCTAGAGTGTGACACTGAGAACTCCAACAGATGTTTGGAAGGTCTCAGTTAAATAAAAAATTAGTGCTTCCTGGTTGCACATGAAGCTACAGAGTGTTGACATGTGAATGAATCAGGGATTTGATTGCCAACATGTAGACAGAATCATTATTTTTACAGACTGACCTATTCTAGTCTGTTAACCCGTACTCTGTTTATATTTGGATGTTTTTACGAAACATGACTCAACCCACATTTGCTTCCATAACAGGTTTTCTTTCAGACAATCAGGCAAAAAACATACACATACACACTTATTGTGTTTATTTTATGACTTTGTTTATTTGTGTCTCTAGATGTCTTGTAACTCCATATCAAGTTTGAAATAGATAATGTCATGCATATTTAAACATAGCATTTAAAAATGCAAATTACAAACATTATCAACTGGGACAGTTTAATCGTAACATCTATAAAAATCTATACATTGTGAAATGCTTTAATTGGTTATTTTTCTCAGGGACTTGCAAAATGTATGGAATTGTATAATGCTTTCAAGGTCTCAAAATAAATATTTCTTTTTCATTATCTGAGCCAGAAAGAACACTTAAATATAACAAACTTTCCAGTTTCTTTCTGATATATTCTAAATGTTTTACAGAGGGTTTTGTTAATATAAATTATTCATAGCCTGATTTAAAGAATATGTTTTCCCTGAAAAACATTGCTGTAATAACATATTAAAAACTGTTTCGATCAAACTAAAATGAAAATAGGAAGCATAATGATGAAGATAATCGGACCATAACATGGATATGGATTTGTCATTGAGATTTTGGCCAGGAAGAGTAAATCTCAGTCACTTTCAGATATCTAACTAAAGATATGCTCATAACACTAAGAACAATGGTGACATATTATATATGATGACTCAGAAATGCATGCAATCTTAGAATCGTCCTTACTTATAAGCTAATGCAGTTTCCCACAGAGCTCAAGACTTGCTACCACAAGAAAAAACGTGAGTCAGCACATTATTTGTTTGATCATTCATGTGTCATGCAAAATATCTCCGAGACTGTTGATTTGATTTTGACACAGCTTGGTGTAATGATGCATCTCACTGCTGCAGTCAAGTATTTAAAACGACAGTGAATAGCTGAAGGGGGTTCACCAATTAAGGGTCAACAGAGGTGACATATCTGTTAGTGACATGCTGACAGGGACTTTAACAATCGTAGAGGACAACATGTTTGCTTGCTTGACATTTTTTTTCATACCCCAGAAAAATGGGTCCGATGTGTTGTGTTGTTTTGTAACTTGTCAAAGCCAAGGAAGCATCAGAAAATAAAAGAAAAAGATCCCTCTTGTTCCGCTACTTTTTTGGGAAGAAATGGCATGCATGAAATATATATATGCACACACACACACACACACACACACACACACACAAATTTTCCACTCGCCCCATGTGCAGTCATGTGTTTCCTCCTTCAAGCTTGGGTCCTCTACCAGAGGCCTGGGAGCATGAGGCTTCTTCAGTATATTAGCTGCTCCTAGGACAGATCTCAGATGTTGATCCTGGCCTCTGGAGCCACTGTCCGAATTTGGGGCTTAAAGCCCAGAGTGCTCTGATTACCACCGGTACCACTGGCACCTTTACTCTGCACATCTTTTCCAGCTCCTCTTTCAGCCCTTGGGATTTTAAATCTTCTCCTGATCCTTCTTGCTTATGTTGATGTTGCTTTGGATAGTTACATCCATCACTTCTGCTATCCTCATTATCCACCACCATGATGTCTGGTTGGTTTTATCAGTCTGGATCTGCAAGTCCCACAGGATCTTAACATATTTCTCAACCACTTTTGGAGGTGTCTTTCATTTTCACAGGACTTCCAGCCCTAACTCAGCACAGATGTTCCTTTACACTATGCCAGCCACTTGGTTATAGGGCTCCTTGTATGCTGTACCTGTATCTTACACTCTGCTGTTATGTGCTGGACTGTCTCAGGGGCATCTTTGCATAGCCTTCACCTGGGGTCTTGCTATGGTGCACTAGACCCTGTCCTTCACCTGGGGTCCTGTCTGGTGTGGTAGACCCCAGCCTCCATTGATCTTATGCTCAGTGCCTGTTCTTGTACTGCCATCATTAGTGCCTCTGTGCTTTCCCTCAGACCAGCTTTCTCTCGCCACTGGAATGATTTCTCCATATCAGCCACTTCTTATATCTATCAGTGGCACATGCCTTGCAGGGGCTTGTCCTTTTTCGATAGTTACCTTTCTTCCTCCTCATCTTTCTGCTGGCTGAGATCTTCACTGAGCAGGTCATCAGTTGGTGCCATCTTGCTGATGTACTCGTGGATCTTGGGTTGTTTCATTCTGGATAGTTAGTATTAGGGATGCAACGGTTCTCAATGTAATATTGAACCGAACGGTACACCATGCATGGTTCAATATGCACTTGTGAATTTTGGGTTTTGCAATAACATTTCAAATAATTTCATGTTTCCATCCTTATATTTATCTCTGAATTGGCTAGGTCGGAGCTTTAGAGGAGCATGCTGCGATTGGGAAGCGCCTACCTGCCGAGGAAATATCCAATGTCCTGGAAGCAGGACGGCTGAGCAGGTAACACCGTCAGTTAAAAAACAGTTGCCTTCTGCTGATGCCTTCCAACAAGCCGATTCTGCCGCTGCAGAAAAACACAAGAACCTAACAAGTGCAGTGGGGACGTTTATTGCTAAAGAATTGCAGCCCTTTTCCATAGTTTGAGATGTAGGCTTCCGTCACCTAATCACAACGCTCCACTCTACACTGCCATCGCGCACATTTTTCAGCACTAATGTAATTTCCCGACATCTATACAACAACACGGAAAGGCATTGACGTGAAACTGGCTAAAGCAGAGAGCCTAGCACTGACTGAGGATAGTTGGACCTCTCGGGCAACAGTTATCTCACTGTGAGAGCAGTACTCCAAACCCGTCCCCTGCATGAAACTCATATAGGCTACTGAAGTACAGATATTTTGAGCCGGTGTAATGCAAGTTTCGACCCGTGCAGCCTTGCGCACGGTCAGTGGTGGATCGCCTGCGCCAAGATGGGTGTGGCGGCGCAGCAGGGGGAGGCGTCACAGATTCAGCTTGGCGTAGCGGAAGTTTCGTGGCAAAAAGCCTCTCCGAGACTGGCTGAAAGCTCGCCAGCTCCAACCTGGTCTACTTTTGGTGTAAGGCGCAAGGCGTAAATAAAGTCCATTCATTCAAGTGGAAGTTTGTCTGACGGCGCGCAGTGCGTACACATCACCTGGACCTCACAGGCAGGTTTCCACAGTTCCAGGCACATTTATATGCAATAAATAATCACAACAAACACTATTTAATGCAACTAATTGAATGAACACATGCATTTATATCTATATAGATTGTCCCGTCACATCTGACGTCAGATCAAAGGCGGATGGGACGCGTAACGGAAACTCAGCCTCTCGGACCAAAACATCATCCTCTCTCCCTCTCTCCTGTTTTTTATAATATCGGCATTGTTATTATCATGATACGCATGGTGGGAGCGGCATCGCTGCTTCTGTCATCGGGTTGTCAAGTGACGGAACTTGCACTGAACCTCCCCTAACGCATTAAAGGAGAGGAGAGGAGCTCATTTGATTGGTGAAGATCTGAATCGGCTGTATTAATCCCAGTCCACGCCTCATCTCCTCCTCGTCTCCTACTCACGCCTTCTTCTCCTCCCTCTTTCCCACTTGCGCGGGTGGGCGAGACGGGAGGTGTGCCTGTGCGAGCCTGCGCGGTGCACGAAAATTGCAAAGTCGAGGCGGACACAACCCATCAGCGTGGCGCACGTGCGCTGCGCGCTGACTACGCCTAGTCTACGAAACTAGGGCCCTTTATGTTTATTGGAATTTTATTTACAAAAGTGACTTCATGTTTGCAGGTAGTTTTTATTTTAAACAGTGACTTTGGGCCCTAGTTTCGTAGACCAGGCGCAGTCAGCTTTCAGCGCACCTGCGCTGCGCCGACGAGGTGTGCTCCGCCTGGACTTTGCAAGTTTCGTGCACCACGCAGGCTCGCGCAGGCTCCCGCAGGCTCACCTCCCGTCTCGCCCACCGGCGCAAGTGGGAAAGAGGGAGGAGAAGAAGGCGTGAGTGGGAGACGAGGAGGAGACGAGGCGTGGACTGGGATTAATACAGCCGATTCAGATCTTAACCAATCAAATGAGCTCCTCTCCTCTCCTTTAATGCGTTAGGGGAGGTTCAGTGCAAGTTCCGTCACTTGACAACCTGATGACAGAAGCAGCGCCGCTGCTCCCACCACGCGCATCACGTGCTGTGCGCGCGTATCATAATAATAACAATGCCGATATTCTAAAAAACAGGAGAGAGAGAGGGAGATGTTTTGGTCCGAGAGGCTGAGTTTCCATTAAGCGTCCCATCCGCCTTTGATCTGACGTCAGATGTGACGGGACAATCTTTCTAGATATAAATTCACGTGTTGATTCAATTAGTTGCATTAAATAGTGTTTGTTGTGATTATTTATTGTATGTAAATGTGCCTGGAACTGTGGAAACCTGCCTGTGAGGTCTCGGTGACGTGTGCGCACTGCACGCCGTCAGCCAAACTTCCACTCCGCCAGCTGTGATTCGCATTGAATGAATGGACTTTATTTACGCCTTGCGCCGAAAGTAGACCAGGTTGGAGCTGGCGAGCTTTCAGCGCAGTCTCGGCGAGGCTTTTTGCCACGAAACTTCCGCTACGCCAAGCTGAATCTGTGACGCCTTCCCCTGCTGCGCCGCCACACCCATCTTGGCGCAGGCGATCCACCAAACTGACCGTGCGCAAGGCTGCGCGGTTCGAAACTTGCATTGCGCCGGCTCCGCCACCCTGCGCCGCCACCCTGCCCTGCCCTGCGCTGCGCCACGAAACTAGGGTCCTTTGTTTCTACATTTACCGTTGAAATTGTTTTCCCCCTTTTTCAGGACTTGCCTTACTCTGTAGGTATTTGGTTGTGGTTGACTTTCTTGCAGTCTCTTCATGGTTGCCATTTGCTTGTGGGATTTCAAGATATGTGGAGCTGTCCTGGACATCTGCTCTGTTACCTTCTGGTAATTCAACACCTTCAGTGGTGATCATCTTGCCTATCTTGGATAACATCCGACCACACTTGTCTAGCCTGATTACATCCTGATGTTGTTGCTGTAGATCCTAGATCCTGGTGATGTGGATCAGGGAGTTGATTTCACTCTCATTCCAACATACAGCTTGATAGCATCCATGTGGAGGAGGTGGCTGATGGTAACTTCACTTTGGAACCTGTATCCATAGCCACTTTCAGTGATACTCTTGCTGAGGGGGTTCAGGCCTATGCAGAACAGTACTAGGGACAGAGCACCTTGGTATATGCCGCACTTGATGGTAACTTGTGCAATTGGCTGTGAGTTGGCCTCTAGACTTGTCTTCCACAGCCCCATTGAGTGCTTGATGAAGGCTCTTAGTTTCCTGTTGGCGTTGTACTGTTCCAAGCATTTCAGTATGCGTGTGTGGCATCAAGTCATAGGCTTTACTGTTATCAATCCAGGTTGTGCACACATTGGTGTGTCTGGTCTTACAACCTCAAGAGACCAGTAGCTGGCGTTTGGCTCAGATTGCTTCAAGGGTCTTGCCTCAGGTAAACATAACACACATACAAGCAGGAAAGTAAGGAATATTACATTTGCAATAGCATTTACTTAATATAACTGAAATGGATTAAAGAGATTGAACAGTAACAAAGAGACAATATAACATGAATGCTATTTTTTCCCCCTGTGAATCGATCATGCTCAGGTCGGGAATTTGAAATCAGCCCAGGAATAGCGGACTTTTCTCATGCCAATAAAAGCTACTGTAGACCGATAATTAATGCAAATACACTGGATTTCGAATAAACAGTCTTTTACAGCAGAGACAATGGCAACTATGAGTAGTGTAACAAATGGGATTTGATTTGATGATATTATTGAGGATAATTATATTAACTGACATTAATTTACCTACACTAACGTAATAATAAGGATGTGTAATCCACAGTGTGTGTGTGTGTGAGACAGAGGGGGAAACAAAAAGACGGGTATTCAACAGAGACTTCAGATGGTTGCAACTAATAAGGGGGGGGGGAGAGAAAATATCACATTGGAAATAGATGGAGGCGTGACAGAGGCAGTCAAGGTGAGCTGACAGGGTGAGAAGTAATCACTCCAGAGTAGAATGCAAAGGGATCCTGCAAGTGATAGAAGGCAAAAGGTCATAGACAAAATAAAGCAAGTTTGAGGAGAGAAAAGGTGCACTCACAGCTGTGAGGACAGTAGTACAGTGAAATTAGAAGGACACAGAAGTTTCACACAGGCTGACAGTTTGACGGTGGTTGTTAGCGGCTCGAGAGACGATCTGGCAATATCAATATGTCATGGCCTGTTGAGGATTGTGGATTAATTGGTTGTCTTCACCTACCTACACACTGACAGACAAATCCAGTGCTGAATTGAGAGCTTTGACGTTGTGGCAAATGTGCAAATTTGTTGGCTTCACTATCCATCTATGCACTTGACACTTACATAAAAAAAAAGAAAAGACACACTTGTTAATACATAGAGGAACAATACACTCAAGACAAAACAGAAAGCTTAATTTAATGACACCTTTTAAAGAAAGCTAAGCTCAAATATGCTTTAATTGGCTGTATTGTATTGATGTTTATAAAGCACTTTATGCATTGCAATTGGACGACTGCAAAATTATGCTTTGCATGGATGGAGAGCAAACGTACACAACACATAATGCAAATGTTCTCAGGTGTTAACTTGAATGGGGGAGAATAATATCACTTTAGCAGAGTTACACATCTTTGAGAATGGTCAAGGTCTTGTCATAAATCAAAACAGTCAGATGAGTGGAGTTAATTCACATCAGAGATTCAGAAAACACATTTGCGGTTCACAAGCTGATCTTTTAAATGACGTTCATCGTCCCTCAGTTCCAGAGGAGTGAACGCTGATTGACAGTATTCTGACTCAGCTGGTGTCACGGCCGATACGCCAACACTCCGAGCTGAAGCATTCTGTAGATGAACGACAACATCCTCCCTTTAGGTCTTCTTTGTTCCATCCACACATCCACGGCTTCCTTTCATTTTTGCCTGCCATCTCTCTCCCCGCTTCTCTTCACCCTTCAGACCACATCTCCATCAACAGCAGTTACCACCCCCCACACCCCCTACTACATTTAATGCTGTATATTCGTGGCTTTGTATTTTCATTTTTCTTCTTTTCACACATCACTCTGGCGAACTTGAGGCACGATATCAAAATCAAAAAGAAGATGAGTTAGATTTCAATCGAGTGCAAGTTGGATTTTGACTGAAGGTTGAAGGACAGACAAAAAGAAAGCTTAAAACTAAGAAATGCCAAGTCATATCTGCATGCCCTTAGAAAACAGAGAGCAGAAAAATAGGCAGGTCTGGTGTAATATACAGAAGACACACATACACACACACACACAACATAAAGCCAGCATACAGACAACCTCTCTAAGTAATATTAGGTTGCATGCTCATCTGAGAAAGCGAGGTTTGGACATTCCCATCTGTTAATGTTTGCGTCTGGCAAGTGCTTTAGAGCCAAGCTGACTATATACTAGGTTCAATAAACATGTGTGCGTTTTAAAAGGGTTGCTCTCTTAAAACCTACTTTTAAGGAAAGTGCTTTACTGTTTTTGCTTATTGGATTAATTAATTAAATGTATTTCTCACATATACTCTGTTTATTTTGCTTAGTGCGAAGCAAGTACTATATGGCTGCTGTACAAATAGATAAAATGTATTGTGTGTGTGTGTGTGTGTGTGTGTGTGTGTGTGTGTGTGTGTGTGTGTGCGTGTGTGCAACTGGGAGGGTAGAGGGTGTTATGATGCTCAGCAACTGTCCCTCCTACTGGGTCCTGCCTTCACCCTGACATCATGAGCTAATCCCTAGAAATGTCACCAGAGCTTGGCAAGCCATGTGTTGCTTACTGGTGTGGAATTTGCCACTAGGTGAGAGTGATTCCATTTAATCTGTCCTCCATTACAAGCTGCAATTCTGCATGGTCGACAGTATTACCCAGATAAAGTGTTTAATAGTGTTACACTAAGATTTACAGAGGGCAATCCCTAAGGGACTGAACTCAAACTTTTTTACAAAAAAAAGTCATAATTTCCCTTGCAAATACTAAAAAAAAAAAAAAAAAAAAACAGTGACAAACATTTTGTGCAGTGTTTGCATGATTACTGTAAACACTGTCTATTTTGTCTGTTGTGGGCTTCTACAGACAAGGTTCCTCAGCTCTGTGAAGAAAACTTGCTCCATTCTTGCTTCGTCAGTGAGTTGGATATGTTAGGTAGCAAGTGAAAATATTGTTCTCAAAGTAGGACTGGACGATTAATCGAATGTTGATTGCAATTTCGATTTTGAAAACACTGTAATTGAAGAAAAAATGATTATGTGCTGTTGCACGGCACGTATGCAAATTACTGCGCTGTAAAAGTACAGCGAACGCATCTGTGTCGCCTGCAGCTGCAGCAGTGAGTGTGTGGATCATTGTGGAATAAGCGATTGAACATGGCAGAAAAGCAGCATGAGCCTTTAGTTGGACAACTTCAGTCATTTGGAGACATTTTGGCTTCAAATCGTCGGACGTGGAGCAGAAGGAGATTGTTTGCAAAGTTTGTCACACCGTCATGTCTGCACTCCAGGGCAACACAACAATTTTTTTTTTACCATTTTAAGGTCAGCCATAAAGTGGCCTACAACAAAGTATTGAAGGAGCAAAAGACCCAAAAAAGTGCAAGAGCGTCACTCTTTACAATGCTGCTCCGTATCCCACCGGCGACAGTGAGAGATAACGGAAGCTGCGACATTCATGCTCGCTAAGGTGCCCCATCAGTACAGTAACAATTTGGACAAGCGGTATGTGTTGCCATCACGCCAACACTTCAGCAGAGTTGCACTGTCTGCTTTGTACGATAAATGTGCTGAAGTTGAAAAAGAAGTCTCCACTGCCGAATATTATTTATTTTTATTTATTGTTTTTACTTTGGTATTGCTATTGTTCGTTCATCACTGAAGCCTGAAGTGAAAAGATTGGTGTTCCTGCCAAAAACCTCAGTTTGTAGGAAGCCAACTGCAGGGAGAATAGTCTGAGTGCATGTAGACTGGGTTTTTATTTTTATTTGTTTTTTTATTGCTATGATTTGTCATTATTATTTGTATATATTGTTTAATACATTATTATGTCACTTTTTTTCTTGTTACTCATTTATTTCTGGTTGTTTTTCTAAAAGTTATATTTAAAGTTGAGTTTTGGTGGTTCAATATACTTTTTTTAAATCCATGAAAAATCGTGTTTATTAATAGTGATTTCAATATCAATCAAAATAATCATGATTATTATTTTTTCCATAATCGTCCAGCCCTACCTCAAAGTTGATGTTTTAGATGCAGGAAAAAAAAGGGTGACAAAGACTTGAGCAACTTTGACAAAGGCCAAATTCTGATTCCAAGACGACTGGATCCGAGCATCTGTGGTAGTCAGTTCCTATCAAAAGTGGTCTAAGGAAGGAAAACAGGTGAACCGGCGACAGGGTCATTGATGCATGTGTGAGCAAAGCCTGGCCTGTGTTGCCCAATCCAAAACACCAGCTACTGGACCTCAAATTGCTGAAAAAAATGCTGATTGTGATAAAAAGTTTGTTGCGTATGGGGCTGCGTAGACGCAGACCTGTCAGGGTGTCCATGCTGACCCATGTCCACAGACCAGTCAGGGTATCGAAAGCATCAACCATGGCTCGTGAGCATCCGAACTAGACCACAGAGCAATGGCTGAAGATGGCCTAGTCTGATGAATCACGGTCTCTTTTACATCACATGGATTGCCGAGGGCGTGTGACCTCAGCACACCTTCAGAGGTCTAGTGGTGTCCATGCTTCGATGAGTCAGGGCTGTTTTGGCTGCAAAAGGGGATCTACACAATATTAGGTAGGTGGCAATAATGTTATGGCTGAATGGGGTAAGTGACTCATTTTAAGGTGATGTAAGCACAATGATTATTTTCGTAATAAATAAAACATTTTTCCCAACAATTATTTGGAAGATTTGATTTTAGCTGAGGTAAATCATTATATAAAAGAAGAGGTTTTTTTTATTTTGATAAAAAAATGTCATGCTTTACTGTTGTGTGTAGGCCAAAATGTCTGAATTGACAACAGAACAATTAGGATCAATATCTGTATTATTTTATGACCCCACTGCAGCAATAGCTGTTACCAGAGGCATTATGTTTTTCGAATGTCCATACATACGTCTGGTCCTTTTTCATGCACAAGGTAGCCCAGGAGCGGCATGAGAAAATTTTTCCTAATTAGGCAGAAGTGTCCACCTGGACTGAATGATGAAACGATTAGATTTCATATAGCCTTATTTCTTATATCCTTTTTGAGGTTTTCCTTTAAGCATTTCCATATCTGTGTGTGCACACCGCCCTACAGTCCCATGCCCTTTTATTGACAGGGCTTTTACCTATGCCAATTAGGATCAAGTGGCTTGTTTTCCATCTCTTCTTTGCACGGAGCATTGGAACGAAAACAATTTCCCCCCGGGGATCAATAAAGTATTCTGAATCTGAATCTGAATTCTGAAGTGGCAGTGGGATTCATCATTATAAGAACACAGGTACAAACATTTCTGTCCTTTTAGAACCTGTCATGAATTATCTAAGGATCTTTGTGGACAAAGTTAAGATAAAACTCTATTGGTGAATGAGGCCCAGTGACTACTTACTCATTCAATTGTGGCATCCCTTCCTAAAATTGATCCCCCTCCATAATATTTGGATTACAATGAAAACAATTTGCAATCATAGACCCATCATTCAGTCACTCCTACACGGTCGATTTGCCAGGGTTTAAGGTGCTGACCGAACGATTTACACCATGACTGATCTGTGCCAACCTCTAGCTATAACTTCCATTGTATGAGATGTACCTTAAAATACATGAACCATGTTCTCCCTCTGTGCTTAAGGTGATGGTACAGAGAAAGTCAGTATAGACAGCTGGCAGGGAAACTCATACCCATCTGTCTTCCCTGTACCTGGCACTTCAGCCCTCTTCTTACCAGAGATCAGAGAGCTTCTTGTCTGAATTTCTAATTCTCGTGTGGAAGAGCTAAGCTGAACATGTACGCTGCTACACCTGTTCAGTGCTTGCTCCATCGCTGCAGGAAAGTAATGTAAGGTATGTCTAAGCCTTTCCTCTGACAACACCATATCGTGTTGTAATATGGGATCGAAAACTTTGATCCCCCTGAGTAGTTAAGTTGGGCTTACTGTATGTTGCTGCTGCATCCGGAGAGCAATGTGTGTGCATTAGAGTCTGTGTGTGAGTGAGTGAGAGAGAGAGAGAGAGAGAGAGAGACAGAGGGAGGGAGGAAGAGAGGAAGAGAAAACGTCAGCAAGACTTTCAAGTTATTTGAAATATAAAGTTAATCATTTCTGAGATATGTCAATTAAACATATGTCCAGGTCGTATGAAGAAATCCCCAGAACAATCCCATGGTTATGTTTTTTCAATCTTGATCACACTGTGCTGCTTTGTGGATACGCTTATCTATAAATAAAAAAAAAGTTATATCTGTAACCCGGCCATGGAGATCTTGTGTGCTGTCATGTGACTGCCTGGCTGTGTTTGACTGGTGAAACAGAGTCAATCGTAGCTAGTGCTGGTGTGATTGGTGAAACAGAGTCATGTACCCACCAAGTAGTAGCAACTTTACACAAGTGCAATATAAACATAACATCCCATGCTCAATCTCTGTCTATAATGTACATATCTAGTCCATTCTGAATATATTCTGGAAATTGTCTATTATGTACACTATACATTCTACTCTATTTAACTTATCTTTTTTATATTGTACTTTTCTTGTGAATGCATGTTTATTATTTATTATCCTTATCTTTACTGTCTTGCTGCTGTAACGCTGTAAATTTCCCCACTGCAGGACGAATAAAGGACTATGTTATATTATCTTATCTTACCTCTGATACTAAGCAGCATGCAGTAATACTAACCCTGACCCCTTTGTAAGCAATAACAATAAGGGAGTGATGGTTGTTCACTTGGCCATGGGCAATGTCAAGACTCGGTCTCTCTCACACCGCCCACTCTCTCAGTTTTACTATGAAGTCAGGTGGTGTGGCTCCAAAGGGTCCTCAAACCTGTCACATATAGGGCACATTAGATTAGTTAACATGACGTCTTTAACATGCCCTCGGAATGAATACATGATTTATCGCGAAAATTTAGAGGTCTTTGACAACTAACGCTATTTACTCGTTGTACTAGAATAATATACTTTTATGAAGTTGCCATGGACTCATACCGTATGGTGTCCAGAAAAAGTATTGCTTTATGTATTTGCTTTTGGTGTACTTGCAGCAAGTTACATTCATTTCCAGCTTAAACCCTCAATATCAGTGAGAAGATGTTAACTTTAGAAGTTAATGTTTGAAGTTTTAATGCATATTCCAAACCACATTAACAATCTGACCAGAGTTTCCTTTAATACGGCAGCAGCCAATAGGCAGAGAAGTTTTCACACATTACTTGGGTCCCTAGTGTGTTAATTAATATTTATATTTGTCCACTGCCTCAAACTCTGCCTTCAGGCATTTATTAAATTATCATGAGTTTGGGCAGATGCATTACTGTGTGTGTTACTGGGAGCGCTACGATGCCGTGTTGGTGTGCGTGCGATCTGTGACACGACCGCTCCCTGATTCACCAATCAAAAAATTCATAACAAATTAAAAAGAGGAAGATAAACGACAACCTGTACAAAGAATAACAGCAGCAGTAAATTGAGGGAGGGACATAAAACACTTGTTTGTTTGCCCATTTATTTAAATAAGTCAGTGATGCAGAGAGTTGCCTTTGGCAGCCTGAACCTAAACACCCATAACTTTACAATCTCCACAATTAGAGCCAGTCCTGTGAGGTATCTGACAGCGTGACCAGGAGGTGCACGCTACCTAGTGCTCAACACAGTACTACTAAATTCAAGGCAGCCATGATAATTAGTGTTTCTAGCCAGGAGCTCCTCAGTGGCGTCTCACCCCCGCACTGACCCAGGGAGATTGGAAAGAGGCCCAGTGGCTCCCAAGAGACTGAGCCTGTCAGGTCCGTCACTTCTCCCACGACATAGGAGTGAGCGGAGGTGTTTTAAATGCCAAACAGGACACACTTGCCAGGCCTATCGGCTCTGCCTGAATACAAGGCCTGTCTGTCTGTCTGGTGTCCCTACTCTGCAGACCCTGAAGAAGAGCTGATGCTCGTTGTATGGGGACAGTTAACCTGCTGGGAGGGAGGGAACAAATCCAAAAATGATGAAGTGACAGTGTTGCTGGTTGTATGTTGCATATCCTCAAACACTTTTTTCACCCAGAATCATCCAGAAATACGTTTGACTGCTACATTTTTAGCCGTGTATATACATTTTCCTTCTTACCTTTTTGTAGTGTAAAGTGAGCAGGATGTCTGTTTGTCTGTCATGTTTTTTTGGTTTGTTTGCACATATACGTATGGATTTTCACAATTGGAAAAGTATCAGGAAGGGTATCACATTGCACAGGCATGCAGCCTGACTTGAGATCACAGTAGTGGCTGCGCTCACCGTGTGCTCAGCTGCATACTGATGTTTGTTTGCACTGTGTTCGTTCTCATCTATAAAGCTCAAGATGCAAATTTCACGGTTCTACGAATATGGGGAAATGGGCGCCGGGTTTCTCTCAAGTGAATAAACCGCAAGAGCGTACATGCTAAATAAAGAAAAGCGCATATAGCTGACCTGTGGTACACACCTCACGGTAAAAGATTAACCAGTGTAATGGCTGTGGACACACTGAAACTTAATAAAATATTTCACCCATTTATTGCTCTGGAGGGCACGGAGCATGTTCGTCCTATTCAACATTAAGCATCTCTTATTTTCACCAAAGAATCCTGTCACGACTGGGCCCAAACGTCCATGACAAAATAGGAGACACGGTTTCAGTGTTTAAGGAAAACAACTGGAGTAAACCCAATCAAAACTTAAGCGGAAAATCATAACTCTCAAAGTCAGCAGAAGTGTATGATGTGGTGCATCATACACTTCTGGTGCATAAAACGAAAGTGAGAAAGGAACTCAGTTAACGGAACCGAAAGGACACAGGAGACCAGAGAACAGGAGCTCACAGAAGCCAGGCCAAGAGAAAGAGCAGATTGAGCGGGTAGAAAGAGGGAGGACAAGACTGTTTGGCCACATTTACACAAAGCAGGGTATTTACAGAAATGAATACCCCCCCCCCCCCCCCCCTTTCAATAATAACGTTGTACACACCAGATTGTAGTATTCAAAGAATTTTCTGTCGCATATTGTGACGTTTGGGAACCTAAAACGTTTCACCAGTACACACGGAAACACAAACCTGCCGTTAAATCTCCACTTTGGCTGGAGTTTGCAGAGATGTTCGTTTCCCTTGATAAAACCTCCGTTTTCGTGTAACTGAAAGGCCAAACCGCTTGATAACGTGTTTTTCCTACGTGTTAACGGGGTCTCAGGAAAAGGCAGAGGGTCGTCACAATCCTTACTTTCTCACTGTCACAAATAAAACTTAAACACAATGTTGTTGCTGACATTTAATCATTCAACTCTGTCAGTTTGCAGTAGAAGTTTGACCGTGCTTTCAGTTAAAATACATATTAAACATTTTTAAAAACTAAGGCTCAGAGGAGCAGCTTGTCACTTAAAGTAGAATAGCGCTGGTCCAGCTTAAAGGTCAGCCCCGACTTTGGAGCTAAACCCCTTCACTTTAAATACCAACTGGCTGAGAAAACACTGGAACTTAGCTTGGGTCTCTTCATGGGTCCTGAGGAGTCGTAGCATTTATTCACTGGCAGATAAACTGTACATACACTGCACTGCTACACACACACACACACACACACACACACACGCAATTCAATTCCGTTTTCAATTCACAAGGTTTTATTGGCATGCTATTTGAAATGTGTTGCCAAAGCACAACTGCATACAATGCATTCAACTGACACAAGAAAATAAGTTGAATAACTTACCTATGAATAACACACACTCTCTCTCTCTCTCTCTCTCTCTCTCTCTCTCTCTCTCTCTCTCTCTCTCTACCGGTGAGAGAGCTGTTGGGCTGACAACACACTGACAGAAACCTTGACATATCAGGCAGACCTACAGCTGACAACTTCAAGGCTAAATTAATTGACATGGTGTGGACTTACTAGGACTGTTTGATTTGTGCACTTACTACAACTTGGGATAAATTATGGGTTTAATGTTTGTGCATCAGATTAGGAGTCATTTTATGAGTATGAGTACACAAGTACACGATCGGACCCAATACTGGTTTTCAATATCGGTGCATCCTTAGTTTCCATATTGAAGTAAATCCGACAGGAGATACCTGTGTAGAATATTGTCAATGCATGTATAAAACACAGGCAAGTGCAAATTAGTATCCACAATTCAGTGTGTCTGCCATGTACTGAAGCACACATAGCTACCGGCTCGTCTGTGCTGCAGAGGATTATTCAGAGGTAATGCTGCTCCAGTTAAGGGCATGACCCTTGTATTAATTGCCTCATCGTAAGCAGCTGTGTTTTACTATAAGGAGAGATGACACCTTAAGCGGCTTGACTCATCTCAAGCCATGCATATAAAATCACCATGGAAGGGTGACATAAAGATATTTACAAATACTGTATGTATTTTTTTTTCCATTTATAATATTTAATCCGTACATTATTTGAAAATGGGCTGCACGGTGGTGTAATGGGTAGCACTGTCGCCTCACTGCGAGAGAGTCCCGGGTCGGGTTTGGGTTCCTTCTGTGTGGAGTTTGTATGTTCTCCCCTTGTAAGCGTGGGTTCTCTCTGGGTTCTCCGGCTTCCTCCCACAGTAGGATAGGTTCATTGATGACTCTAAATTGCCCGTAGGTGTGAATGTGAGTGTGAATGGTTGTCTCTCTCTACATGTCAGCCCTGCGATAGACTGGCAACCTGTCCAGGATGTACCTCGCCAAATGTCAGCTGGGATCAGCTCCCTGAAGCGGTAGATGACAGATTATTTGAAAATGTTGCAGTCACGTGTGATTATTGAGAATTATATTTCCGTAAATAGACCATCTTAAAATGGTATGGTCATTATTTTTGATAGAATATATAAACATTGCATTCAAAACCATTTTATTCAGTTTTCAATGTGTCCGGCTCTCTCTCCTTTTCTCCATTCAAACATTGGTTAGACTGACTGAATGACAGACTAAAAAAAAATAAACAGTTCACATAAAACATCTTTGCAAAACAGTGCTGCATAACACACTTCAGTAAATTGTGTTACATTAGAGTGTGTTATTTAAATAGTCTTAAGGCCAAAAACCTAGCATAGTGTGACAACCCAAGTCAAGGAACGATAAAAGGACGACACAAAATAAACTGCAAACCAATCGCTGGACATACGAGAGTCTCTGGATCTGGCAGGTCGAAGTTCAGTCTAATTGAATTTGATTTCGGTCAATATGTGACCAGAAGGTGAATAGAGAAACTCTCTTTGACAAAACATCTTGACCCAGGTCCCGAGAGAAAGAGATGATCTATAATTAGACACGCTATCATATGCTCATCCAAAAGACAGGATTTCAGGTGAAATAAATAAAAAGAAACCTTATTGAGACTATAAGCCTACTTCTGGTAAAATCAATACTTCAAGTCTAATAGTGCGCATATAAATCAAATGTGGGCTGCAGAGAGAGTATACAACAGTATATCTACTGAACAGCCAAGCAGTGTTAACTTGGAACAACTTCCTGCCACTCGCTCACTGGTGTACACCCACGCCTTCACACAAAGTAAAGGCTTCATTTGGATAGTCCTTAATCAGTCAAGAGCCATACATACATGCTGGGCTGAAAGGGCTTCACGGTGTTCCCATTAAAAAAAACAATTAATTCGACACAACATTCAAAATAAAATATTAATAACAAAATTGAAAATAAACTGATTGGGGGGGGGGGGGGGGGGGGGGGGGACTGAGACCAGGCTCAGGACATCAAGGCCAACCTTGCCACTATCATCATCATTGCATGCACAAGGGTGCATGCACAAGGGTGTCCACATTTGCCATTTTTAATAAAGGCTAAATTTTAATGGTGTCAGAACTTTAATGAGCAGCAGTCAAAACATCATGAAGGCCATTGGACAACCTTAACCAAATACAGGGTCATGCAGCCCCAAATATGAGTCTCGCATCCATCACAGGGCTTCATTTTCTCATTACCAGGAGATGATACAACTGGTGCACATTTCACTGTTTCGTTTTTCCGCCTCACTCTGTGCTGGTTCATTCACTGCTGATGAAGGCTACAGATGCAAGTAAGCAAATTGGACAGAAATATTTACCTCCCACTGTTTTTTTTATTATTATTATTATTTTGTTCATGGATCACATCGGCTATATACATCCTAATCAATTTCCACTCCTATGTTTGTTTGCTCTGGGCTCCTGCAGCTGTTCCACCTTCGATTGAGCTCAGTTAAAACACTGGAGCATCTCCTAACACACAGCATTGAGCACAAGTGAACCGCAGAGCACTCATTATTTAACAGTTTCAGTTAATGATATGTCTGCAAGCGATGCAGGAGTAGAGCAAAACTTGGTTAGTTTGGTTCTATTTAATGTATCTACAGTCTATGGTTGACAATTGTATTTTGTAATGTTGAAAAAATGCTGCTGACATCTTGTCACAACAGATCCACATTAAACCTTCTCTTTCTCTCACTCTACAACATATACACTACCTGTTATGCAGGCTCATTTTATGTCTTTTAGCCTATCATCCGTCACACATATTTAAATGTATTTACAATTTGAATGTGGTCCCATTGAAGACCAGTTTAAGCTCTATTACATGTTGCCTTTGCTCTAAAATGAGCCGTACTAAGATGAAAACACATCACAGAAGCAACAGAGCTGAAAGAGTCGCTAGCACTAATGACCATTGCTGGTTGTGTTGGCATCACCCATGATGTGGTTACTAATTTGCATATTTTAATTTTGAAACTAATTTGGAAGTAATTTAGTGTCACACGGCATGCAAATATCATATAATAAATGGAAGCACATGATCTCTCCCTGTTTGATGCCTGCCATTATTTGCTGCAGTGGGTGACGCATGTAACACACTGCATGATAGGTGGGTCAGATTTAGACTCTGAAAAGTCAACAAGTGAAAAGTGATTTTTCTCTGTGGACCGCTGACATAAAATGCAATCTGACATTGGTCTTCTAAGTTTAGGACATTGTTATACTCAAGCACAGCAAAGAGTTTTATAGTTTTGTTTCAAATAATTACAAACATGGACACGTACAGAGATATTCATTTATTTTTTTCATCAACTGTATAATAATTGAGTTTACATAGTATTGTCTGCCCATACTAAAAGGCATCATTGTATCATGAAGGACTAATAAAAGAATGAAAAAATGTAAGAGATGTCTTTCAGTGCAGCTGTAGAACTATTTGGTCCAGTTTTGCCGTCACCTTATTCAAACATTCTTGTCTTTGTTATCTGGAATGCTGAATCTTTGCGCTGACAAAATGGCTGCTTGAAGAGGAAATGAAGTCTAAGTGTACAGACAGACATGATGTAACAACAACAGTAGCAGATGGGTTTACAGAAGAGACAAAGAGTAAACCTATGCTATCAGGGGGCCATATGTGCCTTGGATAGCATGCCAACTTTTGGTGCGTGAATGTGGCAGATGTTTGCTTAAGATTGCCACACTTTAAAAAACAGCAACAGAGTGGAAG
Organism: Chelidonichthys spinosus; assembly: GCA_029853015.1. Taxonomy (NCBI): domain Eukaryota; kingdom Metazoa; phylum Chordata; class Actinopteri; order Perciformes; family Triglidae; genus Chelidonichthys; species Chelidonichthys spinosus. Next base: position 12,342,897 of record CM056821.1, on the reverse strand, counting down.
AACTAATACAGTATGGTGCAAAGCAGATAGCATATTGTATCGTAAAAAAACGATTTCCTTTTTTTAATTCAATTTATTCTATAGGAATAAAAAAGGATTTGAAGGGTTGAAGATATTGCTGAATAATCAGAACAAAAAGGCATGTTTTAAAGGCAGCGACCTAGCACTTGAGATGTTTTCTTTAAATAAATAATGTGAGTGTACTTTTGACTGTCCGGAGATCACAGTGTTCTAATTGAAGCCATTTGAGCATTAGAGGAGAGTAATTTTGTTGATTCGTGTTAAGAGGACAGAGATAGGACAGACTTGAAATTGACAGAGTGAATGACAGGCCCTCACTAATGTTGACAACTGCCAGTTCCTGCCTGGGGTGTCACATGATCAGTGATGATCGGCACTGATATGACTCACTTGGAGCTGAGGCCCTTTAATATGGGCCACTGTGACCTTTCCCTTGGGTACAAGAGCTGTCTGGGGGAGAACAGCTGATGCAGCTGTTTGTACCACATCACTTTTGCCATTTGTACAATGCCTCCAACATTTTTAACCTTTTCTGCCAAAAGCGTCCTTATTCACAGTCTTCATGATCAGGGCTGATAGGCCAAGCACAGTAGACATTCAGGGCCAAATAACCTCTAGTGTCAACGTTTACACTCGGAGCACTTGGTGCCACTCGCAATGTGTACATGAGGAATTTTTGTTTTCGTCTTGAATATGAAAAAAAGTTCACAAATCGGTTTATTCGTTTACACAAATGGGATCTAGATAGTGTTAAACTGATGCCACTTCTTAGAGTGGCGTGTAAATAATTCAGGCTCCTCAAAGCCACCTGTGCATGCTATGTGTGTACGCATAATGAATATTTTGCTGTGTTATACGATTGTTTTCTAGCATCCTGGCTACTATTGTGTGAGTGTGTTTTTTGTCTGTGTGAAAGAGAGAAAGAGAGAGAGACAAAAAGTCAGCTATTTTAAATCTGATACCTGTGTCACTTCCACTTGGCCTAGAATGGAAATTATATTGATATTTCATACCGTGGCTGTAGATATATGTAAGATTACCCTTTGGGGACTTTTGCTCTCCTTTGAATTAGGACTCGGAATAATCAAATACTATGAATTTTTATTCTTCTTAATCATGAAAAGGCTATGTGGAAACAGCAGAGCCAGAGTTGATTAAAGTGCAGCTGAGATTCATTGAATCTGGCTCAGAGCTCGGAGGAGTGTTTTAAATAGGAGTCCATTTAACAAAATGTTATGTTCTTAATGGGAAGGTAATAAGATGGTCTTTATCATTTATTGAAAAAGTGAAGTCATTTCCTAGCTTGATGTATGCTTTTAAAAAGAAGTACTTTGAGCAAGGGAGTAAGAGAGGAGAGCTAAGCGATTTAATGAAAGGAAGTGACTTTTGATCATGCATTTAGTGTATGATGTATGACTAATTCCAAGCGGTGGTTACCTGCAGGGTTATTATTAGCAGCAAAGCAAGAACCAGAAATTACATTATCTAAGAAGCATTCTTCCATGCAGTACGAGCCCAAGAGCTAAGGAACAGGGTTAATACGTCAAGTTAATTTTCATCCCACAAAGGTATCTACTTTATACAGAGGTCATGGAGAGATTTTTTCTTCAGATTTTTTTTTTCTTTGTTAATAAAATCAATGAGTTTGACATTTCCGTTGCTTCATAGTGAAAGGCTGAGGTGCATTGCTGTGTTGTATTCAATGGATTCCTACCTCAATGCTTCAAATACCGCAGCTTGGTCCCTGTTACCAAGCTTCAGACTATGAAGCTCTAGGTACCCCTCTAGCTTTATTTTTGGACATATGAGGGACGGGGTGTTGATATAGTTTGTAACATGCATAGTGCATTTTTTTAAAGTCCGTTACAGGCAACAAAAAACACTAAGGTTTAGGAAAAGAGCACGGTTGATTTTGAATTGACTGACTAATGACTAGCAAGTGACAAACAAGTCATGGGACTAGAGACTCACATGTCTTACCACACTAACTACTGACAATACAATATGTCAGTGCTTACTTAAAAAATAACAAACAACGGTCTCCCTGGTGAAAGTCCTGTGTTTGTTTGTCTCACACCACAATATGTGGACCATCTCACACTGTATACTACGTCAGCTGCTCTGAGCCTGTAATAATGACATGGGTGCTTACAATGGGGTTAAAAGACCGGTGCATTGCGTACAAATACTATAGAGTACCTTCATGCTTCGGTGTCAGACTCCAAGGAGCAATGTGTTATTTAACATATTGACAGGTCATATTATGTAGTAGACCACTGCTGGTTGTGACCACAGAGTGCACTAGTTAACCGAGCTCTCTCACTTAATGCTTAAGAAAAACGATTGACTGAGACGGGCTATGAGATTATGACTATAGCCATTGAATGACTAGCTTTGGCCATTTCTGTCACTGTGGTTGTGGCTGCAGCCATGGCTGTGCTTTGGTTGTTATGATAATGGCTGCGACACATTAGTTTATAATGAGCGAAACACTGAGTGCATGCAGTATGTGCAGGGAGTTGAGACTGGTGTGCTGGCCTGGCTGAGCATTCTATTGAAGTTGCTGTGTTCCTGAGCTCCTGCGGTGTGTTGGTAACACATCTGTCATATCTGATAGAAGAACCGCAGGATCAAATCCTGTGTGGCTTAACAATGCTCTCCTGGCTAATTTTAGCAGGCGCAGTATAGCATCTTGGATATCAAGAACCACAGCCTTTACCACCAGCAAGTCAGGACAGCAGCTGCTCTCACAGCCAGTGGCTTCTGAGCGTGGCCTTTTGAAAGGACTAACGAGCTATAAATGCATAATGTAAAGTGACACTATCTCTCCTTTCTGTTCTATCTGCAAATCATTTCCCTAAATATTATTGTACCAACACAACATTCCTATGGATCAAGGGGAAATGCAAAGAACAATATGACAGAACGCAAAACTTAATGCAAGGTAACGCAAAAGTAATTAGGGAGGCTCTGCAGCCAACTCCTTCTTCACTTTATTGCAATTAGTGCAAGGCGTTATAATGAAAGTGCAAACAGCTAAGTTAGAATGTATCCCCCAGATGTGGTAACGTGGAAACATGGCCTATTTTAATTGGATGGAATAATGATAATTATCACATAAAGATTTGTCATGTTGCCAAAATTATGAAGATGTTCATTAAATGTATCTCACAGTTTGTACATGTCACGGGAGTACCGTAAATATGGTGGAATATGCCATGAAATATCATCAGATTTATCCCTGGATATCCCCATCAAGAGAGAAAGTGGGTTTAAACAATCACACTTATGTTTAACAAGTTTATGAGAATTAAATAAAAAAACTGTTGAAATATTTTCCAAAAAAGCAGGTAATTGATTGGTGGTAACAAACACATCCAATGTCTTGGAGCTGAGTTGAAGGGTCGTAATTGCAGCAGTGTGCATGTTTAGCCCTTCATGAAGAACAGTAGAAACAGTCTTTGGTCAAAATAGAATGAAGGAAAGGGGGGTTAAAAGGAAATAAAAGATGAATTAATTCCACTCATGCAACTTCTATTGTGTATCTTCTTTGTGAGGAAAAGGCTGCAGTTTATGTGAAATATTAAAATGCAAGAAAAATGACTAGTATTGATTAGTCAAATCACTGCTTGCAAAGTCACCACAATGTGAGAATGGGAACATAGGATATCAAGCTCCCGCACGATGTTGTTCGAGGCTTAGTATCCTGTTTTAATGTGTATTCTCTTGCTTTTATAGAATCTGTCCCACACTGTTGCGTATTGATGGCCTTATTGGCTGAAATGATGATACGGGCAGGTTAATCTAGCAGGCCTTGTTGTGGTGGCATGAGATGAAGGGGAGGATTTAGACAGGGCTCTCCTGGTGCCCCCATGTGTGTGCTAATTAACTTGTACAGCCCCCCCCACACACACACACACACACACACACACACAGCTTCCTGACACAGAAGCATTCCACACAAGCCCCTCCATCTCTTGCAAACACACAGAACCTTGTGTTCTTTACAAACTCTTGACATTCATTGTTGGCTTCACCTTCTAATGAATTTTCCTGGGACAAAGAGGTCAAGTCTTTAAATAAAGGCAATTAGAAGGGTCAAACAGCCTTGACACAACCTCATGTTGTGCTATTTACTTAATTACTCCTGCTTTTAGCTGGTCAGGACTTTTTCTACCAGTGACACTTTCTATCCCGACCCAAACCATTCTACCTTTTGACCCATCATCCACAATAGTTAAAAGCATTAAAGAATACATTTTAATACTCACTTTATTAAATCATTTGGCAGAGGAAAAACACACTTTCTGGGTTTAATTTTTTTTATTTTATTATGGTACAATTTAATTTTTCCTCACGAATCCAAAAAATCTCAATCACAGTCAAGCTATCCGTGGGTCAGCACAATGATGTCCCGATAGCACTTTGGATACAAACTATTCATTTGCCACAGCAGTGCTTGAAATCGTGTTCTTTTTAAGGACTTGAGAGCACCTGCAGGCAGGTTGAGGAGGAGGATAGCATTGAGTCATGTGTCATTCAGGGGGCAAATGGGGGGTGTGAAGAATCCTTGGAGATTTTGCTCTTTATGAGTAACTCCGCTGTCCTGACTTAAGTGGGAAGTTCACTCCAGTCAAGAGGCAGAAGAAGAAAAATCAAGGCCAGGTGATGAAGTAATGACAAGGGTATCATCAAGGATGGAGAGTGCGTGGTAGAGGCAGAGTGCAGAGCTTAAGGGATTTTGTGAGTTATTATTTTGATTATTTGAATACTGTGTCGGATCAGGACCATGCACAGATATTCTGCAAGACACGCACGCAAAAAGAGCACTCCTGCAGCTACAATTATTTGCCAGTGTGCTGCTGTTAAATGAGAGCATCGCCTTCCTTCAGAAAGATCCCTCTCTCTGTCTTCCCTGCCATATCCTCCTCCTCCCCCTCTCTACCCATCCCCCCTCCACCCAATCCATGTGTATCTATGAAAGATGAAGTCTTTAAGACCTACACTAATCCTGTAATTATGCTGTCGTCTTCCCTGGCATATGTTATCTTCTCACTTTCTTGGGTATCCTGTGGACTAAAGCAATTATTCCGCTGCAATTGAAACATCAAGTAATTAATTCATTTTCCGTGTTGAGCATACTTGGTTTGATGCCATGCTTCAAGTGTGAGACGAGTGTGTTTATGGGTCAGCTGTAGTGAAGGTTAAGAATAGCAGTCAGGATTTTCTGCATCTCTTGGCACATGGGACACCCACCCAGGGCCATGAAGTATATAACATGCAGAGTAATGTCATTTAGACCTTGGCAGGCTTCTTTTGGCCCCACTCAAGGGACTATCTCGCCTCCACAGTGGTATCTCTCTCATCCTCTCTATTCCCTCTATGTCTCCTCTGCCTCTTCTTTTCATCTGCTCCATTGCTGCACGCCATATTGTTGCATTCTCTTTCTTCGCTCTCTTCCTATTCTCCATTTCCCTCCCTCTACCTCTCTCCTCTCATCACTCGTATCACTGCACCCATCCTAATTTTCTACCCCTCACTCCGTACATCCGCTGTCTCCTGGTGCATGCCCCTCATCTGCGACCAGCCTGCCACAGAGCACCTCAACACACTGCAGTGCCATGATCCAGAAACCCCACATTAACACTGGGATTTCACCCAGAGATTATTTAAGTGTGGCATGCCTGCTAGGCAGGGTTCGTCTCTGTAATCTCTATAGCCCCATGAATAGAGTAGGACTGGGAAAGAGGGGATTTGGAGGGGTTTGAGGGCTGATTGGGTTCTAGAATGGGTACAGTATGGGCTTTTAGGCATTTTTAATATTTCAGTTCCATATGGAGTTGGATTTAGGAGGTGGGGGTGATAGCTCAATGTGTCACAGAGAAACGGAGGTTAAATCCCTGGCAGAATGATCCTCTTCTTCTCAGTTAGCTATGTATCCTTCAGAGGTTTGCAAAGTAATTTAATTTGAGGTAATTGTAGCAAGGATCCATAATTAAAAGGATTAAAATGCATGCCATTTATAGATGGGCTCAAGGAAATGAAATGATGAGGCTGCTGGCACCGTTTCTGCTCGTGCCCCATACACGTCGTTCCTTTCATATCCACTGCTTTGTCAGTGAACTCTGATTTGCATTATCTAATGAGTCACAGGATTCACACACGGCAGAGAAAGAACAAACAGCAACGACACCACATGCTTCTGTCTTCGTATTACTTATCTTGTACATTTCATTCATTTTATTTTTTAATGCGCAGGGCTCATACTGTTTTACTTGTGTCTGTGTGTCTATGTGAGACGACAGAGCGTGTCCTCGAGTCAACATGGTCACCCTCTCACAGCAGCAGAGGTCAATGACCCCATCAGAGAGTCAGAGTGCCTGCTGATTTTTTGACATTGAGAGGGGGACAGACAAAGCAACTCATCAGATGTCCAATGACTGAGAGGATGACAGAAGGAATGGGTTTTGACAGAGTGCCATTTACAATTTACTAGCTATTCCTCACTACTTCAATCGCTGAACAGCTCGCCGTCACTTGTTTTGCCAAAATAACAGTGTTGCCAACATATCTTTTTCTGTATAGTTTTCATAAAGCACACCTTAAACAATTTGTTTTTCCTCTTAATCAAAAAGATTACAGAGAAAATAGAGAATGTGAGTGGAAAGAAAAGTGCAGAGAATAACACAGGGGAGTAAATAAAATATAAATATATTTTAAACTCGCTCCCTACAATGTATTACCAGTTTTGTCATTCAGTCTCTCCGAGTTGTATAGATATAGCCCTGAAACTATCTGTATAAGGGCAAATGTCAGCTCCTCAGTGTAAAATACAGCCACATTTACCGAACAAAAAATTTGTATCTGAGAAATTGTAAATCAATGTAGAATTGCAATAACCTTATATATCACAATGCAGCAAAAAAACATTTTTTTTTATAGAATTGGAAGGATATCTTGAAACTGGATACTGATTTGGTACTTAATATAACAATTAATGAATTTAATTTAAAATTGACAGTTGTTTAAATATGTATTGAATATATGAATTAATTGTATGTGAACACAGCAATGTCAATAATAACCAGTGGCTGGGCAAGAGATATTCTTTTTGCTGGTGCTATATTGGGACAACTTTTAAGTGAGGCTAAAATTCAGGTTTCCCATTATCATGTTATACTAACATGTAATAGTCATTGGTATATTCAAATAAGTTGATTTCATAAAAAAGGACATTTTATGATCACTGTATTCAAACTATACATTTGGTCAAATATATTTCTTCCTGTTGTCTTAAAATATGATGATGGACATTCAACGCATTATCCACAAACCTCAACATCCTTTTCACATTTTGTTACAACAGTAATTAAAATACAACGCTGCTGAAATAACAGCCGCTGTGGATTTTTTATGTATTCTGTGAGTTTTTCAGCCCTGACCTGCCCAAAATACCCTGTCAGAAACTCAACAAACATACTCATTGAAATATCAGCATTCTAATATATTATTTATATATAGTATAAATAAATCACAGAAATGTCTTGGGAGTGCTAGGGCGGTGCTACGTCTATAGGTGTAGCAGCACCCCTAAGTCCTTCCCTTGCCGCGCCTATGATAATAACCTGAGATCTAAAAACTTCCTTCCGTTATTACTTCATTGTCAAAAATATATAAACAAGCATCAAATCTGTGAGAAGCAGCCTACGGGATGATGTGGGGATTTTGTACAGTAGCACATTTGTTATAATTACCCACCCGAATGTTCTAACCGGGTGCCACCAGCTGCCTTCATAATACTCTTTGTTAGGTAGAAAGCCAGTAAGATGAAACTGATGAAAAATGCAATTTTGTAGATTTTTTGTTCTTGCTGCCAGCTGTTTGGGATGAGAGAATGTGAAGGACCCGCTTTGAAAATATGTGGCAGCACAATACAATAAAATAAACCAAAATGCAAATCCCCATCGTATCAGTTTACCAATTATTTGAATCTCTCCCAGCTCAATTTAATCCGTCATTACTAATGAACGTCCATATTCATCTGCCTTGGACTTTCATGTTTTTGTGACATATGGAGGGGCTGAGACACGTGTTCCAAATGCAACTGAGTGGTGAACAGCGCTGCTTTCATCCTCATCCTCATGCTGTAGTTGCACGCTAGATAGAGCCATTACAACAGGAGTGGCAGGGAAGAGACCCGGTTGTATAGGCAACGATGTAAGGATTTACAGGCACTTCGATGCTTAGCATTTACACAAGGCAGCACAATGAAAATATTCTCTTATCACCACTCCCTCAGAGAGCCAATGAGGAAACATAATCTCTGAGATTAGTTTGATTGATTTGTTTCTTCCAAACTGGATACTAAATAGCAAGGTTGTTTTGATTTCTTTTCTTCTTTGTCAAAACCAGTGAAATTGGGAAAGGAGCATATGCTGAAAGCTAAATGCAGCTACTGCCGTTGTGTCAGTGCCTTATTAAGAGAAATGGCAGGAATGAAAAGAAAGACTTCCAAATGGGCTTAACTAGTCACGTTTTCAAAAGCAGGTACACAATTATATTTATTATATGTTATAGTGGAATGTGACAACAAAAGATAGGTACTGCAATTTAGCACAATTTAACGTCAACACCTTTAAATACCAGAATTGCTTCAAACCTTCTGTTGCTATTGGTGACAGAATTCTCTCTTGAAATTAAACACTCAGTGACGCATAATTTGGGTTAAGGAGCATGAAACTGAGACTGCTGATAAGTAGGAGTTCTGATGAATATTTCATCTCATTTTTTTTATCCAGATGGTTTTATTTTACAGTGACTGCAAGCCACCATATCTATTTCTCTTTTGATGATAATCGTAGAAATAAAAAATACTGCCCATTTTCTTATGCTGGCTGTTCTTCCTGAAGGCAAACATTGCCAATATCAGGATGTAGGACTGAATGTAGGTATATTACCCCCTTACAAATATTTAAGCGATTACAACTTTTGTAGCATATCTGAAATATAAGTCCTTGTGCTCTACTGCTTTTTTAGGTATTTCATATTCATATAATGCTAGATTTTTTCATTATTTCGTGTACCCGGATATGCTCTATCACTCTGAAAGCTGAGTGATTTGCCAGGGGAAGAGAGATGACTACAGAGGAGTCTTCCAATGTAGGTAACAGTTTAAATGTCCTTGACAAGTGCACAGTTTGCAAAGAAGCAAATTTAATTTCCATGGTTTGAAATTTCAAAGGTATCACCTGCTGTAATTGCTTGACGAGGGGATCCATAAATCATTGTTCAGTAAGGTCATCTTGTAATTTCTTCCCTAATGCTGGCATTTATTTTCCTAGCATCCACTCTTTCTTCTCATTTAATTTCGCCAGGTCATTTGAAAGATTAATTGCTGCCATCTTCAAAAACAACAAATTAGTTTCACACATGTTCCGACATTAAGACTGAGTAACCACACATATCAACACTTTGCCAGTCAAAAAAAAAGTAGAAGAAGAAGCTTGTTCCCCAGCTGGATGTCACATTTCTTTGTCATTATTTCGCCTGTTAAAAAGCAACCATTACAAAGAGGTTTAATCCAAAAATGGTACGTTCCTTCAATGCAATGGAAAGCGCATTATACAGCCTATATGTCTAGTTTGGGCTACAGCCAGTGTTTGAATTGTAATAGATCACCTATGTTTTTTTTCTTTTCCTTTTGACATTGTGCCTACAGGGACCCCATCAAAGGTTAGAAACCATATTAATAAAATCCATGTTTACTATTATCACGCAAAATATTCGCCTATGATTCGTTTCTTTGTTACAAAAGGTGAAAATGTGAAGGTTGCTCATGGCGATTGCTACCACTCATAGAGCATCCCCTGCTGCCTCTTAGTTATCATTCAAATTAGAGTGCAAAGGTATACATCAGTCATTCAATAGGTCACATTCACAGCGTAACACTGTTATGCTAAAACATAAGCAGATGTAATAGTGCTTTTTCTATGAAAGGGATTTGCCAGAGTTTTGCAGTCTTGTAAAAGTAAAAGTCAGACGTGGCTTTTAGTCTATAATATAACCAAGGAAACAGTGTAAAAGTGACATGGATCAAGCATCCGAACATACTGCTGCTCACAAGTAAATCAGTTAGAAGCCTGGGAACAGGGAGCGGTGTTTTTTTTTAACTGACAGCTATCGGAAAATCATACTGTTGCCTTGATTTGATACCCCCATTATTCTGAATTTACCACCATTATTCCTGTTGTTAACATGAGAATTATAAATGCTCTGAACATAGTACATAAAAAACACACTTGATTTACTTATTTGCAGGTTATATGCTATTTTTCATGTTTGGGTACGGATATACACATATGTTGGGCCATATTGTAGCTCCAGTTCTCTGCACAGATGGACATTGGGAGAGGTTGCACAACCCTCCTGCAAGGATGTGATGGACACTTAATTACTTGGCTGACAGAAGTTATTCACCACCTGCACCCAACAGGGGTCTCTGCCAGGCCCTGACCCCCACTTCCTCCCAGTGCACCCACCATCTCACAAAGCAGATTTATGCATATGGCTATCACTCATATTTCATGTAGTGATCAGCTTTTCATTTCCTTCCTGTTGGTTTTCTGTAGTTGTTTTATTATTATTTCAAAGCCAACAGATGCACTGAAAGTAGAATATGTGACTGACACATTTTTTTATTGATTCGGTGAACCTGTTAAACCCATCAGAGTCCACCGATTTCCTTCATTATATATATTATATATTTGTTAAATGTTGTATCTTTCTCCCTATTGTGTGATGACTCATTCAAGAAGCATTTTCAAAATTCAAAAATGAAGCTGTTCGATTCAACTTGGATTTGTCTATAAGATCCTGCATGTATTCTGTACTATACCGAGTACACATATTTCATGCTCCACTAATCTTGTCATTTTCTGTCAACACTTACTTAACGGCTAGGCTTGGTTGCAAATTCTATGATATTGAAGCTGTGCTATGATCTCAATATATGTAGCTGCGAGAGCCCAAAAACATGTGCAGACGTTTGTTGCACTACACTTAAAGGGGAGAAAGAATGTATACATTAACTGAACATCATGTAAAGAGTATGGCATATAATCCATGCATCATATTCATGACCTTGAAACAGAAAGGGTAAAAGAAAGAAATAAAAGCAGATTCTTTTCAAAGGTTACCAGCTTTAGTTTTTCAAGCATACCTTAAATCCATTTAATTCAGGGCAGTTTTAATAGACGGTACAGCACTATCCTTTCCCTCAGGTAATTATGAATAAATGTATAAGTGGGCAGAGCATGCTCTGAAATTACAATTATTAACAGAGAAGAGATGTACCTCAACATTGCCATTACAGAGCTCTCAGGGGATTAACAAGGTTCTATTTTATTATCAAATTCCTTCAGGCTCAAGGTAATGATCAACAGAGAGAATTACATGTCTCTCTGTCACTATACTTCACTGTAGAACTTATCAGCCTCTCAGTTTTTCCACTCTATTGTCTCGCTCTTTCCCCCCTTCTTTCCCCCTTGTGCTGTTCCTTTGCAAATAACCATGGTACCTGCTGTGTCCCCTTCCTCTTTATGCTAATGCATTTTGCTTATGTCGGCATGGGTGGGTTTTACTGGGAGAGCACATGGCATATGGCTCCAAATCACTTTATGATACTCATTGGTACGATTGGTATATGTGATGCTCATTCAGACTCTGCAGCCTTCAGTCTCAGTCATTGTCGAGCTGAGGCGAGTGACTCAGGAAGAAGGCCGTTTACACAACAGGGCAGAGTTCAGTTCAGTTAAAATTTACTAAAAAATGTGTCAACACACATAATTGCCAAAATAATATTATCTTAAGTCATACATATGCTTTTTAGAACTGGCTGCTTGATAATGATAGTGCAAACTTTTATTGGAGGGAATGAATATTGCTGGTCAATTGCTCGGAAATAATTTTGTGATAGCACATTAGAGTGTGTCTTTTAAAATAAAGCTTGTTTTGGCTGCAATAGAAATCAATTGATGTAGTTATTATTGGTTATTTAAAGGAGGCGTCACATTTGCACCAAAAAGCTGAATTTACAATGCATCATATATATATATATATATATATATATATATATATATATATATATATATATATATATATATATATATATATATATATATATATACTATGACTATGACTATATATATATATATATATATATATATATATATATATATATATATATATATATAGTCATATAGTATATATATAGTATATATACTATGACTATGACTATGACTATGACTACATGCATTGTGGTAAAGCACAATAATCAACCCGATCTTCTACACATATTGATGTTACTTATTTGCAGCAACACATTTTTTTTGTAAATTATATATTTTTAAAAGGTATTCTTAAAGCACGGTTCTTTGTTGCTGATGCAGAAAGAAATGCTGCAATTCCAAGCACATGTTCAACCTAATCCAAAATAAAGCACATATATTTAACCATACCTATGTTAAACAATCATTCTTGAGAGGTTAATACTTTTAGAGAAATGCATGACTTTAACCAATTCATTTAATCACCATGCTAACTGAAGAGGTGGCAAATCCTCATACCACCACAAACCAAGACACTGAATGCTCTGCATCTAAATGTGATTTTATGGAACAGAACATCAACTAAATATGTATGTTAGCTATTTAAGAGAGAAGTTTTTAATTTCACCTTTCTTGAAACTCAGGATTCAGATTGCTATACTACTATAAAAAAATCAACTTTCTAAAAATATTGTTTTAATACATAGTCTTTAATAATTTATCTTGAATCAGTGTGTTACCAGCTGCCAAACAACAGAAATCCATGTCAGTTAGATCTGTTGTTTAGTTAAATAGATGTTATACTGATATCTTAGGGTTTCCACTAAACACACCTGTAATAATCAGTGCACTTCAGCAGCAAAGCACCAGTGACAATTTGGTACATTCTCATTCCTTTTCAGATTAAAATCAATCACTCACTGCATACCATAAAGAACCTAATTACGAATGAAAACATGAAGACGCAGTGTAATACAGCAAACCGTGAAGCAATTGGACCAACCCACTGAGCAACATTGACGCCTGCAGTCATTATTTTCTTGCATTTTGATGGTTGGATTTCCTAGTGTCTTGTGTAGATAGATCAAAGTAAATTGCGGTCATGGTGCAGTGTTACTGTAATATGAGGTCAACATGATCATTATCTGAATCTGTTAAATTACTTCCACCATCAGAGCCACAGCAAGCTCACAATGATTAAAAGATTATACCCTTGTATTGAATTTGCAATCCATTCCTCATATCTCAAATGTCAACATGGCAATTGTCAGTGAGTGCCATCTGAGTGTATTTGTGTGTTCTACTTTTCAAGTATTTATTTTTCAACCACATTACTTGCATGGCCCGTCAGCAGCACACTTTGACCAGGTCTTACCATGAAACTTGGCATAGATATTCATTGTCCCAAGAGGATGAACTAGACCCAAATTAAAAATGATTTTACATTTAAAAAAGCTCTCACTTTTGTAGTGGAGTGTGAGCAAAACAATGTTTTACATTTCAATATTAAAATCAGAAAAATAAACATGGGCGAACTGTGAAAAACGGAATTAGTTACAGTCTCTGGGCCCTAGTTTCGTAGACCAGGCGCAGTCAGCTTTCAGCGCACCTGCGCCGCGCCGACGGGGCGTGTCCGCCTGGACTTTGCAAGTTTCGTGCACCGCGCAGGCTCGCGCAGGCACACCTCCCGTCTCGCCCACCGGCGCAAGTGGGAAAGAGGGAGGAGAAAAAGGCGTGAGTGGGAGTCGAGGAGGAGACGAGGCGTGGACTGGGATTAATACAGCCGATTCAGATCTTCACCAATCAAATGAGCTCCTCTCCTCTCCTTTAATGCGTTAGGGGAGGTTCAGTGCAAGTTCCGTCACTTGACAACCCGATGACAGAAGCAGCGCCGCCGCTCCCAGCACGCGCATCACGCGCTGTGCGCGCGTATCATAATAATATCAATGCCGATATTATAAGAAACAGGAGAGAGAGATGGAGATGTTTTGGTCCGAGAGGCTGAGTTTCCGTTACGCGTGCCATCCGCCTTTGATCTGACGTCAGATGTGACGGGACAATCTATATAGATATAAATTCACGTGTTGATTCATTGGTTGCATTAAATAGTGTTTGTTGTGATTATGTATTGCATTTAAATGTGCCTGGAACTGTGGAAACCTGCCTGTGAGGTCTCGGTGACGTGTGCGCACTTCGCGCCGGTCCGCCAAACTTCCGATCCGCCAGCTGTGATTCGCATTGAATGAATGGACTTTATTTACGCCTTGCGCCTTGGGCCGAAAGTAGACCAGGTCGGAGCTGGCGAGCTTTCAGCGCAGTCTCGGCGAGGCTTTTTGTCACGAAACTTCCGCTACGCCAAGCTGAATCTGTGACGCCTCCTCCTGCTGCGCCGCCACACCCATGTTGGCGCAGGCCATCCACCAAACTGCCAAACTGACGGTGCGCAAGGCTGCGCGGGTCGAAACTTGCACTGCGCCGGCTGCGCCACCCTGCGACGGTCTACGAAACTAGGGCCCTCTGTCTTGTTGTTATCACCAGTAGTATTTAAGGTCTTTGACCAGAAATGTTTTCAATCCACCGTTGAGATGAGCAGGCATACTCACTGACTTTGCACAGAAATTAGATTACAAGGTCAGTGGCTGAGTCTAATGCACTGGAAGATTAGAGAGGGAGAAGAAATCATTTTTACATGGCTATTGTTGTCATGGGGACTGAGCACTTGCACTCAGCTGTGTAAAACAGCAATTCAAAATGTGTTTTAAAAACCTGCGTTGTCTTCTCTATTTTGCCGTGTAGAAGCATACAAGATATACGTTACCAAAGAAAAGAAAATGTGTGTTTTGTATCTATATAATGCATATATCCAGGTTCATACTTGCATTTTGGGTTCAAAACATTTTTCCAGCCTTGAATGGTTTACAGCCATAACAGTGTTACAAATTGGTAGATAACAAAAAAAAAAAAAACAATTGTATGTTTTCCTTTGTTTTGATAAAAGCAGAGACAGAGGTGAAATAACACAGATATTATGATGGGTTGATACCCCCCTATATATATATATATATATATATATAGATAGATAGATAGATAGATAGATAGATAGATAGATAGATAGATAGATAGATAGAGCTGGCACCAATGCAAAATTACCCTTCCTTCTTGGATAGCTTTCTCATAATGCAGAATCAGAAATAAACTGGGACACATTTAGACTGTTTACATTTACAAATGTGAAATGATCTATTTATTGTTAAGTTGGGACATCACGTCTGTATGGATGTCCTTACGGCTTGCTTCAAGGCACTGTTTGTGCTGTGGATTTCTCCATGGACTCCATGTTTGAGTAGTATTTATTCACACTGCTTCATAATAAAAGAAAAAACATGACTTTAAAATAATGTGATTAGTATATCTTTGATCTTGTGTTGGAATTGTTTTAATAAGTGATGTTGTGTCAGTCACCCAACTCACTGTTTTTATTAGAAAACAGTTACGGTATTAAGGGTAGATTTATCTGAATTTGTAACATATAAGCAAAAGCCCCATTCAGACATGACGTCTCTGACATTGCTGCCTTCATTTATTTGCTCATGTAATTCAAACATAGATCCCAGAAATGTTCAATAATTGCTCTATTTGATACTATCGTTACAGACGCAGCTGCTATCAAACTGAAGGTCTGAATGACAAATATGTTACTATCAGAGATGGCAGCAGTGTCAAAACAATCTTCAGATGAATACACTTATAGTCCATTCTCTGCCCTCTTTTTATATTCAAAACAGAGTAGTTGGGCCCTAGTTTCGTAGACCAGGCGCAGTCAGCTTTCAGCGCATCTGCGCCACGCCGACAGGGTGTGTCCGCCTGGACTTTGCCAGTTTCGTGCACCGCGCAGGCTCGCGCAGGCACACCTCCTGTCTCGCCCACCGGCGCAAGTGGGAAAGAGGGAGGAGAAGAAGGTGTGAGTGGGAGACGAGGAGGAGACGAGGCGTGGACTGGGATTAACACAGCCGATTCAGATCTTCACCAATCAAATGAGCTCCTCTCCTCACCTTTAATGCGTTAGGGGAGGTTCATTGCAAGTTCCGTCGCTTGACAACCCGATGACAGAAGCAGCGCCGCCGCTCCCACCACGCGCATCACGCGCTGTGCGTGCGTATCATAATAATAATAACAATGCCAATATCATAAAAAACAGGAGAGAGAGAGGGAGATGTTTTGGTCCGAGAGGCTGAGTTTCCGTTACGCGTGCCATCTGCCTTTGATCTGACGTCAGATATGACGGGACAATCTATATAGATATAAATTCATGTGTTGATTCAATTAGTTGCATTAAATAGTGTTTCTTGTGTTTATTTATTGCATTTAAATGTGTCTGGAGCTGTGGAAACCTGCCTGTGATGTCTCGGTGACGTGTGCGCACTGCGCGCCGTCAGCCAAACTTCCACTCCGCCAGCTGTAATTCGCCTTGAATGAATGGACTTTATTTGCGCCTTGCACCGAGAGTAGACCAGGTTGGAGCTGGCGGCTTTCAGCGCAGTCTTGGCGAGGCTTTTTGCCACGAAACTTCCGCTACGCCAAGCTGAATCTGTGACGCCTCCCCCTGCTACGCCGCCACACCCATCTTGGTGCAGGCGATCCACCAAACTGCCAAACTGACCGTGCGCAAGGCTGCGCGGGTCGAAACTTGCATCTACAAAAGGACATGAAGGTTTTATGCCTTGAAAAGGTATGTACTACGTACATACTATATGTATGTACATATCAATGTTTACTCCTGGCATTGTAAACAACAATACACCCCATCAAATGTATAGACTGGTTGATTGCATTCCCGGCTGTCCTCTTCACAAATGCTCAAACACAGTTAGAAAATCAATAGTATACAAACATTTTCCCATACCACTATATGATCCAAATGTAAAGGTAGCAAATGTAGCAGAGCTACAGTGAAATTGCAATATGTACAGACTTGTGTAGATAATCTGCAGGAATATGCAGAAACACATCTGGAAGAAAACATAGCAAAAGGCTAAAACATTTTTGGATTCTGGTGCACACAAAAGTAGCGAGTGGTCCATGGTGACTTGTTAAGTTTCTGCAGTGCTGTTCAGACGTCCTGCCTCACATCCCTCATAGTTGGCTTGGATTTGAGTTGCCTGGTCACAGAGCTGTGTACAGTCTAATAGCTGAAGGCACACGTTTGGATGCTGGGGCCCCGAGTGAAGATGCTCTCCACCAAAGTATCATCTCACCACAGGGGGTGGAAGGTGTGTTCTACCATGGCGTTCAGTTTAGTCTTCATCATCCATTTTTGCTGGTGCCTCCAGGCCAGACAGCACTTTTTCACCAGTGTCTTAATCGAGACTTTCTGCGCCTCCTATTCTAGCGCGGTGCCACGAAGAACAGTGTTCTGATCTCCGCAAATTGATTGAGAATATCTGGTCTTTTGCACCAGAGCCCCGTGAGAGCAGTCAAATCTGCTCTTCTTTGTACAATTCCACCATGCTATCAGTGCAGTACAGTTTGTTCTCAATATAAAAAAAAATCAAGGCACGTTATCAACTGCACCATTGCCACACTTCCATTGTGCTTTTTAAAAAAAAGATACATAAGTAGGTATGTCAGTGGCCAATACCAGGGATTGTTACTGGGATTGATCCAAACATTTTTGATGGATTGGTATGAGCTAAGTGAAGCCTGATCCATTTTGGATTCTTTGTTTGTTTGCTCTTGGTACTCCAGCTGTCAAAATCTCCCCAATTAAAATACTTGACAATTTCTTAATGCACAACATTTTGAGTCAGTGTACATGTCAGCATGTGTCAGTGATCCATTTCAGCAACCTTTGTTAGGTGCACCACACTGCTAAAATGCCGCTGTTAGTTTAATTGCATTTGAACTTTAGTATTTACTTTATTCATGTGGGAGTGTGTCCAAATCCTTTATAGTGTAGAGTCTACTACAGAATGACACTTATCTCCATGGAGACATTTTAGAAAGCAATATAGGATATTATACAAAATATGTTTGGAGACCCTCAAAGAAAAGCTATGATGGTGGGTATATTTGTAAATGCATAGTCACAATTAATGCAATTTCAATTTAGGTCGCTAAATGTGTATTAACCAAATGTATTATAAAAATACAACACAAAAAAGACTTCCTTTCGTCTGAAAATATGGACTATTACAGTGCATTATTACTGTAAAGAACTTTGATGTCACTATGTGATGATATCTCCAGTTGTTAAGCTGAAGATTCTACAACAGTCTCATTTGCTCTTCCTCACTGCTGTAGTCCAAAAGGCACAAGTGACATCAAATTATTGGAGGTGGCATGACCCTACAAACAAAATGTGCGGTTTATAGTAGAAGATGAGCAGGAAAAGTCAGAGTCTTTTTGAGGGCCACTGTGCTGTTACTCTGCAGCATGTCACTCTGCATATTCTGTGGCCTGTCCACAATATCTGATTCAGGACAAAGTTAAACTTCTTCCCAAAGCATAAGGCCAGATGATGTTGAATGCACTGGAGAACTTAAAGTATATAATTCATACCAAATGTACTTGCAACTTTAATGCTTGAATTGAATATGTATTCAGCAATGCTTATGAGAATACTGTCTTGTTGTCATTTACTTATATCTTGGAGCTACAAAATAGCAACAGCAACACGATAAATGAATACTCATTACTAGTCCATATAGGGGAAACATCAAGAAAGCTTTTACATGAGGTTATAAAGAAATATATTGACTCCTAAAACAACTTTTTAATTTTTAATGTTACTTTACTAAAACTCAACAACTTTGATAGAATATTCCAGTTAAAGTGGATGCAAAGCTAAACCCTAGAGTGGTGAAGTGGAGTTTTGAGGAAAACACTGAGTGAAGAGAGCATTGGGGGGCAAAGGAAATAAATATGTTTTTGGATTACTACAGTTTTTATAGCTTCTCCCAACGTAAAAAAAACAAAGGAAAATGACTTATCAGAATGGTTGCTTACTGTGGCATAGTGGCTGCAAGTTTGAAATCTCCAAATTGAACTCAAAAGGAAGAGAATAAGGAAAGAGTTAATTGTGTCTCGTGTGAATACTATTCCTCAAATCATCTGATATATTTTGCTCAGAAGATTAAAAATTGTGATTGTCAATTGATAGCCCGGACCGTCAGACCACATGTAGTTTTCAAGCGCTGTAGGCTATTTGGGCAACAGGCCAAGAATGATTCTCAAATCATACATAATGATGTCAACCCAGCAACCCATTAGTGCAGGGCAAACATTAGCAGAAATAAACAAACACAAAACATTGGTGGTGAAGGCAGCATCCAAGAAGATTTGAACCTGCAGCTGCTGCTGTTAAATGTTTGCTTCTTTTTAGGGACCTTCTCTAGACGATAGCATCATATATGTACAATACGTTTGTACAGTATCTGAATGTTTATCACATTACTGAGCTTCATTTCCACAACACTAACATTAGTAGCCCACATATTCCCTCACGCACAATGCAGTAAACAGGACTTTCAAGCAGAAAAAAATGTGTGGGTCCAATACAAAGTACCTTGGGGTGATTATTTGAATAACAAATATATCTGAGAATAGTTTAAAGTGAGGTCTAAGCCAATAATATTTATAAGAGATCATGGAAATTATGTTAATGACTTAATTTTTTGAAGCTTTTTGCTTTTTGTTTCTCTAACCGTTCCTCACCTTCACACTGCTTTTCTCTCTTCCATCTTGCATGCTCCTCTTTTCCATATATCTGAACACCCTTCACTTCCCTTCTCAAGCTTTGTCTACTTTTTCTATTTCGACTGCCTCCTGCCCTTCATCTCCTCTCATGAGAAGCTGCTGCCTGGCCTCAAAGGGAGCACTAGAAAGGATCCATCAGCCAGACCAGTATTCTCTTGAGGATGTATCCAGCATGTTGCTCTGTTCTGCTCCACTCACTATCATATTTATCCAACCCCAGATAGCCTTTACTGTAGATCACAGGACCTGTTTTCAAATTTGCTGCAAAGCTGTATGGAGCTGTAATTCTGTGCTTTGTTTGACACCAACCACCATACCACTCACACGCTTTCCCAAAGCCATTTACAATATATTTGCTCTTGGTATGAGGCAGATCCTTACGAATACAGGCTATGTTTATAATACAGTATATCATTATGTGCCTTGGTGTATACAGTGATGGTTGCATATCTGTGTTTTGTATGTATGAAGGAGAAACAGAAAAAACCTACAGCAGATTTAAAGTATTAATCTACCAGACATATCTTGTGGGTTTTTGAGCAGCAGCTGGAGACAGCAGTATGGCACTTTGAGCCATCAAGCTGGACCAAAACAAAGCCTCATTCATCCCCAAATAACAACATCTGGGCATGCTTAACAGCATGGATAAATAAACAAGCCCTATGGACACTAATTTCCCTGCACTCAATCACTCTCACTCCCTCTCCACCCATTCCCCCTTGCCATTCTGAAGGCTGCAGGTTGTTGGTGTGGGACTAGCACATCAGCATTGATAGTGTGCATCCAATTAATTAGCCAAACGTTATCTCATTAGTAATAGCCGGCAGACTAAAACGAGAATACTCCCTTATAGTTGCAAACAACCTCTGGCCAAAAGATGAGGATTATTCTCTCCTCCTCTGTAACCTTTGTGATCTGTTGATGCTGAGTAGGAGGACAGAAAGAAAGACATATAAATGCTGTTTGGTCAAAGTGTCCATCGTTAAGCAGCGATTTGCTCATGGCTCACATTTATTCAGCAGCTTCTGCAGAATTACACAGAGCAGCTCCCAGCACATCCTAATGACTCTGTATCAGGAGGCAATCTAATGGTTTCTTTGTCTTAAAGTTATCTGTCTGTGGATATTTGCACAGAGCTGTAAGCAAAAGTAAGCACCATCTGACACGGTTCTGAATCCCTTGCATTCCTCAACACCTGTGCCTCAATGTTATTTAAAGCACTCAGGGGCTCTGCACCAAACATCAGCCACCGGCTATTTGCTTTTTGTGTGTGTGTGTGTGTGTGTGTGTGTGTGTGTGTGTGTGTGTGTGTGTGTGTGTGTGTGTGTGTGTGTGCGCACTGGCAGGGAGAAATTTGACTTCTTGAGCATAGTAACCATGAGCAACGAGCTATGCGCAGACAATGCAGCACTAAACAATGTGAGAGCCATTTTGTGTGAATGAAGGGAACTTGATGTTACATGTAGTTCTTTCGCTAGTGTAGAAAAGCTGTGACTTTGTGAAATTAGCTGAACGTGCACGTCGATGTCAACAGAGGTGTGCCGATTTTTTGTCAGTGGACATCAATAGAAATCATGTTTGTATGTGTCTTACCTTCTCTTAAAGCATTTAAATGAAAGACATTTTTTGATATGAACACCAATGTTCTATCTATCTATCCATCTGGCTGTCGGTCTGTATTATGAATACATATTATATACAATATCCTGATTAATTTTAGGGGTAGAATTCAAAGTAATGAGTTGGTGCTAATTGCTCCATGCTCCTAAATATTCCACAGTCAACTGTCAGTGGGATTATAACAAAGTGGAACAGCAACTCAGCCAAGAAGTGGTAGGTAACGTAAAATGAAAGAGCAGCATCAGCGGATGCTGAGGCAGTGCGCAGAGGTCGACAACTTCTGCAGAGTCAATCGCTAAAGACGTCAAAACTTCATGTGGCCTTCAGATGAGCTCAAGAACAGTGCAAAGAGAGCTTCATGGAATGGGTTTTTATGGCCAAGCAGCTGCATCCAAGCCATACATCAGCAAGTGCAATGCAAAGCGTTGGATGCAGTGGTGTAAAGCACGCCACCACAGGACTCTAGAGCAGTGGAGACACTTTCTCTGGAGTGATGAATCATGCTTCTCCATCTGGCAATCTGATGGACGAGTCTGGGTGTGGCGGTTGCCAGGAGAACGGTACTTGTCTGACTGCATTGTGCCACGTGTAAAGTTTGGTGGAGGGGGGATTATGGTGTGGGTTTTTTTTTCAGGAGCTGGGCTTAGCCCCTTAGTTCCAGCAAAAGGAACTCTGAATGTTTCAGCATACCAAGAGATGTTGGAGAAATCCAGGCTCTTAACTTTGTGGGAACAGTTTGGGGATGGCCTCTTCCTGTTCCAACATGACTGTTCACCAGTGCACAAAGCAAGGTCCATAAAAACATGGATGAGAGAGTTTGGTGTGGATGAGTCCTGACCTCAACCCGATAGAACACCTTACAATTAGATTGGAGACTGAGAGCAAGGCCTTCCCATCCGACATCAGTGTGTGACCTCACAAATATGCTTCTGGAAGAATCAAGGCAGGTGAGCAAAATAAAAAAAATGAAGAGTTCAATTTCTACATTTTACTGAGCCAGACGAGATCTATTTCAGATTTACTGCTTTTTTTTGTCGAGCTGCAGTACAATGGAATACACAACCCAGCAGCCTATTATCTGCAGTTGTAGTGTCATGGTGTGCTGGTGCTTATCATCTGTCCACAGCTCTTCAAGGTTTCAACAGGAGTAGCAAGATGTCACTCGACACCCTCTGGCCTTTTCCAAGTCACACAGTTTTCAGCAGATTCCGATTACGCTATTATATTAACGTCACTGTGATTGAAACAGCAAATTAATAAATTACGTAATCAAACTACAGTGTCATTGACAATTCACTCAATCGCAATGCTATTCACAATGGTGATAGGCCAACATGACGATGAGAGAATGTATACAAACTTGGGCACAACATAACAAATACATGACCAATGTCTGTCAAGTTGAAGTCAGATGAAATCACAGAGGTCTAGTCACAGTAAAGATGATCACAAAAAGCTATGCAGGAAAACAAATAATTAAGGAATTATTTATGTGAATATTTGTGTGTTCTTTGTGCATACGCAAACACTGGAGCATAGTAGGCCAGGTTCCAAGAGAATTAAAAGTCCCATATTATACTGTTTTTCATCAATTTCACACAGCTGTCAGAGGTCCAACAACACTGTATTCAATATGCATTGCCCCAAACCCATCCATGGTCCTGAATTTCAGCTGTTTATAAGTTGCTCAAATGACCTCTGCTGAGAACAGGCTGTTTCTGTGCCTGCACCTTTAAATGCTAATGAGTTCTGTCTGTCATCACCTACTTGGAGAGAGACGAGGACGCTTACGCTAGCTGCAGCATGGACGTGGATGTATCGCTATGGCTCACCTATGTGGCTCAGGTGAAGTTGCTGGGTCCTGTATGGTTGGGACAAATCATTTTACGAGGGTCAGTGTTGAGGCAAAGCCAGATTTGTACTGACCCTTGTTACTGAAGCAGTCCGGTGTGAAGTGGTTAGCACACACATACAAGCTAACACGAACCGTAGCCGGCACATTGCCATTAAAAATGAAACGCAACCACTGTCTCTTCTGTTCTTCTGTAGCTGGGACCGAATATAAGCACTTATATTGATTTGTACAACCAACAAGAGAGCAATTTACGTGTCTAGCTCTGAGCGACGACATTGTTAAACACCGCTAACTCACCGCAGGACACACCAAACTTCACCTCGGTGATGAACGCCCCCTCTCGGATATATGCACAGAGGAGTTCGGCCTAAGCAAATGGCTGCGTTTCGGATCGCATGCATTTGCGCCTATGCATGCACAAGACTTGAGAGGATCCGCAGGAACTCGTCATAAACACGTCAAGTTCCCACCACGTCAAGTCGGACACAGGTTCACTTCACTGACTTTTTTTTTCTTTTTTTTAACTTTATTAATAATTATAAACATAACAAAAACTGTCGAGCCAGGGGAAACTTCATGGACTTTTCACAAAGAATATGGTCTACCCAGTGGCGCTGGCTTTCTTCGTCGCTGACGATTCGAGTCGAGGCATTTGAACTCTCCTTGTTGACGGAGGCTGAGGAATTTTCTCACGTGGGAAATACCACGTGGTAATTCTAATCAACTAGGGCAACGTTGAGGGGAATGTCTTATGTCCGCACTTATTTGAGACCATCTGCACAGAAAAGCATGCGGAGGGAGGTACCCTGGAGATACCGCAAGATTTTAAAGTCATGTGATATGTCGCAAAGGGAAGTTATCACCAGCATTTGTGACGTTTTTTTCCCAGAATGCCTGGTTTTGCGAGGCAAATGCATGCGCATGCATGATTCGAAACGTGCATAATGACTCCCTTCATTTCGTAACAACGGGAGCTGAATCTGAACAGGCCGTTGGAGCGCCGTTGTACCAGTGGTTGGGCTGCAGAGACCATACAGGAGTCGCTTGTTTTCCTCATTCTGGGAGTTGAATGACCCCAAATGACAAAAAAAAAGAAAACAAAGGGAAGACAATAGGTTATTAAGGGGGAGTTTAGGAGGGGTTCAGACTGTGGCTACTGTACTCAACAAACACTGACTCACAACTCAATATTTAACAATGTCAGAGAATTTGTTCCAGAGGGAGTAGGGCTGATGGGTGAAAGTTCTACCTCTTACAGTGTCCTTTTAATTAAATGGAACAACAGTGTCAATTGAAGGGATCCATCTACATATGCATCAATATTGGGCCACTAATAGACATATTGAAGTCCTACTAATGTGTTTTGCTTTTGTATTAAATACTTCAGCGGTATAGTAGACTGCTGAGTTTTGAATAAGCAAGTGTGGAGTTGCGTTCCCGGAGAGTTGTTATGAAGGGGTTGGTGAAAGAGAGGATATCTTTATTCTGGAGGTATTGCTGAAGTGCAAATGTGCTTTATTGAGGTTCAATGAAAAAATGCAAGACAAAATTTGACACCTGTATTTTTTACTGCACACGTTTCATTTTGAATATCCCTTAAATAAATGTTGGTGGATAACTGATTGGTCAAGTTTGAATTTGAACTTTTGAGGGCAGAAAGTGAACATTTCAATCATTTCCCCACAGTATTTGGCAATCTGTATTGACTTCCCTGCTCACCTGCTATGTTTGTTTTTAAGAACTCACAGTCTTCAAATTTTGTTGGATGTGACCAAAGTTGCCAGCATTTCTTGTGTAGTCAGCCTACTGTAGCTATTATTTTATTATCTTTGCCATAGGGGACATGAGATTGGTTATATGTGTGCGTGTACGCGTGCATCACTGTGTCCGTCCATGTCTTGCATCCCCTCACACTTAACTGCCCACAATGTTGGGGGCTCATTTGTTGTTGTAGTGACTCACACATTCTCAAAACACCTTTTAGTGCCTGTTTAATGCTGCCAATGATTAACTACTGAATGCTGACTCCCATCTCACGACTCTGAACTGGCCCCAGGCCAGTTCGGGCCACAAGTGATCACACAGCTGAGTATGTTGCTGCCAAACAGCCATTGCTCTGCGGACAGAGGCACAGTTGGGAAAAACAGTGTCCTCACATTTATTATTTTGGACAGTGGTCATTGCAGACACACCTGGTGGTGATCTGTACTCTACTGAGTACTTGGTTGTTATGAAACTAAATATGCCATCCCAATATTGACCAATTTTCAATGGTATTTGGTTTGTTTTTTTTCCCTTTGAATACAAATATGTATATTTATATCTTTATATAGTATAGTATAAGATAGAGTATTAGATAAAAATACAGAAGTACTCGATGACATACAAATATCCCTGGTTGGGAATGATTGGTCTATATCATATAAATAATACTGCTAAATTTGTACAGGTTTTTTTTTTTATCTACCAGCTCTATGCCTCAAGCGGTCTTTCAATCAGGTTGCGTCTCTACACTGTCTCAAACAGCAGGCATGCACAGATTAGAAGAGAAAATGGCTGATTCAAATTATCCACTGCTGCCCACTGATTGTACCAATCTACATGCAAATGGTCATGTTTATTTCACCAGGGGAATAGCAGTGCACAAAGTGCCCTTGATTAATGGCTGCCTCTGCTTTTGTTACAAACAAATAAAAATAAAATAAGGACATTACAGTCGCCTAATTCTACTGTAATAAATACAGAAACTGCTAACCACGTACTGATATATTATCATTAGCAAATCAATCAGCTTTTCTTTTTCAATTTGTATTATATTTCAAGTGCTCATGATTACAACGTTGGAAGAAATAAAATCAGTGAGATCACCATCATTATGCCTTAATTTTTATCCATTTACAATACAAAACAACAGCAAAAAGTCACATAAATGGCAGCTCTGTAAATCTTTCCTCTGCTGAACACTGCACACCATCTACATGCACACGATCCTTTTCCTTTCTTCCATAACAGCTCCCCAGTTGTCTCCTCAATCGTCTGCAATCTCATTTGAGGAATTCATCTTACTGTCTCCCGGGAACCATGTATTATTGCTCTCTGTGGTTTTCCTTGCAACTATGATAATGCGTGTCTTGGTTAGACTCCTCACGTGCCAATTATGGGTGCCTGTTATTGTGATGGACTCCACATTCATGCAGAAGAGTGACTGACTCTTTCTTCGGGGTCCCTGCTTTCTTCACATCATATCCGAATGTGCTGACAAAACCACAACCCAGCGTTCTGGTAGCATGGCTTAGTGCAATATGAGGAAATGTTCTTATTAAACTAGAAAAAACATTAATTTATATTGCCTGACACATGAATGACCCACAAAGACCTGCAGAAAATTAGTCAATAGTGTTACTTTTACAGCGCCCTCTCTCCGAACAGTAGTTGGGAGCGAGCTAATCTCATGCTAACTTGCCTCAGGTGGTCTGGGTTAACAGCCGAAGGACTGGACAGTGAGGCGGTGGTTGCAGCAAAAATGAACTCGGGCTTTATTAGGCATTAAAGGCACATTTACAAGCTTTTATAAACTCTCGGGTGGAGCATGGACCGCATTCACCCCGTAGGCTGACCCAGACAGTTTACACACTACACTTTTGTTACACTACCCACAACACACCTGTTCAACTACGTCACACATACACATTTTTCTCAATAAGCTGCCAAGGGTCGCAACAATAGGTAAAATTTTAAAACATTTAAATAGCTTTTTTCATAATGCTATTTATATTTAGGATAGATGATATGACAAAGCACAATAACAGTGAAGAATTATTCTCCTCATGAAAACTCTTCCAATTGCTGACACATATTGAGTTGCATTAACTTTGTGGCCTGCAGATTCCATATGCAAGTGGTGGTCATAAAACAAAAACAAAAAACACTATTCTACAATGTAATGAAATCCAATAAAGCAGTACTGCAATTAATATCACCCTTTTAAGCTGATATTATAGCCTCCTGGGCTAAGGGAAATTGAATATAACAGTCAAGACATTCAATTCCGTGTGCTGCTCATACAGTCCAAAGAGCTGTTTAGCTGCATTCAACCAAAGTTTGACAGATTGGTCAATACTATTCGGACTACAAACAGAAACCAGGAGTCCTTCCATACTGTTGTCCTGTTGCCTACATATTTAACTTATTAATGCACAGTCTGTTTACAGAGATAAATAGCTTGTAAAATAGTCAACAAATTATGGGATTTTTTCACAATCAGAAGAAATCGAGTAAAAAAATTAACTTCTAAAGTTGTTAGAAAAATATACAGTATTTGCATTCACATTACACAAAGTAAGATTTTCTCCTCAGCTTGAAGTCTACAGAGACAACCATACAGTTGGCAAATCCAACAATTAGGGCTATACTTAATGCACTGAAAGCTGCAAAGCTAGTTATGTTCTCAGTGGGACCAATATCAATAGGCCTTTCACTCTGAGTTTTCATGGTCAGAAATGTAATTTAAATGGAGCCATTTATATTTTATTAATTGAAAATAATTTATGAATGTACCTAAGATTTAATTCTAAGGTCTATGATATTAAGTTAAACAAAAAGACTTAAACACACTCTTAGTTAAAAGTAATCTCAAGTTGGCTAAGGAAGTTTAAATTAACAACGAGAAATCTTTCAGGCAGGATTTAGAAAAAGCCTTTTCAAATGTTTTCCGAACAGTTTTTTGTGAAGCTGTGGGACAGATAAGATGTAAGACAGCTGCATTATATTGCATGCATTGCTTTTCTTTGCAATTCAATTTAAACAAACAGGACATGAAACATTGTGTTGTTTGATATTTCATGTCTGAACAGTGGTGCATGTTCATCAGACAAGTAGCCAGATGGTAGCAATGAGTTCGGGAGGAATATCCTGCTGATTTATTGTGATGCTAATTTCATCCATTTTCTTCCGCTTATCCAGAGCCAGCTAGCAGGGCCATTAAGCTTAGGAGGGCATTTCAAAGATCCCTCTCCGTGGTACCGCTTTCCACCTCTTCCTGAGGAACCCCGGGAGTTCCCAGGCCAGGCAAGATATGCAATCCCTGCAGTATGGTTTACCCTCTCGTTGTATGGCCTGGAAAACTTTTAAAAGTTTACAGGGAGGTGACCCAAAATTGTGTGTCTCTAGTCTGGGTTTCCTCCAGATGTCTGAGCTCCTCATCCTATAGATCTTTTAGTCAACTCATGAGGGAAACTGATTTCGCCTGTTTGTATCTGCAATCTCATTCTTTCTGTCCTTACCTGTGTGATGGGAATTTGTCATTTAGTAGTTCATTATAGTATAATTAGTAGTTTGAGTAGTTTTAACTCATACTATTCCAAGTGTCATGAGGTAACCTGTATTCTGCACTTATGTCATGTCATGTGTTACATGAGTTGTAAAATGCATCTTGTGACACCAGTACAGTACTGGCAAGTCAATATGGATCTATGGACACAAACACCACATTCTGGACAAAGTTCTCCGTCTACACAAACAACGGAACAATGCTTCTCTGATGACACGTCACAAACAACTGTATAAAAAGCCCTTCTGAAGACTGAAGAATTTGTCAGACTCTTAAGGAGTCTGCCCCTATCTGGCCAGATAGTTTGCTCTGAAGCTGTATGTCGGTGATGCGGTCCGCTTGGACACACTGTTTGCGAGGGCTTTGACTTATTAGACTTTGTCTGTTTACAGTCTGTCTGTAGCGACTGCTAGCCTGTTTTTGGACTCTTATAGAATAAATTACTAACAGCTCTGTTGGGAGTTGTATTCTTATTTCTCATCAGGTGATCATAAACTGATTTCCACCACAACCTACAGCTCACAGACAAAGGTGAGGGTTGGAATGTAGATAGACTGGGAGCTTCACCTCAACATAGTGGTCGTGATGCTAATTGACCACCTTTTTTTTCTTCTGAAACAGCCTTCCTATTGATATTACATTGGTCCAAATCATTTCCAAATCTATTGATAGGGACAGTGCTGTCATCAACTATATGCAGCAAATAGTTTTTTTTATCTTTTCTCTATATTTTCTATTTATATTTTAAATGATAGAAGAGGAGAAATACATGAAGAAAGTTAGCTTATTTGGGAAGTGAATATCAGCCAATGTTGTACCACCTCTTCAGCTGTACATCAGTATATTTACAGTGTATTATGTAGGCACTATAATTGTGTATGGATTCAAATGACAGTGCTCAAAGAGGACTCATTCATCCTTTCATCCTCTTAAAGATCTATAGCCCCCCCACACTTGCTAGCTCCCAAAAGCCTGGCTCATTCATTTTTCAGACAGCTGGTTGGTCCACTGAATTCAGCTCTCTGAACTCAAATATGACCTACCTCCCTCATATTTGAGCTGAAGAACCCAGGAAACCAGCTGCTTTTGGGGACTTGCTCTTTATTGAAAATAAGGTTGAATTAGGTTTGAAAAGTTGCCAAATACAGAGACAACACATGCACAATGGAGTACCTTTCTGTTATTAGCTGACTATGTTATAATTTCATCCCTGTCTATCAATATAAATTACTAATGTCTTACCAATATGTTCTAAAGGAAACATAATCGCCGCTTTAATTGTGTTCACCAGCAAAGGTTACCTTCTCAGCAAAATGCTTTACTTAGCAAATAAAAGTCATAGCTAGATGGTCGGGTTGAATCTTCGACGACTGGGTTTGTGAGTTCTGTGTGTGAGGCATAAATAACAAGTTTAAGTTTGGTTTAAGCTGGGAATAAATAGTTGTCGCACAACATATTGGTCACACTCTCAGTGGCAACTTTATTGGGTTGATTTGTCAGTACGAGCGATGCTGTCTACTGTCCAGTTTTGGAGAGGCCATACCCAATGTAGCCTCTGTACATGGTTCTTAAGGAATAGAACCATAATCATCTGCTGCTCAAGCCCATCTATTTCAAGGTCCAATGTGTTCAAAGATGCTCTTATTCATAGCCTTGTTAGTGTGGTTATTATCTTCCTGTTAGTTTCGACTAATCTGGCTTTTCTCCTCTGACCTCTCTCATTTAAAAAAAAGTGTTTCTGTCCACAGAACTGCCGTTCACAGGATGTTGCTTTCACACCATTCTCTGTAAACTGCTGTGAATGAAAATCCCAGGAGCTCAGTTGTTTTCAAGAAACTCAAACCAGCCCGCCTTGCCCTAACGATCATTCCATGGGCAAAATCACGGTTCATCCCCAATTCTGATTCTGCTTTGAAAAACTTAACCTCTTGATCATCATTGTGCTCATGCTTTTATGCATTGAGTTGCTGCCACATTATTGGCTGATTAGAGAGTTGCATGGAACAGATGTGTCTAATAAAGTGGAAAACATAAAGTCCTCAATCATTTTTACGTGTGGTCCTCTGGACCGCAGGTTTCTACAACCTTAACAATTGTTTGAAATTCTACATAGAATATCAACAAAAGGTCAACGTCTTATTGATTTATTCATTTATTAGATTGGGGTAAAATAATGTGTTGGCAGATACCATCTAGATCATTCATACTCTGCCTCTATTTGATCAGCAACAATAATATGGTGAACAGTCACCAGGAACACAGGAAATAAACAGGACTGTATCTGAATACGATAACATGGACCTGTTTACACTGTGGAGAAACCTGACTTCCAACAAGTTATTTACTTTACTTACTATAATCCAAGGTTTAACCTTCATGGACTCATTTTATGTTCACCGAAATCCCAAATCTCAATAAATTTGTACCTCTTTTTTTGTACCTTCTCCTTTAGATGGCCCCTTGGGACCCCGTGGCCTAGTGGAAGCAACAGAGATGTGCACACAGGAATGCTTAGTTCTGGGACATTCAGACAACTGCTGGATGCCCCCGACGTTGGGAACATACCAGCAGCCCAAATCCCCCGTGTCAAGCTTTGGGTCTCAGAGGGAGTGGGGTCCCAAGGAAAAACTACTCAATGGACATACTCTTACCAGAACCTGGAAAAACGAGAATGGACGGTCAGAGCATTTCGGTGATAGGAAGCAATTTGGGAGTGGAGAAGGACACTTCACCAACAGTGGCATGGCTGATATTCCACTGGTGAGTCTGAAGTCCTGCCAGCCAGCCTCCTGCCCAGACAGCCCGAAGGACCAGCAGCTATAAGATGGACGTTGCTTCTGTGCTGCAAGAGATGTGCTGATCTCCTCTCTTTATTGTTTTCTTTCTTGTTTCATCTCTTCTCACTTATGTTGATGCTTCTGCATTGTGATAGCTACATGTAATATGTAGGCCACAAAACTATAGTGCTTTTGCTGTATTCTCTACAATTCATCTTTACTATGGCTCTAGAGGAAACCTTTTTTTTTAAATAAACCTCCATGGATTTCTTCAACGTAACATTTTATGTCCACTTCAGGTGTGATTTGGACAAAGTGGAGAAAGGACATTCGTCAAATGGAGAAAAAGTAAACAAATTACAAGAAAAAAGGAAAAAAATACCATGGCTGACCAGTATATACAAATATTTGTGGTGTGGTTGTTATTGAGTTGTTCAGGACTATATTAATCAACACAATCAAAGAAAATGGAATTACATTTCAGAAATTGTTCTAATTACACTGTTAGTGGACATTTGTTTATTCTGTCATTGTCTGTGAGTTTGTAAATAAGACGTATTAACCACTATCATGTACCCATAATAACCACAGTAAATAGGACAGTTCATATCTGTCATCATAATGATTGTCCTCAGGATTTCGGATTTCAACTGGACAACAATCTACAATATGGCATAATGTACAACAAGAAAACATTTACCTATTCTTTAAAAACTTGATGGTGATTTTGAAAAAAATTCCATCCACATAATATACTCAGTGTTGCCCATATTTCATAATGATTTTCGTCAAGTACTGCAAAACCACAGGCAAACCTTTTTAAAGAAAAAAAAACATTTTGTATGAAGGATGTCAGTGCTCAATATGCGCATTATAAAAATGAAAAGCTCTGAAAGTTCTCCTCTATAAACTGATTTTGAAAGTGTTCAGTACAATTAAATAGCAATATATTTGTAAATGGCTAAATGTTTTATCTAACGTTGATCTTATTACTGTATAGATTTTATTCAAATTGTGATTCAACTGAATGCAATCCCTCGGTAGTACCTAAAATTTATTGGCATATGTATATATATTATTTCCACAGACTATTATTTTCCATACTTAAGAACACACAGGTTAAGATAACACTTTAATCACGGTGCCTTCATGATGTTTCTTCAAACACTGAATTGTGCTTATTTGAATGAGGAGAACATGTTGGCTACAAAGACTATCCTGTCTGATAATCAAATGCCTTATGCATTGAATGTTCGCCAAATTAAGAGACATAATCACACAGATATTAAAGTATTAAATTAAGTCTTTGGTACTGAATAAATACACAAAGGCATGTGCAGATAATGGGTCAACCATGAAAGATCATCTGTCATTCCACTGTCTGAAAAAGTTTGTTTTATTCCACAGCATGGAAGGCAAATTACACAATGGAATAGCATGCTAAAAGATATACCTTTTAAAAATTTACTTGATCATTTTTGTGTAATTTTATTTTGTTGGAATAGAGTTGATTTGTGCATTAAGGGGACATTCAGTTTGTAAAGCACTTTCATATTTATGTCACAATATAAAGAAGTTAAGTGGGATGGAGTGATTTGCTTACCGCAGTATGTTTGTCAGTTGTGAGGGTGTTTGACATCACAGATACTGAAACAGTTAATCCTTGTTACTACTCTACAGGTATACAGCTACTGCAATAAATGTTTTAATTATGTGTATGCTTAATTTGTGTGCAGGATGATCAACTTACGAGTTCGGTGTCTGTTTTGTGTATATGTTTGCTCACATAACCTATGTTCCCAAATAATTTGTTCCTAAATAGAATCATAAAATAGCACCGTGCACTGAGGTACAATTGAGCTTTTCCTAATTTTCAGAAGTATTTTTTCTTGTAAAACAGACAGATTGAATTAGACTCATAGCAATCACCTTTACATTAAAGTGTTTTAAACAAGTGTTGCCTTGGAAATGAGAACCAGGCTATTTATATGAACAAAAAAGCAGACACAGATGAGTTGAAAACATATTTTAATAAGCGTGTCCTCTTGAATAATAATTTTCTCAAGCCATTACTCCACTTTACATATTGTGTCCTTCCCAAAAGTATAAGGCTCCCTGAAGTCATTTTTTCCAGGGCTACTATGGCAGAAAAGCCTGCTACTAATGATGCAAATCCTGTAGGAGCCAGTTCTGGGAGGGTGAAATTTCTCGAACGGATGCCATGGAAAATCAGAGTTTTGATCCATCCAGCGAAAGTTCTCAACTTACTGGTGAGTTTTGTTTCACAACTTAATCATATGGTGTAAAGGTAGCAAAAGTGTCTACTTATTGTTTTAAATGGCCCAAACACATACATAAATCATTTGGAGGTGCATCAAATTGCTTTGACACATCGACTCCGACCTTTCTATATTGGTATGTGAAATGAGGACCCAATGATCAAAGCAATCGATCAAAGAAATCTGCAGTAATTGTTTGTAGAGAGCTGAAAGGAATCACAAGCTGAGGATTTATCCCAAGTAGATGATATTTTATTAAATAAGTACATTATTAATTCATAATGTTACAACAGTTGATTTTACTGGTTAAATTAGCAAATGACGACGGTGTTAGTTTGGCACCAGGTTTGTGTGCTCTATGCAGGACAGTCTGCACTCACCCAAAGGTTGCTTTTTGAAAAGGTTCACTCTGTAACGTCACCAAACGACAACCTCCCAGGCTAAAACATGAAGCCAATGCCAAAACAGCAGTTCATCATATGGCCACTTGAAGCTGACTACATAAGTAGGTTAATCCCCATTGACCCCATGAAATTGTATGTAATTCACACATTTAAAATATATTTGTGTTATCTCAGCTAATGTGCCTGCCTTGGAGAACCTTTCATGCAAATAATGGAAAAAATAATATGGCCACTTGCTGTGCGGATCATTGTATGCCAGGCATCCTGCTGACCTGTAGGTGTTGGATGATGGGCTGCCACTGGATGACCTCCGTGCCTGCATTGAAGGAGATGACTGGATGATATTTTGCTGGAGTTGTAACGTTATCTTGTATGATTTAATGTGACAAATAAATTGTTGATTGAAGTCTGTGCCCCATTTTTGTGTGTGTGTTAAAATTTTTATATTATTTTATGTATACAGTGGGCCCAACCTTCAACCAGGAACAACAAGACCAGAGCTTTCACTATGGTTGACATCACGAAGACTACGTCCATTCTTTATGCAGTCTATGAACACCACAGTACTGAATGTTTTTGTAGTCTCAAGAACTCCATCAGAGTGATAGCTCTGTATCTTCGTCTAGCAGGTTGGATGATGTCAACTTCACATTATGTAGATAACCTTTCATTCATATATCAATAATTGAAAATCTAAGGTGTTAAGGGGTATCTGTAAAAGCCAGAAAAGGTCGCCTAACTAGCAATGAGTTGTCTAAAATACTACTATTTTTGTGGTGATGGCATTTAAAATCTAACGCCTTCAGTGTGCCTTAGGAGCATCAACTGTATAAATGTATTTATACTTTTCTCTGATCACAAGCACCTATTTATCCACTGAACATTTGCATAAGCACAGACAGACAATCAGAACGCGTCTACCTGAATATATGGGGAGTCCGTCATGTCCCGGCCTCATGGCATGGATGGATATTCATGATGTCTGCATTGAGAACACGACATGCTGTGAGCATTATGCAGCCACCAGCTTCCCAGCCTCCTGAACACCTAAAGATTCAAGGCCAACAACTGTGGAATCACTTCCAATGCTTCAATGTGACGCTGCGATGGAAGGAAGCTGGAGCTTGAAATTGATGACGTTGCCGTATCCACCCCAGTTAACAATGTTATCTGTGTCTGCTTCATCAGCATCCTGAGAAGTCCACCACCATTCTACTAAATGGGGAGGGATTTTTGACAGAGTGCAGGAACATTAAAATTGGGTACAAAAGAATTTAGGTAAAAGGCATTATTAGGTATTATTTATTGTTAACAGTATTTAGCCCAAAAGTAAGCTAAACAGTTTCATCAGTATGTGTGATCAGATTAGATTGATCAGAATAACCAAACATCCCATTAAGTGTCATCAGATTCTGATTCAAATGTTGCTGATTGAAAGAAATCTATCCTTGTCCACCACATTTCTTAGACTGTAAGGTAGCACCACTGGCATTAGTACTTCACATACTAAACAAGGTGTCATTCATGATGATAAATTAACAATCATCACATCTTCATCTGCCAAAGTCTCATCATCATTTTTCCACAGATGTTTGAATAACACTGCAGCATTGTGGTCATCAGCTCACAGGCAATCAGCAATACATTTGCATGATCCCTCTGGCCAGTAATGAAGGGCCAGGCAGCTGGCATTACTGGTGAAGTAATTATATTCTCTATTCTTTTAGGTTTTTTTTACTCACGTAACCTTATTTGATATATTTATCAGCTGTCGCCCAATGGACCTGCTTAAATTCTTATTTGCCATGCTAGCTATCGACTTGGGCAAGAATAGTTTCTGAGAAGCTTCAAAGCTAATTGCCTTGGAAGTGTGAGGGGAAGTAAATTAGTGTCACGCCACAACCAAGAAAAAAGGTTCCCAATCGCATTTCCTTTTTATATGGCTTTGAGAATATTTTTCTCAG
Source organism: Chelidonichthys spinosus (assembly GCA_029853015.1). Taxonomy (NCBI): domain Eukaryota; kingdom Metazoa; phylum Chordata; class Actinopteri; order Perciformes; family Triglidae; genus Chelidonichthys; species Chelidonichthys spinosus. The sequence goes on along the minus strand of CM056821.1, from coordinate 12,306,789 downwards.
GAAAGCCTCTGTGCACAAAGTGGAAAAGAGTGAATGTTCAGCGGGGAATCAGTCACAGAGAAGGCATGCACTTCAGACGGAAGAAGAGACAACTCTCCACACAGATACAGTCGACAGAAACAGCACCATCTACATTTTTGAAGGCCATATTTGAAGATAATAAGAACACAAATTAATGTTCATATGCTCTGAGCCTAAGGTTAGTTTCATTTCATCTCATGAATGTGGGGGAATTTAGTCTGGATCTCAATCAGTCTCACAGACCCCGTGGCCTTCTGAGCCTTAACATCTACGTTTGGCTCACTGGAAGAGGAGCTCTATGGGGGGGCAAGATCTAAAACTGGTTATAGTGGAGTTGTAAAAATACCAAGTTTCTCTGTAGACCACAGTCAAAAGGTGGTAAGAGTGGTGCAGCCTAAAACGATTTAATTCAATTGTCTTCCTTGACCAGAAAGAGTAGTAGTTCTTCCCTTCACTTACAAAGTAAGTTATTTACACTGCTATACGGTATGACACATGTGGCAAAGTTAGGCATAGACATTCAGAGGGTTTTGAAAGAACCCATGGCAATATATAGAGTATTGAGCAAAATATAAGCAGCAAAGACCTTTCACAAGAATAGCTTAATTATGCAGAACCTGGTTAAGTGAAACCTTGAAAATGTATGTAGCTTCATAACCTTAAACATTTATCCGAGATGTATTTTACAAGCATATACACCACATTGCCTTGAGATACATTTTACAAAAGTGTATGCCACATCTAAGCCCATGCAAATAAAAACATACACGTGGGTCAGAAAAAAAGATCAGGGTCTGAGTTGTAGATAGTTACATGGGTTGAGTGCATATTGAGACATTTTGACCACAGGATTACCATCTTATTATTCTGTAAAATAAGGAGAACTCCTTCATGCATTATAGTTCTTCAAATACTTAAAGCCTATCCTGAATAAACCAAAGTAGCATTTTCAGATGTCTCAAAAAGTCTCAATAAATAGGAATGGTTTGTTCTGGCCTTTAACACCAGATGAATTTGCAATGCCATAGAAAATAAGTTTAAAATGAGAATTGCAGTAATGTTCTTTAGATATGGGTACATTGTCTCACACAGAGCTGACAGCACAACCTTTGAAGATGTGTGAGTGCATACGAAGTAAGCTTCAGGGACGAAGCTGTGGCTTATGCATCTTTGCCCAAAACTCTGAACTCAGTGGTCTTTATTTAAATAAACAGCAGAACATACTATTAATATTACACGCCCTGAGGAAGAGGAGGCTGACCAAATGAAATGAAGGTCAGCAGAGAAGATGATGAGAGAACATGAATTGTCATGCAATACCGCCAGCAATAACTACTTGTATAACAGATTAACAGTCTGTCAAGAGGAATTGTACCTTGGCCAGCTCCTCTTATGACCTTATACCACAAATCTGAATCATTTGAGTTATTACATTCCCAGAGGTCACTGTGAAATATTTAGGTCCAAACACTTGAGTGAATACTGAGTTGTTTCATAAAAAAAAAGCTTCAAGAAACACGATTTGTATCCAAAAAAGATTGTAACCAAGACTCCGAGTTTCTTTGAGGCTGTAAAAGTGGTTTCCAATTGTATGTTAAATCTATCAGATGGTGACCACGACAAACATGACAGCATGTGATCATGTTGACATTAGCATTCAGAAGCATTCAACATAAAGAATCACAGCAGCAGGAAGGGGCTTGGGGTGCTATAGCTACCCATAAGGTGAGTTCACACCAAATGTGATGCAAATTACTTGAGCGATACAATTCCATAGAAAGTCAATGCAAAGACGCCATTAGACTCAAATTTGTGCCAGGCTATTTCTGAATCAGAAATTGAGAAAAAACATATTGTAGCAGCCTGTGGTCACCCAAAGCTCTACTAGTATCTAACATTTCATACCGAGACTGAACAAAACTATGAGTGCAAACCCGAGACTGTATGGTATGAACAATAAGGTCACTGCTGTATTTCTGTCTGGATGACATTATTTATTGACGTGTTTATGAAGCAACTACATTCATTAGTCGACCTGTTGGTCACTAACAGCAATGGAAGAGCCAAAGACAGCAGAGTGAGGGGGCTCTCAGAACAAGTGTGGTAGTTAAAACCTATTCTTGGCTTAATATTTTAGAGACAATTCTGTTATTATTATATTAACCTCAATGTGATGGACATCAAGACTGCATGTACTTGAAATGAATTTGGTCAGAAATTATACATTCCACATTTAGTGGTAATAATAATGATAATTTAAAAACTTAAAATAGATTCAAACTACAGTCTATCTATCAAACAAAGTCACTCTGAAAACACTGAATAAATGTTGGTTCAATCAGATCTGAATTGGTTTTAAGACATACAGAAAATTACGTTTGACTGCAATGTCTTGTTTAAAGGCCTCTGCCAAGTTGATATGACTTATTTCTTGTCCGTCCAAACTGCCATTCATCTTTTACATCAAATGTATCTTCCACATCTTGACATTGGCCTTTATACTGCCTTCTAATGAAATCATTCATCTCTTTCAAGTTATTTAAATTGCACTTTTCATGACCCTGATTATACTGTATGTCTGAATAATTGTCCACATCAAATACTGTTAGGAACCTAGAGATAAATTAATATCACTGCAGTTTATTGTAATGTTGAAATGGCCAACAGTTTACAACATGTGTTTATGTGATTTGTTCTTTATCCCAGTATCCGTAACAAGAACTACAGTACTACTTCTGTTGCTACATTAATTATTTGAAAAATATTAAAAACCAGCCAATGCAAGAAACCGTAGATAGAAAGCCCTGGCCGTTTCATCAATGCCTTGTTGAACATCAATGACTGGCCACTCTCCTATTTGGGAGAGCCATTCCCTGGACCTAAAGGCCCTTTCGAGAAAGATCTGATGGCTTCAGTTTGTCTTGGTTCTTCAAGAAATGTAGTCAACATTGGCACAACAGACACATCTATATGGATCACTCCCCCAAAGCCAATCAAGGAACAAACATTCTGCCAATATTCTCTCCAGATGAGACCTGGTCTCATCTGGAGAGATGAAAGAGAGAGCAGAGAGGGATTGTTGATTAACCTCACTACTCTGTAGTATATCTGGACACACAAAAAGAGAAACCAAGGCACCAGCTAGGTCTCATCCCTGTCCAGCAAGACAATCTCAAAAGGATTCGTGTCAACACCAGCTGTCTATAAATACAGTCTGTTGAAAGAGGTTGAAGACCAGTTTGTTTCTTGCCTGTGATTGCCTTCTCTGCTGTACCTTGTAATGACCAAGACTACTCTCAGCACTTTGAAGCAGTGAAGAACAATATGCTTCTGTTCTCTGTCGGTTTGATCAGTGTTCTGGAACAAAGCTTACAATCGATTTGATTATATCAATGCCACCGTTCTAAATTGCAAAGAATACCTTATTTTTATGATGCACAGTAAATGTATATGCAATTATTGAATCAGCATTTGGGTTGTTTTCCGTTGATGACAGTAGACTGGATTAAAATAAATGTCTATTTTGTCAGTAAGCATAAACATTAGTACTATGATAAGAAAAATACTTTGATTATGATCACATGGGCATCAACTCATGAATAGCAAGTGTTGCATGTCAGACCACTTATATATAACTATTTGCATGGTGATTTCACTTGCAATCCTTTTGTCAAAGTGTGTGTAGGACCAGGTTGGGGGCAAATTTGTGAGTTTATTACGAGCTAACATGGCTCAGATGCTCGCAGTAGTTTTCACTTGATGTCATAGCAACTCATAGCAACGGCATACATCCGGTGTTAGCGGAACCAAGCAACTCCATTATATCGGCTATACAGGGCCGCTGCTCCGCATACAGTATGCAGAGCGCGTAGGGCCCCAACTACCTGGAAGGGGCCTCCAAAATTAAGATTGATTCAAAAATGTCATGATGATTACTACATTATTAAATTGGAAAAAAAAGATATGAATTAGTTATAAACAGGCCCATTGTTTTTTGTTAAAAAATGTGTACCCATCACTCAATTTGTGCAAATTAACTGTTTTTGCCTAATATATAAAAACAGTCTCAAGAGAGAAGGAAATGTAATCAGAAGAGGTTTGAAGCTAATGACCCATGACTTAGGAGAAAGATAGTGTATGAAGGCATTCATACCGCACATGACTAAGGTTTCATGATTTTGCATATACTGTTTGTGCTATGAAGAATAATCAATTGTTACATTTTAAATGATTCTAATAGTAATCCCATAATGTTTTTAGAAAGCAAACCACAAGTTGAAACAGCACTGAACTTGAGAATTCATTTTCATTACTATAAGCACTCCAAAAGGTACACAGATCATCAGAATCAAGATTTATCCTTCAGACTCAGTCCCCATAATTGAAAACAAAATTTCAGGGTTTTTTTTTCTCCACCACCTGCCAACGTTTGAAATGGGCCCAGTCTCATCACCTTAAACTGGAATTAGCTGCAATTGTGCTGGCTTTGAGGATTATTTTACTTAACGCAAGGTCTTTTGAACACCTGAAAGACGGGACCGAGATAAGCGATACAATTAAAATTCTAATGAAAAGACTACGGGAGAGCATTACCAGAAATAAGAGCTTTTAGTCATTCAAATGCTAATAATTGGACAAGGAATTCCCAGTGACTTTCTCAGTAGCATTTGATTTGAAGACTATTGATATATTAAGATACAATATTGGGGAAGCCAGAGCATTTAATCATGGGATGATACCTGCAAAAGATTCATTCATGTGTGTGTACAAATGTGCACCTCACTGCATGTCACATATTATAGTGCATGATAAATAATATTTTTTTTTTGCTGTATGCTGTTTGATTGGCACTTACTGTTATACTGTAAGTAAATATAACTCAAGGCCAAATAAAATATCCAATAATTTATCAGCATGCGAAATGAAAGAAAAAACATGGCTTTCCTATTCAGACGACAGGAAGTAATGTGACTTTTAGAATATGCAACATTACCATTATTTGTGAAATAGTACTACAGAACACAACATGTACTGTATATTTTCTCACTTAAAGTGTATCTCTGTTGTTTCCTGATTATTAATTCAACATCAGCTTTTGTTTGCGTAAAAATACTTTCTGATGAACGGTGTTCAGAACCTGCAAAATGATAAATAAGACCTGTTAGTACATAAGACTAATCAAATATATCTTGGCAAAATAAGGATGTGTAGAGAGACACATGTCTACCCATCACTCTAACACACATGCATTCACACACGCTTGTGAAGATATATGAGAAAGAGATCTTCAGACAGAGGTGCAGAATTTATGGCTGAATACATGAAATATCAACCATTTGAATACAAACGAACCTTGTTTCTCCTTTTTCATATCTCACTGGCACATTAACCTATTGATTTCTGTGAACAACAAGATATTTCTGTGGTGAATTTATTTATTAATGCTATACTCTATCTAAGGTTAAATGATGAGTAACAAATGGTTGCAGTGTGGCACAACTTTACCAACAAAAAAAATATATGTTCAAATCTCACAATTTTTTTCCCTGAAGAATTTAACAAAATGCTATACTGTTGTGGTGCAGCAGTGAAGAACATGTAAATAGAGTAGATTATAGAGCTTTCTGAATTAAGAGGAATCTGCCTTTAAAAACATCCCATTCATTTAAAGGTGTCGGGGGATGCAGGGAAATTATTTTACTGACATATGGTCTATTTTTATTGATGACTGCTTAGTGACCCTTCCCGAGTCTCTCAACAGTCATCGTGGGTCACAACCAAATGCCACTGATTGTGAATTTGCGCCAACATTTCCTACAGTCCAGAGTAGGGAGGCAGAAGTTGCCGGGACTTAATTTGGAGCCTGATCACCATTTAAGAATGCACCAGAGATATGCTAAGTAAACATGCATCTGCACCTACTGGCCTAATCATTTCAAAGTCCACAGGGCTCACCTGTTGGTAATTTAATTCAAAAGTTATTAATCAATGAAGACCACTGCAAAAAGAATAAACTGAAAGGAGAAGTCTGATATTGTGTCGGCTTTCAATTATAGGTAGGAAGTCTTAAAGGCCTGGGAGACTGAGAAGGACCAGACCTGTTGGTTTTCCTAAGCTGAGAGATCATAACAATTCAGATAAGTCTTAGTCAGTCACCAGCTGCTGCTCAAACAGGAAAGAGTTTACAAAGTCCAAATGAACTATGTCCCTTCATGTTTTCATTAACATTATTAAGGTATAACTCATTAATACTCTCATCGTCCTTTTATCCTATCTTTATACTTAGTCTGAAAAAAACATAATCTCTGAGAAGAACCAATGAGCATGAGTCATTTTCTGTGCAGCATCAGCATCATCATCCTAATGGTATGCGGAGAACAGAAAGGGCTTTCCCTGACCTTGTGCTTCGTTTGTAATCTCCTTTGTGGAAATTACACTCTCACTTTATGAATATATTGTAATTAGGCATATGTATTCTAACGGGCAGTAAGATATAGTTTCATCCTAATCTCTCATTTATATGCAAAGGAGCACCAGTTAAAGAGCTTAGACTTTCTTCTGGTCTTACTGAGTCCTTTCCCTCCTAATCAAGTTACTTTTTTATTTCTCTTTTTCAGGCTGCTGTTTCATTTGCCTTTTCTGGTCAGAGAACAGTAGTCAATTATCACTTCTTTTGAGTTTGTGCAAGAGTGTCAATGTTCTAACTTTACAGAAGGAAGTCAACAGATATAGAAGTAATTATGTCCTGATAAAAGTTTTTTGCATGTGTAAGAAATGTAAAGATATGCAAGCAAAAGAATTGCTGATTAAATTTAAAACGTTGAACTATTAAGATGAATGCTTGCATATCGTGTGCATTTTTATTTTATGTGCATAAACCCCATGAATGCATTTCTTTTCAGAGAGAAATACACTTCCCCTTCTTCTGCCTTTTAAAATATTGTTAAAGGTTAGAGTTACTTAATATTTTTCAATTAAAGTTTAAAATCTGAGTTCATTGGGGAGTGCCCCAAGAGCATCAGCCCACTAGACGTCTTGCTTTGATCAAAAACCACATCAAGGCTGAAAAAAGCATAGATGACATAATACGCATTGATGATAGCTTCTTGAAAACTAAGACCATTCAAAGCAATTTTAAAATTGGTTGGAGAGAAGAGTATGTACTTTCATTTTCAATTTATTTTTAGAAAAAGTCCAAAGCAGTTTGCTTAATTGACTGGGTAACCTTAAAATAACCGTTCAAAATGTTTTCGATACTATGAATGGAATTCTTTAGCAAATAGCAGCTTAAATTATGAACACCTGAAATGGTGGTAGAGGTAAAAAGGCAAAAAGTCGAGTATAAAAAGTTAAATAAGACCATTGGTTAGGTCTAATAAAATCCTCTATAGAACTACAATCATAATCAAAGGGTAACTTGCACCAAGTAAGCTTGCTTAGCAGCTAAAAACAACTACTTGGAAAAACATCTACTTAGAATACTTGGAGTAGTATGGTTAAAGTGCAGGCTAACTGGCCTGAAGAAAAGACAGACATGATTTAACATTACATGATTCTAGAGCCAATGCCCAGACATGAAATACATATCCTTAAAAAGAGGAAAGAGAATGTCCCACCTGTTCTCATAAATAACTTGGTAGAAAGCCTTCAGCCGTTGGAAATTAAGGTCCAAACAAGTTAATTTACTCCCAGACGTGTTCAATTGATTTTGCACCTCGACTTCAAAGGGGGTACGAGTCAGCCTCTGTTGAGCATGGCAGGAGAAGCAGAGGCCTCGGCTGGCTGGTTCTTCAGACCCGATCAAATTCCCAACCTATCAGCAACACCAACTATCCCTGCAACCACAATTAGTATTCATGGAAATGTTATTGATTTATTATACTATTGGGTGGCTACTTCAGGCATAGGACATGAAATACCTATTCAGCCTTTTATATCCTTCTACCACAAGTGCTGACGAAAAATGTGCAAACTGTCTAGCCCTAGGTGCTATTTACACTGGTAAAACATTTAGCAACATATCAGCTCATTGATAGATCATCACAATTAGCATTTAGAAATGCCATTTAAATAGCTGTTTACAATATTCCCTAGAATGTTGATGAGTAGTGGGTGGAGAAACTTGTATTAGCCTCAATACTGGAGGGTCATACCCTGTCAGAACATAGTTTTGCCCCAGAGAATATTCATTTATTTAAGGTATATCAGTGAGAAGACGAGTTATATCATAACTTTTTAAAATTCTGCAGGAGTATGTGGCATTTTGAAACATATCCTTCATCTTACAGGTCAGTGAAATACTTAAATGTCATTTGCAAAAAATGTGCCTTAACACATTACTAGTACTACTAGTACCAGTTAAGTGGCAAAAGATGACATTTCTGAGATGCCTAGCTTGTCCTTAAAACAGGGAGACAAAGGCAGTGAGTGGAAAACAGGTGGTCAAAGTAATTCTTTAATTTCATTCTTGTTAACTTGTATATTTTAAATGAACTATCTCTGAGCGACATTGTGTATGAAATGCTTTTATGAACTCAGATGTACTTTAGGCAAGGCAAGTTTATTTGTACAGCACCATTCATACACGAGGCAATTCCAAGTGCGTTTACAGGGGCAGCTCAAAAATTCTCAAAACTAACTATGCCGTTGGCAATTAAACACATTTAGCAAAACTATTGAGCAATAAGTAAGTCCTCAGATAGCCTAAATACATATCTTAAGTAGATACAGAAAAAAGAGATAATTAGGTAAAGAGGTTAGAAGTTTAAATTCAAAACAAATTTTCTGAGGAACTTAGTTTTTAGTTCAAGGTTAGAACTAAAGTGCTGTGGAGGTGAGATGCATGGGTGGTGGAACATCCTCCAAATGATAAAACATGTTCTAATTATTGCAGTCTGCAATTCTCTCAAGGTTCTGCGTTTTTCTTTTCTTTTTTGTCTGTGCCCCACTCATTTGACATAGATTCAGAGAATGAAGTGCAAATCTCTTTGTGTGGGTTGTGAAGCTTTGACTTGGGAATAATATGTCACAGCAAAATTGCACACTGGCAGGAGAGGGTCTTTACTGTTTGGGGTTTTCAGCATTATTTTCTTGTGAAATAAGGCCAATTAAATATATGACATATTCAGAGGATTATGATACAGCTTTATTTTAAGTGTCATTGCATTGACTGTGGGACGTACAGTCTCTTACTTGATGCTTCGTATGTGCTCTATTCAATTTTAAAACATTTGGAATAACCTGTTGTTTTTTTTGTTTGCTTTTTGTACTCTTACTGTAATACAGTATCTGGGGACATTTCTCTAATTGAATGAACAACTTAAAACACCCTCACCTTAAACTTGCTGAAGGCTTGTCTTGCTTTTTGGTAAATCTTTTGGGAGGTAGAACCAGGAATAATTTGTACACACAAGTTTGATATGGATTAATCACAGAATCAGCTCTCAATAGTACAGAAAGAGAAACAATAATTACACTTGTTTAATAATTTGCTGTTGGGAAAGAATAGAGACTCTAGATAAAAGGGTGTCAAAAGGCAATGCGGAATTTAGGGAAATAACCAGTTGCCCACTTCATGGTGCCGACTCATCTTGGCCGCTTCATACTCGACTGCAAACCGTCCCAATGAAGGCCCTAGCCTGATAAAGCCAACAGAACTTGTACTTTGTTCATACAAGGACCGTAGCAACAACCCCGGTACCCCATATTCCCTCAGTATCCCCCACAAGATAGCCCGGGGGACACGGTCATAAGCCTTCTCTAAATCCACAAATCACATGTAGACTGGTTGAGCAAACTCCCATGACCCCTCAAGCAAAGAGTTGGTCCACTGTTCCATGACCTGGAAGATATCTGCATTGTTCCTCCTGAATCCCAGGTTCGACAATCAGCCGGAGCCTCCTTTCCAGCACACTGGAGTAACTTTCCCAGGGAGACTGAGCTGTGTGATTCCTTGGTAATTCCAGCACATTCTCCCTTCTTTGACAATGGGGACCACCACCCCGGTCTGCCACTCCACAGGCACTGAACCCGCCCTCCAGGCAACATTAAAGAACCGTATCAACTATGACAGCCCCACAATGTCCACAGCCTTTAGCATCTCAGGTTGAATCTCATCCACCCCTGGCGCCTTGCCACTGGGCAGTTTTTTAACTACCTCAGTGACCTCCGCCAGGGAAATGGGTGAGTCATCCGAGTCTTCAGGCTCTGCCTCCTCCACAAAAGATGTGTTGATAAACAATACTCAGTCTTTTACAAAATCTTTGTTTACATGTTATGACATACGATAAAACATAAGCATCATAACGTTTTCATTTTATCAAAGTTTGATGACATATACTGTTTGTTTATGACAATTTCATGCAAGTCTTTTCTATGAGTTTTTACTCCATCATCATGTGACTTTTTTGCAATTCAAAGGTCACATTTCTATAACATACAATACTTTAACATTTGTCACAACCCAACTCCCAGGCTGGGACAGAAATAGGACACTAGACAAGAAATAATGTCACAATTAAAGATTTTCTTCACAAAAAACTCCAAACAATTAATATGAAAGTCATAATCATTAGCTACACAAGCAAAGGAAGAAAAAGGTACCTTGTGGTGAGGTGATGTGTTTTTTAAGCAGGAACAACACCACCTGAGGGGATACGGGCAGGGGCGATAGATGAGAATTTGGCAGCGTCCAAAATCTTACGAAGGTGTGAGTGTTCAAAATGAGAGCTACGATAAATAAATACAAGATTAATACAAGATTAACAAACATATCATCTTTGTGTCAAAATGAAAAACTTCCAAACAAACAACTTGGAGCAGACCATTGTGAGGTTTCAATATTTAAAAAGTCAGTACATTATTACTCTAACATGTAGAGAATGTAAGTATAAGTATTAATTTACAATCATTTTCATGCATCCAATTATTAGACTGATTTATTTAAAACAAATTATAAAACAGATTATACTTTATAAGCAGCAGCCACTTAAAAAGAAATCCCACCGACTGTTTAAGGGGTCTAGGGTGTTGTTCTCAATCCACCCAACCAGTCTTAAAACACGGACCCGATCTCATTTATCTTGCCTTGTGGTTGTGATGTTTGTGTGTTTCATCACCATTCATATAATGCAAACAATGTGTTTATGATTTAATTGTTTACTAACACAGCAGTGGTCTTCTTAGGGCGTTTTCACACCTGTAGTTCGTTTGCTCTGGTCCGAATCAGGGACCAACTTGTAACAATGTTGCAAATTGCCTCGAGTTTGGTTTGTGTTCACATGGCAGCATTCACATGCGGACCAAAATGTTTGATGCGCGAGGAAACTGCTCTCTAATTGGTCGGAATTTCCTCGTGGGGAAACTCCCGGAAGTAAACATTATAAGTATTATAAAAAACAGGAGAAAAACCAAAACGCGTGGATTTATATCTATATAGATTGTTCCGTCAAATCTGACGTCAGATCAAAGGCGGATGGCACGCGTAACGGAAACTCAGCCTCTCGGACCAAAACATCTCCCTCTCTCTCTCCTGTTTTTTATAATATCGGCATTGTTATTATTATGATACGCGCGCACAGCGCGTGATGAGCGTGGTGGAAGCGGCAGCGCTGCTTCTGTCATCGGGTTGTCAAGTGACGGATCTTGCACTGAACCTCCCCTAACGCATTAAAGGAGAGGAGAGGAGCTCATTTGATTGGTGAAGATCTGAATCGGCTGTATTAATCCCAGTCCACGCCTCGTGTCCTCCACGTCTCCCACTCACGCCTTCTTCTCCTCCCTCTTTCCCACTTGCGCCGGTGGGCGAGACGGGAGGTGTGCCTGCGCGAGCCTGCGCGGTGCACGAAAATTGCAAAGTCCAGGTGGACACACCCCGTCGGCGCGGCGCAGGTGCGCTGAAAGCTGACTGCGCCTGGTCTACGAAACTAGGGCCCCGGGTTGGAGCTGGCGAGCTTTCAGTGCAGTCTCGGCGAGGCTTTTTGCCACGAAACTTCCGCTATGCCAAGCTGAATCTGTGAAGCCTCCCCCTGCTGCGCCGCCACACCCATCTTGGTGCAGGCGATCCACCAAACTGCCAAACTGACGGTGCGCAAGGCTGCGCGGGTCGAAACTTGCATTGCGCCGGCTCCGCCACCCTGCGCCGCCCTGCGCTGCGCCAAGAAACTAGGGCCCCAAAAGTTTAAAATATGACTGAAAGGAACATTTTAGATATTTTAGCTATACGGTGTGAAAAACACCTGAAGCTCTTACTGTGTTTCTGGCGTGCAAAATCTTTTCTTCTTCCTCATACTTAATTTTTTGAGTTTGATCATGTTGATTTGACCCTTTTTTGGCTGACTCGGATATTCAGCCATGTTCAGTCGGGGAGAAGATGCTTGAGGCTGCAGCTGCTGCCGGGAGGATATGGTCAGCGACCCTCCAGAATCTCAACTGCCGAGAGCAACCACCAACTTGCCCTCAGATGGCAACAGAAATGGAATCATTCTGCAGTAATTGATGTCAGTGTGGGCAGTTTTGTCGGACCAAACACAGAGAGAATGAGCCATATGTGTTACCACGCATGGAAGTTTTTCTGTGCTGCAGATTCATCAGGATCCTGAATAAAGTACCTGGAGTAAAATAATTGGTTGTGGTTATAAATCTTTATTATGCTGTGATTATTCTAGAAGTCCGAAGAGGTCCTTCTATAGTTTAAAAATTATCTCAATACAATCAAATGGACCCACACGATTCTTAGCTTTCCAGTCATATCCAATTTATGCACATTCCAAGACTGTTTTGGGACCCCAGTATGCAGAAATATTCTAATGGGCCGATTGAGAATGGACAAAAAACGCACATTAATACTGCATACAAAAACTGCTTGGTTTTTGACCCAAACTGCTTGAGATTAGCATAAAGTAGGCACATCTACAAAGGGGAGATACATGGGCATCCATAAACTGTGAGGTATCAAATATCTTGAGGTGAGAGCCAAGGGACCCCTTTGAGTTTTAAAAATAACTCTGAAAGACTGTTTGTCTGACGCATCCTGGTTAAAGTGTTCATCACTCATTTTAACTTTGTATACTTGTACTTATTACTACATCATAACACATCATAGTTTAGCAGCCAATTTATATTTTGTAGTAAGACCTAATATCAAATGCATGTAGTGCTGAAAAATAAAATACACAGAAACAATATGCCCAGGATCTCCATAGAGGGTCCAAGGTCCATCCACCACAATCTTACCTGTGGGAAACACTGAGCTCAGTATGAGGGTTTTCTAATCTCTGCCTGGCCCACACGTCATGATGGCCAGATTGTTGCATCATTAAAATATTTAGCTGTTTTAGTGTTTGGGAACACATAAAGCAAGCAAAGAGCATTTATGACACTTTGGAATAGTGTTGTGTGAAAAATGAAGCACCTGCTAAAGGTTAAAATCCACTTTTACAAGATATCAAATTATCTCCAGCGTGGGCATGCTGTAGGTGTTATGGCCTAAACTATCCAACATTATTTTTTTATGCTGTAATTACTATCAATTGATACCCACACTCATTTGTTCATATGCACCGAAATATTGATGAGTGATGAGTTTTTCTCTATTTATCTGTTGGTTTGGCTAAGCTGGTGGTAGGTCATAGAGGAAGTAAACATGCAGCTTGACCTGGATGTTTGTCGTTGCTATGACAACAAGTGAAAGCTACCGTTAGCTTAGCCAAACCACCAGATCAAACTTCATGTTAAAACTAGCAAATTTACTAACTATTAACTATTTCCCACGTCTCTCGGCTCCGTTTTTTTTTCTACAGTGGCCCTAACACACTGTCGTAGAAATGCGGTTCAACTTTCAGGTTCAGACTTCTTAAATGTGGTTTGTAGTTCAGTGAGATCTCAGAGAGCTGCTATTCAGTGTAGATAAATGCCTGTCAGTTCATTCCTCCATAATAATCACCTGCTCTACACACTGGTGATTGAATACGATGCAGGGGACAATTTCCTGGAAACAGCCAAAAGAGATCATTTGACTTGTAGAAGACTGTGGTCTTGTTAAGCCCATCTGCTTGGCATTAGCGAGCCTTTTACAGTGATGTTTGTCAGAAAATGAGGTTGATTGTTGAAGTTTCCTTACTATTGCAACATTGGGTTTTTTTTAAGTGAAATTCAAACTGAGACGAGCCAAGCTATTCTGGATGTTGAGCATATAATTACAGCTACAGTTTAATATTAATGAAGTGAATGTTCTGGCTACAGATGAACTTGACTTTCACTCTTTGTGCAAACTCTAAGGCCTTGTAACAAGCTGCACCACAGAGATGTGCAAGCACATTCAGACAATTGTCACACAATGACAAAGGTTGGTTCAATCATCAACCACAAAAGAACTGAAATGAATGGTGTGAAGAAATGCCCTTAGAGGTTTAATATAGACAGCTGTGCTTACAACATGTTCAGAAAACTGACGACACTTCTCCTTACTGTGTTGGTATTAAATAAAATCCTCTAAGCACAAATATTCAAAAGCAGATGGTCTGACACTAATCTGGATTTCATGTTAATGCCTCAAGTCACTAAGAAATGTATACAACAGAGAGTTTATATGACAAGTTAAAGAAAATCTGGAAATATACTGATGCACTGTTCCCCTCTCTCTCATTTTCTGTGCTCTCCTTCTTTCTCTCCATCCTCATCATTCTCTTTTTTCTCTCTAAATCAACTTCCACTGTCCTGAAATAAGAGTTACCCTGAGGAGAAGGATAATTATTAACAATTAATATTCATAATGATGTCTCCGTCCCTGGACAGCCTTCACAGAGCCTCAGTCAAATGGATTTAGAATTCAATTTTTATTTTACATAATCCAATCAAAAATGTGGATGCATCCTCAAACAGATCAGTCCCCTGGTGCTTGCAAAGCCAACTCTGGTATTCCTACAGCTACATCCATGGGGACTATTATCTTATATTCTGCATTACATTTTTTTTTAAAAAGCAAGGGGAAATATAGTTCAGAGGATTTTTTGTTTTCAGTTCAGTTCAAGTGGTAAAAGGTAAAGGTGTAGATGAAAGCACTATTGCCATTAAGAAGTATTCACTCCCCGAAATATGCTGTATCTGCATTTGAATCTGCAAGAAAATTAACATCCTAGGCTAATGCTAGGCTAATTTAACGCTGGCTGCTCACTAAGCACACAAAATGCAGTTCAGCATTTGCAGTTGTGGGTGGGGGGGGGGGGGGGGGTGCAATGCAAATTCCAGTATGAGAAGTGAAACAGAAAGAAACATTTTTCATTAAAAAAGATTTAAGGAGTCATAAAAATAATAATTCCTGGTAGGGTACAAATGAGGTTGCATGGCCAAATTAAAATGCAAACTACTGAAACTCATAGTGGACTACTGCTGAGAAAGTTGTTGTCATTCATTCAAAAGAGCATTAGCTGTTCATTAAATTGTCCCTCATTGTTTGTTCTTCCAAATGGTCTAGTATATTGCCGATTAATTGTTGCTGACATCAACCTTTTCTAAGATGTTTGTTTTTGTTCTGAAGTAGTTCTCTGAGGACTTCTTGTTCACATTTTTTGTGAGACTTTATAATTCATTTATATTTTCTCTTAAGGCCATTTCAATCTGCTTTTAATACAACAGTGCTAATTTATAGCTGCCCTTTAACAAGCAAGACAACCTTCCACATAAATCTGAAGAGCACTTGACTGATGATAAACAGGAAGCACTACACAGGGCTGGCATAGTGATCTCACAGGCTGGTGTGTCTGTATGACAATTAAATGCTTAGCTCATGGTGGAGGCGCAGAATGCTGAGTAAACCTGACCCTTACTGTATAACCTCTTTTTTATTTCAGTGCTTCTCCTAAATTGTCACATTTGTGTCGGCAAGTTAAATTCCTGGTAAACCAACGCCAAATGCATACCATTGAAAAGCCAAAGGTTTGTGTTTCAATGCCACTGGAGACCTTTGTCATCTCCTCCATCTGTCTCTTCCCTCATGTTTTCCGTCACTCTTCAAAAGTGTCCAATAAAAGGGAAAAGGCCACACAAATAATTGATTACATCACTATTAACACATTTTACTGTAAATGTATGGGCTTTGGATAAAACTACAAATGTTACTTAAGGGAAGTCAATTTTGTTAAGGTGTTCATCATAATACTGTTAGGCCACGATAACATTTAGCAGCAGCTTATTTTTAAATGTAGTAAAATGTGTCCTACTTCAGCAGCAGTAAATAAACAATAATAATATTTTTGTAGGAGATGCATCACCACTGAGCTTCATTACGATTTCTTAGGCTTCTTTAAATCTTTTATTCTTTTTGACCTTTTTTTCCCTTGTGTGTACTTGTATCTTGCTCTACTTTGAAAAAAATATTTTCATCAGTCTATGATAGCGTTATTCACTGCTGTTAAAGTCTCTCTTTCTGTCTTTCCCTTCCCGCTCCCTGGCTCTGCTTGTTGGACTTGATTAGACAGAAGAGGGCAAAGTTTGAATATTCAGCATGCCTCTGTTGTGTTTTGCATCAAACTTTTATCAAGACATAATTGTGATAAATGATGCATGTAATCAGGCATTAAATAATGCTAGAATATGCAACCTCCAAAGTTAAACTGTGACCAGCATGTCTGTGTCCTTCCTCCCCAGTGGATAGGTACCATCTGGCTGTGGCCATTACCACTGACCTGAGTGCCAGACTCCTTAGTCTGCAAGGAAGCTCAACATCGACCGGTCAAGCCCCTGCACACCTGACCACATGGATGCAACCTTGCCAGAAGTGTTAGGGGACACATTACAGATTCAGGATAGCCATATCCTAAAGGTTACACTCAAGTGTATGTAAGGCATCATCCATATGTAGAGTATTTTGCCCCAGGCCAACTGTCACTTTCTTTTTCTTTTTTTTTCCAAACATGGTGATGTACTAGGTTGAAAACTTTGTTATCAATCAGATATGTACAGACTTTAGGGTTTGACTGACTTGCAGTACAAACATTTTTGAATGCTCTTGCCAAACTCTTTTTCCTCTTTCCTCATCAGAGTTCATTGTACCGATGGCTCCCACTTGGTATTAGATTGTTTAATTTGACTTGTGAACCTGGCAACGCATATAAGGAGTGGTATTGACTACTGTGCTCAACTGTATGCTGGCCCCTTACTTAGTCATAATTGTTTGTTTTGTTAATAATTTGAAGTTCTGAAGATCTTATGGGTTTAGTATTTGCATCTGTATACTTTTCTTACTGATGTTAGGCATCTACAGGCTTGCTCCAACAGTATTTCGTTGTACTTGTACAATGACAATAACGATATCTTATCTTATCTTGAGCTTATAAAGGGCGTGGCAGGCAGGTGATGAGCAGGAGGGAGAGGTGAGCTGAGAGGGGAGATCATGACACCTAAAGCAAGCCCATTTGTCTATGATAAAGCTTCCAGTTCTTGGTTTGTTGCCCTGTCGGAATCAATGTCCATGAGTCTGGCAAAAGATTCTTTGGAGACTCTGTGTTTTTCTGTTACTGACGAGATGCGGGTATCTCTATCTTCCGTTTTTGGGCCTATACTCCACCTCTGCCGACTTGACCAGCATGATCAAGGCCAGAGTAAAAAGGGTCAAAGATGGTGAATCAGGTGATGATTGCTTTCTCCAGTCATTACCACTCAGAAGTGACGAACGTTGTCAAAATAATCCATGACCTCCCTTGATGTTGCTCAGGAAATAACTCTGCTCTAATGCTGTTTCCACGAGTGTGTGGGCTTCCCATCATACTGCATCACTATAGGTAAGATGGTTTTCTATCTCTTCTTTTGAGCAAGCCACTGCACTTCTGCTCTAGAAGCTGTTTAGTAAAACCAAAAGTCAAGTTATGAACATTTCTTCAATTCTTTTTCTTTGTTGGAGGGTTTCGATTGGTTTATATATATTTTTTTTAAATCTATAGAAAGGTTAATACATTCCACCGTAAACTGGAGTAGCCTACATATTAGCAGCTAAACAATCTTGTGAGAAAGGTCACACAATTTGGCTCTAGAATTTATTTGAGGACTTGGTCTGGCAGTTATAAGACAAAACATTATTAGATAGTCAGCTTATGTATGGATCAATAATGTGTGCTTCATACAAGATTACACATTTACATTGATTCAAAGTTCAGAGAGGAATCTCTTACCATGACATCCTTAAAATAAAACGATCATTATAACTTACTTAACCGGTATCAAACCAATACTGGCTTTTATCATCTAGGTTTTTTTTAGGTTTTGTTTTGTATTTTAGAGTAAAAGGCCTTACAGTAACATAAAGTTGCCTTTTTGCTTCACTTGGTCGATACACAATTGCCTCCTTGGACTCTCCTGTTCTTTATGAGATGACTGCCATGTCGGTCTTACGCCTGGTTCACACCGGCCGCGGAATAGGCGCGTAGCGGAGCCCACTTCCTTTTGGCGCCCTTGTTAAGCGATAGTGTAGTTCACACCAGACGCGGAGCGCCGCGAATAGGCGTGGCCATCCCGCACCGTGAAGCGATCGTTTCGGCGTCTACTCTGTTTTTGCGCGTGCCGCGAGCGAATGCGTCAATTCTGGCAGGAAATCACACAGAGAAACACAAGACAATCCGGTCAACTTTCAAAATAAAAGCAATTTTCAAAATAAAATACCGCGATTGACAACTGCGATCATATTTGTGTATCTAAACTCGCATTGGGAAACAGGAAGAGACAATAAAATAAATGTGAAGAGTAGATAAACAATGGGGTTATTTAGCCTACTTCATAATGGAAAAAAATAGCCCTGAATGAACAACAGCTGAGCAGAAGAGCTTGTGGACCGTCGCGGAGAAATAAGCGTCTGGTGTGAACAGGGGGGGCAGCGGACCGCGCGCGATCTTCGTACGCGCGCCGCACCGCGGACCTTCTGCAGGCCGGTGTGAACCGCATATTTCTCCACATGGTCGACAAGCGCTTCTGCTCAGCTGTTGTTCATTCAGAGCTATTTTTTCATTATGGAGTAAAGTAACCCCATAAAATGAATACGCCATGTTTCTGTAACCAAGAAGTTTGTACACTTCTTGTATTTATCCATTCAGAAAGAGAGAGAGAAAGAAAGAGAGAGAGAGTATGGTAGTGCAGATATACCGTTGAAAAACGCATATTTGTTTATCTACCCTTCACATTAGTTAAATGTATTGTCTCATCCTGTTTCCCAGTGCAAGTTTAGTTACACAGATATGATCACATTTGTCAATCGCGGTATTTTATTTTGAAAATTGCTTTTATTTTGAAAATTGACCGGATTGTCTCGTGTTTCTTTGTGTGATTTCCTGCCAGAATTGATGCGTTTGCTCGCGGCACGCGCAAAAAATAGAGCAGATGCCGAAGCGATGGCTTCACGGCGCAGGACGGCCGCGCCTATTCGCTGCGCAGACACAAGTCTGGTGTGAACTACACTATCGCTTAACAAGGGCGCCGAAAGGAAGCGGGTGCCGAAAGGAAGCGGGCTCCGCTACGCGCCTATTCGCGGCCGGTGTGAACCAGGCATAAGTCAATTCTGGGCATCACTGTGTGCAGCCGGGTGGTCCATTGGTGCTATTGTCCACTCTCTACTCTTTTGTCCTAGGTGATATTGTGCACTTGATCAAACACAAAGGAAACAAGCAATTTGTATACATTCTTGAACAGGTCTTGACTATGTCATCAGCACTGATTAATAGGTGGCTGCTTTCCTTTCCTTCACTTGTTCAGTTTACTCAAAGCTGCCATATATCAGAGCACATTGAAAAGTAAAAAACACTTATGAGTCTCTTCTGTTCTCACAACAATAAAAAATGTTCTAGTCGAGTTATTAAATGCAGACCTGTTGTTTCAGAGTGATAGGTTGTACATACAAATGTATGTGCCTTTTCCCAATGTATCTGTTCAGTGACTAATAGCAAAACTGCTTCATAAATAAGGTGCATAAGGTATTAACCCTGCTCTGTTCATAGGCCTATTATGACTTCCAAATGATTTAACAAATATGTTTGATTCAATCTTTACCCAAGGCCACTCTCAAATAAACCACAACCTCTCTCTAAAATATTAATTCATAATAAATGCTCAATATAATCATGACAGGGTTTTTTCCCCGGTGTGATGAAACACTCATCCATCCCACTATCACCAGCAGCCAGGACCTCAACTGTTCAAACAAAATAGATTTTAATGATTTAATTATAATAAAATATATTTGGTATGAAGCATTTTCTATGTGCACTGAAAGAGTGATAACTATTTTTTTATTATGCTTATACAGTAATTATATGCTTGCATGTTTATAGGTACCTGCTGTCATGTTTCTTACCCAGGGTTTCCCTAGAATACAAAAAACAAGACAAACAAATGTAAAACATAGCTGACACATATTGTGAAGTGACTTATCAGAAGTCAATAAATAAAGTACAACCAATAGGAGTTTAAAACAGTGTGACAAAAAAGGCCAACCCTGAATACAGGATAAGTGGTTTTGCAAATTAGTTTGGTCACATGAGTATTTGCATGACAGTTGAGTCTAGCTTCAGTCAGGTATATATTGTGTAAATATTCAACCAGTAGCTACAAGATATTGTAATGATGATATCTCCTTCCATCTGATAGCTTTGCTCAGTATCAGCAGCGCACATTGAATAGTCATGTTTAAAGCTTCATATCCATTGAATAGGCGAAATCTCTCTTCTAGTGAAAAAACAACAATAAAATTAAATGCTAACTCTCATATCACACATAATATAATCAGTTGTTATCCAGGTAATCACGGGATCACTTTTCACATGTATTGTTTTGCAGCTAAATATAATATAAATCTATTGATTTATTGTTAAAGATAGAATTGGCCCTATGGTGAAATTATCTGTTTTAAACAATGTATTTCTTACTTTATTGGTTTATGAAACTCTTGTGCATAAATGACAAGGCTAGGCATATCACTTATATAGTGATAGCAGGTTCAAAACCAAACCAATAAGCTTGGAATCAGTGTGACATTTACTTGGGGTTAACAGTTAGTTATGTGGTGGTGCCAAGAGTGAAATATCTGAACTGAAAGCATTCAGGTCAGTCAGCATATAGCATCTCTTCACTGATCGTAAGCTGAGCAAACTATACCAAGACACTCTTAACAACCAATCAGGTCCCACAGGATATTTTCTGACTGTGACATGAGTCTGGTAAGCCTGTGCTCTGACCATAACAATTATGTAAATTATATTCTAAAGGATATGGTGTAAAAACTGCTTTCGACAGGAAAAATATCTCCATTTGGGCAATTTGTTGCCGAGTATGTGAGTGCTCAGACAAAAAGTGCTGGAAAAGTGCAACACGGAGAACAATAAGACAAAGCAAGAAGAGAAGGGAACTAAAAAATAGACGGTATCCAAGCATTCTTCTGCAAACCGATGGACCACGATGCAGTAAGGCAGTCATTGTCACTGACTGAAAGCATCATCTTATACGAACCAAAGCAACATTAAAAAAGGTGAAGTATTGCTCTTTGGACTTACTTTGTAATCGAGGCCTTATGCTTGTGTCTGTAGGAGGTGATATATGTAAACATATAGAATTGTGTATTTATACTGTATGTACATATGTAAATGATATGTAAAAATAAATGTGGATAAACTCATTTACAGAAATGACGCTCAGGTGCGTAAACGCTGTTTGGAGGTGCGTAAAAGCTATTTCCAAAATTCTAGAGGTGCGTAAACTGCGTTCACGTGAGTTTAGCCTCCACTACAGCCCTGTCTGCAAATATCTTTTGAGGAATAATTTGACTTTGTCGGTATATTACCAAGCCTTTAACTTACATTAGTACCCAAGTCAAGGATGGACTCCAACTTCTTTTTGAAGTCCTCTCATGTCGCCAGGGTATCTTGCAAAGCTATCATTGCTCCCTCAAACTGAAAGGAAATAGAGAGACCACCATGCATTATCCAAGAGAACAGTTAACCTGCAGTTTAAAGATTGCTTGACGCAAATAGAGTAGAAATGTACAACACAATAAATAACTACACCAAAGTATGCCAGAAGGTGTTTCGTAATTCCTTAGAATGAAAAAGTGAAATAAAAACAAACAAACAAAACAGTGGACTGTATTTTGTCAGTCCACTGTTTCAAAGATCAGTCAAAGATGGTTTATTTTAGCCATGACCTCCATTGTTTACTAACTCTTAGCAAATTCTCTAACCAACCAGAATCAAAACAAATCTAACTTAACCGTAAGCATTGTGGGGGAAAATTACACGTTTGATACCAAAATTACAAAATGTTTAAACTGAAATTAAAAGTGTATTTGGAAGGCGCAAAATCAAACAGTGCTTTCCTGCAGGTAAAAGGTGAAGAGTGACACACTCTCATTCCCACAGCGTCACATACTGATGCTCCTTGTTAGACCACTTGGCATTACTTTCTTGACTACACTTTTTTACCTCAGTCGACAAAGTCCTTTACATTCTTTTTCCTTCTTCTTCACCCATTCACACACATGCTGCGATGCAAGGCGCTGGCTCAGCCATTGGGACCAATTTGGTGACTCACACTCTCATAAGGGTAGTTTGACATGTGGACAGGGGGATCAAACCACCAATACTACAAGGCCTGCTCGACCTCTTGAGCCCAGCCGCCCCAAGGGCATCAATTTAGGAATGGCATTTAGTGTTGTGTCCTTTTGTTCAAGTTGTTGTTGGAGTACATCGCGTGTGTTCTTGGAATAAGGGATATTAACTCAAGTATGCACTGTGTATCACTGCAGAGAGTCTGAGTTATGTGGTCTGCCAACCATCTTTCTTAAAGGATCTTTGGCACTTGCAGCATAGATCTTTAAAGTTGCTGGCTCACATCCATCACAAACAGCTTTCACTGATTCCTGAGATTCTATTAGTTACTGGCTTTAGTTTATGGGTTAAATTGTATCTGTAAAACATGTCAATATTTGTGCAATACAGTACCTGCAACTAAAGCTAAATGCTGTCCTTTGTTAATACTGTTTATGGTATCTAATTTCTGATGCAATGAGGATCCTCAGTCATTTGGACTTGGCATATGTGTTAAAGACTAATTAGTGAGGAAAACACTGTCAAGATACCATATGGTTGGAAAGACAAAGCAGCTTGCAGAGGTCTGGTGCCACCCAGTACACTTAAGAAATGTAAATGCTGGGAAGACAGTCTGTGTCTAGTATCACGGTACCCCATATGCAAATGAGGTCAAATATTTTCAAAATGTTGACATTTTTCTTTCATGCTCACAGAGAAGGAGAGCGAGGGGAGGAGTTGGAAGGTAGATCAGTGGGCTCAGTGTGAATGTCTACATTATTGTCAGGTATGAAACAAATGTATTTTAAGCACTATACACATTACATTAAAGTGACAAATACATCAATTGACATGCTCAATAATATGAGCCATCAAAGCATACAGTCATTTCTCAGAACTGTGCTATAGAAAAGAGGGCACTGCATTGGGTCATGGATCTCAGGAGATTATGCTAATGTTTAAAAGAAGAAACTGCAAGTCTTGTCCCCAGTCAGCTGAGACAAATCCTTGTGTGATGCCACATCATACAACTGCTCCTACCTCTGACTTTCTCCATGATTGTCTTGTAAATAAGTGACAGGAGTAAGAAGAATTTTAAGGGGCAGATATGTAAGCATACAGAAGTTTACATCAATTTCCTCAAAGAGAAAATTGATTGGGAAAATGCAAAGCATTGAGGAAGTGTCAAGATATTTAGCATGACTGTGATTCTAAATTGAATTGTGTGTGATGCTCTGATGCGAAAATTACTGTTGGGATTCTCTACTTGTCGTCACAGAATCAGAAATCGTGATTAAAAAAAAACATTTTAGCGGTGTGTGGTCACCCAGAGCTCTACAATAGTACCTTATATTATTGGTACAGAGAACAAAACTGCGTTCAAGACAAGACTTGGCTTGTGTCTCCTCACGGATCTTGAGGAGTTGTAGCATTTATTCACAGACACATTGCTCTAATACATTTACGCTACAATGCTACCGATGAATTCATACTCACACAGGCTCTCTCCCGATCAACCGGACACTTGCAAACGCTACGTCGCAACTGCTGTAGTACATCGGTGAGACCCTGACAGATTCTATCAGTAGACACACAGCTGACAACCTCACAGCTAAATGAACGGATGTGGTGGAGTCTGTTTAGCCACAAACTGCAGCTGCTGAAAAAATATGATTTATATTATTTCAGGTTATTGTTGCAGCTGGGCAACTTATTAGGCTCAATTATGAGAGCTTAATGTCATGTTGGGATCGTTGTGGTTGTATCTTAGTAGTTTTATGAGGCTGGGTGTTTATCGATTGTTCCATCTTTGTTTTTGTACTCAAACCCTCCCCTCCCCATTGTAGATTAACATTCACTGCATTTCCAACCTTTCAAAGTTAAACAAAAACAAATATATGGGAGTAGCCTCTATTCTTTCCCCTTCCTCTCTTTCACTAGCCCAGCCTACTGCTGGTCAGAGAGAAAGGAAAGACGAGAGTCAAGACTCATCATGCTGAGGGCTGAGCTAATGACATGGATGAAGAGAAGACCCCCTGCCAGTGTGGACTACAGTGATGACAGAAGACATGAGAGAAGACCAGCAGGCCTTTCAAGTTTGAAGGGAGAGTTGATGCAGCTACTCGCTGTGGGCAATTGTACCATATTCTTTCTCAGCTGCGCTGCACTCCCATTTTCACATTCAGTGGACAGAGGGTGCACTCATATCTACTAAAACGGCTTGGTTTGCCTTTGGAAATCTGCTATTCCATTTTATTTTTCATTTATCCCCCTAGCTCAAGCTTTTTCACCTTTGGGGTCAAGATCCCAGGGTGTTTGATATAAGAGAGTGGCAACTTGATAAACAACTACAAACAAAAATTATCCATTTACTATGTGAGACTACAGAAAGTTTTGAAAAGGCAACAGTATAGCTCAATAGCTTATGTACAGGCTGACATTTTAATATCTTAGAAAATATACAGTACGGTCAGGTTGAATTCATGACAATATCTCTCTTACTGTGTATTTTGTTGCTTGATGAAAGTATCTATTACGTAAGTAATTTTGAAGGATAAACAATACATTTCATGAACCAGAAGGAAGTTAACTTTCTCACCTCACAGAGGATCCCATAATAAGTCAGTTGAAGTTAAACACAATGAGCAACACACTTGGCAGATCGAGTGATCCCCACATGATCTGCCAAAAGAATGCAGTTCCAACAGTCAAGAGGCATCACTGTCACTTAAAGGGGACCTATTATGCTATTTTTCCACAAGTTAATATAAGTTATTGATGTCTCCAAACCTGGACTTTGAATTCCTCAACTGGAAAAAACAATCGGAACATGTATTTCGGAGTGGATCACACTCCTTATTTTCGCCTTTTTTACCCCACTTTTTCAAACGGGTGAGTCTGTCAGGGTGTAGCCTTATGCTAATGAGATGACCCTCGACCCCGCTCCTACTGAGGAAGTGGTTGTGTCTCTCCGCCCCGTGCTGTCCGTGTCCAGCTTGTTGCCATGGTTATGGTCCTACGCTACAAACTAACAGCGGTCCAGCCGTACCGCTTCGAACCGGACTCCGACCCAGAACCAGGACCAGCTCCTGTAGAAGCTCTACGCCGCGGATGCAGCAGGACGAACCTGGATGGTTAGTTAACATGTCTGTGTAACTTTTGGATGGTAACTCGATGTGTTAGCGTAGCTAGCGATAGCCACAATGACGCTAATGCTGTGTTCTTCTCTCTATAAGTAACGTATCTGTGAGCTATTTAACAACAATTAATATCGTTAATAGTGCCGTGTTGTTGACAGTTCACAGTTGCATGTTTTCCAAATGGGGACGTAACATTATATTTAAACGGATGAAAACCCACTGAAAACAGCGTCCTGTATGCGGGCAGTTTGTTTACATCACATTAACGGGATTAAAAACTTGATCCTCTACACATAAAGATAAACAAGCAACGGGATTTGTTCAGTATCATGTCGGCCTCCAGAATTATGTGCTGAATTGTGAATTATAGGCTGTCTGCTGTGTTTTATAACGTGATTTGCTCCATCTCAACATTACGTGCCAAACTTACTGTTACACAATTCAAACATGAGGTTTAGACCTCAGCTTGTCAGCAAAGTCAGTCAGGTTACCATATTAAATAGATTTGTTGTTGAAATGCTCAAAGTCTGTACTATATTCATCTAGGTGACCATGTGGGAATTGTGCAACAGCCTTCAGACATGGAACATGTCTGCTGCATGGAGACACCACGGGTAATGTTACTGTCTGTTACACCAAGTTGTCTGTTGAGGTTATTCTTCACATAACATGACGATTATCATGATTCACACTAGGTAAGAAGACGGATGCAGCAGCTGGAGGAGGAAGAGGCTTGCATGGTGGAACATCCTGGTTGGAACCATCTGTCTGAATGTTCTCTCTCCAGAACATATGAAATATAGCTGGTTATGGTGCTTTACATGTAAGAGGAATACAGCAGTCTGTTGTTTGTTTATCAATTGTGTTTTATAAAAACAAATCCCTCTATGCAACATATTATGCAGTCTTCCTGACCGTTACTTCAGTAATATTAACCATAACACATTTTACAATTACTGTAAAGACTTTATTGTCAAATTAATCCGCAGTTGAAGTTCACAGTTATCTCAGAACACAAAGCAAACTGTTTGTGGCCGACTCTGCAGGGTCAAATCAAGCTCTTCTGAAGTCAAGGAAGAGCTGCCCTCCAAAGTATCCTCCTCTTCTACCGGGTCCAGGCCAGCTCTCTGTGATGGTCTCCTTATTGGAGTGGTTGTGAAACAGGTCTGGAACCATGGCTGTGCCAACACCGAAGTCCTTGCAGGACACAGTAGCTGTAACAGAGTTGTATGGAGGAATGAAACCCATGATATCACATAATAGAAACACACATCTGCACGACTACTAGTAGTTGCTGTTAAACCTGATTTAAAGTAGGCTACATGTCAGGCTACACACCTTTACTTGGGTAAGGAGCCTGTAGTCCTCCTAGACAGCTAACAGTAGCTGCTGTGGTGGGTCGCTGTGGGACGCTGGTGTGAGCTGCTGCTCTGTAAGCAGACAGACAGACAGACAGACAGTCAGACAGACGGTCAGAGTTTACAACTACATCTGAAATGTGGAACACGTTACTATTTCACTATAACTGATGTGGTGACGCACCAATAGCTCGTAAAATCCCTTCGTTAGCGGTGCAAAAACAAACGTTTGGTGACGTCGTCTTTGCATCGGCGTGTATAAACAAACAGATCAGCTGCTCTCGCTGCCGCATTCAAGCTACAAAACGTTCCCAAGCAAACTGATGTCTAGCGTTATTTTACAGGTTTGGACCCTCGTTAACGGTCCTCAATGTCAATACAATGGAAGCTTTTAACGCAACACGCCAATGCTAACTTTAGCGCAACACGCCAATGCTAACACACCAATGCTAAGAAAGCAACGGTAAACTGTAACACGGCATATTACATAATATTTAGAAACTTACCGCTTCAGTGTCGGTGGTTGGCTCTCGGACTGTCGGTACTGATCCAAACTTTAGCCTCAGGTTAGAGGTATATCCTGAGCTGTAGCGACCCATGTTGTCAAAGCTCCTGTCGGTGAAGTGCGTCGCACACACAAACACATATTTACAGACGCGCGTGCGCAGATTTCCATCGTAGATGTTCCGACGATGCCAGTAAATATCAGCAATTGGACTGTCAACTCGCTTTCCGTTGATTTTGGCATTTTGGTTCACTAGTTTGTATGTACATCACACTGACGGCCAACAGGTATGGGGATTATGTGGGCGGGACCACACAGGTGGAGCGATTCTAATGAGCCGAGATGACCCATATAAGGCACAGCAAAATTCGGTGCTGACGTCATTTAGTGGACATTCTGCAAACCGTTCGTTTATCGGGAGGATTTCTTTCAAACTGAGAAAGTGAAACAGGGAGATGGTGGTCTTTTCTGATACTGTGGGGACTTATTGACACCCCAGGGACCCATTTTAGGGTTGAAAAACATGGAAAAGTCGATTTTTCATAATAGGGCCCCTTTAACATCCTTAGTATGGAGAGCAATGACAAGTTCCACAACCATTTCAGATATAACATGTTTGAAATTCCAACCATGCGGGACACTGGTCTCCATCTGGAGGCATGCATGTGAGTTTCATAAATAGTACCTTATGAAAATACGAATAGCACAGCTATCAACAGAGTAGCAAGCTTCAGTCTTGATCAGTACATTTTAAAAATTAAAACAGTACATCACACAATCCAATATAAACAGTGTTGGATCAGTTATATTCTGATTGTTCACACCTTAATTGTGTATTGTTGCATAAGATACTGAAATAAGTCTCTCTGCGAAAACCTTCAAGAAATGTGTACATTTAATTAGTACAAGCTGCTGCCTGCTAAAAGGCTGGAAGAAGGTCTATTCAAACGTACCAACAATAGCTCAAATAAATAGAAGATTCATGCAATCAGAGGTTTAATGGGCTGATTTTGTGTTTTATATTAAAAAATGTACAAAACAATGAGAAACAACTCTGCAAGTGCTGTCATGTATCAATAGAAAGATTATTTCAACATGCTATGATTACAGATCTTATTTGGATCTGTTGTAAGCAGAATAAATGGTGAACATAATGGGCCCTAGTTTCGTGGCGCAGCGCAAGGCTGCGCAGGGTGGCGGAGCCGGCCTAATGCAAGTTTCCAACCGCACAGCGTTGCGCACGGTCAGTTTGGTGGATCGCATGCGCCAAGATGGGTGTAATGGCGCAGCAGGGGTTGGCGTCAGAGATTCAGCTTGGCGTAGTGGAAGTTTCGTGGCAAAAAGCCTCGCCGAGACTGCGCTGAAAGCCCGCCAGCTCCAACTTGGGGCCTGTACTACGAAGCGAGTTCCACATACCCAGGGTATCTTTCAGAGATCCAGCTTAAGTTACCCTAACAAAGGCAATCGGAGATAAGCGATCACACGAAGCTGGTTATCAACTCGTTAAGTCAACCCAGGGTTAACCTGTCCAGCTATTACCACGTTCACATGAAAGAGGCGGCGTTTGCAGCATTTGACCAATCACAAACATGGATCAGTCTACGGCAGCGGAGCGGCGTATTTCACGTACGAGGAGCGAACCGTAATCTTACAGAAATACGAAGAAGTTTAACATATAATGCAGGCAAAAGGCAACAGTTTCATCTGCCAAATGCAGGAAGGATAGCTGGCCAAAACTCACTGACTGTGTGAATGCGGAAGTCGCATTAATAGTAGTATAATATGACTGCCCCATCATAAGGACACTAGTAGATCTGACTGATTAAATGAAAACCTAAACTTCGCTGATAGCTTAGTGGTAGAGTTACCAACCCGTGTTACGGGGCTCCTTATAGCGGCGCCGGTACGAATCCGCCCTGCGGCCGTCTTTTAAATCATGTCGTCGCTCTCTCTCATCCCTTTAACTCTTATGATGTCCTTCCGCAATAAAAGGCCGAACACATAACTTTAAAATAATTAATGTCTTGCTTGGATGTATTCTTACAACCTGGTTTATGACAATATTAGCCTCATTCTTTCAGCTGCAATCCCGGCGGTGTAAAACGGACTTGGGAGCAAATCAAATAAATATTAAACATATTTCAAAGTGGTAAGTAGGCTGTACGCTGACAAAGAAAAGTCTTTCCCTCCGATGAGAATCTGTATCACAAAAAACATCATCGGGGACAGAAAAAGGGTTTTGCCGGTCTCTGTACACTCTATAGTTCTCCTACGAGACCCTCTCACGATCCTCCGAGCTTCTTCTTTTTTTTATATCGGCGCACCAAGACAGCTGATTGGTCAGTCGGCGGTGTATTTCTCCACGTTGATCTCTTATCAGGAACATAACCTGCTCCGGAGCAGGTTAGCTCCACAGCGTAAGTTACCATGGCGATCTACCCCGGTAAGAAGTGAACCAGCATCGTAGGACGGAAAACCCAGAGTTAACGCTTAAGTTACCTAGCTAAGTGTAACCTGGACGTGTGTCCCTCTCTCTTATAAAAGAGATCTATACTGATGATCCTAAGTATAATGTCTACAATATCTGAATCTAGGCTTGTATCAAAAATCTTAGACCTAGGACTATTCAGTTCAGGATTATCACAGGTTTACTCAGATTCACACTCACTGATCTACTAGGTTTGGGAAGGAGATTGGCAGTAGCAGGCTCTGTAAAAGAGTTAATAAGACCTCCAACCCACACAACACAACACACAGGACCACAGGTTTATGAAACAGAAAATGATCTTTTATGTAAATATCTTGTTCAGTCTCATTTACCCCTTTCCTTCAAAGTAGGAATATCTGCAAGAAAAATAAATAACTCAAATATACCACAAAAATAATTTAACAACCCAAAATGGATGTAAAATAAAAAATAAACAAAAATAAAATATTTCAATACCCCAAAAGTTTGGAAAAAAATAAAATAAATGTGGTACCACTTCAGTGTTTACTGGTTGTCGACTTTCCGCTTCCTTATGATGTCCGTTTTATTCAGTTATCAGTATATCTTGGTTTTCAACCTTCAGTTTTTTATGTCAGTTCAGTTATTTGTGTATCTTGGGCCCAATAACAAAAAACAACCTGAGTCTCAGGTGGAGAAAAGTAGCAAAATAATTAATAAGGTGGCTCTCAGGTGGATTTCCTTTTGTTTTTTTGTTCCTACCGCCCTCCTGATACGGCAAACATCCACATGTCAACGTCCTGACACGCAGAAGGCATCCACGAACAGCAACAAAGTCCTGGACCACGATGAAGCAGTTCCTCACATGGCATAGACAGAATCGTCCCTCAAAAAAAAACAGTCTGCACACAAGTATGCAGAACCGTTAGACTCTCACACTTCTTAAATGTCTGTTTCCCTAATGTCCTTGGTTTTAAAATAAAAATAACTTTGCATTTGACTAATTAGTCCATACATGAATTAAATAATTCCCCTTTTTAACGGACAAAATGAAAATATATAATGAACTGAAACTAAC
The DNA here is from genome assembly GCA_029853015.1 of Chelidonichthys spinosus. Lineage (NCBI taxonomy): Eukaryota > Metazoa > Chordata > Actinopteri > Perciformes > Triglidae > Chelidonichthys > Chelidonichthys spinosus. The sequence goes on along the minus strand of CM056821.1, from coordinate 12,275,685 downwards.
ATGTGTTAGCTTTAAAGATATGAATTATAAGCTTCAAACATGAAAAATACACATCATTTTGTGACACATTTGAAGGCAAATACATTAAATGGCATTATTCTTTATCACTCTCAGTTGGAACTACAGCAACAGCTACTGTATGTGAGCTGCGCATAGCCACTTAGCCGGCCGCGGCTGAATTAGCAGGCCGTGAAGGAAAAAAATGCTAAACACACATCATAACAATCAATATAAAACCGTCACATCATAATATTACCATGAAAACATATCTCGAGCATCATTAAACAACATTTACCGACTATTCTGACTGGTTATTATTTTTTTCACGTGTTGAACCGCAATGATAGTGCTAATTGAGCTAAACTAACTCACCAGAATAGTTCAGAAAGTTCGGGAAAACACTCCGACGGAGCCTCTCCTACGACCGAACTCGACGTCCTCGAGGTAGGCACTCGCCCGTGGTTCACCGCCAACAGCAGCTCTCCAACCAATGCTCATGGAAAACTCTCCTGTCATATGCCAACTGGAAAAAAAACGTGCCTCATGGCAGGATGGAGTTTTCCTGCCTTCTCTTTCCCTCCTGTTTTTTTCCTGTCGTGCACCTTCACACACACCGAGGCTGCAGGTGATGCGTTCAGGGCAAGCTCCGGAATTCAATTACCAGACGAGAAAACAACAACAATACGGGAAACTACGATGCATTCAAGTAAACCGGTATTCCTGAGTGCTGTAAATCTAACCAGGGTTACATAAGCACAAATCCTGCTTCGTAGTACAGGCCCCTGGTCTACTCCTGGCGTAAGGCGCAAGGCAAAAATAAAGTCCATTCATTCAAGTCAAATTACAGCTGGCGGAGTGGAAGTTTGGCTGGCGGCGCGCACATGTCACCGAGACCTCACGGGCAGGTTTCCACAGTTCCAGGCACATTTAAATGCAATAAATAATCACAACAAACACTATTTAATGCAACTAATTGAATCAACGTGTGAATTTATATCTATATAGATTGTCCGTCACATCTGACGTCAGATCAAAGCGGATGGCACGCGTAACTTTAACTCAGCCTCTCGGACCAAAACATCTCCCTCTCTCTCTCCTGTTTTTTATAATATCGGCATTGTTATTATTATGATACGCACGCACAGCGTGTGATGCGCGTGGTGGGAGCGGCGGCGCTGCTTCTGTCATCGGGTTGTCAAGTGACGGAACTTGCACTGAACCTCCTCTAACGCATTAAAGGTGAGGAGAGGAGCTCATTTGATTGGTGAAGATCTGAATCGGCTGTATTAATCCCAGTCCACGCCTGGTCTCCTCCTCGTCTCCCACTCACGCCTTCTTCTCCACCCTCTTTCCCACTTGCGTGGGTGGGCGAGACGCGAGGAGTGCCTGCGCGAGCCTGCGCGGTACAAAGTCCGGGCGGACTCACCCTGTCGGCGTGGCGCAGGTGCGCTGCGCGCTGACTACGCCTAGTCTACGAAACTAGGGCCCAATATGTTCACCATTTGGACCTGAATCTGAACATGAAAAAACTTACGGATGCACCAATACCAGCATTGGGTATCGTTCAGATACTGTGCGTGTGTACTTGTACTAATAATAATCATGAAGGTGCTCCAATACTACTACGCCGACACTTTACGGCAATGACATCAGGTAGGTGGCGGAACAGGAGCAAGCTCTGACATTAATCACAGCTGTAACGGCGTCTAACACTGACTGCGTTTCGGATCGCATGCATTTGCGCCGATGCATCCACGAGACTTGAGAGGATCAGCCGGAACTAAACACGTCAAGTTCCCACCAAGTCAAGTCAGACACAGGTGCACTTCACGGACCTTTTTTTTTTTTTTATTTAAACTTTGTTAATAATTCTATACATAACAAAAACTGTCGCTCCAGGGGAAACCTCACGGACTTTGCACAAAGAATATGGTCTACCCACTGGCGCTGGCTTTCTTCGTCGCTGACGAACTCGAGCCGAGGCATTTGAAGTTACGTTGTTGACGGAGGCTGAGGAATTTTCTCACGTGAGAAATACCATATAGAAATTCTAACCAACTAGGGCAACGTTGAGGGGAGTGTCTTATGTCCGCACTTATTTCAGACCATCTGCACAGAAAAGCATGCGGAGGGAGGTACCCTGGAGATACTGCGAGTTTTTAAAGTCATGTGACATGTTGCAAAGGGAAGTTATCACCAGCATTTCTGACGTTTTTTTTCCCAGAATGCCTTGTTTTGCGAGGCAAATGCATGCGCATGCATGATTCGAAATGCGCCTACTCTCTGGGCCCTAGTTTCGTAGACCAGGTGCAGTCAGCTTTCAGCGCACCTGCGCCGCGCCGACGGGGTGTGTCCGCCTGGACTTTGCAAGTTTCGTGCACCGCGCAGGCTTGCGCAGGCACACCTCCCGTCTCGCCCACCCACGCAAGTGGGAAAGAGGGAGGAGAAGAAGGCATGAGTGGGAGACGAGGAGGAGACGAGGCGTGGACTGGGATTAATACAGCCGATTCAGATCTTCACCAATCAAATGAGCTCCTCTCCTCACCTTTAATGCGTTAGGGGAGGTTCAGTGCAAGTCCCGTCACTTGACAACCCGATGACAGAAGCAACGCCGCCGCTCCCACCACGTGCATCACGCGCTGTGCGCGCGTATCATAATAATAACAATGCCGATATTATAAAAAACAGGAGAGAGAGAGGGAGATGTTTTGGTCCGAGAGGCTGAGTTTCTGTTACGCTTGCCATCCGCCTTTGATCTGATGTCAGATGTGACGGGACAATCTATATAGATATAAATTCACGTGTTGATTCAATTAGTTGCATTAAATAGTGTTTGTTGTGATTATTTATTGCATTTAAATGTGCCTGGAACTGTGGAAACCTGCCTGTGATGTCTTGGTGACGTGTGCGCACTGCGCGCCGTCAGCCAAACTTCCACTGCGCCAGCTGTGATTCCATTGAATGAATGGACTTTATTTACGCCTTGCACCGAAAGTAGACCAGGTTGGAGCTGGCGAGCTTTCAGCGCAGTCTCGGCGAGGCTTTTTGCCACGAAACTTCCGCTACGCCAAGCTGAATCTGTGACGCCTCCCCCTGCTGCGCCGCCACACCCATCTTGGCGCAGGCGATCCACCAAACTGCCAAACTGACCGTGCGCAAGGCTGCACGGGTCGTAACTTGCATTGCGCCGGCTCCGCCACCCTGCGCCGCCCTGCGCTGCGCCACGAAACTAGGGCCCTATGTTGCTAATGTCAGGGCTAACTGCTGTTCACAGCTGTAACGGCTTCGGACAGCATATCCACAGAAGATAGAAAGCCGACCGGAAAGCAAAGTTCTTGATAAACAGTGCGATCGCTGCATTTTTTTGGCTCTCCTTTCCGTGATTACGGCAGAATATTCTGTCTAAAAAGGCCTACTCTTTCGTTATGTGCGCTGGAGCTGCTGACATCATACTCATCATGCTCTCTCTCTCTCTCAAAGTAATTATAAGAACTGTAATGGCATAATTAAGTACTCCTTTCAGTACTCTGTATTGGCAAGTAACCAAATTACGTGTGCTTGTACTCGGTCTGAAAAAAGTAGTGGTGTCGGGGCATCCCTAACACATTTGCATTTTAGTTGGTAAAAGAACAAGCTCATATGTATGCAGGGCAGGTGCATGCTGCAGCTCCCGTTTTAAGGCAAAAATACCAAAGCAATAATCCCCTGTGCAATATTTACAGCATGCTTTTCTGTTTCTCAGATAAATTCATTTTAAATTCATCAAATTTTAACATCATATAACGTAATACGTTGACAAATGACAAATCTTTGGTAGTCTTCACCACTGGGAAAGAGAGAGACCTACATTTGCTGTTTGAGAACACTGATTTGATATTAAAACTAAATATAATACATGTCATTATTTAGGGTGGTTAGTTTGGGTGATGAAAAATATTTAGTATTTTATTCAACAGATTGTATGTACACTAAATTGAGCCGAGTCAGCACTTTCAGGTTATGAGAAATAATAACAAAAAACTATTGGTAAAACTGTTATTTTTACATCTTCATTTGTTGAGGAATTTAATATATAAGAAACAATGGGTTCATAACAAAGCATTAGTGATGCTGACAGGCAGAGGTTTGAATTGCAAGGAGCCAGGCTCTTACACATTAATTACATAATAACAATCATATGTGTTTAAAATAAGGGACGGTCTACAACTGATAGGTTCATGTTGAACACCTGAAACGTGCATAATAAGCAGGTGTTGTGTGAAATGGAATGCTGCTGCAAAATCAGGAAAACTTCAATCACTTGCTCTAAATTGTTGCTAATTTTTCATTGACTGGCCGCACTTAGTCATTTGATACAATCAGTTGTTCTGGTTTTAGTCGACTGCATTTTTAGATGAATTTCTTTATTTGGAGGAAGACGTAAAAAAACATTGACAATTGCACAATTGAAGCGGTTTCAGATGGACTGCATATGTGTATAGCCAAAGCAAATTATTAATATAAAATTATTTAATTCAATCTATAACTAATCCCTTCATTTTCTTACATAGACTCGCATTTGTCATTTTAACCTTAAATCTTTTTTTCTTTTTTTGACTATTCATGAGTTTTTGTTATTATTTTAAATGCAATGTAAACATAATAAGATTGAGGAAAAAAGTGTTAATTGTTATAGCTTGTTTTAAAATCTGGCAGCATTGTGACTTGTTCTTGCTTACAGCTTCAGATCAGGTTACGAGCTGTGGAGCAAACATTCATAGACCTACAGCTTCTGTAATACCTAGCTCAGAGTTATGACTGATGTGAAGGGATCTGTTTGATGTATTAATTAGGACTCTGTTGGACTCGGCTTCAGTCAGAGTGAGCAGTCTTCAGTTCCTGCGCCCGCGCGCCTTCGCCGTCAATTGTTCCTGCATCAGCGGAGCCTCAGCTGTCTAGAGTTCCTGCCTCGCCAGCGCCTCATCCGTCTGTAGTTCCTGCCTTGCCAGTGCCTCATCTGTCTGCAGTCCCTGCCTCGCTGGAGCCTCATCCATCTGCAGTCCTTGCCTCGCCAGAGCCTTAGCAGCCTGCAGTCCCTGCCCAGCCTCCCTTTCGGTCTCGACCTCCTGCCTGCCATCCCGAGCGGCTCCGTCCACTTGGTCACCCTCCTGCCTGGTCTAGACCTCCTGTCTGGTCTCAATCTACTGCCTGGTCTCAACCTCCTGCCTGGTCCCAACCTTCTGCCTGGTCTTAACCTCTTGCCCGGCCTCCAAGAGGCCCCATCTACTTGGTTGCCCTCCTGCCTGGTCTCAACCTCCTGCCTCATCTCGACCTCCTGCCCCACTTCCCAAGCGGCCCCATCCGCGTGGTCGCCCTCCTGCCTGGTCTCAACCTCCTGCCCGGTCTCGACCTCCTGCCCCGAACAGCCCCGTCCGCTTGGTCACCCTCCAGCCTGGTCTCGACCTCCTTGCCCCGCTTCTCGAGCGGCCCAATCCGCTTGGTCGCCCTCCTGCCTGGTCTCGACCTCCTGCCTCATCCCGACCTCCTGCCCGGTCTCGACCTCCTGCCTGCCTCCTCCCTCTGTTTATTTTGTCTTGACTCGCCCACCCTCTCATGTTGATTACCTACCTGCCCCAAAGTGTTTCACCTGTTGCTTTTTAGCTCCCTGCCCCCTTGTGTATATTTTTTATTTATATATAGTCTGTCTCCCCTGTCTCCTTGTGGGATCATTGTTTTTGGTTACACTTTCATGTTGCACTACCCTGGTTCCTGTTGACATACTCGTATTTCCGTGTCCAGCCTTCCCGTGTCCTTTTTTGGAGTTTTGGTTCACAGTGTTTCTTTTTGAATGCTCTTTTTTAATCTTGTGGTTTCCCTCAGTTTTTACTTTGTTTTGTTAGTTAAAAATAAATACTTTTTGCCTTTAACTTTTTGTCTCTGCCTGCTTTTGGGTCCAACCAATTTTACCCTACACCTACATTTTCACTACATAAAGCATAAGGTCTTGTTTCATTAAAATTAAGTAATTTTCTTTTTCTTTTTATTCTTGTCTGGGACAGAAAGTTTAAAAAAAATCTTAATTCAGCACCAAGCACCCATTATAACTTATTAATTAGCCTCATACATGATGCAGAAAAAGAAACATGATTGGTTTGCTCTCCACACGGGGGTATTGATTATTAGATCAATAAGGGTAATTTCTACAGTAGATTTCTGAAAAATACCCAAATGCTTTGATGTTACCCAATAAGGGAAGTTAGGAAAAGACTCCAGTCAACCAGTCAACCACTTCGGTTGAGTAGCAAATTTGTAATGCAAATGCTGATGCTAAAGTACAGTGGGTAATGTTGAATATGTATGCAGACAGTCCTGAAATTCAATCTATTGATACATATTGATACTAACTTAGTACTAATATTCCACTTTTTTTTTAATTTGACTCGATTCATTTGCGATTTATGCCTAAGCATGCCTTTCAAATGAATGTTTAATGAAAGGTTTAGATAACAAAACTACATACAATATCATGGCTGGGCCATTTAGTTAGGTTTTGAAATATGGTCACAAAGGTGTCACTCAAACATGTCTCATGGTTCAATGTCATGTGTTTCTTTGTTTTTTCTGGTATCTATGCCAAATGTACTTGGCATAAAATGTTAAGAAAGAGCATCCGATGCAGTTTTATATTGAGTGTAGGAAACTAATGTAGAAGAAAATGTGTTACCTTCCAATTTGTTTTGTTTAAATATTACTTCCTCTCGGGAACCTCAAATGTCTTGCTGAGCTGCATTCGTTGTATGTAAGCCTTGTCATGTTAATGATGAGACCCTCTGATCTGTCCCCCTTCCTGGACCGTCTCCGAAACACCTTCATCCCACATACTTGATCAAGGCCTTCATGAATGGCCCCTGTTGTAACACTATCTAGCAAGAACCCAGCTGTTCCGAGGAAGTCACACCTTTATGTTGTCTCAGGACGTCTCTTCCCCTTGGTGAAACGCGTATTGAATCTATGTAAATCCACTGTTTAGACCTGCCCCTTTGGTTCTGTATAAGTTGTCTCTTGCCTCACATCAGGGCAGATTGGGCTGTGTGGCAACCGCGACATTGTCTTTTCTCCACTGTCAGTGATTAAACCTCATTTGAACCAGCTACAGAATTGGACCTGAAGAGTTTTCTTCCACACTAACTAAACTATGGACGATATTAAAATCTATATATCAATGTGTATTAATATACAATTTTAATACCTGCTCTTGTAAAAAGGGGCACCATCTGTTGGCTGGACAGAACTTTATAGAGTTCACTTTAAAGACTCTAATGACCACTTATTAATTAATTAACAATTAATCAATATGATTTAATAAATCAGTCCCACTGCCTTAGATCATAAGCTCTTGAAATAGGGATCTTTGTATTCTGCTCAGAGGAAATATCCACGGACAACGACATTATGCTTTAGGGGTATTAGGGTATTTCTTGATTAACTAAGGATTAAACAAAGGGAATAAGAGAGTTTAAGTGGAATTAACCAAAACTCACATACACATACAAGAAATATAACTGAAAGAAACTGATTAAAAGCATAATGCCTCAACAGATATAAAATATTAGAGAACGCAATTAAATAGTTTCACCATTCGCTTCAACTCTGGTCACCGAACTGAATGCAGACTGTTTCTGTCTTACATTATGCAGCGTGGTCTCAGCTTTTCCTTGGAACCCCAAGCAGTCACTCTTCCCATCATTGAATTAGGGTACTGCATTTTTGCAGGTGCTGTCTGCGGAGGGATGGTTCAGGACCATGAGTGCCGCTCTGCTGTGGTTTCGTAACTGGTATCGTCTGGTCCGGAGGCTGTCTTAGGTTGCTTCTGCTGAGAAGCGACCAGTGGTGTGACTTTGATTCTTGGATAACTAATTATATAGCTTACTCGTAACACTTAGTGATCTTCGTAGGGACTCTTAGTTGTTAAGAGCAAAAACGTTACTGATAGTAACAATACCCGAAAATTGCAAAAACAAGAATTAATGGTGAAAAGAAAAAGGAAAGAAAACAAAATGAAGCAAAGGTGAGGGGAAGCCAGCCAAGCGTCAGCTTTGACCTCAACCCTCTGAAACGCTCTGTTTTTATGCTACATGCAGGGGGTGTGATTTGAGTTGAACTGGATGCTGAGGAGGGGCCGGTCCAGGAGGACCTACAATAAAACTACTTGTTATGCGTTTTCCCTAATTGTATATAATATGCTGTATGCTTATAATTCCTTAATTATTATTATGGATGCTTTTAAATGTTGATCATAAGTCTCATCCTTTTCTTGGTCTAAATTTGAACATGATTTCCTACGGAGTTCTGGCTTAGTTCATGTGGATTCCCTCTGACCTCTCCTCTGCATGTCAGCAGGAAGGGGGTAAACCCTTCACCCTGATTTAAGGCTTGTGTCCAGAAGAAAAGTTACTCAAAACCCGAAATGGCGTTTGATGAACGTCTTCTTGTGATGAAGGTTTTCCTCCTTTCAAGCCCTGAAAAGAGGGGACATTATGAGGGGGCCTAATGGTCCTGACCACTGGGTCAGCAGGAGTTTAACGTCATCAGATCTGCTTTATTTCACCCTTAGGTGGTTTGATGACCCTGTTGAGTTTCTTCCTGTGGGGGTTTAAAGCAACACTAAAGAGTTTTTAGTGCCTTAATTTTTTCCAAAATAGTTTCAGTGGTTCAAAACCGGGTGAATGGCACTTCCGCATTCGCTCTGCGGCCCTCTATCGGCTCTAACCGCACTATGTAACTTTGCCTCGTCAGGTAGTGGTTTTGTAATTCTATGAGACTACAAATTTGACCTGATTTACGGCAAGTGTTACAAAAGCCGGCTCTGAGTGGAGATCAGTGGGAGAACACCCGGCAGGTGCGCGGAAGATACCTTGCAGCTAGGTAGTTTTTAAATTGGCGTCATGGCAGAGCCTGCAAAGAAAAGGAGGAGGATAATGTCCGATGAGGCGAAGAAAAGAAAACGGGAGCATGACAAAGAAAGAGTTCGAACAAGAGTGAATATCGGACCGGCTCACACTCGTTGGCGAGAGCTGAAGGAGGCTACAAAATGCAGGACGGATGGTGACTTGGCTGTGTTGCTGCTTCACTTGTAGATAATACGGGTAATCATTTTTTTTCCAACAGTGTGCGTCTGTGTACAATACATTGTCGATTATTTTGTTGGTCATGTTAGCTAAGGCGTAAGCTGTTGTGCTAATATATATGTAACTATCGCTATGGCTCATGTTAGCTAATCTTAGCTAAGGCGTTAGCTACTCTACCTTGTCACTGGACATCGTTCAAATCGTTCATCATTTCCAGAGCAGGTTCTGCATAGAAACAAATAACTTGCATGCGACGGTAGGCTGAGGTAGCCTAAATTATTTACGACGGCGGTAATGGACAATTCCGCTTCCAACCTGTAGGGGGACCGAAGAGGAAAACTTCTTAAGTGTTGCTTTAAGTGACTCTGTTTCAAGTCTTCTCCTGAGAGATGGGGGAAAAGCACAACTCTAATCCATGAGTTTGATTATTTTGATTGTGGGTTCCTCAATAATATTTGTCCTGAATAGTTGAGGAATTAAAGGAACTGAGATGTTCCTACATGAGTGTTACGTGGGAGTGTTTTTTTTTTGTGATGTGTGTGTCCTCCCTCTCTCTCTCTCCCCCTAATTTTCTACAGGCTGCTGCTCGTGGAGCTGATTAGGCCCCACCTTGGCTTAATCAGCTCCAGGATAAAAGGCAGGAGATCCTGGGTGTCTTCCTCTCTCGCACACTCTCACACACCGTCCTGTGCTGGGTGACGGCAGGCAGCAGACGGCGAGGTGACAACGACGGGTAGTAGGGTTTACTCCTTTCAGCCCAAAAAGGAGAGTGACTACAGTGCATGTTTTCTTTTGGCTATTTTGATTGGTCAGTGCCCTAACCTTTGTTGTTTGTTTTTTCCTTCTAGATCGGCCTCTGCCTGTTTTGTGTGGCAAGCTCGTTTTCAGTTTGGTGCCCAGCTTGGTTCTTGTTTTTGTTTGTTTAACTCTTTCCTTAATAAAAATTGTACAACGGTTACGTTCGACAAGCGTCTCCCACTCCTCCTTCACTCCTAAACATCAATGGTTACTCCCAGTTCCATATTGGGACGTAACAATGAGTCATTGTTCAATACAAAGAAGAATATCAAATACTGTAGGAATAACAATAATAACTGGGCCTGGGAAATGCAAAGCACTCAGACTTAAGTTCTCCAACAGGACAGTGTCTGATCTACTGATTTTGACCTGTTATGATTCATTTGATTTGTAATGCCCCCTATTAACACATGAATATTAAAATATTCATAGTCAAAGACGGTGCTGAAATTGGGCTGAAAATAGCAGAGGCAAGAACATTATATGTGGAAAGCTACACATTACAAAGACTAATTCAGGAGGAGACTAATTGAGGCAATGCAATTCGTCAATTAAGGGTAATTTATTTTCCAAGTCATTGCTGTCGTCCTCTGATTCAAATATAGTTCTTTATGATAAATTCAATCAAATGGTACTTTGCAGTTAAACACAAGATATAATGCTCTCATAAAAAATGTAAAAGACAAGAAAAGTGTCATTTAAACATTCATCTCAGTGACCAAATATGGTTCCACAATTAAGTTAAGCTGCAAGTGATTAATGAGACTCTGTAGAGCAGCCAATTCTTTGTGCAGGAGATACTGTAGGTTCTACAGCAGCTCTCTCAAAAATAAGCCACTATGACACAATCCTACATTTCCAGGACCTACCATACTACTTTCTTTGTGGCAAACACAAATTTGGCATTTCTTTTATTTAAATGAACCAGGCCTGCAAGTGTGCTTGGAGAAATGGCTGTGCTTAACTGACTTAGTGGCGTTAGAACAAAGCATCCTAGGTTTGGCAATGCAATGCTTTCACACCAGAACTAAATGCCAACGAGGCTCATAATATTTTTAAAGCTGTGTGTGGTAGTAACATGCAGAGTAAAAAGCGTCTGACTGTTAGAGGCAGATTTCAGATGTCAGAGGCAGATGGAGCCCCAGTGGTGATTTATATTAGCAGTTTGTGCTTGCTTAAAAATATTTACCCTCCAGAATAAATTATTGAGAAGCTGCCATTATAAAACTACTTTAGGAAAAAAATTATCAAGATAGCTATATCTTGACGAAAAGGGAACAACAGGGACATAATTAATGTACTGAATAAAGTTTTTAGAGCCCACAGAATAAGCCTCTTATGAACTTATGTAAATGAACATGTCTCTCCTGCAGAGGAATGAAACTGACATTCTTCATTTGTGTTAGTCATTTTTGGTTTATGGACGTATTATAGGCTAAAGGATTCCGCCTTTATAACTCACATTAAAAATTTTAATTTTTCACATATTCTCTAAAATTGTAAAGCTTATCTGTTGATGTTGAATAGAAGCCCCAAAGAAGACCTGCCACTTTCTTCATAAATGCTGTGGGTTTCTCTTAAGAAGATTGAAGTGGGGAGCAAAAATTGAGCTTTGGTGTTGATTTAATTTTTTGCTTTTGTTTACTCTATTTTTATATTGCATACAGTGAAGAAGAGCAAAGGGTCTTTGGTGGAGCAATAAAGTGAAATAAGAAAAACATTGTTCGAGAAGAGAGGGTAGAACAAAAGAGAGTCTGTGTGAAGAGAGGGAAAATCATGGGGACATGGCATGGAGCCAGAGATCCTGAATACTCCCAGCTGCATATCATCTTCCAAACCAGATCCCAAAACAGTGATCCGAGCGCAGAATGGAAACACATCTGCTCATCTGGGATTCTGTCATGGTGACCTGTGGGCTGAGTGGCCTGCAGACTCAATGGAGCAAGGTCAAGAGAAAAGACAAGGAAAGGAAATAGGAGGAAAGTTTGGGTGCGCCGCGCGCGTGCGTGTGTGTGTGCGCGCGTGAGCGTGTGTGGTTCTGTTTATGGACATGTGTTTTTGTGAGTGAGATAGCGAGCCGAGAAGTTACGGTAAGTTGTATTTATTATTCATAATATATATATATTTACATACTCTACGGATGAAACAGTGCAGGATTTGATTAATTTGTGAAGAACTCATATACAGTATTAGCTTTATAGTATCACCTTGCTTATATTCAATTTGCCATATCGCACAAACTCAAACTTTACAGTGCATGCATGCTTTGTTTGCAATAATTGAGTCACAATACAATGGGCCCATACGTGTTACTGTTTTGGCATCAATGCAATTCTGTCAGTAACAGTCTTGCCTTTTAGACCATTGGTTGTGTCAATAGTAAAGACACTAACAGGAAGTTCCTCAACAATATGTCCAATCATTTATTCATTTATATCATGTGATCATTCATACTAAACTCAGAACTGTTGCCTATCTTGAACAGTATCACAATCCCATGGCTACAGATGTTATCACAACATATTTCTTGAATTTGTATAATTTGTACTGCTAAAGATGCTCATTATCATAATGGTGATGGAGGGAAAACAGATGCCTTATTTGGGTATCTATTGTATCCCTACTGTAAATAATCATTTGTTGTGATTCACAAGCAAAAAACATAATTCTGTTAGGTGCCATGTACTTGTGTGTCTTGAAGGTAACAACACCACTGAGATGACATGGGGCATTGTTATTGCTCTTAACACCACTGTATGTCTTTAACACCACTTTATTTAAGTGAACTCAATAGAAATCACACATACACAAAAATTCTATGATGTGTAGAAAGGAATGTGAAAATATGGATTTAGTGACAGCAACACATTTTCCAATCATGGACCAACACACCATGGATATGTTTTTTTTATATAAACAACAGCTTAAATAGTTGCTTGTATGTGTCCCCGTGTTGCTCTTTCTGCAGTTCACTTCCCGTACAGACAATAAATTAGATCCGAGACTTGAATCATTGAATGACAAGATCATAAGAAAGAGAGCGCAACAGTGCCTGTCTCATTTGCAGTGGTAGTTTCACTCGAGGTAACGACAAAGCAGCCAGAATGTTTGGGACAAAGAGTCAGTCAGTCTCGTCAAGAACGGGGGAAGCTTTATATTAGCATTAAGATGATATATTAGAAGCTTCATGATCAGATATATTTTGGTAAGTTTTTTCCCCAAATTGCTATTTCCCCTCACCATTTTGTTAGTGAAAGCGTGGTAAACATAGAAGAGCAGTTCTTAACATCTATGTCACAAAGGCACAAAGCCTTCCAATCCACTCTCACTTCTGTGCAGATCTTCGATACGTATAAGGCTTCACCATTTTATCAGAGTCTGACATTTCCTATTGAACTGGTACAAATGGCATTTCCCCAGACAACTTGTTAACTTTTAAAGGTTGATAGATTCAATACACACCCGCCTCAAATAAGCAGTGGAGCCCTCTGAAAAACAACGCGTCGAGATTAGCTGCTGTCAACTTGAGGTGTGTAAGTTTGAGTAGCAAAATGTGAACACTATTTATAAGGTGACATGCAACATATTGATCTAGAAGTATTTATTGGAGAGAAGCCCCTTATTTGTAGTTCTCCACTGTGAATGTCCAGAGACAGAAATCTAAAAGCGCTCTGATATTAATCTTCCCACGAGCGACTTTGATTTAAACATTGAAAGATATAGTCTACATTAAGAAACTCTGTCAGGTCTTGATATGGATGCAAACACAAAGTAACATCCACGAAGGATGCATTTGCTTCATCATATTGTTTAAATGATCTGCAATGAAACAATTTACCCTTCAAGAAATACATTAGCAATGATTACAATTTTATGGTTATACAGAGAGCAGTATCATTAGAGAGCCATATTGAAAGTCATTCTCCCTGAGGTTGCAAGGTCATCTCATGTACATTACTATCTGTGTGCATGGCAGATACGAGCACAAAAAATAATTGCAAACCCAAAGGTCAAAGAGGGGTCAACTGAAATGTCCTAAAGAGAATTAAGACTGAGTAGATTCACACAGCAGACCATCCACCTTTCAACTTTAGATTACAATGCAATGGAATAAAAAATAATCATTCACTGTCTTTCAAGTGTGATCTGAAAGTGACCTACTCATAATCATCCACTCCTGTTCTTATGTTTTTATACAGTCTGTTATGATAAGTTACTTTAAAGCTGATGGTAATATAGATGAATATAAGGCATTATAAGGCGTTTACCCTTATGGACCCTTTCAACTTACTATACACTGTGACCCTTAGAGGACATAAATGGTATAGTCAATTTTGTTAATTAGCATCAGTCCTGATGATAACTTAAATCATTCTTTTTCAGGATTTTAACCCTTCAAATGCCAGTTTCTGTACATTATGCCACTGTTTGTTGTTTTATGAAAAAAACCCAAAACATGAATTATTTTCCATATACTAAATGCAAACTGGTCACAGTGGTCACACAATCACCGTTTGGGATATGTCAATGACTGAAATGAAAAATATTGATTTTTATGTGCTATTTTTTGTGTAGTGTCAGATTTTTTTTTTTTAAACTCACACTGTGACCCTTAGAGGAAAAAAATGACAGTTTCAAAAGAGTGCCATAAAATCATTATATCTTATTATATTTTTTGTATTTTTTTTTCCAAGCTTTTTTTAATTACAATCCTTCATGACACATGGAACTGAGTGAATAACAAATAATGCCGTGAGAACCACTTGCTCTGGTTCATAGGGTCATGTAATGTACAACTCTACAAAGATGCACACATCCTCACCACACACACTCACACATGCACGTGCACATACACATACACACACACGCACACACACACACACACACACTGACATTTTTTAACAACACACATATCATCTGAGTTGAATATATTTGCTCAAATGTCTGCCAGTATTCAAAAACACATGGATGAACTCAGGAATATTGCATGTGTTTTCCCTATATCCCCAAAATGGGAAAATTGCTGAATTTGTTGGAAAAAAGTAAAAACTACAAGGAGAGATTGCATGATTTTATGCTGTAATGGCAGTGGGATCAAAAATGTTTCCCTGGTTTCAGTGGGATATTGTTAAATTAAATGGGATATTGTTATTAAATGAATGAGTCAGATTTGTGTTCTAAAACTGCATAAAAAAATTACCCACAGATTTTTCCAACTACTCATATACACCACTCTCTTACATCCTACACACCTACATCATTTTTGTTGCATTCATGTACTCCACTGGCCTGCTATGATCTGTAATACAACAGACAGTGAATCTTTGGAAAAAGGAGGAATTTGCTCTGTGTTCCCAAAATAGGAAAATGGCTTTATCTGCTGGAAAATAGTAAAAAAAACTACAATTCTACAGCAGTCAAGTCCAGAATGACAGAAAAAAAAGGCCCTGACAGTTAAAATAGGTTTCAATGAGGACATTTTTGTCTCTAAGGGTCACAGTGTAACAAAAGTATTTACACAGTGTATTGTAGACATAGTATAGAAGGTTGATAAAAAAAATAATTTCCCCCAAAAATACACCCCTTGGCATACATGTATGCCATATGCATTAACACAGCCAAAATGATAGTAAAAACAAAAATGAAAAGGACAAAAATGACGCCAAGGGTGCCTTAGGGTTAACAAAGACACAAACTGGTGCAAAAACAACTATTTCACTACAACGACTACTACTAATAATGATAATAATAACCATATAAAAACAACACTACTACTAATAATAATAAATTGTTCAATTATTTTAATAATGGCATAATGAAATTTATTGAGATGTATTGTAAAAAGAACAATGTAATAAAATGTAATAACAGTAAAAATAATCTTGATTGGTCCTCTCGTGTATTTTGTTAATACTGAATGGATCACAAATGCAAACTCATAGAATCAAATTAAGGGATGGCTTTTGAGAAAGAACATTTTTAATTATAGGGACATTAATGCATGACACTGAAAGATAATCACACACAGACTGATTAATATGATATAAGTGTGTTTTATGAATTACTAATTACTAAATTGTCAAATACAACCACATCATTCTAAAGCCATAATTGTCTCCTGTGTGGGTAACTGAGGAGTGGAAGTTTTAAGCTTAATAGATTCAATTAATCAAATCAGGAAAGAGTTACCTTTTTTATTCTAGAAGTACAGAATAAGAGCCAGCAAGAATACATTTTGATGGATAGTTAGAATTAATGAAGTAGTGTCCCTAATTGAACTTTTGCTAAGCCCAATAAAACAAAACAGTAAATATTCCCTGTGAATGATGAAGTCAATGTTAATCATTTTGGAGTCGAATCCAAAGCTGGGAAACTGCGCTATTAAAGTGCAGTTACATTGAAATGTATTTGGGAACTGATCACTTCAGGGCCAGTGCAAAAAGATTAATTACAACAAACAACGGCAAACCTGTTGTTGACTTGAAACATTGTGTACCTATCCTTTAAGTAATTTGAGATGTTTTTAGTCCAAGAACATCTACTGGTCTGTTTGTCCTTAATTTACCACAGTAACCACATCAACGTAGGTAATACATCAAGAATTTTGAGGGCAAAAATTATGGTAGGAAATTGTCTTCCTTGGCATACACAATACACAATACACTTTAACTTTGGGCTATAAACAAAATGCACCGAGCTTGGGAAGGCAATGTAGTGAGTGTGATGACATCTTTGTAAATAGACTTTAAAGCTTCAAAACTCAAGAGAGGGATATTTACTGATGTATTCCATGTATTAAAAAAAAAAAAAAGTCAGTCCGATTTTTTGTTTGTTTGTTGATTTCAAAACATGGGATCATTGAAATGGTCGCATCAATACACAGAACAACACAATTCAATTTTCAAAAAATTGTTTAATTGACCCTGTAAAGAGTGCTGCAGCATTAAGTCCTGAAAGTGATAATTGAGTCAGCATATGTGCACTTCTGGTTCCCTCATCTTGAAGTTCATGGTCTTTTTTGTTGTTTTTCTTTTAAATGTGAAATCTCTAAAGATTGTATACAACAGACCTTCAGGTTTAAAAAAAACAAAAAAGACCGTGATGTAACCCCTCTTTACCTAATAAGGCTACAAGTTGTAGTAGGTTTCAGTTTCAGTTTAGACCAATTACCACAATCCTAGGGAAATGCTCATGGAGCTCAGGGCGGAACATCAACAATGACCACACTCACACCAATGTTAGTTTTTAAAAAATATATTCTCGATCATAAACAAGAACAGTATTACAACAATATTCTTTAATTGAATATGGAAAATTATAAAATGCGCTCAAAATAAAAAAGAAATTGTGTCCTTTGTTGTTGTGTTTAATCTGTATTGTCTTTTTCTTTTGTTATGAGCTCAGTGTTTTTATCTCGTTGGGGCCCTTTAATCGTTGTGTGTTTCACTGTCCTACGACACCGCAGGTTTGGGAGGTAAGTTCAGTTGTCATTTATTCCTCTCTTCCATCTCGCCATCTGATTCTCTGGATACGTCAATCCAGCAGGTGTCTGAAAAGCCGCCTGGTGGCTATCCGGTGCTGGTATCCTCTCTAGCGTTGACTACTGGTATCGCTGATGTCCTCTCTCAACATCAAGTGCCACCGATTCACATCCTCTCAAAAAAACCTGACCTATTAGAACAGACCACATTCATTTCAATTACATTAAATCAATACAGGCCATACATTCTTAGTTAAAATAAATAACATAAATATAACCAATATATGAATTTAATTCAACTTACAAAAAAAGATACTCTTAATTTCCCTTATAGGTCTCACTTTACCAGTGTAAATCAAATGAAACTCAATTATGGTTTCAGAACTTAATCCTGCAGCACTCTCTTTACAGGGTCAATTAAAGAACTTTCAAAAATATAATTGTGTTGTTCTGTATTTTAATGTGACCATTCCAATGAGAAGTTGTCATGTTTTGAAATCATCAAACAAAATAAAATCTGGCTGTTTTAGCCACAATATGTCACACACCTTTTGTATGCATCATCTGCATAGAGATATGGAGTTGGATGAAAAATAGGCAAAGATTCTCTTGCAGGAGTAAGAACTTTGCCACATTGTTCTGGAAATTAAAATGTTTTCAGACAAACATATTTTTGTATCCAAGCTCATCTCCATCTCTTGCTGTCTCCCAACACATTGCTCTGTTAGTGACACTAATGGTGAGATGTGGTTTAGTATGAGAAACTGAGAAATTCATCTTTCAACTTGTCTTTAAGCATACGCAGTATACAGGTTATGCCATTGTCAACAAATTAACATTCCAGTAAGACATCTGTTGCAATTGGACATAAGCTGTCAGAAAAGAAAAATAATATAAAAATGTATTTATTTATTTATTTATTTATTTCGGGCATGTCTGTTAAATCATCATCACACATCATTGTTCACATAGTAGAAAAAAAAAAAAAAAAGAAATAGACATGGCCGAAAGGGAAAGCGGGAGAAGCCAAGGCTTATCTGGTCCCGCCCCCATTACCCACAGGATGAAATCATCATCATAATCATTTCTTATCATTGCATTTTTCACTTGACATAACTTTTCCATTTTTACTTGTGACAGTTGACAACATGTTACAGCAGTAGGTGGTACAGAGAGCTGAAGTCCAGTGCATACAGATTACGTGTGTGTAAAATGCTACCATGGCACAAAAAAGAGGAAATATAGAACAAGGGCATTGTGGACAGATCAGATTGGTACAATATTAGAGAAAGTAGAGGCACCCCCCCTAAAAAAAACAACAACAACAAAAAAACATCTTGTTTACTTGATTCAAGGACATACTGACAAATAAGGATAAAAAGAAAGTACAGGTAGACACTGACATAAAAGTCCAGTTAAGGCTTCAATTCTTTCCATCAAAGTGCTGTGCAGTAATCACTATGATGGCTATGCTCTGCATCACTGCTGACTAGGCAATGGCACCCATGTGAGGGGACGGAGACATGGAGGGGGAAAGCGATGGCGACAGATTGGCAGATGTAATTCAGCAAAGAAGCACATCACAGGGACAATTTGTGACCAGTCATCATTTTTCCAAAGATAGTAGAAGAAAATGTTTGTCCCCCTGTATTATGTGAGGCTGTTTAGTTTCCGACGCAGGCACGAGTATCAACTGCAAATGCCTCTTTAATTAACCAGGGGCATTTGAGATCATTATTTCAGCAGTACTTTAACTGGAAATGAGCAAGAACACAAGAGACTGCAGGACGTGGGTTTTAGACCAAAAATAACCACCCACAGCACATTGCAGAAGAATGGGCACACAAATGGGCAACACAGCAGTAGACACGCCAAACTAAGCCATTCTGACAGTGAAATACAGAATCACACATCAAAAACGACAGTTTTATCATTACTTGAAAGATTACACTTGATCACTTGATTGAGGACTGAAACAGTACCAGAAGCGACGGCTGTGTTTGCTAGGTAACTGTAGCTTTAGGTAGTTGTAAGAATCTCATGCGTCGCCCTTTTCCACGGAAACAATTAATAAAAAGGTGAAGCTTCCTCACGGCTGTACTTTAATAAAGTATTAGAAAATACTGTATATTAACTGTACCTCATATTAAGGCAGTGCTCATTTAGAACGTTTCCTTTTAGTGTATTTTGATATGATGCTTTTCTTTAATAAAGATAATGCTTTTTGATCCTCTTAGCAATGAGACCCTTTGGGTCAGCAGGTTCTAGATCATCTACTCACCTTTATGTGACATTAAAAAAGCACTAGTTCTTCTGACTAAATTACATTTATTTATATATATATATATTACATTTTTTACCAGATATCCATGACAAAAGCTCCTCTACACGTTCACAATGGTACTGGGAGGGCAATCACGAGGTGCACATTTCCTGGGATTGGATAAAAAGGCTCTATTAACTTCTCAGTATGCACCACCACCCACACAAAGGTATAAGCAGTGGAAACCATGCTGGGATTTGCAATAAGCCAACAGCATACAGTAGCAAAGATACTTGTGCACATTAATCATCAACCAGCGGCACAGTTTTCTGAAACGCTCAACAAGTGATGTTCACTTAGAAACACAGTAAAAACATCTCGGCCTACTGGTAAAGTCTTGTTTCCATCTACAAGCGGCAACGGGCAAAATAAGAATTCAAATTGGAATATTTGGGGGGTTTATTATTGTAGTTGATTATTTGTCGGTTTGAGGTGAGCTTGTAAATCAAGAAATGTAACAGCCACCTCACTAATGGACAAAACTATGAACCATGACAAAAAGGAGGTGGATTGTTTTACTAAAACACTAACATGGGGTGAGTTTCACCTACTCGATTGTTGTCACGTAAATGTTTATTGTGTTGCTGCTGTCTGAGCTGCGTGGAAAATTGGGTAGCTTCAGTCTGCTCAATGACATCATCGAAGGTGATTGTAAGTGCAGAATGTAGCTAGCTGATAATCACGGGCTATGTGAGTCGTACCAATGTAATTTCCAGTGATCCACTTGACTCTGTTGTAAAGTTGAACAAACATTTATTCTCCACAAGTCCAAAAGTTTTCATCCACGGTCAGAATCAATAAAACAAGGCAAAACCACAGTCCGACGCGGTAAGAAAATTGTGTGTCTCCCCAGCTAGCTCTCTGCATTCTCACTTACTCTCATTTTTTTACAGCACAACAAGCAGCAAAATAAACAAGGAGCGCCCTGTACAGGACATACGGCACAATGATCTAAATCAGTCTATATTACAGGCAAAACAATGCAACAAAACAACTCAATGTCAATATGCCTGTTGACTTAAATACTTATTACTCAAAATAATAACCACATTCTAATAATTATAGAATAGAAATAATAACATATTTCTTGTTCCATACAGTGGGCGTGATTCCCTGCTCCAATTCCTTTTTTTTTTTTCACCCGACATTAGTGATAAAGGCTAAAATATTTTTTGTTTCTTGAGACGTTGTATAGGGGAAAACAAAAGAAGAGTACTTCGATTTTCCATGATTTTGGGTACTTTAATATATTTTGATGAAAATTATTTTTTATTGGGTATATTATATTGGGTAAAATATACCCAACATTAGTGATGGAGTTACTAACTGTTCAATAGTGTTCTAGGATTGGAGAAGTAGAGAAGTTGAAGGCAGCAGTGGAAGCTTGGAAAAGATCAAGGATAAAATAAGTCAATGGACTAGTGTACATCACTTTGAAGTGAGGCCAACAACCTACAGGGTTAAAAGAGGAGCCTGATGGTAATTATGTTAATTATGTTCACAAAGACATCATCTGAACTCATGATGTACAAAATTCTGTTAAAAAAGGCTAAATCAATGGCCACCTTGATAGGCTGAACTGCAAGAGATGGACACATAAATAATATAAATGATTGAATATGAATACTCAAGCAAGGGGATGATGATGACATGATTTAAAAAAAAAAGTGAATCTGAGGACTAGTGTTGTTAAAATAATTACCCGATGGTTTAGAACTGGAGGAAGGAGATCGGAGTCAGCTCAAGGTCCAAACAGGGATTTAATCTTGATCAAGAGGAGAATTCACAGAGCAACATGCTGGTCCGTTACAAAGTGAAGACTCAATGTGCTGTGAGAGAAACTTAGTTTTTATCCATCTTTTGTGGGTGTGTTCTCACTCTCAGTTCAAGGGGATGTAAGTCGTAAACTCAGATGTTTATCTAAACCTTGCATGGGTCGAAAACCCCATGTGGGTCATAAACCACACCTAGGTCACAAGGCACACATGGGTTGCGAAACACACACAAATGGCCACATGGGTTGCGAAACACACAACACACACAGGTCACATTTACATTCACACCAAACCTTCTCACGTGTAAGTCTTCAGTTCAGATATCTCTCATCAAGAAGTACAACATTTCCATCACAACTAGCTGTAAAAATAGACACATAAGCTGAAAAAGTGGCCTAATCAGCTTTTATGGTGTCAAAAATGTAACCTGTTTCATTGGAAGGTCACAGAAATGTGTCACCATGTAGTCAACCTTTGTTTAGTTTTTCTTTAAAGCTCATCTTACCCTGTAAAACAGTCCCTACCTATTGTAAAATTATACACTGTCCAACTGTGCTCTTGACCTCAAAAAGATGCAGAAGACATGAGACAGCCTTCATATTGGGGAAAAATGTAGGTCTATGAGGATCCCAAAATTAGATTCAGCAAAACCAAAAATTGTGTTTTAAATATTCCTGATGTTTATTCTTATCAGCTTTTTCCAGCTGGTTTAATAATATGGTCACAGTCCTATGAGAAACGTATTTAACTGAAAAATAACTTGACTGGCCTTTTATTTGTGTTCTCAGACACCGCACTGGTGATATTGCCTGTCACACACAGTGGGCCGCAGTACACAGGGAGACATTCATTTTGCTTGCAAAGGGAGTACGCTAATTATTATTATCACTAATTTAGCATTCCTATTTCACTTTTTTTTTCATCCAAGCAGTTCTGCTCCTCTGCTCTGCTGATACACAGCTGGGAGTGAATGAAGAATCCATGTCCTCTGAGCATCTGTTTAGTACAGCACATAATGTTGGTCCCCCCTAGGTCTAGAGTGCTAGCATGCTGTGCATGAGCCATTCTTCACAAAATACAACTAAGACAGGAACATAAGAAGCAACAATCTACCCAAACACAATTTAAAATACATTTCGATGAAATTAACATTTTCAGGCTAATCTGCAGATACAACAACTCAATATTTTCATGAAAACTCAGCAGTCACTCCTGGTTGTTTTGTCAGTTTGAAAAAACGATTTGTCATCAGAAACCACATATACAGAGATCTTTTACCTGTGTTTCTTTTAGGTCACTCGGTAGGGCATTGGGGTTCCATGCTGTGGTCCAACATAGTATTTATCCCAAGAACAGTATGTGACGTTATCCTATTTGACAAGGTCAATTTAAAAGCCAACATTTTCCCACAAAGACACTAGATGTACTTGAAACGTCTTTGCACCTATCTAACCATGACAGGGAACTATAAAACACCTCTATAAAGAGTATGTGAGACTGGAAGTGGCTTATCGCACAAATAGATGTAAATCATTTACCTTTTAGTGGTGCCACTCTGCCAGTAAATGGGTGTCTCAAGTTGGCTTAGAAGTCAGTCCTCACGAGGAGGAGTTCAAGTCGCTTTTCTTTTATGAAATGTAGTTTTGGGGCACTCACTGATATTCCTGTTGCTGCTGCTCTTGTTGAGAGGTATGTTTCTCATCATTCACACCCATCTATGAAGGAGCGAACCGAACTTGCTTTTACATTGAGGGGGCAGCTATGCAGATTTGAGATTCGCCCCCGCCTTATTGCCATTACAAAGGATGCAAGTTCAAGGCACTTCTTTGCTTTTCAGACCTGGAGGGTGCCACCTGGGCTATACTCCTTTGTTGCCATTTGCGGTATATATTTATTTTTCTATTTATTCATTGGGTAAATATTGAAAATGAGCCCTGTTAGCGCTATGTGTCTGAGTAAATGCTGCTGTTGGCTTTGACGGACAGGAAAGAAAAGTAATCTGGCTTAAGTTAACTCAATTCAATGCTTCTCGATTGCAATGGCTACAAGACCAACTCATACTTTTATCCATGGACCATTTGTGTATGATTGCCCTCCCCAAACATAACAACTAATAATACTGTAATGAAGCCTTGTTTAAATTAGCATTACATTAATATCTAAGCTTCTACTCAGATGTGAAAATGTCCCCCTGACAGCCTGCCTTTGTTTAGTATTAACCATGGATTACACTTTCACCCTCCCATCTGGTCTTTTACTAAAGCCTTGTAATGAGAAACTGTGTGTATCATTGTGAGGGATGTCCAGGCTCATTCAAAAGTATGAGAGCGTTGGGTGTCTGTGCCCCATGCCCCCTGATGTATTTATGTTCCACTATCTTGAATCACCAGTTTTATTTTAAGGACTGTAGGCTGTACCTTTTCAAGCTTCACCATGGCAATCTGTAACATGAGATGAGAGTGTAGTGGCTACCTATGAGAGGGGGGGCTCCTTTGTGTCTCCTCTAATCTGTCGTCTTCTCTACTTTTCACCACTCTAGGTAAATTAAAACCACTGCAGATACATGTACTGCCCTCTGTCCTATAAAAGAGAGAAAAAAGAATACAATTTTGTTGCTCTGAATAAAGGGTGTTTATTTCCAAAGGAACAAGCTGGCGTCCTATTGGAGCTGTGTTTTGTAGAGTTCTTCTTTCTTTGTGTATACTCTCATGTGTGCTTTTCCATTTCACATTATGTCTAAACATGATGGAAAGAATAAGGATGAGCGGTTGACTTAGAGGAAATCTGTTGATAATGAATTCTCAAAAGCCTCTATAATTTTACTGCTCAATTGGCCTTGCAGCAGCTTGGGTTGTAGCATTTACTGGATCCACCAGATGGAAACCTAATGAGCCTTTTTTCGGGAGCAATACACAGATGGAGACAATATACTGTATGTATTCACACTAGCATGTGTCCATGTCAACGGATGAAAATGTAATTTCTTTGTCTGTGCCCGCTGACCCACAAACCTTGGCACTGTGAGGGAAATTCCTATTTAATCATGTATTTCTGTGGGCAAATGGCTATTGCAGGACCATTTGCCACCAGGGGCATCGCCAGACAAGCCCATTGATGTATGATAAACCAATGACCCTTTGATCAAACATGTCTGGGGCACGTGGAGGCTGCAGGATGTCAGACCTATGTAAATTCAACTGCATTATAAGTGCCGACAGAAACAGAGACTCTTCAGTCATTCCTGTGTCGCACTGGGAATGGCTCATGCTGCAGCATTAAAAGATCTTCAGATTTGGATATTATGTCCACTGTAGGGTTGGGCGGTATGACGGTATTATACCGTGTGACGGTATAAAAGTGTCTACCGGTAGAGATTTTGCAATACCGTTTCTAAAAAAAGCACAGATGTCTGCGGCATCACTCTGAGTCACTGTAATTACACCGCCTCGACACAAGGGGCACTGCAGGCATTGCAGCAGACTACTTGCATGGTTGCATGATCACGACGAAGAAGAAACAGCTTTACCTGAGTAATAACGATCATGGCAGAGGCGGAGAGTGAACGTCACGAGGAAAAGGAGGCAGCGTGACCCAACCATGACGAAGAGGAGGAACTTGTTCCGAAAAAGGGGGCTACGTCTGTTGTGTGGAACTTTTTCGGATTTAGAAAATCCGACAACGAACAAAAAGTGATACTCTGCTGCAGGTGGAAACACCGGTAACCTTTTCCACCACTTAAAGTTAAAACATGCGAAGCAGTATTATGAGTCGAATCACGATGGAGGGAGATAACGGAGGCCATCACGACTTTTTCTCGTTTGTTATTTTTATTTACTATTAAGATGGAGCTCTGTGTTTACATTTGCACACAAACTATAGCTCAAGTTAAAGCTGGAGTTCAAATGTTTACCAGACATTTGCACACTTTGTGGCTTATTATTTATTATATTATTATATTTTCTTTAAAATAATGTTATGCTGAAAATTAAAATAAGAGGAAAATAATTAAATGCGGCAGTATGGTTATTTTTAAGCCATTAATTGAATTTACAGGGGGGAAAACCATACCGTGATATGAAATTATTCATACCGTGATATAAGATTTTGCTCATACCGCCCAACCACTGGTATTTCATTGCCAAACTCTCACCTGCACTAGACTGAAATGATATTTCAGTTGCAATGACAGCAGGCAGGCAAACAAATGCATGCTAAATTGCGTTGCTTTAAACTCTTTGCCAGCATTAATCTCACAATGTTGTGAGATTAATGCTGGCAAAGAGTTCAGCCATATTGTTTCTCCCCATAATGAATGGAGGTCAAGGATATAGTAGGTCTATGCATCAACCATGCGGTCTGTCCCCCTGTACACAATGCAGAATGAGATTGGATCTTGGATATGGATGCGACTGGACAATCTTTTCCATTAGGGGCTTTAACATTTGTATGCTTGGCACTAATTGGCCTAAAGGGGCACTGTAGACATCTATATCAGACACTGTGATAGGAGCATTTCTTATGGCAGGAACAAGATAAAAACCCGTCTTCCTAGTCATGTATAGAAAAATGATCATGAGTGTAACCCCTTTTTCCTTAGTGTTTTAAATCTACACTGAGGTAGAACCTAGGACACAGGTCCTAGGTTCTCAGCTAAAGATGGTGAATTCGCTGCGTTCTTCTCTACCGAATTAAACATTTATCACTTGAGTGAGAAACAAAAGAAGGTGTCATGTAACTAGCGTGGTGCCTCCACTGAAAACAACAATTAGACTTTAAACTAACATGTAGAACATGTGGTTCTTTTAATTACAGTTTATTCTTTCTTAAAAATCCTTCTTAAGAATCTTATTTGACTGAAGTAAAGCACAACTGTTCTTTAAATTAGTTTGTAAAACATAAGAGACTCTACAACACATTACTGTGAATGTACATGACATTCCTTATCAATTTAAATTGGTATATAACAATAAAAAACTAATGATAACAAGTGTTTTTTATTCATCATAGGCGCATGAAACCCTTTAATGTAACATTTTATTTTCACGCATTACTATCTCGTGGCCACTCGTTTTTTTTAATTTTTATCCAATGTCACCAGGGTTGCTCCGTACTTTATCGGTCAGAGAATTCTTTTCACATATCTCCATCGATTGTGTTTTAGTTTACACAACGGTGACGGCTTTTTCTTTTCTCGAGCCGCGATAGCATGGTCTCCTCACTAGCTCCGACATTAGCGCTGTGGTGAGTTAGCTCGGTGGCAGAGAGCTAGCCTGCTTCACAACATGGACGCGAGGAACGACATTCGTGCGGGTCGTGAGGACGGAGCGGACGGCGGACGAGGTACAGCAGAGAACGAGGATGTGTTGCTGGTAGCCCGGGCTACGGGAGTCGTCACGGAGCTGTCTGGACATCGATCTACGGCCTGGCTGGCTAACGCCATATTGCATCTGTGACGGGAGATTGCGTGAGTACTTGACATTGGAACGGAACCGAGAGACGGGACTGTTTTAAAGCAGACTGTAGCTGTGTCCCAATTCAGGGTCTGCAGCCTTCGGAGGCTGCATTTGAAGGCCGCTTACGTCACAGAGCTGCGCGAAGGCTGTCCCAATTCGTCTAAATTCGGAGGCTCCTCCAAATGCGGCCGACAAATGTGTCCTCCTTTCGCCCGTATTCGGAGGATGCACCGTTACTATCCTTCGCGGCCTCCCATATCCCAAGATGCTTTGCGCGCCGCTGTTCAACCAACAATGGCGGCGAAAGACGGCAGCAGCTCCGGCACCGGCAGCCGGTAAGTAACGGGGTTTTGCTTAACGTCGGACGTTCAAGGGGCCTTAAATCACATTTGAGTGTTAAAATGCGTGAAGTTAATAATGCTAATACGTGTAGCCACCGGACTGTAGGGCCAGCTACGTGATGTAGCTTAAGGTTGTTGATACGAGGAGCTCAGTTAACGTTAGCCTTTAAACGTAACGTAAGCCTAAAACCCTTCACTTTCAAATGTTACAAGCTCCGATGGTAACTTATATCGTATTGTAACTGTGGAGCTGTTAGGTTAATTTGTTCTCGTCGTAAGTTGTGTAGGCTACAGTCCGCTCCTCTCGCAGCTGAACATATAACGTTAACGATGGGTTGTGAGCCCCGCTGTATTTCTAGGCTGTAAAACTGTAAACGTTTGGATTGAATACAGAGCTAACCTTAGGAGTATTATTACTGTTAATATCGTTATTATATCGTACAATCATTTTGCATGTTGACATAACAGGAAATGTGCTTTACATGTCGTTTTGTTGTAGAGAGCAAGGAGCAGACTGAGGATTTGATCAAACTCCGGATCCGGGATGAGAACGACCACCTGTTGAGGCCAAGAACACAGGGCCACCGACATCAGCAAGAAAGAGGAAAACGGATGACTTGCTGGATTTGATCAGGGAGGACATGAAGTTACAGAGGGAGAGCAAGGAAAGGAGAGAGAGAGAGGATGGAGAGACTTTTTAGTTTATTGGAGAGAATGGTTGAGAGGCGTTGAATTTTTTGGGGGGTGGTGGATGTTTATTTCTCTTCGATTAAGTTCTGTGTTGATTTGTAATTTAAATTGTTAAATTAAAAATATTGTATTGTACCATTTTCTTTTCCAAATATTGTATAAAGTTAAATAAAAATCCTATAACCTTGTAACATTATCTGTTCCATTTCTTATTTACAACTAAAGTCAACTTTTGAACTGCTTTTCAGTGACAAGAAAATCATTTATTTTTTGTGTAATTAACAAATATTTACAAAGTTACAATAACTATTGATAAGTGGGTGTTCTTAACATGTAGAACTATTTACAAAAGATCAGCAGAAATAACTATTTACAGAGAACATATATACAGTATTAACTGAGCAGGAGTCCCTGGTGGTGCTGCTGGACTGGATGGGATGCTACAAGAAGGACCCTGGACTCTTCTGGCTCTGAGTGGGACATCATCTGGGAGGTGGGGGGTGAAGGATGCATGTCTCCACTGTCCACCACATCCTCCATCATCGGGGTTTGCAGGGCTGATGCAATCGACTGATGCCATGTCACTAAAATGTTTAAAAGAGAGGCAAGAATAAAATATTGAATTAAGTCGGGGTTATTTACAGGGTTCGTACACATTTAACTATTCAATTTAATTACTTTATAAGCCAAGCATTTCAACTAAAATTCAAGCACTTTTCAGACCTTAAAAAACAGCATTAAAATTACAGCATTTTCAAAGATTTTACATTTTAAGCACCTGTACGAACCCTGTATTAAGTCTTATGGTTAAATGACATTATCCATGTCAATCTATACTTAATATGGCTTGTCACTTAGCAGTATCATTTATTAACGGGTATATTAATTACCACGTACTACGCTAGCTATGTATGAACATTAATATGGGTTAAAATAACGGCTTTAACGTTACCTCCCCACGGCTCTCTCCCAGTCGGAGATAAACAAGCCGCCGGTGTCGCCGCAGCCGCCTCTCCTCTTGCTCAAAAAAATAAAAATTAAATTAAATTAAAAAAAAAAATATATATATATATATATATATATATATATATATATATATTAAAAACTCTCCATCATGTTCGTCTGTCGTATTTTTGTTTTGACTGGTGTTTTTCTCGGGCTTGGCCGGCAGAAGTGATGACGTCGCGACGCAATCAGGAAATGCTCCGTAGGTTAGACCGTCCCATTTACCGACGGTTGACCCAGCCTTCGGAGGAGTCTCCGAAGGTGTCGCCTCCGTAGACCGCGAAGGCTGGGTCCTCCGAAGGCTGCAGACCCTGAATTGGGACACAGCTTGTGTGAACTGTCCTGGTTTCCAAGTAAAACTTCATGTGCACCAACGCTACGAACGGGCCCAAACGGTTAGGGAAAAGTATCCAAGCGCTTGGGTTAGTTTTTTGGGTGGTAGCATTATCATTTCTTTTCTATTTCTATGTGAACTGTGAACATACTTTGGTACAGGAAATGTTGTTGTTTGTTCGTTTCTACATATTTATCCATGTCTGAAGCATTCTCCAGGTATCATCCCAAAGGTTTACAGCAAATAAATGTTTGTGTCTTACCTATACATATTGTTTGTGAACATTCTTGCAGAGTAAACTGGATTTACTTGATTTCTGAGGGCTTACATCATTTTATGCTAAGGCATAGCATCTCCTAAATAGTCATTTGACTGCAGCAAAACAACAGATGATTAAAACAACCTGGAGGAACACCTATTTCATGCAACATACACTTTGGTATAAGTAATATTTATCTTTCTTCACTTAACGAACTCCAGTAATCCAACCATATACTGTAGATAACATCATTCATGTAAACAACATTATTTTGTATTTTGTAAATATGAAAGCAAATGCTTGAATGAAAGCTATAAGACAAAATCATTTTCAGTGTTTATCATAGCTATGTGGTATGTGTTATGTTCAGTTTTGTAAAAAGTTACTGTTTGGTATTCTAAACTGTTAAACACCATTTGTTTGTTTACAGGCATATTTTTATTTTTTAAATAAATACCTTTCCAGCACTTGCTTTTTACCCTAGTAACATTGTTAATGAGGAAACCACCTCTGTCTGCATGAGTGCAGACTGCTAGCCTCATTAGTGTTATGGTAGAAGAGCTGTTTATGCATCTTGCATCATTGAATATCAACCATACCTCCTTTTTTATTGTGTATTTATTGTTGTTTTTCAATAATTCTCAAGGCAGCTGTATATCGTCCTATAAACTACCAAGACTTTTTTTGAGCGTTGTTAGCAGTAACAGTCTCAAGCATTCACAGCACGGCATGGCTGGAGTGAATGACACACGAAACAAGCTTTTCCTGACTGCACTGCACTGACAAAAAACACTGTTGACAGGAAGTCAGACATACACAATACTGTTTCCACAGCTTAGTGAAATTGATGCACACTTTTTTAAACCTCCCTTGACATGGGATAATCCAGGAGCAAGTAAGAGCACAGACATTAAGTTAGTGCGAATATCCCAAAATGTGTGATAGAAGCACTTGAAGAGGAGCCATAAGATGGTTTATGCGGAGTAAACTTTCAAATATTACGGCCCACTTCATAAAAGTAAATATTTTATTGTTTTTAATTAATTTTTGTTATTGTTGATGATGAGTCAAAAGCCTTTCATTTCAGTTTTGGTTGATGAATCTATGGGCCCTAGTTTCGTGGCGCAGCGCAGGGCGGCACAGGGTGGCACAGGGTGGCGGAGCCAGCGTAATGCAAGTTTCGACCTGCGCAGCCTTGCGCACGGTCAGTTTGGCAGTTTGGTGGATCGCCTGCACCAAGATGGGTGTGGCGGCGCAGGGGGAGGCATCACAGATTCAGCTTGGCGTAGCGGAAGTTTCGTGGCAAAAAGCCTCGCCGAGACTGCGGTGAAAACTCGCCAGCTCCAACCTGGTCTACTCTCGGCGTAAGGCGCAAATAAAGTCCATTAATTCAAGGCGAATCACAGCTGGCGGAGTGGAAGTTTGGCTGATGGCGCGCAGTGTGCACACGTCGCCGAGACCTCACAGGCAGGTTTCCACAGTTCCAGGCACATTTAAATGCAATATATAATCACAACAAACACTATTTAATGCAACTAATTGAATCAACACGTGAATTTATATCTATATAGATTGTCCCGTCACATCTGACGTCAGATCAAAGGCGGATGGCACGCGTAACGGAAACTCAGCCTCTTGGACCAAAACATCTCCCCTTTTTTATAATATTGGCATTGTTATTATTATGATACGCACGCACAGCACGTGATGCGCGTGGTGGGAGCGGCTGCGCTGCTTCTGTCATCGGGTTGTCAAGTGACGGAACTTGTACTGAACCTCCCCTAACGCATCAAAGGTGAGGAGAGGAGCTCATTTGATTGGTGAAGACCTGAATCGGCTGTATTAATCCCAGTCCACGCCTCGTCTCCTCCTCGTCTCCCACTCACGCCTTCTTCTTCTCCCTCTTTCCCACTTGCGCGGGTGGGCGAGGCGGGAGGTGTGCCTGCGCGAGCCTGCGCGTTGCTTTTGACCAGACCAATCTTCAAAGGACCCGGCCGATGTAGACCACGAAAGCCGAATCCTCTGAAGGATGTGGCTGAATTGGGACACAGATTTCAAACACTGTGGATACTTGCATTCTCAACAAGAACATGATGTTCTTCAGGCATTTATGGATAGTGATTGATATCCAATGTGGTTATACTATTTCAATGTTTAAGGGAGATGTTTGGCTATATCTGAAAATAAAAAGTGTTTGTTGACTGGGCATTTTACTTCTAGTCTCCATGTAAACAAAGCCAAACCATGGAGATCACTTGAGTATATCTTTGTTAATCATATGATAAATGGTTTTAATGTATCTAGTGTAATTTTGATCCAATTTACAGTGTATATATGTATATATAGTTGCAGTAAATAGGATCATTCATTATCCTTTGGATCTTCTCTATGATTATAATCATTGCTTTTGAAATTTGATGATGTAATCGAAATATCTTTACTGACCCAGCCTTCGGAGGAGTCTCCGAAGGTGTCGCCTCCGTAGACCGCGAAGGCTGGGTCCTCCGAAGGCTGCAGACCCTGAATTGGGACACAGCTTGTGTGAACTGTCCTGGTTTCCAAGTAAAACTTCATGTGCACCAACGCTACGAACGGGCCCAAACGGTTAGGGAAAAGTATCCAAGCGCTTGGGTTAGTTTTTTGGGTGGTAGCATTATCATTTCTTTTCTATTTCTATGTGAACTGTGAACATACTTTGGTACAGGAAATGTTGTTGTTTGTTCGTTTCTACATATTTATCCATGTCTGAAGCATTCTCCAGGTATCATCCCAAAGGTTTACAGCAAATAAATGTTTGTGTCTTACCTATACATATTGTTTGTGAACATTCTTGCAGAGTAAACTGGATTTACTTGATTTCTGAGGGCTTACATCATTTTATGCTAAGGCATAGCATCTCCTAAATAGTCATTTGACTGCAGCAAAACAACAGATGATTAAAACAACCTGGAGGAACACCTATTTCATGCAACATACACTTTGGTATAAGTAATATTTATCTTTCTTCACTTAACGAACTCCAGTAATCCAACCATATACTGTAGATAACATCATTCATGTAAACAACATTATTTTGTATTTTGTAAATATGAAAGCAAATGCTTGAATGAAAGCTATAAGACAAAATCATTTTCAGTGTTTATCATAGCTATGTGGTATGTGTTATGTTCAGTTTTGTAAAAAGTTACTGTTTGGTATTCTAAACTGTTAAACACCATTTGTTTGTTTACAGGCATATTTTTATTTTTTAAATAAATACCTTTCCAGCACTTGCTTTTTACCCTAGTAACATTGTTAATGAGGAAACCACCTCTGTCTGCATGAGTGCAGACTGCTAGCCTCATTAGTGTTATGGTAGAAGAGCTGTTTATGCATCTTGCATCATTGAATATCAACCATACCTCCTTTTTTATTGTGTATTTATTGTTGTTTTTCAATAATTCTCAAGGCAGCTGTATATCGTCCTATAAACTACCAAGACTTTTTCTGAGCGTTGTTAGCAGTAACAGTCTCAAGCATTCACAGCACGGCATGGCTGGAGTGAATGACACACGAAACAAGCTTTTCCTGACTGCACTGCACTGACAAAAAACACTGTTGACAGGAAGTCAGACATACACAATACTGTTTCCACAGCTTAGTGAAATTGATGCACACTTTTTTAAACCTCCCTTGACATGGGATAATCCAGGAGCAAGTAAGAGCACAGACATTAAGTTAGTGCGAATATCCCAAAATGTGTGATAGAAGCACTTGAAGAGGAGCCATAAGATGGTTTATGCGGAGTAAACTTTCAAATATTACGGCCCACTTCATAAAAGTAAATATTTTATTGTTTTTAATTCATTTTTGTTATTGTTGATGATGAGTCAAAAGCCTTTCATTTCAGTTTTGGTTGATGAATCTATGGGCCCTAGTTTCGTGGCGCAGCGCAGGGCGGCACAGGGTGGCACAGGGTGGCGGAGCCAGCGTAATGCAAGTTTCGACCTGCGCAGCCTTGCGCACGGTCAGTTTGGCAGTTTGGTGGATCGCCTGCGCCAAGATGGGTGTGGCGGCGCAGCAGGGGGAGGCATCACAGATTCAGCTTGGCGTAGCGGAAGTTTCGTGGCAAAAAGCCTCGCCGAGACTGCGGTGAAAACTCGCCAGCTCCAACCTGGTCTACTCTCGGCGTAAGGCGCAAATAAAGTCCATTAATTCAAGGCGAATCACAGCTGGCGGAGTGGAAGTTTGGCTGATGGCGCGCAGTGTGCACACGTCGCCGAGACCTCACAGGCAGGTTTCCACAGTTCCAGGCACATTTAAATGCAATATATAATCACAACAAACACTATTTAATGCAACTAATTGAATCAACACGTGAATTTATATCTATATAGATTGTCCCGTCACATCTGACGTCAGATCAAAGGCGGATGGCACGCGTAACGGAAACTCAGCCTCTTGGACCAAAACATCTCCCCTTTTTTATAATATTGGCATTGTTATTATTATGATACGCACGCACAGCACGTGATGCGCGTGGTGGGAGCGGCTGCGCTGCTTCTGTCATCGGGTTGTCAAGTGACGGAACTTGTACTGAACCTCCCCTAACGCATCAAAGGTGAGGAGAGGAGCTCATTTGATTGGTGAAGACCTGAATCGGCTGTATTAATCCCAGTCCACGCCTCGTCTCCTCCTCGTCTCCCACTCACGCCTTCTTCTTCTCCCTCTTTCCCACTTGCGCGGGTGGGCGAGGCGGGAGGTGTGCCTGCGCGAGCCTGCGCGTTGCTTTTGACCAGACCAATCTTCAAAGGACCCGGCCGATGTAGACCACGAAAGCCGAATCCTCTGAAGGATGTGGCTGAATTGGGACACAGATTTCAAACACTGTGGATACTTGCATTCTCAACAAGAACATGATGTTCTTCAGGCATTTATGGATAGTGATTGATATCCAATGTGGTTATACTATTTCAATGTTTAAGGGAGATGTTTGGCTATATCTGAAAATAAAAAGTGTTTGTTGACTGGGCATTTTACTTCTAGTCTCCATGTAAACAAAGCCAAACCATGGAGATCACTTGAGTATATCTTTGTTAATCATATGATAAATGGTTTTAATGTATCTAGTGTAATTTTGATCCAATTTACAGTGTATATATGTATATATAGTTGCAGTAAATAGGATCATTCATTATCCTTTGGATCTTCTCTATGATTATAATCATTGCTTTTGAAATTTGATGATGTAATCGAAATATCTTTACTCAATTAGTTTTATAATCTTTAGGTTCTTGGGAAACTGGAAAAAAAAACATATGGTGGAGGACTTTTTTCCTAATTGACTTTTAGTATTTTATTGGAGGTGTTTCTATCCTTAGGGCAAAGGCTTAAGAGTTAAATTTGTTCTTTTTTCAAAGGTCACTAAACTAGCATGTCTTTGAATTATATAAATATGGCCATACACATGTCAAAGATACATTTTTGAGCTGTAGCATGAGAGACTGATGGCGGAATGTGTTAAGTAAACTAGTTAATTAATTAAAGCAACACTAAATAGTTTCTAGTGCCTTAAAATAATGTTTCCAAAAAAAGTTTCAGTGGTTCATCACCTCAAAACGGGGTGAACAGCACTTCCGCATTCGCTCTGCGGCCCTCTATCAGCTGTAACCGCACTATGGAACTTTGCCTCATCGGGTAGTGTTTTTGTAATTGAGACGACAAATTTGACCTGCTTTACGGCAAGCATTACAAAAGCCGGTAAGTGGAGGCTCTGCGTGGAGATCAGTGGGAGAACACCCGGCAGGTGTGTGGAAGATACCTTGCAGTTAGGTCGTTTTTAAATTGGCCTCATGGCAGAGCTTGCAAAGAAAAGGAGGAGTATAATGTCCGATGAGGCGAAGAAAAGAAAACGGGAGCATGACAAAGAAAGCTTGTACAAGAGTGAATATCGGACCAGCTCACACTTGTTGGTGAGAGCTGAAGGAGGCTACAAAATGCAAGATGGATGGTGACTTAGCTTTGTTGCTGCTGGACTTGTAAATAATACCGGTAATAATTTATTTTCCAACAGTGTGAATCTGTGTACAATACATTGTTGATTATTTTATTGGCTCATGTTTGCTAAGGCGTTAGCTATTTTGCTAATATATATGTAACTATCGCTATGGCTTGTGTTAGCTAATCTTAGCTAAGGCATTAGCTACTCTACCTTGTCACCGGACATCGTTCAAATCGTTCATCGTTTCCAGAGCGGGTTCTGCATACAAACAAAAAACGTGCGTGCGACGGTAGGCTGCGGTAGGCTAAATTATTTGCGACGGCAGTAATGGACAATTCTGCTTCCAACCTGTAGGGGGCAGAAGAGGAAAACTTCTTAAGTGTTGCTTTAAATGGAAAACATAAAAATAAAGTGTCTGCAGACCGACAGCCCAAATAGGCAAGGATGTGAACCATATGTCTGACAACCTACTGGTTTTCCCAAATGTCTCATATCTGTTTTTTGCATGTGTAAACAGGCTGCAATAACTGAAGTGATATATGAAAATGATGGATGAGAAACAGGTGAAGAATAACAGGATGCAGAGCGGAGTAGTGCTGTTTCTGTCAAGGCCTGGGTTGAAAAACAACATATTTTATCTTGAACTACAGAGATGGGGGAGAAAGAGCCAAAATACTAATAACGGGAAGGAGACATCAATCACCACAGGCAAAATGAGATCACATACAAAAAGCTAAATGTAAACATTTAGAAATGGATGCTAATTACATTTGCTTCCTCAGTAATCAACATGCTTATTTCATATCGATACATATGTTGTTATTATAAGTTGTTAGTTGTTCTACTTTGAAAACAACATTCACTGTGCATGAAGTAAACATCTGAGTAGGAGATTGAATAGGAGCACAGACTCTTACATTACCATGGGGACTAGTGACTACTAGGCATTTGCCTCACAATAATCAAATAAACATATGCAATTCTTACCATCCATTTAAATTCCCCTGCAGCTTTTAAAAGAAAGTGCAACATCCCAGTAAACCAGAGAGATCATTATAGAGACCTCTGACATTTTAATCATGCTAAGCACCTTTTGCCCTGAACCTTTTTTAATGCAAATTCATATTATGGATTAATACATTCTGAGTGACTAAACCACTGTGGAAGTGTTGCTTCAGAGAATTGTTTTCAGTTATGTATTCTGTGCAAAGTTTGACAAAGAATAGTGGTAATTATAAACCTTTCCTTCCTGAAGTGAAGGTTTAACAATCAATAATTATCTGCACATACAGTTGCAATGTATTGTTGGAGTCCTGTTGATATTCCAGGCAAACAAAACTGTTAATTTGTTAAGAGTGGGAGGCTTTTGATTACTGGGTATCATAAGTCAATATGATGTATTTTGACATGATTTTTTTTTTCAGAAGACGGCCAGTAAGATTTTTGAAATGCTCAACTTTAAAAAAAAAAATGCTCCAACACACTTCTCTGCCTCATTCATGAAGGTTGAACTTAACTGTAAGATTATACAAACTGAAGTATAGCCAATTACATGCCTCATTTATTATGGGTCTGTGGAAAACGTAAAATTTCATTCAGCATGGTATGATGGTGGGCAACCAACACAACGACATGTTACAGAAGTCTTTAATTTTAAGTTGTTTTTAAGTTTTTTAAGTTATGATGGTAGAGAGCAAAAAAAAAAGAAAAGAAAAAAACCTTACCTATAGCACTCTGATCATAGCACAGTTTGCTCTTAAGGTACTACTTTACTCAGATGAGGACCTAACACTTGTTCTATTTTTAGCTCTTACTTTATCGGCAATGATACGTTGTGGTTTCTTTGTTTCCTTCTTTGACAAATGTACTTATTGTAAGTCGCTTTGGACAAAAGCGTCTGCTAAATGTCCTAAATGTAAATGTAATGTAAATGAAAAAATGAATGATTTGGATTTAGATAAATTGAAAATGAGTAACTTGATTCTCACATGAACTGATTTTTGTCTCCATTTCTTAATTCCATCAGTGTCTTCACACTTGAATCTTTCTGCAATATCCTGTACTTATGTGGGCGACTAACTACATGCTACCAACTCATTAGCTGCAGGGACAAAAGATTTGCTGTAACTGTTGGCTACACAGTTGGGGAAAGCTCAACCTGCTGGCAGATATAGTTGAGAGTGCAGTGGGCTGACCTGTTCTCTTTGAGTGAGTATATATTTGATACATACAAACACAAGCTTTGTATAGTATGTTTGCATGGGCAAGAAGAACATTTTATTTATATTTTTTTTTAAATAAGGTAAACAAGCATTACAACACAAGGGTAGTAGCTTTACTTGTAGCTAAAATACCTAAATTAAATGAAATATATATATATGTATATAGAAATAAAATTAAATTGGGCAGGTTGGAGTGATCATTGAAGAGTGAAATGCAATGTAATGACATTTATGTAAATATATTCAATTTAGCTCTGGGTTTTTTTTTTTTTTTTTTTGCCCATTACACTGCTTCTTGAGTTGGCAGGACTTCATGAGAAAGCACGTTCAGTAAATACATTAAACATTTTAAAATGTCCTATGCATTTCAAAGTAGAGAGGAAAGAGAGAGAGAGAAGGAGAGTGAGTTTTACATGATGCACCTAAGACCACTGAGACTCGAGGACACCCCTCAACAACTATTGGATGGATTGGCATGACATTTGACACAGATACCCTTGGTGCTCAGAGGATGAATCCTTATGAGTTTTTTTCCTAGCTCCTCCATGAGGTTGACATTGGTGGATTTAAGTGAAATAGCTCAACAAATGATCGATGATTGCCCGGAAATTTGCTACACACATTCACGACCCCCTCAAGATGAACTCTAATAACTTCAATTTGTCAAATAACTTTGTTCAAGACTACTTCCTGTGACATGACATTCCCATCTTTAGTTGTGCTTTGTGTTCAGAAATAATTAGCGAACATTAGCAGGCTACACCACTATACGAGAGAGAACATTACTGCTTAAGATTGGAATGTCAACGTGTTAGCATGTTGAGGTTAGCATTTAGTTCATAACAATGCTGTGCCTAAGTGCAGCCCCATAATCACTAGCATGGCTGTATTGTTTAATTATAAATAATAGGGGATATATTGATAATTATTATTATTTTTGGGACCATCTCTATGATTGATGAAGAACTACTTTCTAAGACCCTGATGCCAATATGATGTGCACTTCCTCTCTAATATTTGCAAAAAATATAACGTTTTTACATATGTTTTCACAAAGGATGCAATGAGAAATCAGAAGTGGGGTTGATTATGTGTTAAATTCTTCAGTTAAATAGTACAACCACTCACGCAGTTATTGAAATCTGCTTCTAAATAGCAGATGTAAATGTGAAGGAGTCTGTAAAAAAATGTACGTGGAAATGTGTTCTTCAAAAAACACAGTAACTGCATAGTTACACCTCTTGAAGAAATAAAATACAACCGTGGACCTCCCACGGCTTATTCCCATTGCAACACAGCAGTAGAGAAGCTTTTTGCAACATTACATTATCTCACATCTGGATAATTCCAGTCAACAGATGCTGCTTCAGCTGGACTATCACAGTTTGCATTTTGTTGTGCTCTCTGTATGCTGGACATTAATCTGTGCTCAACCAATGATGATATTCAATACTCATAAAAGGGGGGAAATGGTTTAAATTTTCAGTTTATATCTGATGTAACACACAAAGTCACAAACAGGGTGGATTAGTATCACAATAACATTTTTCATTCACCTTCAAAAATAGTGTGTGTGTAAGTAAATCTGTATTAGATTAAACACATTAGAAAGCAGCCATTGTGCAAGCAACCAGTTTTGCAGCCCATTTTTGAACCTATTATTTTTTTGTTGTTGTTGTTTTTGCTTTTTCCACATTTTTGATGACCTGCTATACACCTGCTTCAATTATCTAAACTAGGCTGTATAAAATGAGAATACTTTTGAATGAATGTCAAACTATTTGTGAAATAAATCCCTTCATTTGCCCATTCCTTTCCAGTATCACGTGGCGTTGTGAGTTCTTGGATCGCCCCCCCTGGGTTCAAGAATAGATTCAGTGGATTGTGGAAGGGATTGACCCACTGAGGTGATGAGGTGGTTGCTGATCCTGTTGCTGGTGTGTCACACAGGCCAATAACTGTGTTAGTGCAGTCGCTGCTCCCGTCTGTTGTTCCGTTGTAGCCCTCTCACAGAGGTGAGATGTGGAGTCGATGGCTTGGGCAGAAACTGTGCTGTGAACCAAATATCATATCATTGATAAACTGACATTTTATGAAGCATTGTGATTATATTTTAATGTGTGAAATGGCTTTGAATTCAGAAAACAACTTGCAGAAAAGACAGATGGGTCGACTGACATGTGAGATGTGCAGAAAACAACAAGTAGCCTACATCTAACCATCATGTTATGTGTCACAAATGCACATCAATTATCTATTTGTTGTGTAGGGCCTTGAGTGACTGCTGGTAAATACAGGTTGGCATTCATGTATACAGTTTCAAAGCAGCAGTTCACTCTTTCTTGGCGTTTTGCGTCAACAGGGTACTGCACATGCAGCAAGACAAAACCTTGTCAGACTCCAGATCTCCAGATCACAGTCAAGTAGTGGCAAAGGATGTACCAGTGTATATGTTTTCCAATTGATGGCAACAAATATGAATACAAACATATAAACCAGCACTCTTACCTACCCTCCCACTTAACAGCATCAAATACAAGCACTACAGTGGTAGCAGCAGGCTACGGCAAAACTGAGATCCTGCACATGCAAGCAGGGCAACATCACTATTCATTTGGAAATGTCAAGCAAATGTATATCTAATATTTACTTTCCTTTCAGCGGTTTTGTCTCCCCCAGTTCCTGAGGCTTAAATCCAGATAGTTATGTACTGTAGCTGCTAAATGTTCCATAATGTTCACAAGCTCTTGGGTACACAGTTGATTGACTGAATCAAAAAAGTAGACTTGTGTGCTGAAAACCAAAACAATGGGCCAAAAAAAACCCCAACAACCTTGGAGATATAGGGAACTGCCGGGTTGGATGACCATTTTCTGTGGTCTCATTTGTGTATAAACAAAACTTTTTACAATACATGCAGTCATTTTTGACATACTTTAATGCAATATATTGCATGTACAAAGTATGTATGTCTCGGCTCATTCCGTAAGGCTGTAAGAGCTGAAGACACACAGCACATCTCTGCCTCTCACTCCGCACCAATATCTGGCCATCTGAGGCCTCTGTGACAAACACTCACCTTGAGTGCTGAATCACACATCCCTGGGGCTGGCCGACTCTGCCTGATGAATTTTCTTGGGAAAGAAAGGAGGGGTTATCTCGGAGGTCACCCTAATGTGAGCGACATTCATCAAACCTCGCTCCAGAGGAAGCGGCTGAAATTGGAAAACGGAAAAAGGGAGTGATTCTTGGAGGGTTGCAGGCAAGCAGGGGCACAAAATGGGGGAGAGTGGAACAAAACAAACAAACAGCTTTAACTCAGAGGCGGAGGATAGCTAATGGATTGGAGATATGGCAAGTGGGCAGTGCATGTTTACATGTTGTAAACTGCAGTCAGCTCATTCATCACTGTTGCCTTAATATTTCCCTCCAGCAGCCTTTGCTTTCAATTTGGTAGCAGTCACTGCCCCGTCGTCTGCACAGGCATACACACTCATCAAACACGCTGAAGTGAATTAGTGTGTTCAGTTAGAATTATGCATATATGCACGCCTGTAAGTGCACAGATGTATTCATACATTATATATATATATATATATATATATATGTGTTAAACATATTTCTTCTTGTCATCACTCACCTTGTCAGTGTTTTCACATTTGGCATCATTTCTTTCAGTTCAGTGTCATGTTTTTCATTTAATGTAAGAATTCAGTTTTTTTTAAGCTTTTGAAAATGAAAATGTTTGTAGGTCTTTGCAGATTAAGCACCAAATTTGACTGTTGGATGGAAGCTGTGCTCTATATGTGTTATTTCTATGTGTTGGCATGATTTAGTAATGCATTTCCTAGCAGTGGCACAGCAGTGCGTGGTCACACAAGAAATTTCTTCATTTGGAGTTCTATTTTGTTGTATTTACTTTTCTCACCACATCCCAGATGGGCCCACGGGAATGAATGTAAGTGTGAATGATTGTTTATCTGGTTTGTAATAGCCTCCAACCAAGTTAACACTGGATAATCTGCAGGACCCTGCGACCCTGAGATGGAATAAGCAAAGACAATGACTCAGTCAGATACAACAAACGCTGAATATGCGCAACACTGGCAAAACAAATTAATTCATTTTATGTAAAGCAAATTCATCTATAGCACACAAAAAATATTTTTTATGACTGCACTGTGATTACCTCTTTTGTATTTCTCCTGTTTATTTGTGTTCACACCTACGAGTGTCTGCTCACACATGTGCACCTGAGTTGGCATCTGAGCTTCTTCTCTCACATACGTATCACTAACACGAGACCCTGCACACATCCTCAAGCTGTATCACTGTTTCAGCCAATCGGGTCTTCTTTCTCCAGCTTCATTACGACCAAGTGATATTTTCACAACAAACTCACTGCACTTGTATTCTGTATACCAATTCTAACCATTATAGACATTGCAGATTAATCTAGGGAAGATTAAAAAAACAAACAAATCAACAATTGTGTTAGCCGAATGTGGCGAAGTGTAAGACAATTTTTTCACATTGCTTCTTTGTGACAGTCAGAAGAAGAATGAATCTGGGAGGAAATATACGGGGATGATATGGTACTTTTTGCCAAATGGAGTGATGACTTTGTTACCCGAAGGAAGGAAGTGTTAAGTGCCCAAAAGTACAAGAGCTCAGAGTGGAGTTTAGGGCTAAAACATAGCCTGCAGGAATTTAGGTTGAATTTTAGCCTTATTCACCTGACAGCTTATAGAGGAAGTGCAGAGGAGCTGAGCTGGAGAGATAGAAGGGAGTAAATTGTGAAGTTCAGTATCTACCTGATTACCCCAAACGTTCACTGCTGGCAGCTCCGTATAGTTATTGTTCTTACAATTATTCTTACAATCTCAAATTTGTCAAGTAATCAGTGGTTAGTTTTAGTTGACTAAGTTGATTGACTTCTTTAGACCCATTGTCATTTTCTAATACTTTTTTCATGCTGAATGACTTTCATACATCTGGTAAACACAAGATTGAAAGTGGTGCTTTTGTGTAATTCTATATGGAGAAACTCTGTCCATCTGTCCATTGAACCAAGGCCTCTATTAGTCAATAAAATCATACAA
Organism: Chelidonichthys spinosus; assembly: GCA_029853015.1. Taxonomy (NCBI): domain Eukaryota; kingdom Metazoa; phylum Chordata; class Actinopteri; order Perciformes; family Triglidae; genus Chelidonichthys; species Chelidonichthys spinosus. The sequence continues at coordinate 12,232,816 of CM056821.1, read as the reverse complement.
GTGTTAGTGGACTAAGAATTTATGAAGTCAAGGACGTCCTATGAGTATGTTATGTTTATTTTCATATAGCCTATATTCATCATAAACTAAATATTTTTTAAATATTTATGTTTTTGCCTGTTGAAACAATTCAACACTCTAAATGTAGAATTTACATTTGTACAACCGCATATTAGGGCCACTGTATGAAAAAAAGGGAGCCAAGAGAGGGGGACAATATTCAGGGGAAATAAAGTGGCAAATGTGTGAGTTTAGAAAATCATGTATTTACGAGCCCATATATTTTAAGCTTTTGAAATTGAAAATGTGTGTAGGTCTTCGCAGATTAAGCATCAAATTTGTTGTTGAATGGAAGCTGTGCTGTGCATGTGTTATTTCTATGTGTTGGCATGATTTAGTAATGCATTTCCTAGTAGTGGCACAGCAGTGCAATTCAACACTCTAAATAAATAATATATTTACGATGCTAACAACCAGCATTTGTGCTAGCTAACGTCCCATGAATGAAATCATTGATTTTTCTAATTAATATATTGCAACGTGTGACAATGCCTCGATAAAGTCCTTTGGCTGTTGATGGTTATTGTGGGTTTTATTTATATGAGCCAAATTGTCATCTTATGGGTGTTTATTCATCAGGCGGCTGGGCTAAGATGCTAGCGATAGTTTTTGCTTGTTGTCATAACAATGGCAACATCCTGTGTCAGTGAAACCAAGCAACTTGTTTATATCAATTTGACCCACATAAATATAACCATCAACAGCCATCACCCTAAGGACCTTAACAAGGTGTTGTCACACGTTGTGATATACACTCAACAAAAATATAAACGCAACACTTTTGTTTTTGCTCCCATTTTTCATGAGATGGACTTAAAGATCTAAAATTCATTCCAGATACACAATATTACCCTTTCTCTCAAACATTGTTCACAAATCAGTCTAAATGTGTGATAGTGAGCACTTCTGCTTTGCTGAGATAATCCATCCCACCTCACAGGTGTGCCACATCAAGATGCTGATCTGACATCATGATTAGTGCACAGGTGTGCCTTAGACTGTCCACAATAAAAGGCCACCCTGAAATGTGCATTTTTTTTGCTTTATTGGGGGTCTGGGGACTCAGAACCAGTCAGTATCTGGTGTGACCACCATTTGCCTCATGCAGTGCAACACATCTTCTTCCCATAGAGTTTATCAGATTGTCAATTGTGGCCTGTGGAATGTTGGTCCACTCCTCTTCAATGGCTGTGCGAAGTTGCTGGATATTAGTGGGAACTGGTACACGCTGTCGTATACGCCGGTCAAGCACATCCCAAACATGCTCAATGGGTGACATGTCTGGTGAGTATGCTGGCCATGCAAGAACTGGGACATTTTCAGCTTCCAAGAATTGTGTACAGATCGTTGCAACATGGGGCCGTGCATTATCTTGCTGAAACATGAGGTGATGTTCATGGATGTATGGCACAACAATGGGCCTCAGGATCTCATCATGGTATCTCTGTGCATTCAAAATGCCATCAATAAAATGCACCCGTGTTCTTCGTCCATAACAGATGCCTGCCCATACCATAACCCCACCACCACCATGGGCCACTCGATCCACAACATTGACATCAGCAAAGCGCTCACCCACACGACGCCACACTAGGGGTGGGCGATATATCGAGTATACTCGATGTATCGCGGCTTGTTTTACATGAGATGTAGTAAATGACTATATCGTGAACATCGAGTGTATGTTGTTACGTGAGTTTCTAAGCCGCCTCAGCCGAGTGTGACCTGCTTTAGCGCAGCGCTTTCCTCTGTCCCGCTCACAGACAACAGAAAAAAAGTCACACACAGTCGCTCAACTTACGTCACATACACGCGCCCACACACACACTCGCCCCCTTTTCCACCGAGGCATTTTGAGGGCCGGTTCGGAGCCGGTGCCCAATCGCGAACCAGTTCTTCCTGTTTCCACAGACAAGGAGCCGGCTCTCGGCCGGGAAAACTGGTTCCCGAGCAGCCCCAACTCTTTGCTGGGCTGGAACCGGCCCCGGCTTAAGTTAGGGGCTGGGGGCGGGGGAAAATACGCCGCTGCGGAGTGCGGAGTTTTACTAACGTTACTGTTCCCGGTAAGTTTCATTTTTAAAATGTTTCACCTCGTTGCTTACCAACGACACATTGCTTTTTAGTTTACCAAGCTAGTGATTACATTCGTAACAGCAGCAACTAGTGGCTATGCTTCCTCGGGTAATGGAAGCTGACCGGCTAGCTAGCCGGCTAGCGTGATATTGCTAACAACAACGTTAGCATGCCACTTTCTGACTGCCGTTGGCTCACTAAACGTTACCAACTACCAACGTGACATAACATCTGTGTTCACGGCGTCGTGGACACGTTTGTGATTAAACTGCTGTTCTCTGGTTTGTGTTTGTAGAGCTGTCGGACATCGGCGATATTGAACGGAGGTCCAACCTGCAGATTACTAAACATCAAACAAAGAGTGCACTTTAATTTATGTTTTGAAATGTAATGGGGTTTCTGCACTTTTTCCATTGAGCTCTGTTTTTGTTACGGGTCATTGAGCTTGAACTCTATAGAAAGAGGCTACAGTATGTAGGCCTACATCATGTGGCATTATTTATTTTCATTTACCAGCTGCTAAAAGCTTATGTGCATTTTGCAATTGCCTTGAATAAAAACTGTTTTGTTAAATTTAACTTCGTTGTGATTTACCCCTTTTGCACACAAGTTTAAAATTGTTCTAATAGAAACCACTAATGAATACAGTATAAATAATGGTTTAATGCAGACATATGTTGCAGAGACTACTAGAATCATCATACTGGCGTGACTATGCATCAAAGGGTTAAATTAAGCATTTTTAAGTGCTTTAGAGGAAATGTCAAAATATCGAGATATATATCGTGTATCGCGATATAGCAAAAAAATATCGCGATATCATTTAGAGGCCATATCGCCCAGCCCTACGCCACACATGCTGTCTGCCATCTGCCCTGAACAATGTAAACCGAGATTCATCCGTGAAGAGAACACCTCTCCATCGTGCCAGACGCCATCAAATGTGAGCATTTGCCCACTCAAGTCTGTTACGGCGACGAGCTGGAGTCAGGCCAAGACCCCGATGAGGACGACGAGCATGCAGTTGAGCTTCCCTGAGACGGTGTCTGACAGTTTGTGCAAAAATTGTTGGTTTCACTAGCAAGGACCACACCGTCAACAAGATGCGTTTAAGAATTTATTATTATTGACAAAGCGAATGAAGTGTCGAAGATCTTGGTTCTTGAGCGTTTAAGTGCGTTGTGGGGATTCTTATAGAGAATTCGCCGCCGCTCCCGGGCAGCGACGGACCCCCAAAACCTCCAGTTACTTAAGAAGAGATTGAACGGATTTGAGATCTTTGGGATCTGAATGGATGTAGCAGTCGTACGTTTGGGAGGACCGGCGGCCCACGGGACGTATGAAGTTTTCTGGGATGCCACTACGGGAGGCCAGAGTGGCCGCTCCAATTCTGAAGGAGTGCCCGGAGTAGTTGTCGGGCCAAATACCAGACAATGAGAGCATGAGGCGAAAGTGACGGTGGGACTAGAATCGTGTAGCCACTTGGCTGGACTCGGAAATGAAGAAGGGATCTGCCATGTTGTGCACTGAGGTTTGCGGAATTGCGAAAGTTTGCGAGGTTTTCGAAGGGATTCAGTGGTGATTGGACCTTGACGGGCGTGGGCGGACCGAATTGAGTGGTTTGCTTAGCTGTAAGTGGTGCACCATGAGGTCGTCTGAAAAGCGAGACGAGTCGAAAATGCCGGCATGACGGCTTGAGTCGAAGCGAATGGTTGAGGAGGTGAATGCGGAGCTTCTGAGGAAACCAACGAGGCGAGCAAGAACATGACTTCCGAGGTTGGGCGACTTGAGGAGTGCCGTACCTGGAAGGGATCGTGTGGAGGCAGGTGGACTGTCGAGGAAGACGATGAGAGTTTGTGGCTGGCTCTTGGCGTGGGAGTCCTTTAATGAGGGAAGTTATCTGGGGATGGCTGGTGGCCAGGCCCAAACTGCCGGTTATTAGCTTGGAGAAGAAGCTGGTACCGCTAAGGTACGCTGTGATGGTGTGTGTTTGGATTGCCCTGATGGAATGGGCGTAAGTGATGAAAGAGTCAAGGTGATAAGATCGAACGACGGAAAGGTTGCGTTGTATTGGTCGTGGAAGAGGTGGAAGCTTTTCCGAGTTGTCAAGTAGGACGAGGGGGTTGAGGGTGATATGGAGGAATGGCTTTGGAAAGGTATCGGCGTAAGGTGCCAAGCTTCGGAACTTCTGCGATGGGAAGCAGGAAGGAGAGTCAGCGATGGTGTTTGTTTGACCGTGAGCTGCGTGGAGAACATATTAATGTGTAACGGAGTGCCGGATGGGGCTCTGTATGAATTGCATGATGGATGGGGAGTTGGAGCGTCCTTAATTATGTCGACGACTGCAAGGTTATCTGAGTATATGATGGACTTGCGGGACCATTTGTGTCCCCGCAAGATGGCGGTGAATAATATAGTACAGAACCATCTTCCGTTGTAGAAGCCCCCAAAAGGACTGAAGGAAAAGCGTCAATGTACAGATGGATGTCATGTGGGTGAGTCCGTTGGTCTTCGTAGAAGAAAGTGATTCCATTCCGATTAGTGAGAAGGTTGAGCCACAGACAGAGTTTGGCGAGGAGGGGCCCTCTGTTTTCTCTGCGGATGATGTAACTCCGAGGTCGGAGAAGACTGAAGTTGGAGAGGCCAGGCCAGAGGCGGGTGGTGATGACGGGGGGGAATGATGGAAGACGTATGGAATCCCGGTTGTTGGACAGGATCCAATAGAGGGCTTAAGACAAGTGGTCGAAGAGATTGGGGCTGCTTGCAGCCGAAGGTGAGCCTGACGGCAAAGTAATATGCACCACGTCAGCGGGCACCGAAGAACGCCAGAAGTCGGGGTAGATAGGGGGACTTTGAAGGCGCTGGTGATGTTGTTGCGCAAGGTTGATAGTGGCGTAGTGGAGAGAAATTCTTCGCTCGGGATCAAGCTATTGGTGCTGGGAATAGTACTGCGATGGGGTGCTAAAAGATTGTTAGTGGTGCGTTTCTTGCCGGAGTATTTGCTGGTTGCGATACTGATGCGATACAGATGCTGATGCAGCGTTAGGAAATGAAGGATGGAAGACATGGAAGCTTCCTTAACTGCACGGGCGGCGAAGATGCGGCAGTAAATCTTGTTCTCGAGAGCGCCCCAGTAGGTGGCCTCGTTAAACTGTGAGAGGCGGGCTGCAACTTCAGAGGCGAAGTGTGTGTTGTATTGATAGAAACCATGCTGCCAAAGCGGAGGGCCAGATTTAAGAATGGTGGACGAGTAATCGTCCAGTTCATTGCGTTGCATGGGTAGTTTTGAACAGAGTAAAAGGGAGAAGGCGCAAGCGAGTTGGGGCACCCTCGTATCCTTTAATAGATCTGTCTGCGGGTGGTTGATGGAGGGAAGGCAAGATACGGAGTGCAACGTCGATGTAGTCAGTGCATCCCGGCACTGGCATTTTGGTGCCAGGAGCCCGGGCTAAAGCGCGCTACAGTGGTTATTGGAAAGCGGCGAGGGGCTCTGGTGGCCTAGTGCCAGGAGCCCCGACTGAAGCGAGTCGCTGTGGTTGTTGGAAGACGCGGCAGGGCGGGGGGGTGCCAGGGGGACCGGTTAAAGGAGTTGCTGTGGTTGTTGGAAAAACGGCGGGGGGCACTGGCATCCCGGTGCCAGGAGCCCCGGCTGAAACTAGTTGCTATGGCTGTTGGAGAAACGGCGGGGGGCGCTGGCATCCCGGTGCCAGGAGCCCCAGGTGAAACGAGTTGCTGTGGTTGTTGGAAAAACGGCGGGGGGCGCTGGCATCCCGGTGCCAGGAGCCCCGGGTGAACGGGCTGCTGTTGTTGTTGGAAGGCGGCGGGGTGGGGCGCTGGCGTCCTGGTGCCAGGAGCCCCGGCTGAAACGAGTTGCTGTGGCTGTTGGAAAAACGGTGGGGGGCGCTGGCATCACGGTGCCAGGGGCCCCCGCGAAGGTTAGCGGTGACGGCTGGAGCTGGATAGCGGTGGGCGCTGTGGCGTTTGCCCTTGTGTTGTAGGTAGCTTTTGCTGATGATTACAATCCTGATGGAAGTTGAAGGGTCCTGGAATCCGTCTGGGCGCTCCCTCTGGATTGTAGAGGTGACGAGAAGTGGTGGCGGAAAGAGTTGTTCGATCTGGCAGAGGATCTCTGTCTCTGCTTTTTTCTACTGCTCTTGTTTTCTTGGGGCTGTGTTTGATGGTACTATTAGCCCCCGGTTCTTTTGTTGGAAGCCCAAGGATAAACCAAAGAAATCCTCAGTTCATGAATAGAGAATTTGTTCAGGCCGCAGTAAAGTATGGCAGGCCTGGGCTCTGAATGGCAGGACTCCCGCAAGATCTCCGTCGGAACAAACCTCGTTTCCTGGTGCTGGATACATTTTATCTTCTTGGGCTGGGTCTGCCCCGTAAGGAAGTTAAACGTTCACGCAAACCGAGTCTTACTGGTCGGTTGTCTCTGACGTGGACTTACGGAAATGTAATATGAATCGTGTTTGAGTGTTGTCCTTCAGGCGTTCAGGTTTTTATTTATTTATTTATTTAATTTATTTTTTATTTTATTTTTATTTATTTTTTATTTATTTATTATTTATTTATTTTGCGCGCAAGCTGTGTTCGCTTTTGATGCGTTTCCGTGAGCCTGAAATGGCTTGTTTCGTTCGATTCACGAGACTCGCAGCTTTCAAATGATGTATAATATGACGCAGACACATTCGAAATAATAAACGATTAAATGGAATGAATGCGAAACTAGTGCAAAACGGCCCGCGGGTCACGCTGTACTAATGAGCACGACCAGTGATTTATATGGGTTCGGTGAAAAGTACGAGTCTCAGGCTGTATCCGAAACCGCATACTATACTGCTAGTACGTACTGATTTGGCCAAAATGTAGTATGCAGTATGCAGTATGCAAACAAAAGCAAAATCTGCAGTATGCGAAAAGTTCCCGGATGTCGTACTGATTCTGAGAATATTTCCAGTATGCATCCGACCAGTCTACTCTGCCTACTGTTTCCCACAATGCAATGAGCTGGAGCCTGGATAAATCGAGTATTGACGGCGCAAGCAAACGTTTACCAGGGGAATACAAACGCCGGAGCTGGGACGGGAAAAAAAAAACAAAAAACGCCGGAGCAGTACGGCGTTTATATTTGTTTACATAAGTACAGTGCAAAGGCTACTTGATTATTGTGACGAACGCTATATAGGTACAATAGAAATCCAGGCTGTTGTACATATGAAATGGCAAAAAAAGTACTCTGTTAATTCAAACTTTTTTTTATTAATATTTGGTGATTTCTGTACATGCAGAGCTCCCGAGACTATACTGTATACTGTCCACTACAAACAGCGGTTAAGATAACTAGCTTGCTGTCTCCCCCAGGACGACGACGCATGTTGGCCTGCGGAACACCTCTGGAGACGGGCAGCTGCTTCTGAGACGACCCGCTCCTTCCGGAGCTTCACTTCTCCGAAAACATCAAGGCAAATTACTAAACAGCCGTCATTTGGGTAAACTAACCGCACATTGGGGATCTAAACGGTTACTTTCTCGCATGAAAAAATATTAAAATGTAATAAAGTGACATAATAACAGCGCTACAGCGGGAAATAAAACAGCTTTGCGCCTGTTTTACAACTGTCGCTGCCGGTCGCCACGAAATGCATTGTGGGAAACTTGCATACTGCATACTGCGGTGTGAACGGCGTCGGTCTGCTGAAGTAGCATACTGTATCCCACATTCAGTATGCAGTATACAGTATATATTAACGCAGTATGTAGTAGGCAGTACGGTAGTATGCGGTTTCGGATACAGCCTCAGTACCAGTACTGTCTCTTTAACAAGAGCGTTGACATTACGGCTGTACGTGTGCGTGGTGACGTCATCCGGAAGCGACCTGGCGTTGACGGAAGGAGCGGCCACGAGTTTGGAGTTTGCTTTATTGTCGATCGATGTAACGTCTTTTGGCGTCTTTCCGGTTGCTGTCGGCGGTCGGCGAACTCCGGCGGGACGGCGGCGGCGACGTTCTGTCCGTGAGTTTCCTTGTCCTCTCTTGGCTGCTGAAGGAGGTGGGCTGGCAGACACAGAGGATTCGTCCGGCGAGCTATGGTACACTTGACTGTTGAGAAGGGATGAACTAGGCGGAACACTGACCGTGGATGAGATGGAGTTTGGTTTTCTTCACTTGCGTCCTGGACGTCGTTTGCGCCACTGAAGTCGGGGTCTCGGGGACGGAGGTGGCGTCGGCTCCTGGTGGATTATGGTCCCGATCTCGATGGAAAGGATCGTCGGCGGACGGGGATGGAGAGACGAAATCCGTGGTGAGGTGAGTTAAGCTGCGAGGTGAGCCAAAGCTGGTGTTTGTTCATGCGAAAGTTTGGTTGTGCTCGAGGCGAAGTCGCGTGCTCTGGTCTCTGGCCCAACACGAGAGTGAACAAACGCGAGGGCGAGCGCAGGATACGGGAGCGAGCGCAGAATACGAGAGCGAAGCGGAGGAGAGGGTCAGGTGGCTATTTATAGAGATGCGGAAGTTGGCGCTGTTGAGGTGTGGACCTGCTCCTGAAACTCCGCCAGTTAGGCTTCCATATGCAAACCAATTGTTTCAGCAGCTGTCTGAGTGGCTGGTCTCAGACGATCTTGGAGGTGAACCTGCTGGATGTGGAGGTCCTGGGCTGGTGTGGTTACACGTGGTCTGTGGTTGTGAGGCCGGTTGGATGTACTGCCATATTCTCTGAAACGCCTTTGGAGACGGCTTATGGTGGAGAAATGAACATTCAATGCACGAGCAACAGATCTGGTTGATATTCCTGCTGTCAGCATGCCAATTGCACGCTCCCTCAATGCTTGTGGCATCTGTGGCATTTTGCTGTGAGACAAAACTGCACATTTCAGAGTGGCCTTTTATTGTGGGCAGTATAAGGTACACCTGTGCACTAATCATGATGTCAGATCAGCATCTTGATGTGGCACACCTGTGAGGTGGGATGGATTATCTCAGCAAAGCAGAAGTGCTCACTATCACACATTTAGACTGATTTGTGAACAATGTTTGAGAGAAATGGTAATATTGTGTATCTGGAATGAATTTTAGATCTTTAAGTCCATCTCATGAAAAATGGGAGCAAAAATAAAAGTGTTGCGTTTATATTTTTGTTGAGTGTATTAATTAGTAATGCAAATGCGTACATGCATGGGAAGTTAGCTAGCATAATTGCTGGTTGTTAGCATTGTGAATATATTCCTTTCTAAACTCGCTTATTTTCCACTTCCTAAACTTGCAACTTTTCTCTCAGAATATTGCACCCCACCTGTTTTTTCTTTTTCTTACAGTGGCCCTATAATGCCATTGTATATAAGGACTCTGGATTCCGCAAGACAAATACCTATACGTCCGATGCAGTGAGATAGTAATCACTATACTTTAGACAGTGGTCATGTATCTTTATTTTAAAATACTTTAATTATTTGAAGTGATTTTCTCTTTTGTGTATTGTCACCTTAAATATGTCTTCTTTCTTTGCGCTTTGAAAAGTCCACATAACCCTTTTTCTCATAAGTGTAGCTTATACAGCATGCATTTCAAAATGTCCCATTTCATCCCATAATTCTCAGTGTTTGGGTCCCCCTTTGCTGATACAGAATAAAACCACAAATACTGAGGTCCTTCAAAGATCAGGAATGTATCTTCTGAATTTTTCTTCTCCATATTTCCATGGCACACACAGCACAGTACCAAATCACTTTTTGTCTGCAGTATGTGTCAGAGCTGACTCATTACAGCTCAGGTAATACTGCAGAGTGTGCTGTATCAGAGTCAGGGAATCCCACTCCCTAATGTGACATCATTTAGTTCAAGACAGCTTTCTGGGTTAATTATTATTTGGTATTTATCTTTGTTTGGGCTTTATAGCTTAATGTTGACTAAAAAAAACACTCTGTTCATGTAAGGCATATTGTGTCCCATTTCTAAAGAATCAGTGCACACTTAAAAATAGATTCTCAAAACAATATGTCTCAGTTTACAACTGGAGATTACAGTGACACCATACTTGTCAAATGTTCTTCTGACTGTCTGGATGGACTGTTAGAGGAAAGAGAGGAGACAGAATCAGGATGAGATTAAAAACCATGTTCAGCTGAGGCTTAAAAGAGCAGCCCTGTTGGCTAACGTCCCTCTCTGATGTTTTTCCAAAGACATTTCCTTTGGGGTTAAATGTGGGAAGTAGGCCATTTCTTTTTGGAGCACCCATTTTCTGTTGGTACAGCATTCATTTTTCATGTACATACAGTCCCGTATGGATAGGGGAATATTTACGAGAGGGAGGGATTTATAAAGACTATGTAAACAGTAAAAAAACAGCAGCCATCAATACTATGACTGCAAGATCTAGGTTTCATAATATTTATACTTCACTTTATACCACATTACAGAAGTTGGGTAGTCCGTGTAGATTTCTTTCATTGGGATTTAAATCAGCACAGAACTGTATGAATGTTTCACATGTCCTAGAAAACAGTCAGAGGAAGGTAAATATATTTATATGCAAGTTTTTTTTTTCCCCCTTTTCATGGTCAACTTTATAAATTATACTGTCAGTCAAGTTGTTATAAATTTAAAATTCCAAAGAACAAACTTACAAGAACGTAAAGGCAGCCAGGCTCCTCTGCCAAATCAATACAGGACAAACAGTGCGGCAATATTTGAGTAAGTGCAGCGAACAAAAAAATAGGGTGCAAAGGTTGGTATATCCCTGAAACCAGGATGTGTTCAGAAAAAGTCGAATGCTGCTTAGCTGAGAACAGATGCGAGTGGAGTCTCCATCAATCTTGAATTTAAGATGGATGCAAAATAAATGACATGAGCATGATGTGCAACGCAAAGTTTAGTTTTAGGTGACTTTGTTTGAGATTTGAAGAAGAAAATATATGGAAAAGTTTGACTGGAATGTATCTTTGTCAGGCCGTGACTTGAAGGACGACTCGGATGCAGAGCGGGATCAGTAAAACAGGCTTTTATTTAGAAAATCCTTAGCGTTTAGACAGAGTGACAAAAGGAACGGACTGCGAAAAATGACCTAATCTAGAAACAAGGCAGACCAAGTATAACAAAAAGTCACACCACAGGAGGCAAAACAAAAAACTACGACCTAAATTGTACTACAATACTTATCTATGAAAATGTAAAAAAAAAAAAAAAAAAAAAAAATCACGCCAATGGAGGAGAATAAAGGGTTCTAAATTTAAGCTCTGAGACAGAGCTGCGCTATAGAATTATCAAACACAAAATCACTCGTAAAGAGGCAAAAGAATACAAAGTTACCGACAAGGAAATCAAGGCTTGGACAAGACGAGGGCTGTGGCGAAAGGCACGGTAGAACGATCTTCTCAAATGCAGGACAGGGTGTCAGGCTTGGACAAGGAGAGGACTCGGATGCAGATTAGGAATGGGCTGAACAGGCTTTTATTCAAAAAGTGTAAAAAAAACAAACAAAAAAAAAAAAAAACAACAACTTGGCTACAAACTTAAACTGCACTAATCATTAATCACTGGATTAAAAAAAAAAAAAGAACAACCGATCGCTCCACAGGTTGGAAAAACAACAAGGCCACGAAATAAGGCTACAAACTTAAACGACACTATACTGAACTAAATAAAAGGTACAAACAAAAGACGGCTCCACATGGAGGAGAAACAACATGACTAGGCACTTGAACAAAAGAACACAAAAATACAAACGTGATGGGGAATCCTCGGCAAGGCAATGTATCATGGCTTGGCGGTTCTCGACAGAACAAAGAGACAAGATGCACTGGCACAAGACAAGGGGAGACGTGGACTTAATTACACAGAGGGATAATGGGCAACAGGTGGAAACAATCAGGAATCAGGGATGACATCAGACCAGGAAACACATGAGGAAGGTCAAGTGACCTGAAATGAGAGGGGAGTTACTCTTTCAAAATAAAACAGGACATTTCACAAGACAAGAAACCAAGACAAAACAACCTCACCACGGCGTGACACAGGGCAGATCCAGTCAACATGCAACTGCAGAATGTGTTCAGATCTTAACACTGTTATTCACATTTATGCACGCTTTGAAGACACTGTATTGCGGACACACACACGCACACACTAATATCTCTCTCTCCCATCCATCCATCCATTCTACTCCCACTGATCCCAGCTGACATTGGTTGAAGGCCTGGACAGGCCGCCAGTCTATCACAGGGCTTATCACAACCATTAATGCTCACATTCTCACCTACAGGCAATTTAGAGTCATTCAATTCAATTACACTTCATGTATAGTGTCATATCACAACAAAAGCTTTCTCAGAGGACTTTACACATTGAGCAGGACTAGAACACGCTCAGGATTTCAAAGTCGAGGAATTTCAAAGTCCCTACAGCGCAACAGTGGCGATAAAAAATGCCTTTACACAATTCAGGCAGAAATCTCAAGCAGACCAGGCATTTGGTGTTGATAGTAATATTAACAGTAGTGATGGGAGTCACAAGTCAGAGGGTTACGATTCGATTATTAAACGATTCTCTATTTTGGATTTAAATATAATGAGAATTTTTCCCCTCAAATCTTTCAAACCAATTCAGTTGATGCTACCTTAGTTAAATATATTGTGGAAAGATTGCCCACCAAATAAAATTAAAAAAATTAGTAATCAGATTTAGACTTTACTGCATTGAAGCGTCATAGCTGATTACTTCTTCCACCTGTAATTAACAGTAATAGAAAAAGAGAGAGTAATAGAAAACAGCCTCCCAAACCAAAACTGGAATATGGTTCAATAGAAGAGGAGGTGGATTTTTATGAGCATCTCCAACATCTGCAATTAATATTGTTATAGAGGTCATTTATGTGCTAACAGTCTGTAATAATTTATTCAGCCATTACATTCAAATAAGTCAGTGGAAAGTCAATGTTTTTATACTGTAGATTGGACACAGTATTGCTATAAATCAATCAAACAGGTTAGAACAAAAGTGCTTATTAAAAACATATAGGAAGATAGAATGTATGCTTGCATGGAAAATACTGGCTGTGTTATTTCAGCATTTGTGTGTGTTTTCCGCAAAACAAGGCCAAAAAAAAATGGATCTGTGTGGTGGTTTTGTTATGCAGCTTTACCCAACAAGGATGAGCTTCACACGATGAGCCTGATGGGCCAATGTTGCATAAACAAATTTGGGTGGAAAGAGGAGATAGGGGAATCATATAATTAGCTAACTGTGAGGGGGAAAACTGTTAATATCAACATCAGACTAAGCACTTAATAATTGGGAAATAATGTATGTAAGATTATCAAGACAGCTTGTGCATAGTCAATAGACAGAATGCAGAATAGTGTTGAATGTAATGTTGTGTATAATGATAAAGCAGTTGTATAAAAGCAACTTCCACATAGAACTAAAATCCACGACTTCCTTTGCAGTCTACAGATACAGCAAAGCAAGTTTTCATACACCAGTTTGCCCTCCCCCCACCTGCTGAGCTGACACTTCGAGATGTCTCACTGAATATTCATTAAGTACTGAGTCTGCCTACAGCTCCCCCCCCCCCCCCCCCACACCACCACCACCACCACCACCACAGGCAGGAGACCTACAGAGAAATTTCAGGATATATTTTAAAAAAAGGATCTTTGCTTATTTGATTTATGCAAGGTTATGGTTGTGTACATAAGTGCAGTGTGTAAGTTTGACCCTATTAAACTGAATATTCACCTTTCTGACACACAAAACATGGACTTTTTTTTTGTGTAACTTCTGTATCAGATTACATTGTAATGTACAATTGTTAAAGTTATGATTTCGACCCCATGAAGTTGCCAATAAAACTGTTCCAAGGAGTACATAGATCATCATACTGACTTTATGATTTGTGAAAAGAGACATAACAGTTGTTCAAAGGTACATTTGGATCGTAGAGTGCCTAGCGTCAAATACAAGTTATATTCAATGCTATGATGACAGACAATGACTGATATAACACGTTCTAGCCAGGTAAAAATAATCAATCATACATCAGACCTACCTAAGGATAGAACAATTTCTTGAATTTTGGTAGAACTGACTTCAAAATAGTAATTAAGCTATACATACTGCAGTGCTGCAGTAGTTGTCAAATTCAAATTCAACCTTAGCCCTTCAAAAACCTGCATCTGTTATAGCTTCTTTTTTTTTCTTTAATGCATTTATTTGTAGGTTTTATTGTTCCACAAAAACAAAGGTTTGTTGATAATATAACCTTTTTGACTTTTTTTTGCAAGGCAACAACTGGAACAACAACAGAACACAATCAGATTTGTCTAACATGGCATAAATAGCTGCAGCAGGCTCAAAGCGCATATTGGATATTGTAGTTTTTCAAACTGAGAAATGCAATATGTGGACCATAGTTTTGTCTTCCCCATTTTTATTCCCTCCTGAGAACTGCAACTTGTGAAGTTGGCAGGTTGAGACAGAGAGCAGCTGCTGGAGGGAGATAGCATGACTTCAGGTTCACGGCTGTGGCATAAATCCAGACCTCTCCTGTAGCACCATGGATGGAGGGTCACAGCAGGCGTGGGTCATCATCACAGAATATGTCAAGGGCCAAGAGGGACACTTACCCTAATACCCTCCCTTTCCACCCCCTAGGTGCTCTTAAGATCGATTTTGCCTTTGAGGTTAAAGCAGTATGATATGTTTAGCTTAAGCCCACTTGTGGCGGGCTGACTATGGTACCAGGTTAAATTCCAATGCACTTTTCTAAACACAGCATTATCGGTGCTACTGTGCAAGCAGTGTTGGTTCAGGTAATTAGTTAATTAATTCAGTAATTAGGAATGTAATTTACGTTGAGAATAAACAATGGATTTGTACGACATAAAGTTTGGTCTGCCAGAACGTCTTGATTTTAACTGTGACCTTTTGTGTGTGCTCCATTTCCCCTGCAGTACTGACCCCGTTCTCAGCAAAGTGCATTTTAGTTTGAACTAGAATCCTCGAGAATATGTCACCGCCCACAGAGTTGAAAGTAAGATGCAATTTGTCACAGCAGGCCAAACAATATAGATTGCGTAGTGAGTGAGTTTGTCTAGACTGAAGTTAGTACGGCAGTGCTTCTATTTCAATTTCAATGGCATGTGACTGGTAATGCACATAAGTTATGAGTAGGTGGGGGAAAGCAACAAGCCAGGGGGAGCTGTTGTTGAACTCACAGTTGGATGTGGTTTTCCTGGAAGCACAGGGTACTGCAGACCCTCAATGTATTAAAGTCAATGATGATTCAATAGAAAGGTTTGCTTGTAATATTTTGCTTTACAATGCTCCTCACTCCAGGCAGAGCATTGGTAATTAGTCAAACTGCAGTTTTGTCGATCTTTCATTCCTCCCACTCAGCCACTTTAGTGTTCAGGCATCCTGGACTGAGCATAAGAACACTCATAGCCTGTGCCAAACTATTATGTATCATCTTCAAGTATGTTTTGGCAAACAACAGCAAATAGCGGGTGACGACCTGCAACAAAGATTCTCCTCGAGTCAAACCTCCGGCATAAAATGTCAAGAAAGTGTCAAATTAAAGCTACAAAAATGTCTGTCTCTCCAGCCATTTCAAAAGAAAATGGTTTTCTTTTTAAATCATTATAACAGTTATCATGTTGTGTTTCCATTCGTACTTTTGAGAGCAGCAACACTGCAGTGGATTCAGACCCTTGTATTAACCCTATTTTACACTTTGTACCACTCTAACAATGAACACAAAGACATTGTTGTATCTGACACTGAGGCAAATGCTCTCAAATAGCCCAGCCCAGGCCTGGCTTATTGGAAATGGTGACTACACATTCTTTAGGGGAAAGTTTGATTTCAAAAACACGAAAAAAAAAAAAAAATTGTGTGGACAAAGCTGTGTATGCATATTTGGACCTGTCTTTTGCATATATTTCCTAAGGCATGGTGACCATATGTCAAGACTCATGCAGCATCAAACCCATTGCCATCAAATTTAAGTGCTTCTCGTGAGATGGATAACTATGTAACAACCAGTGGTGTTAATGTTCTTTAGACATATAGGGCCCTAGTTTCGTAGACCAGGCGCAGTCAGCACTCAGTGCACCTCGCCACGCCGACGGGATGTGTCCGCCTGGACTTTGCAAGTTTCGCGCACCACGCAGGCTAGCGCAGGCACACCTCCCGTCTCGCCCACCCGCGCAAGTGGGAAAGAGGGAGGAGAAGAAGGCGTGAGTGGAAGACGAGGTGTGGACTGGGATTAATACAGCCGATTCAGATCTTCACCAATCAAATGAGCTCCTCTCCTCAACTTTAATGCGTTAGGGGAGGTTCAGTGCAAGTTCCGTCATTTGTCAACCCGATGAAAGAAGCAGCGCCGCCGCTCCCACCACGTGCTGTGCGTATCATAATAATAACAATGCCGATATTATAAAAAACAGGAGAGAGAGGGAGATGTTTTGGTCCGAGAGGCTGAGTTTCCGTTACGCGTGCCATCCGCCTTTGATCTGACGTCAGATGTGACGGGACAATCTATATAGATATAAATTCACGTGTTGATTCAATTAGTTGCATTTAAATGTGCCTGGAACTGTGGAAACCTGCCTGTGAGGTCTCGGTGACGTGTACGCACTGCGCGCCGGTCAGCCAAACTTCCACTCCCGCCAGCTGTAATCCGCCTTGATTGAATGGACTTTATTTATGCCAAAAAGGGACTAGGTTGGAGCTGGCGGGCTTTTGGCGAAGTCTCGGCGAGGCTTTTTACCACGAAACTTCCGCTACGCCAAGCTGAATCTGTGACGCCTACCATTGCTGCGCCGCCACACCCAGCTTGGCGCAGGCGATCCACCAAACTGCCAAACTGACCGGCTCGGGTCGGCTCGGTCGAAACTTGCACTACGCCGGCTCCGCCACTCTCCGCCACCCTGCGCTGGGTCATGAAACTAGGGCTCATATTCAGGGCTGGAGTTGATTTTTTTTTATTGTGTTTGCATAGTGTCCATTTAACTGCTATACAAAATAGCAGTATCAATGTAACGTAAACACTGTTTTGAAAATCGATATAATTTAGATATCATTTAGAAAAATAAAATACTAACAAAAATCAAAACAATTTAAATAAAATTGTGTTTCCTCCCTCAAGCTTGTGTCCTCTACAATGCTTCAGACTCGTGGTGTGAGCCATATTCGGAGCAGAACTGGACTAGGACATGGTGATATGATGACATATGTACAGACAATGGGACCTAGGCCCGGTTGGGCTCGGAGCAGTGTAAGTGCAAGCTGGCAGGGGACAGGGGAAGGAGGGATCAATCGTGCTTTGGCACTTTACGCATTACCTGGCCTTAGTGTGAGACCGCCTAAGAGGATGTTTCAAAGCACACAGCACATCCTCTACATATCCCCCATCTCAGTGGGGTTGCTCATATAGTGGCAGTCCCGTTTTCTCTTCCCTCATCCATGTATGTCTTGTTCCAGTAGCAGTAATATTTCTCATCAGGTTGCTGTGGTTTGTCAACAACAAGCTCCATATATTTAATTATATACAGTATATATATATATATATATATATATATATATATATATATATATATATCACTGATTCTTGAGATTAGGGACAAAAGTACTTTTGAAAAGTGACAAACAAAAAATCAATGCCACATTCATTTGAATTGGATATCTTCATAAACACAGGTCTCATCTATCTACCATGAAAAGGAACAGGCAATTTATTTAACCAATTTTATAAAAATGGACATTTACTCAGTGAGTAACTTGACATTTGTCAACTCCGTCGGACACATGAAAATATGTTTTGATCTGTGATCTTTGATCTTGATATGTGTGTTTGATCAATTCACCAACACTGTGAAATCTTTAAGTGTGTAGAAATGGTGCGCCTTAAAGGGATAGTTCGGAATTTTTGACATAAGACCTATTTTCCAAGTGAGCCGGTGTGTTCGAGATGTCTGGAGACATTTTCAAGAAATTTCATTCAGTTCGTCTAGTTGCCGAGATCGCGTATGCTATGGCTAACGCAAGTCAACGGTTCTTAGCTAGACGGGCATTGAAAACAGTCTTGCCCACTCCACAGTGCACCCGAGGCAAATCCATCGTAACAGCAGACTATCGATGTACATATATGTTGATAGAATAATATTTGAAACAAAACTAACCTCGCATCACATGAATCATTCATTTTTTGAGGGACTAGTTTCTCAGCAGCAGCGGAATTCTACTTTGCTCTGGTTAGTTGTGAAGTAACCACAACACGGCAATGGAGAAGCGCGTGACGGAAGCCCGGCGGGACACAGTAGCCGAGTAGCCAACAACATGGTAATTCTGTGTGCATTTCCGAACTGTGGAAATAAAACCTACAGATGGGCACCGCAAATTTCCCACCACTTTCCAGTGAGAGATCCAGAAAGGACTCAACTGTGGCTTCTAGCTGCTGGGTTGGACATAAACACACCGGCGGAGACTCTACGCAAATGGAAAATCTGTAGCGCTCATTTCAAACCAGACGACTTCCATGTTACAAAAGAGAAGACGTTTCTGACAACGAATGCGGTGCCATCCGTCTATCCACGTGCAGCAACAGCCACAGAACAGGTTGGTAGTCTACTCAAGCTTGCCCCTTTCATGATTTTAGCCTACTGACAGGTTGATGATCACTTTAGCTAACGTTAGCTAAAGCTCTAGAAGGCCTGTAAGTTTATACGCAAATTGCTAACCCGTGTGTGCTTTCATATACCGGTAACGTCAAGTGTTCTCGCCTGGCAGAGTGGAATAAGTTTACATTGTTCACCACCTATCTAAAAAGACAGTCGTGCATTGTTCGTTCAAGGACCATAAGTTACCAACTAAAAGGCTACTGATACATTTGGAATGACATCCCTGGACCCTGGCAGAGAGTTAGTTAGCCAGGACAAAAAGCATTGGTGTTAGTGTGTGTCTGTCTATCTGTCTGGTGGCTTATGGTCTGTGTGAGTGTCAGAGGGAGAGAGAGAGACTTGCATATAGGATATAATATTCCCGAAGAAGAACATGAATTTATGCTAGTGTTATACTGTAACTTTGGGTTGCATTGGCAACAGAAGAGGCTTCAGTGCATGGCCCACAGGCAACCATCCTAGATTAGCAACTCTGAAGTGTGGTGGTTTATGAATTGGTCCAACAGTCTCTCAAACCTTGTAGGCCTACTGCAGAGCTGTACTTGAATTTGATGCTCTTTACAATCCACAAAATTGATTTATTTGTCTTGTGTGTTGTAATACATTACATTACATTTTTTTCATCTTGTTATTTGAAAAGTTTACACAGGAGATATGCACTGTGCCACAGTCCACCCCTAAAAAGGACCCCTCTGGAACAGTATCATCCAAGGACTCAACTGAGTGTTCTGGTGCACTGAAGTTTTTCATCAAGACTCCAAAACAGGCAGTGCCACGCCCACAGAAACGGCGTTCCTCATCTGGTTTCTATTTTGCTTTCCGTCCTCTCAGGAAGTGGAGCCAAATTGAGGTTATTGTGTGATTTATATGATTGCTTGATTCATATTGTGATCTGTGACAACAACTGTATTTTCATGACATTCATATATTTTGTATAGGAGATCCACAGTGCAGCGTCAGGCCAGGCGAAAGAAATCCAACTGCCATCAGCAGAAGTAAGGAATTGACTCAAAATAAATATTAGTAGTAGTTTGACATTTATGACTTACACTGATGGCACTGATTATATGCTCTTGTACAATGCAGCATCTTCAGAATTGTACAATTGCATGTCTGAATACTGTTACAAAAAGATTCAGGTTCACAGTTACATTTCATAAAGTCTGTCTGCTCTTAGGCTCACCGGCAATAAAACATCTATTGTCCACTACACTATTGAAACACTAGAGATATTTGCATATTTATTTGTATTCTGTTGTTTATAAAGGAGGAAAAAGTATCCGAAGATGCCAACCCACTGGACCAGAGTATGAGCTCATTTGAGGCTTTTTCTAGTCATCTAGTTGACAGTAGCTTTGCTCCACTGGACAGCACGTCAAGGTCCTCCAGCTCTGACGTTGACATCCCCTCCACTGCAGGAGCCAAGAACTGGGCAGAAAGAAAATGGATTGTCAATGAGTCCAAGCTAATGGAGCTCTTCAAAACATGCCACCAAAGTGGAGTCTTGATTGAAGAGGACGACAAGACAGTGACCACTAGAGGGACGGGCATACGCATCAGGTAAAGCTGTTGGAATGGGCATTCAGGTGAATGGGAGTCATGTCCTCAACTGCGCGGGATGCCAGTAAACAACTTGCTGGTGGCCTCATCCATCCTGTTCACAGGTTCTACATACACTGAAATATCTGATTGGGCTGAATTACTGGATCTACAAATTCCAAAGAAGACAACCTTTTACTCCCTGCAAGCCACCTACCTCATACCAGTAATTGAGGCCGCATACTGTGACCAGCACGAAGACATACTGAGACATCTACTACAGACAGGTGGAAGGCTTTCAATCTGTGGGGATGGTCGCTCAGATTCACCTGGATACAGTGCCAAGTACACCACATACAGTTTCATGACTAATGAAACCAAGCAAATCATCATGTCCGATTTAATTCAGGTAAATACATAGAAATGTATATAAAACGTGTCCTCTCATTGCAGTTGTGTGTGTTTGGGGTGGGTTGGCGGGTCGGGGGGTGCAATTGAGTGATTGGTGAAGAGTGAAATAGTTGCTCAAAATGTATACTGATTGTCATTACAAAGGTTACAGAGGCGGCATAAAGGGTTGAAAGCAATGGAAATATATCGGCCTTCAACCCTTTGTTGAACAGAGAGCGCCATCTATTGGGCTCAGAAAATAAAGAAAATGCTTCACGAAGCTTCATTTTGAAAATCACTACTTCTTAGTAAATGCAATCAGACTTGGTTGAAACCCCACCCCCCTCTTCTCTCTCATCCCTGCCCTCATTGTCCTTTTATTTCTTAGGACTGAAGAAGAAATTGACTGCGGCTGCAAACCTAAAAAAAAACAACGATCTGCAGCCTTGGCTCAAGGCAATTACAAATCACCTGTGGTGGTCCTGCCAGACCTGTGGTGGTAAGTTCATTAGACTTTTTTTTGTTGTTCTTGTTTTCTGTACTTAGCTAAAGACAGGTTTCTTTTATAATGTCTGTGTGTTTCCCTGAAAAACATTTTGTTTGGCAGGAGTTGAAACGCCGCTGGACATCCATTCTCCATCACATTTGTGGCATCCACCGGTGGGAGGAAGACGGACAGCAGAGGACTTCCTATCACCAGGACCTCACTGAAGAGCATCAGAGAAAGAAGAGATGGCTGCGAAAAGACTCTGCTGCATTCAAGACACTGTCAGACCACGTCCTGAACAAGAACCTGTTGAAAGACCTCAACCACATGACTCTCTTCCAACATACAGGTATGTCTGCTACTTCCATTTAGTTGCACATTTACACAAATTGAACTCTTTTGTAATGCTCTATCCAAAATAACATGCTGGCATGAGTGCTTTAGATAGAAGCACATCTGCCATTGAGAGTTTCTACTGTGCTTGTCATTGAATTAATGAAGGCATAGACTGTTCAACATCTATTTACAAACTATTTTTGAATATCAACCTTTTGGATAACATTCACAAGGTAATAACCAACTGATATAAACTGCAGGAGCCCTGGAAGTGTACCACAGTGCAATGCTGAAGTACAGTGAGAAGAGGCTTCACTTTGTCTACAGCTGTATGAAGGCACGCATTCTTCTCTCTGTGATGGACCATAATGAGAACGTGGGCCGTCAACAAGCAATGACCACTGATGGTAAGCCTTTTTTTACATTTGAACTCCCTCAGGGACTCCAAGGTTCAATTTGTCCTTTCCCAAACAAAGAATAAGATGGTTTGCCAGGAAGATGTACGAGCCAACGAGGCAGATAATTCCGAAAGGATTTGGTGGAGCGTGTTCTGGAAAGGCGCAAGGATCGTATTGTGAAGTGTGCAGATCCAGAGTTTTATATCCAGCAACCAGCAACTATACCCGACAACATAGCCACCACTCCGAGACCGGACAAAGATCAATGTATTGCAGACCATGTTTCTCGATTTGAAAGAAGGGGAATAGTCTAACTGTGGTTTAGTGAGGTGCTAAGTACTGTTTACAAGTATTAGTAAAAAAAGAAAAGTTCAGCAGCAAACGTTTATTTTTATTGAACCATTTATGCACATTATTTTTGAAATGTTACTGTAAACATTAGAACACTGTTGGAATCTCCTCTAAAGTGCAATTGTGTATATAAAGAAGTAAAACTATACAAAGTAACATCAACTTATTGTGTCATCTGTAACCAAATGTATGTATTCTTTATGTATTTCAAAGGATAAGGTGCAGTAAGACATTTTTTCTAGTAGCCTGCAGTAGTGTTGTGCTTAGAACAATCTCAGAGCATCTTGTGCTTCCTTGAAGCCAACATATTGTCCAGTGGCCGAAGGGTATTTGTTTCGGATGCCACTGTCCCGTGGCGGACTCAAACGCATCCTGTGGGGATTGGCGGACGGCGGACCGAAGCCGGATCGGAGATGTACCGCAGCGGAGACGCATGCAGTGGAAATTGGGTGTCTTTAACGTACACTACGGTTGTGATTTAATACGCCGTGTAAAGCACAACTCAATGTCGGAATGACCGTTGGATATCCAAATTTTGAGTTCAAAACAAGTTCTGAAGGCGAATGTAACTGCAGCAACGCTACTGCGTTGTGGTAGCATTTTTACGTCACCCGCAAACGTCACCTGTTTACGGCACTGGAGATATTTATTTTTTTATATTTACATAAAAGCTTGTAATAGTTTTCGTTGCAAAAAGTCACGAATAAAAGGAAAGAAGAAAGTGCCATTAATTTGCCTTTCATTCACATGGTTATCAAAAATAGTGCTGAGATGTGATATATATATATATATATATATATATATAATTCTAAGAAAAAATACTATATCGGGATATATATCGTTATCGGGATATAAAATTAGCTATATCGGGATATAAAATTTTGTCCATATCGCACAGCACAAGTTGTGCAGGCCACAACTTGTCCAAGAAAGCATTTTGGATTTGTTGGATTGTGTATTTAATGAGTTTGATGAGGGAACCGAGGAAATCCCATTAGCCTCCTCAGCATAGCTCTGAGCAGCTAAAAATAGTTTACACCAACAAATAAAGGTAATGAACCTACTGCTGTGAATATAGAGATTATGGCAATGAGCCAATTTGCCAAAATGTTGAACTGTCCCTTTGTTTTTGTTTTGTTAAGATTTTTTTCTGGCATAGACACCTTTTATTTAGCAGTGGTCAGAGAGGAAACATGGGAGAGAGAGGGGGATGTGACATGCAGCAAAGGACCTCCGGTCAGGATTCAAACCAGGGTCCGCTGCATATATGCGTACATGGCATGTGTTCTAAACACTAGAACACCTGCGTGGTAGTGAACTATCCCTTTAACTGTAGCTGTGGCCTGAGACTCAGTTAAAGGGTTACCGTGGCAACTTGAAGTCCCCACCAGGCTGAGGGAGACAGAAACGTGGAAAAAAAGAGCCATTTTCTGCTTCTGCGCTGGTCTCACATTTGGGCTGTTTCTGACAAAACGGTAGGTCTTATCAGAAAAAAACACACCATCATCGCTGTAAGGACTTTGTTTCTGCATACAAATACTTGGCAGACATACTGGGTGGATCCCCAAGAAGACATTATGAATGTTCTAATGAGCGGAGGATGGGGAGGTGGGTCGTGGGCACTGACCTAGAATGGGTGGGAATATTCAAATGTGCCTTATTCCTACATCAGAGTAAGCGCCGAAATTGACAGGCTCATCTGAAAAAAAGGGCGGGGTATTTTCAGAAATCCGTTTCTCACTCAAAGAAGCATGTGTGGCCTCATCATATGTCACCTTTAATTCAATCAAAATGTATACTTAGATTATATTATCATGTTATATAGTTGTTATGCATTAATTAATGAGGATTTGGGAGCACTTTTCCACTCCGTCAGCTCACATGTCAACACCGTCAGACGAAATATCTGACGGAGTTGACTTCTGACGGAGTTGAAAAAATGACGTTTTTTTCAAATTACTCATATCTAGTAAAAGGTAGCCATTTAGATTGTTCTCAGTTGTCAGATGCCAATAAACTAAACCTAAATACCAACTTTTATTTCAAAATTATTGATTGAAATCACCCCTACTTTGAAGACAGTGTTGACACACACTAGCTGTGACCTCAGAGATTTCAACTTGTTTGCTGAATATTTTTGTAACACATGTCTACAGTACATGGGCTAAGGTGACTATCATGTACTTTTAAGGTTAGGCCAAAATCAGAAGAAATAGTTTCGCTCAAGGAGGATTTAAATGACGTGGACCACAGTTTAGAAAAGAGTAACAAAATAATTCTTTATTGGCAGGAAAGCCACTCTTAATACCGACACTGAATTAGCTCAGCTATAACTGGATTAATAATTTTCTCAATGTATCAAAACCCAGTAAATTCAACCTGGTATTTACCATTCAAAACCTCAGTTGTAACCAACAGCATAAACAAATTTACAACTCACACAATTTTTGTTTAAAGTGCAAATGAAATAATGGGCCCAAAATAATAAACAAACAAAGTCCAATGAAGTCCAAAAATAGTCAAATGTCCAATTAAGTCAGTGTCCACAGTTTTTGTATTAGTCCTTTAATGTATGGTGGTGCAATTTTTCATGTAATTGTTCATCTACCCGGGTAGTGTGATTTTTTTTTTTTAGTCTTATCTGTGTGATGTGATAGATGCTTTCTCCAGATGCACGATGAGCTGTTCCGTTGTCACACCCTCCACGCATGTAAGCCGGTGTCCTGCTCCACGTTCCTCGGGTTTGGGCTCTGGCTCGCCATCAGAATCGTTTCATACACCAAAATAAAACCAACCTGCATAGAGCAGCAGTTTTATATCTATTGTTAATCTCTTTCTCTCTTTTTATACATTCATCTAAATCAACTGCACAGTATTTATTCTCTTTTTAAATCTTAAATCAATGAACTTGACTATTCACTTTGACAATGTTTCACATACAGCTATAAAATGAATTTTTAACAGCCGACACACATAAAACTGTGTAATATGAAATGTTTTTAACTGTTTTTAGCTTTAACCACCTCATAGTGCACATAAAATATGAATTAAACCACATATCAATCATGTTTAAGAATGATTAACCGAATCACTGTCCCTCAATAACTCAAATGCACGTGTTTCAGCTCGCAAAACCAGCTTGGTTAGCTGTTTAGCATTAACTAGCATTTTAGCCATAGCACGAGGCAAATAGCAAAATATCTCTGATAGCACTGATAACTTCCACACAGATATACAACATTAACCACATTCTCAACTCAAATACACACTCTTACATACCTCCGGTTGGTTTTAAACATTTTCTCTGAAACATATCGACACATACTAAGGATTTATTCATGAAATGAGTTAGCATTAGCCGTGGTCGGCATCCGCTAGCATGCTATGCTAATCGCTACTCACCGGAGTTTTTCCTCGACAAAAACACAACAACGCGGTAATGTCCGGTACTCAAAAAAAAAACCTCCTCACGGATTGTGGATACCTCACGGATCAATAACTCAAGACAAAATAAAGTTTTAACCACTTTTAGTCTAGTTATTAACATTAGCAAGCTCTCTTCTCGGCTAGTGTGTCTGTCCTCATCGGCATCAGTGAAGGAAAAAAACAATCAGGGGATACTACGGAATACTAACTAAGGAACTACGAGCGTTAGCGGCGCTTGCGTGTGTGGAATACGTACCCTGCTGGTGAAATAAAGGAACTACATCTACAAAACTCAATCAGACTGTATAGCTCAACATGGTTGAACTAGAAATATTGGGGATTACAGTGTGTGTGTAACTAAAGGGTGTTACATTTTTAAAAATGTAAAACTTACGAGACCATGTGTTGGACTGCTGCATCCATCAGCAGGAAGGAGTCAAAGGGGGTGCTCAGGGTGAAGGCTGACCAAAATATGTTTGATTTATTTAGAATTTGAAAAATATCTTACGGAGTTGACATGGATTAAGGACAAACTTTGAGAGGCTGTTGTAAATGTATAAAATAATGGAATGTCCACTTTAAATGTTTTGTGGTATTTTATTAAGCCATACAATTAACCTCATATTAATATTTGGACATTTTGGGCATTTTAAAACACTTATTTTCGGCAGTTTGATACTGTGACCTCTACGGAGGACAAGTTAATTTGCATGGGCTTTACATTGCCGGTATTTTATCAAATTACTATGAAATAATATAAATATATACATAACTAAGTGTGTACACATACAAAAGTCTTTCATATCCAAATTTTCAAGCCTTTTTAAAATAAATAATTTATTGTTTTTTAAGACAAATTGCAACATTTTGATGTGGGACATGTGTCCCTTATCTCAAGAATCAGTGATATATATATATATATATATATATATATATATATATATATATATATATATATACACACATACATACATACATATATACATACACACATACAGTATACCTACACACATACACACACACATACACACACACACACACACACACATACTTTGATGTTAATTTTTTAAGCCAGAAAGAGCCTTCTTTAATAATTCAATGTAAGAGTTGCTTCAGGCATATTGGAGCCAGTAAGCCTGAATATATCTCTCGGCCATACAACCATTTATCAATTAACATATAGCTTTTCAGAAGTCCAACATTAACCTCTAAAAATAATTGCACTCATCTGTGAGAATCCTTGTTCCTCATTTGTAACATTAAAACTGCCCATCCACTATGGTCTCTGGAAAAGTAGAGCCAGTATTTTAGCTGAGGAAATAAAAAGAAAAGAGCTTCAGCATCAGATAAAAATATTCTTTACATTTGATTAGGCAGAGTTGGACAGTCTAGAATTAGTAATTTTGTTCAGACTGCATTGTTGATAACATGTGTTAAGTTCATAGTCTACATGAGAGGGCATAGACATGGGAGAGCCATTGGTGTAAACTTCCATCCATTTTCTTCCGCTTATCCGGGACCGGGTCCTCTGCTAACAGCCCTTAGCAGAGGGCCCCCGACCCCGTACTCCCGCAGTATACCTCCCACAGAATGTCATGAGGGACACGGTCGAATGCCTTCTCCAAGTCCACAAAACACATGTGGACTGGTTGGGCAAACTCCCATGAACCCTCGAGCACCCTGCAGAGGGTATAGAGCTGGTCCAGTGGTGTAAACTTGTAAAGTGATAAGCTCTGCAAAGTATTTGATGCGCTAACCGTGATGAGAAGAGGTTAATCGTCCCATCGTCTTGCTTTATTAAATAGTTTGATTCAAATAACACAGACATGGTAATATATTTCAAAGGTCAAAAGACCCCCCCCCCCCCCACACACACACACACACACACACACACACATCGATAATCAACTGCTCCTGAAGTAGCCATGCCCATGATATAAAACAAGCGTTATGCATCAATTTGTTAAATATCATATAATTACATACATCATAAAATTCCCAATTTAATCTACCCACATGGAAACCCATTAAAGAAAGCACTGCATAATGTGAGCATAAGGAATCTCCTTCTAAATGAATGTTATCCTTTGAGAATGTACCAGTTGGGGGAAGCGCCCCTGCCTTCAAAGTGTATTTGAATGAATGATGAATGAGGATGTTTGGGAAATGGCCAAAGAAAGAAGGGGGAAAAGCCAAAATGTCTTTCTGCATTGACAGCAACATTTTCCCTGAGAGGGTTTCGAGTGTGTTAACACTGACATCTCATTGGAGCTTGAAATTCAATTTAAGTTCAAATCCAGCAAAAGAAGTCAGTGGTTCGACAAAGCGGTCATTTATCAATCAGTTTTGTCATGACATCCTTTGAGTGTGCCTGAGAAGCACAGCAAAGCAAATGTTGCACCAGTTTTATCTACAAAACTACATTTTAAAAAGTACCATTCCCGTCATTCACCATGCCATGTATGGTGGATGATTTGTATCATACCTCCGTGCCATATGCTCTCCTTGCGAAGGTGCCCTTTGACAGGTTAAATAAACAGCAAAAATACGCAGCTGGTGACTCCATGTGTATTGGAGGAGACACATTGCAGTCTTAGCCCTCCCCAGGCTAACAGTGGAAGGCTGCAGTACATGGGAATGAGTAATTGGGCGGGAAAAGCTGAAACTGTAAGTACGATGGATCAAAGTTAAAGTTATAAGCAGATTATAAATGTTATCTATGTCATGGTTCTGGTTGTTTGATTCTTGTTTCTGTGTTTTTCTCCCCCTCCGCTTTCTGTTTCTCTCTTTTTCCTGAGTTTGTGTGCAGCAGGGGGTGTGGCCAGCTTCGGCAGGCTGGCCTGCTCCCTGTTTTTGTTTCATATTTTTTTTGTTTCAATAAACTGAGAGGGTTTCGAGTGTGTTAACACTGACATCTCATTGGAGCTTGAAATTCAATTTAAGTTCAAATCCAGCAAAAGAAGTCAGTGGTTCGACAAAGCGGTCATTTATCAATCAGTTTTGTCATGACATCCTTTGAGTGTGCCTGAGAAGCACAGCAAAGCAAATGTTGCACCAGTTTTATCTACAAAACTACATTTTAAAAAGTACCATTCCCGTCATTCACCATGCCATGTATGGTGGATGATTTGTATCATACCTCCGTGCCATATGCTCTCCTTGCGAAGGTGCCCTTTGACAGGTTAAATAAACAGCAAAAATACGCAGCTGGTGACTCCATGTGTATTGGAGGAGACACATTGCAGTCTTAGCCCTCCCCAGGCTAACAGTGGAAGGCTGCAGTACATGGGAATGAGTAATTGGGCGGGAAAAGCTGAAACTGTAAGTACGATGGATCAAAGTTAAAGTTATAAGCAGATTATAAATGTTATCTATGTCATGGTTCTGGTTGTTTGATTCTTGTTTCTGTGTTTTTCTCCCCCTCCGCTTTCTGTTTCTCTCTTTTTCCTGAGTTTGTGTGCAGCAGGGGGTGTGGCCAGCTTCGGCAGGCTGGCCTGCTCCCTGTTTTTGTTTCATATTTTTTTTGTTTCAATAAACTGCTTCAGGGTCTCCGAGCAAATATGTAATAATCTAGTTATCATTCACTTTCTTATTTCTGCTTTCAATTATGTTTTTTAGGAAAACTGCTTCAAAGTTGACATTCTAAACCTGTATCACATGTGACATATTTCCACAAAAATGTATTCTTTACATACATTTGGTTTCCAATTGCATTCACATTCACATTTAGGGCATTTAGCAGACGCTTTTGTCCAAAGCGATTTATAATAAATTAATTTTTCAAAAGAAAGAAACCACACCATATCATTGCCGATAAAGTAAGAGCGAAAAAATAGACACAAATGTTAGGTCCTCGTCTGAGTAAAGTGGTAGCTGTTCAGAAAGTATACCTAAAGAACAACAGTGCTATGATCAAAGTGCTATAGGTGAGAACAAAGAAGTGCTTTTTTTGGGGTGGGGTTGTTGTTAGTGGGTTGTTAGTGGGTTATGCTATGCAGAGTCGAGGTGAAGTCTGAACAGGTGAGTCTTGAGCCTTTTTCGGAAGATGGCAATTAACTCGGCTGTCCTGACATCGGTCAGAAGTTCGTTCCACCACTGAGGTGCCAGAACAGAGGAGAGTCAGGACTTTGCTGAGCATCATTTGTTGGATTTCAGCGATGGTGGTACCAGCCGCCAGCTGAAGTAGTGGAGCGAAGTGTTTGCGTTGGGGCGTGTGGTTTGACCAGTGTTTGAAGGTAGATGGGTGCCGTTCTATTGATGGCCTTGAAGGCCAGTGCTATCGTCTTGAATTGGATGCGAGCTGCAACAGAGAGCCAGTGGAGGGCACGGAGGAGAGGGGTCAAATGGGAGAATTTGGGTAGATTGAAGACAAGGCGTGCTGCAGCCTTCTGGATACGCTGCAATGGTTTAGTCGCCGAGGCTGGGAGTCCAGCCAGGAGAGAGTTGCAGTAGTCAAGGTGGGAGATGACCAGTGCTTGGACCAGGAGTTGCGTTGTGTCCTTTGTGAGGAAAGTTTGAATGCTGCGGATATTTTAGAGGGAAAATATGCAAAAGCGGGCCAGTGATGCAGTGATGTTGGGGGTGCAGGATAGTTGGTCATCGAGGATTACACCCAGGTTCCTCGCAGTTGACGAAGGCAATACTGTGATGTCCTCGACAGTGACCGACAAGTCCATCCATCCATCCATCCATCCATCCATTGGATCCGCTTATCTGGGACCGGGTCGCGGGGGCAGCTGTCTGAGCAAGGGTGCCCAGACTTCCCTCTCCCCGGACACTTCCCCTAGCTCCTCCGGGAGGACCCCAAGGTGTTCCCAGGCCAGCCGGGTGACATAGTCACTCCAGCGTGTCCTGGGTCTTCCTCGGGGTCTCCTCCCGGTGGGGCATGCCTGGAACACCTCCCGAGGGAGGCGTCCAGGGGGCATCCGATACAGATGGCTGCTTGTATCCGGGATCTTATTCTTTCGGTCACAACCCAAAGTTCATGACCAAAGGTGAGGGTAGGAACGTAGATTAACCGGTAAATCGAGAGCTTCGCCTTTCGGCTCAGCTCTCTCTTCACCACGACGGACCCATACAACGACCGCATTACTGCAGCCGCTGCACCGATCCGCCTGTCAATCTCACGTTCCATCCTTCCCTCACTCGTGAACAAGATACTTAAACTCCTCCACTTGAGGCAGGAACTCCCCCCCGACCTGGAGGTAGCAAGCCACCTTTTTCCGGTCGAGAACCATGGCCTCAGATTTGGAGGTGCTAATCCTCATCCCGGCTGCTTCACACTCGGCTGCAAACCGCCCCAGGACATGCTGGAGGTCCTGGCTCGAAGGAGCCAACAACACCACATCGTCCGCAAGAGTCCATGTGAGGGCATTATATAATTCTTATTATGGGCCCTAGTTTCGTGGCGCAGCGCAGGGCGGCGCAGGGCGGCGCAGGGTGGCGGAGCCGGGGCAATGCAAGTTTCGAACCGGCAGCCTTGTGCACCGTCAGTTTGGCAGTTTGGTGGATCGCCTGCGCCAAGATGGGTGTGGCGGCGCAGCAGGGGGAGGCGTCACAGATTCAGCTTGGCGTAGCGGAAGTTTCGTGGCAAAAAGCCTCGCCGAGACTGCGCTGAAAGCTCGCCAGCTCCAACCTGGTCTACTTTCAGCGCAAGGCGTAAATAAAGTCCGTTCATTCAATGCGAATCACAGCTGGCGGAGTGGAAGTTTGGCTGACGGCGCACAGTGCGTACACGTCACTGAGACCTCACAGGCAGGTTTCCACAGTTCCAGGCACATTTACATGCAATAAATAATCACAACAAACACTATTTAATGCAACTAATTGAATCAACACGTGAATTTATATCTATATAGATTGTCCCGTCACATCTGACGTCAGATCAAAGGCGGATGGCACGCGTAACGGAAACTCATCCTCTCGGACCAAAACATCTCCCTCTCTGTCTCCTGTTTTTTTATAATATCGGCATTGTAATTATTATGATACGTGCGCACAGCGCGTGATGCACGTGGTGGGAGCGGCAGCGCTGCTTCTGTCATCGGGTTGTCAAGTGACGGATCTTGCACTGAACCTCCCCTAACGCATTGAAGGAGAGCTCATTTGATTGGTGAAGATCTGAATCGGCTGTATTAATCCCAGTCCACGCCTCGTCTCCTCCTCGTCTCCCACTCACGCCTTCTTCTCCTCCCTCTTTCCCACTTGCGCCGGTGGGCGAGACCGGAGGTGTGCCTGCGCGAGCCTGCACGGTGCACGAAACTTGCAAAGTCCAGGCGGACACACCCCGTCGGCGCGGTGCAGGTGCGCTGAAAGCTGACTGTGCCTGTTCTACGAAACTAGGGCCCATTGACTTCATTCTTTAAGCACAATCGTAGAAGCATGCACATTTTACCCTAAAGTACTGACTAAAATAATCCAGCTGCCTGCTGAAAGATTGAGACACTGACTCAAGCAGAGTCGCCATGTTGGATTGAAAATGTTGATTGTAACTGTCAGGTGAATGGAACACTTCCCTTGATGCTATTGGTGAACATACATTAAGTATAATTATAATCCCATGAAAATAGGATTAATATTGAATTGCTTTACAAACTCCCTTGGTGATTCCTGAACCTCTGCTGAACTGTCCATTGATTATCTCAAAGTTATCATTCAACTGATGCACTTGTAGGACTCGTCACGAGTTGTATTGATCTGTCTGTTTAATAGATGCAATCGTGAAGGTAGTGGTGAACATTTCACTAAAAAAATAACTTGATTATGTGATTTGTCTGTATGAGAAATTACTCGAAAGCAACCTTCAGATGCTGATAGTGAATTACCTAGCTAGCTAATTTGACAAGTGTGCCAAGGTGATTTAAATATCTTCAATGATGTTAATAGCTGTAGTTGAGTGCATTCACCCTCCTTCAGCTTTTGTACCAATTAACGTGTTTATGATGCATCATTTTGTAGCCTCTTGAGACTACATAAAAAAGGTCCTAAAATTGAAATAGCAGCAAACAACTATTTGATATATAAAGATGTAGTGGAGTGATGTCTGCTTGTGCAGAGAATGAAGTCTTTCTCCCTCTGTGTGTTGTAATCCGAGCTCCTCCTTGCTGTTTATATAGCTGGATGGGCTTTGTGTGCTTTTAAGTGCCCCATTGGCTACCTCACGGCTGCCGCTCTGGACTATGCTGTGTAACAGTGGATACCACTAAGGTAAGCACTATTAGGTCTGCCAGCGCGTTTGCATTAGTTTGCACTATTAGCTACAATAGTAACACTCCCAATCTGGTATGTAGCACATATAATGCATTACCCTCATCTCATCTTTATAGCTACTTACAACTTCTAATGCTAAGGATTGTTTGATTAAAATTGGGTTTTATCGAGTTGTTGATTCTATGTGACTCTACATTTAAAATACTGGCTGTTAAATCAACTAAAAAATTGGGCATTAGAATATGTTGGTAGAGGTGTAACCAATGATAGAACATCTACACTATAGATTCATGATTCTGGTAAAGAGGACAA
The DNA here is from genome assembly GCA_029853015.1 of Chelidonichthys spinosus. Classification (NCBI taxonomy): domain Eukaryota; kingdom Metazoa; phylum Chordata; class Actinopteri; order Perciformes; family Triglidae; genus Chelidonichthys; species Chelidonichthys spinosus. The sequence goes on along the minus strand of CM056821.1, from coordinate 12,199,563 downwards.
TCCGTGTGAGGGACTCGGGGCAGCATGTTTATTTGATTACTTAAGTTATGCGTATTAAACCAATGTGGAAAATCAAGCGATGCATGTTAACAATGCATACGAGACAGGGCCAAGATTTAAAGTAATGACCCTAAATGTGCCACGCTCCTCTCCAAGGGCAAAGTGGAGCCATCACTGCACTTTGGGAGATTAATGCTGAGTTTACAGGTGACCTTCGCTGCTGAGCAAAGACACTGCCCTGTGAGATGGGCCTAATTTTATAGATATTGCTGATATTCCTCTGTGGAATTCTGCTCACAAATGTATTTGTGTAGCCTTTAGCCCTGTAAAACCCAGATATAGAAAAACTGATAGAAATATAGAAATGTATTTTACCTTTCAGATGCTGTTGTAAGAGGCCTTTGATGCAGAAATTAAAGAGTTTTTTTTAATGTTTATGTATGATTTTAGAGAAATGTTGTAATATTGCAACATTGGGTTTAGTTGGGAGCACAATTCCTGTGTTTGTGCTCATGTTGTCTGAACATTTATTCAGAACAACTAAGGGTTCATTTGCAGGGTTGATTGCTTACTTAGCCCCATAAAGGTATATAACATTAATAATAATCACACATCAGTCATATTTTTTATGAAGTCATTTATTAAAAAAAAATAAACAAGATAAAACTCTAGCTTAGTACCATAGAACCAGGACCATTTTCAGGTACATTACAAACATATTTTTCAATTTCCTTTGCAGTGGTGTTTACAGATGCTCCATGTGTCTGAAAGCTGTACTCATTTGTGTTTTGTGTCAATCATGTCTTCAGACACAAATGTCTGGAAGTATTCCAATGGTGTGTGGAGGGAAATGTCATCTCCTGTGATATCCAGACCAGAAAAATCAGTGTTGGGACTGATAAAATCTTTTTTCAGCCAGCGATACCTGTCAAAGGGCATGGTGTGTTTGTTTTTGGCTCGATGTCCACATAATTATCAGCTGGACAGTCCATAGGTGGTTGGTTTTCTTTGTCCACTTGTTGACAGCCATCTCCATCTGAGTCTTCATCATTCTCATCAGCACCATTTCAACTTGACTCTCACCAGTTTGGATGATATCAATCACATCCTGCACACTGTATCATGGCTCGCTCCTTGCTGTAGGCATTCTGAAAATAAAAGATCAATTAATTAAATACGCTTTTTATATTGTAGTACATAACCTGAAGGAAACGATAGGTTGCTGGACCAAGTGCTCAGGGAAGAAATGTTTTCCAGGCAGACAATACTGTCTGCTTATTGTAAGTTGCTTTGGACAAAAGATTCCCTAAATGTAAATAGCTTAGCGTCTGCTCTCTACTTATCATGCTAAATGAAACCTGCATCCCAATCACCAGCCATATAGTCACACAATACTGCCTTGACATAACAATACGGCTTGTTATGCTCTCTAATTATCATACTAAAAGGAAAACATGCATACCCCCACTTGCATCTACACCCCACATTCATGAACATTTTCACCTTTCCTAGAACTGAATTGTCTGTTGATATCCTCATCGTGGACAAAGTCATGGAATTTTAGGTTAGTCTGATCAAATTAACTACATTTTTTAATGATAAAACTTTAAAATTAGTCAAATTTGACCAGAACACCACACATTTGTAGAATGTATACTTTCCATGTATAAATAAAATACTTTGTTTCAAGCAGTGGTGAAGTGGAGGGAATACAACCTGTTTGAGCCCACTGCAACAAGCCTGCTATTTTGACTACCACACTCACCCAGTGTTGTATAATTGCAACAAATATATAACAAGCTCTAAATGAATTTGGCTCATCTATTCCACAAAAACTACATGTAAAATGTAAACTAAATGTAAACAACCAAAAAAATATAAAAGACATTTTACTTACTTGAATCTGATGTCCAATCCAATGAAACAAAGAGATGTTGTTTGAAGGAAACCTTGAGAGGTTGTGTGAGTCCATGGCCAGAAAGCGGGACTTATAAACAAATGTACAATCCAATAGCATTGTGAGACTGAACAATAGGACCCAATGATCATGTAAATGTGGTAAAAAATAAAATAAAATATACCAGATTGTTTTTTAAGGTTGGCTAAAGGTAATGCAATCTTACAACAAGGGGTGTTACAGGGTTAGCCTACTGTTCATGCTACATCCAACCACTAGCATCTGCATTGCTAGTGACTAACAACATTTTGATCTCTGTAATAATAATAATAATTAACCAAGCATGTCTTAATTAGACAAATGAGATAAGCATAATGGTGTCAGAGAAAGTTCTATGAAAGCGTCCATGTGTAAAAAAATAACTACAGGCAGACACGTAAAATTAAATTAGAAAAGAAAAATACCTGTGACTTTAGTAAGCAGACATACACATAGATGAGTGCATAAACAAATATACAGTAAGGCTACCAGTTATTTGTCATCTGTCCTGGTCTCATCCAGGTAGGCAAGGAAGGGGCCCCAAATAGCCAAATATTTTCCAATTGAATTAGTCCTTGTGAACCTGAGTCTTTCCATTTGTATGGTTGAGGCCATGTCAGCCAACCACCTCTGAAAGCAAGGGGGGGGGGGGGGGGGGCGTCGACTTCCACTCCAGTAGGATTAGCCTTTTTGCAATAATAAAAATAACTACAGGTTAGAAGACTTGAAAGACACATATAGGCGTAAGAGTTTGAGAAATGATGAACCCAATACACTTAAGGGTGAGAGACACAAACAGACTAATGCACTGTTGGTTTTGGTCTTTTCATGAGATTTGTATATAAATGACACCTCCAACAAAATATAAATCTCATCTTAATCTTAATTAAGATGATCTTAATATTCATTTTATATTTTAGTCTTATATTTTAGTCTCTCTAGTGTGCTGTCCCCTACAAAGAAAGATTTGTAAGGTTTTAATAAATGTAATGAATTTGAACTGTAAAGAGTAAAGATAACTGTTGACATATATTTGAGAAGAAACATAAATAAAAAATGTAAAATGTAACATTTCTTGTGTTCTCTATATAAGTAATGTATATGGATACTGCAGTAATGAAAAACAGGCTCTTCTGACATTATTAAACCAGGCCACAACGGACACTATTTCATGTGACTGCATAGAAGAAAATCATCATAGCAGTGTGGCAGCGAGATTAAATCATATATGGTAAATTTATAATAGTACTTTCAAGGCTTATTGTGCATCACAGTGTATGTGTAGGAGTGACATTATCGACTGCTTAATCCGTCCTTCAGGTGTACAATATAACAAAGACTGTTTGGAGGTGTGACCTTCTCAAATGGTGGAGGACAGTCCAAGATTTATGTCACAGTTGAGAGCTTCTGTTGGGAGCCCTGACAGACGGATAATCCTGTGGTTTAAACTTGGCAAATATTGATCCCATGGCCCTCACTGGCAAGCCTCAAGACCTGAGATTGAGGGAAATGAATTACTCTGCAGAGTAAAAAATAAAAAAATAAATAAGATGGATGAGGAAGTGCAAAATATACCATCTTGACCACCAAGCTAGATAACACATTGAGACGAAACATACACATTCATTCACAGCCATCCTACTAGGAGTTATTGCATGTTCTTCTTTCAGTAAAGGATTTTCTCATCGGTCTAAGCAATCATGGTTTAAATGCTAATTTTCTTCTCCCATCAAAGCAACCCTTCCCCTGCATCTATCAACATTAACCCCTGGGACCTTGTTTTATTTTGTTGAGAAAAAGTCTACTCCCTGTCCTTGAAACCAACCGGACTTCAGAAAATTGCATTATCTGGATGTAACAAACTTGCAAAGAACCTACTGAAGGTTTTATCACAATCCATGTAGGCTACATGCTTCCTCTGGAGCGTTCAAGCCTTTACACAATTGATTCCTCACCAGCAAGTTGTTCAGTTGCCATGGAAATATTTAGATGTTCAAACTTTCCACATCTAGGATTCAGCCATGTTGAGATTGACAGTTCATTCTCATTAGAAAGCAGCTGGAAAAATTATCTCATCTCAAGGCCCACTCACTTGTTACAAGGAAATGTTCCACTGCTCACGATACCAATTTAAGATGAATGGCACAGCAATCAATAGCAGTATAAAAATTGCTACTATTTACACATGGTATGAATACACAACACCTTGGTGATGTGCAGCACAAGGTTGCTAAATGAGAGCTTGGCCATCACCCCTAGCCTATGGTGTAGCTAATGCATCAGGTAATTATAATCACTTATACTTGATCATTAATGCAAAAGACATATTTGTTTATTATTAGTAATTGTATGGCATGTTCACTGTTGTGTTCTAGATATTACACACTCATGTGTTAAAGGAATGTACAATACTTAGGGTTACAGGCTTCAGTTGGATAACAGTTGTCTTTGATCAAAATCCAGAAAGGTGTGTGCTTGTACATCTTGCAGGATGATGGTTATGTGTTATAACTAAAGTCAGAAAATCAAGGTTTAAAAAGAGACTTTGGTGAGTGATTCTCAACAATACAGTGATCTACCACTCAAATGATAACAATTCAAACTCCATGCCTCGACCCGAACACCACAAGGCACTCTTGTTATATATTAGTTCTTTACAGTTGGTCATTCAGATATTATAGAAACTGATCATTCGAGAGGCTGAAACTGATTGGTATTAGCTATTACAGCAACTTACTAGCAGAAAACGTGAAGTATATTAAAAAATTATGGGATATTCTAAAGAGCGTGACTAATAATAAAAGTAAAAAACCAAACTACCCTCCCTACTTCAAGTATAACAACATGCAGGAGGATAACCCGGAGGTCATTACAAATAGATTCAACCAATTTTTTGTAAACATCGGGCCAGAGCTAGCGAAGGACATTCCTGACTCACCCCTGCACTGGGGCCACTTTGATAAGGATGGAGACAGAAATCCCAGCTCAATGTTTCTCACACCAGTGAAGGACACAGAGATTAGACACCTGGTCAACAAATGCATAGCCAAAACTTCTACTGATGCTGACGACCTGGACATGAGGCTAATTAAGAAAGTATTAGATGGAATCATTTCATCATTTTCAATCTGTCATTTCAAACCGGGACGTTTCCCACCAAAATGAAAGTTGCCAAGGTTGTGCCACTGTTTAAGAATGGTGACACACACGAGTTTACCAATTACAGACCAATCTCAATACTGCCACAACTGTCAAAAATCCTAGAGAAGCTATTCAACAATAGGCTAGACAAATTCATCAACAAACACAAATTGTTATATGACAGCCAATATGGCTTCAGAAGGAACCATTCGTCTGCCCTAGCTTTAACTGAGTCTGTGGAAATCATTACCAACGCTATTGACCAATAGCTATTGACAATATTCCATAGGAATTTTCATAGACCTGAAAAAAGCATTTGACACCGTTAACCATGATATTTTAATAGCTAAACTGGAGGGATATGGCCGGGGGCAGCAGGGGGAGGCGTCACAGATTCAGCTTGGCGTAGCGGATGTTTCGTGGCAAAAAGCCTCGCCGAGACTGCGCTGAAAGCTCGCCAGCTCCGACCTGGTCTACTTTCAGCGCAAGGCGTAAATAAAGTCCATTGATTCAATGCGAATCACAGCTGGCGGATCGGAAGTTTGGGGGACCGGCGCGCAGTGCGCACACGTCACCGAGACCTCACAGGCAGGTTTCCACAGTTCCAGGCACATTTAAATGCAATAAATAATCACAACAAACACTATTTAATGCAACTAATTGAATCAACACGTGAATTTATATCTATATAGATTGTCCCTTCACATCTGACGTCAGATCAAAGGCGGATGGCACGCGTAACGGAAACTCAGCCTCTCGGACCAAAACATCTCCCTCTCTCTCTCCTGTTTCTTATTATATGGACATTGTTATTATTATGATACGCGCGCACAGCGCGTGATGCGCGTGGTGGGAGCAGCGGCGCTGCTTCTGTCATCGGGTTGTCAAGTGACGGATCTTGCACTGAACCTCCCCTAACGCATTAAAGGAGAGGAGAGGAGCTCATTTAATAGGTGAAGATCTGAATCGGCTGTATTAATCCCAGTTCACGCCTCGTCTTCTCCTCGTCTCCCACTCACGCCTTCTTCTCCTCCCTCTTTCCCACTTGCGCCGGTGGGCGAGACGGGAGGTGTGCCTGCGCGAGCCTGCGCGGTGCACGAAACTTGCAAAGTCCAGGCGGACACACCCCGTCGGCGCGGCGCAGGTGCGCTGAAAGCTGACTGCGCCTGGTCTACGAAACTAGGGCCCGTTATGTCAAATGTCACAAGTAAAAGAAAATGTTATGTCAAATGAAAAATGCAAAAGATTAGATAATATTATGAAGGCGATTTTATCCTGTGGGTAATGGGGGCGGGACTAGATAAGCCTTGGCTTCTCCCGCTTTCCCTTTCGGCCATGTGTATTGTACTATTTGAACAAAAATGTGTGATGATGCTGATTTAACTGACATGCCCGAAATAAATAAATAAATTCATGTGTCATTCATAAACAATGAATCTGAGAAAAATGGTCTGATTTTCAGGGTATACCCCATACACAGACACATGCACACTGATACACACAGATGTACACTGTATGTGTGTGTGCATAATGTACAAGTGTTGCGTGTAAGGCAAATAATGCAAACTAACATTAAATGAGTAGGTGCTCTCTCTCATACTCGCTTAAACAGAATGTGTAATGTACTAATGTGTTATGTACACAAAGTCACGCCACTTTAAATATTGCCGACACGCCTGAATGATTTCCATTTATAACAATTCATAAACAATTTAGAAGGGGTTCAATGTTCATGGGGGGTTGATGTTGAATCATACATTTTTCTTTTACACCACAATTGAGTTAACTTGTAATGGTACATTCAAGCGTATGATTGCAGTTCAGCTCACAAGGCTTATGAAAAATGCAGTTTTCAAAGGTGTGTTACATATGAATTAAACAATGTTCAGTGTGAGGAGAAGCATGTGGAGTATCTACATTTGTAAATTATCCTTATTAAGAATTCCAAATCTTCATCCTTCTGTGATACACACAGAGACATCAGCCAGACATTTATTATAGTTCTTCAAAAAGGTCAGGATCACCAGCACAGCACACTTTGAGCAGTTCGGGTTCAGTTCCTTGTTGAAGGGCACTTCAGTGTGTTGATGGAAACCATATTGCAATACCCTCCAGGGAGTAGTTCACAAGCCACAATACTTTTGGATGGGTGGATGTGAATTGAGCACCAGCTGGATGCAGAGGAATTGGTTTTCTCCTGACATTGCCAGTTGGCACACCTGCCCATGAATCAGGTTAATTGGCTTAGAACAAGTAAAAGCTCTTATTCACTGAAATATTTGAAGAGACTAACAGAGGAAAAGAGAGAGGGAGAGGGAGAGAGAGAGAGCTTCAACATGCCACAAGGGGCATGCCAATAAATACCCCTTTTTCTGTACTGTATAACAACCACGTTGTCTTTGGTCTCTGTACATTAAGACATAATACACATATTATACAATCATATTACACATTTACATAGTACATATCCACACTTGCACAAGAAATAAAGTTGGGTTCTTTTCCGTTCTAAAGCAAAACAGTCCTCATACCTTAACGGTTTAATACATAGAAATTTCCTAAAAAAAAAACAATGTACAGACACATACAAAAATAATCCTTCTCAATGATCACTTAAGACCCACTAGAAGAACATGGTTGTGTCTGTATCTACAGAGACCCTGCTGTTTGCCTGCATTATCTCTTTTCTTATTTAGCTGTGTTTGGGGCACTGCTGGAAGTCAACATTCTTGACCCCACATGGGAGTATAACCACCAATATGTGTACCTCATTCTCATTCCCAGGTCAAACGTTGCCTCTTTGGCACGCCCCTCCATGTGCCAATGCTTGCAGACCCCCAGGACGACAAAGACACAGAGAGAGCAGACAGGCCACAGTAGGATGGAATATGCCTTGGGCTTTTTCGTTCAAAATCCAGCACCTTCAGTTTTGTGTGGATGTGTTTATATTGTACCGTTAACCACAAAATGGACACAGTCATTATTAAAACTATTTAGTAAATTTCATGATAATCATTCAAAAATAACTGCTCTCATTTTTTTTCTCATTCATTTTATTGAAATTTGAGTACGTTATACAGCATACAACATTCATATTTTTCTTTAATTTTTTTATTATTTATATATTTTTTTATTTATTTTATGTGTTTATGTTTGTATGTGTACATGTGTTGGTGTGTATGTATGCATGTATGTATATACACACACACACATACATGCACACATCACAAACATACATACATGCATACACACACATGTATACATATTCATACACACGTATACACATACACACATACACGCACACCAGCATGTACACAGACAAATATAAACACATACAGAAATAAACATACAAAATTAAAAAAAGGGTAGAAACAAACGGACCACAAGATGCGATGCTGCAAATCAAATTATTTTTCCAACTCTACACACTAACATTTGTCACCATTACATCTCCAGCCTGTGTACAAAAATCACTTATAGGCTACATGTATAGGCTACTTCTTTCCTTTTGACAGGAAACTATATTTACTACTATTTACAGCACACCACTTATTACATTGCATCATATTTCGTGTGTATTATTTGGAGCCACTGCTAAGACTATCCTTCAAATGAGTGACCGCATGCATCCATTTCATGAGACTATAAGAACAACATACTACATCCTGTCCAGGTAAAGTTGCAGTCAGCAACATTTGTTTGATCATATTCACTGAAACCGTCACTATGCTCCGATAGAACATAAATCATCCGGTTTTAGAAGAAAAAAAAATGCGCCTCTACGTGCACCTAGAGCTTGTTTTTTTTGCAAAAATCCACCTCGCCCATATCCTCCTGTCCACTTAGCGCAGTTCACAGTTTGTGCACACGCCACAGATCCCACCTCCCCCTCACGCATGTTACAATATCACAGGCACACACCTCAACCTAGGCATGTGCTGAATGACATTAGCAGTTGCTATCTATGAGTAAGTTAGCCAGCCTACCTCTGTGAAGCGTGTACTCCATGCCGTTTATCAATGAGAGAAGACACGGGCGCGTTCACAGGAATCTGGTGCACGCGCACTGACGAGCACTCAATGGGAGTGAGGGGAGGAGCTCAGTGGTAGAGGGGGAGGGGCGTGAGTGTTGTAAACATTCAAAATTTGACTGAGTCAACTCGATCTGCCAGACTTGCCGACTGCAGTTTTAAGTCTTCCTGGTCAAGCTACAGTACATTACAGAGAACAAAAAATAATTTAAGATGAAGAAAATATATGCAAAGCCCTGATCACAGTTTCCCATGGCATGCAGGACTTGGATATTCCAGCCATTTGAGCAAAGACCAGGGCCGAACCTGTTCAATGGCGATTTGATGGTTAGGCAGAACATTTTAAAAGCCTAGGGTGCACTTATGTGCTATCAGACAATGGAAAGCTTTTCATAGAAACCATTTGTTAATCCAATAACACCTCTGTTGGAAATTGAAGCTCCTTGTGAAATACTGTAGACTACTATCCACAACCTTTATTGTGTACTCACCTGTCAGATTGACAGCTGAGTGGAAGCTGTTAGAAACATGAAATACTCCAAAGTTTTAATACTCCAAAAATATAATTAATCCAGCTGTTACATACCACCACCATAGGCTTGGTTATCCAAAAGACTGATCATACACATCTATCATCTCACTATAATGCACGGAAGCTCTGTATATGTGTGGGTATGTCCTTCACATATCCAACCCACATATCCAAAGTTCTCACTGCCAAGACTTCTAAATAACTAATGCTGCCTGGTCAGTGCTCCTTGACGTCTGACACATTGTGAGATAATCAATTTAGGCTCGGGGGGTATAGGAGTTGGGTTAAACAAACCGGACTTTCATCCAGGAGATTGCTGTCCATGCTCTGTGTGAAACTTAAAGTAAATGTTAAATTTTTGTCACGGTGACATGTAATAAACGTGACTCAACAATGTCATGCAAGTCATTTGTCACTCACTATTCACATGAGTTGTTAGTCAGTAAAAACATCAACTGCACTGTTTTTTTCCCCCGTAAACCTAATGAAGTGGTTTTGCTGTTGAAACCTATGTTTATTTTGAAAAGATATATAGCATAGCGACACACCCTGAATTAACAAGTGCATTAATGACACTTGAGCGGTACATAGATCATCATAGTTTAGAGCATTGGTGTACTGACCATGCTTCGTTATCCAAAGAGGGAGAATATGTTGGCATATCTTGACAACTGTTCAACCAGCCTACTTCACACTTGCCGGGTGTATTTCTGGGGCCCAAGTGAGTGCTTTGTCAAAATATGTGCAATTTGGACATGCGACATGTTCATTATTTATAAACAAACAATAATAATAATACTATTATGTAATATATAACACATGCATGAAGTACATCACAACCATGGGACCTCACCATGTGGGTGAACAAAAAAAAAGACCTATGTAGCATGTTACGGCCGCCGGCTTGTGTTGTTTTCTTTTCTCCCCTTTTCCCCCACTCTAGGTTCTGCCCCTTTTTTTCAACGTGCATCATTAAATGATCTGGCTCACCTGTGGCTACTCAAGCGGGCGGGACATATAACCTGGAGGTGGAACTGGTGTCGCTCTCTCTCTCTCTCACTCTGTGGTTTGGCCTGTGTGGCAAGCGTTTGCGCTAAGTGTTGGTCTCAGATGTTCTGATTACCTTAGGAAACCGGTAGGTAGCCTGTGCTTTGCTGCGAGTGAACCTTGGTTGTTTTTGTCCAAACATAATTGTGGTCTTTGTGTTATAGGTGTTTCGGCTCCCCGCATTTTGAGGAAGTCCGTCTTTTGTTGGCACGTTTTCTCTTTGTTTACAAATAAACTTCGTCTTGGCCGTATCACCTCTGGTTTCTTTCAAAACTGAGCACAAAGGTCAATATGTGAAAGCAAACCCTGAAAAATTTAACATAGACACAATCACCAGGTATTGCAGCCTTGTATGGCATTCAGGTCAAATTTTAAAAGAAGAAAAATTGTAAAACTATTTTCTACCTGAAACTCAATGGCCTTAGGGGGGCAATAGCTCAGGAGGTGGGCCATTAGCTCAGGAGGTAGAGCGGGTTGGCTGGTAACCGATTGCTGGTTCGATCCCCAGCTCCTCCTAGCTGAGTGTCTGGCGTCCCTGAGCAAGAAACCTCACTCTAATTGCTCCTGACGAGCTGGCTGTCGACCTACGTGGTTGACTCAGCCATCAGTGTGTGAATGTGTGTATGAATTGGTCAATGTCCGTCATTACTGTAAAGCGCTTTGGATAAAAGCGCTATATAAATGAGGACCATTTACCTTAGCTTATTTTCTGTGATAAACATGTACAAAAAAAAAAAAAAAAAATCTATTTTACGCCGAGGGATACCAGAGGGTCCCAAAAGTGAAGACCATACAAAGGTCAAAGTGTGTTAAATTTGGTTCAAACGCAGATCCTGGTTTCTATAGCTCCAAAAACGTTTGAGAAAATTTCCGAACATTATTTTAATAAACTTGGGAATCTACTGTCACATTTATGGAATACAGATATAGGATCCAAATGCAGATGCAGGCAAATAGGTAACTGGAGCAAAGGTTTAATTATACTGGAAATTGAGTCAGTATAGTTACCTGCCACAAAATTACTACAATGGCAACAAAATAAAACTGTCCAAAAAACAAAAGGGAGGCAAAATCCACAAAAACACAGGATCACTAGGAAACATGAGAGCAGTGAACCAGGGTGGATAGCAGACTGAACACAGACCATCACACACAGGTAATACACAAAAAAGGAGGGAAACTGAAACAACAGGAAGTAAAGCAAGACAGGACACAACAGACCGAAACGGCAAAGTAAAAGAAGGAAGTCAACCCGTCAAAAGACAGAGACGACAAAATAACAGGAAAAGAAAAAAAAACACAAGATCATGACAGCTACATGTTTCCCCTGCAACATTTTAAAAAATGAATAAAGTTATATATTTACAGTCCTTTAAGTGAGAAGTTCAACAGCTTTAGCCTCCCTCTGCAGCCACTGCTCAACAGCTCAACTCAGTCAGTCAGTCTGAGACTAATATAGGCCGGAAAAAACATAGAAATGCATTAATTTACTACACAATTATAATATAATAAATATCAAAAGCCCAACTGGACACATGCTGCTTGTCATTTATGTTATGAGTAAGCTCTATTGTTGATTTGTGTTGTGATTTATAGAGTTTGTGAAATTAAAAAAGAAAGTCTCCTGTATTCTGAAAACACAGTCAGTTTGGTTGCAGCCAATCAAGTCTTGGCAAAGCTGAAGCAAATACAAAACAACACTTCTGGGCAGTGTTTCTATCGACGCCGTAGCCTCATCCAAATGCAAGGAACAAGTGATTAGACAAGTGAGCCCAAATTGATTAAAACCTTGCAACAATACGCTAACAGTGACTAACAGTGGAAAAAAAAAAGGGACAGAATGCCTCAAATAATTAAATCGCAGATGTGGTATGAAGAAATAATGTTCCCACTGATAAACCAACTGTCTGAAATGGTTTTCTACATTCTGGCTTCTGTACAGGCACCGACGTAATTATGGTATTTTAGTAAGTATGGAGTATTTTGCTTTAGATGTATTTATTAGATGATCTTGAATACTGCTTGAATTAATACTGCCTCCATTACATTAGCATTACTGTATATGGCCACGTAGTAGTCATAGTAAAGGCTGGATAGATATATTCTATACCTATATTTATATTTATCTTACATTAAAATTACCGTTAAAACTGGAAACCCTTTTCTTGTTCTATTTATTCAATTGTAGCCTATGTATTCATCTCCATAACTCAGCCTTTTGGGGGTTTGCAAAGAGCTGTTCTCTCTGGCCTAGAATTTAAAACAATGCCACAGAGGTTAACCTTGCAATGATTACTTTCAGTGTGGGCTGGATAAACTTATTGCATTTGAAAAGGCACAGGAAGAGGGCAAGTATTGTAGTTGCACATGCATTTAGTTCACTGCCTTAAAAATATACATTCCTTATCAGCTCTGGATTCCTCCATTCAGTGCATCAAAATAGTGAATTATTTGTTCAGCATGCTTTAGTCATCTATCTTTCATTCAGATTTTTCACAATCTTACTGGTGTTTTTGTCTTCATGCTAGATTTGTGATATAAAAAAATCTATACACACAGTTCCAGTGAACTGAACACTTATTTGGAAATTATGTGAGTAGTAATCTTGTTAAAGAAAGAAGAATGAAATAAAATGAAAGAATCACAATGCAGGAATACCTTTTTATTTCATGCCAGCTGATGGCCTATTTTCTTCATACCTCCACTCCACACTATACATGTCACTATTAACTGATGGCACACAAACAGCACACAGAAAGAAAACATAAAGTAGCACATTCTGGGCAGTGAAAAAAAAACATACAGAGGATTTGCTGAGGAAGCACCTAACTCTTATTGCATCATACAGCCTAGAAAAGTATATGACAATGGCCCCCTGGAGCAGTTGCTTTGTGACTTTCAGAGACTAGCTTGCTGACACCCTATAAGGGTAATTTCCGATGTCCTACTTGTCAGGTGAAGCTTCTCATATGTGTTGCTTTTATAGTCATGTTGTGCAAGTACTTTTTTATGGAAGGCCCTGTACAGGTTTTAAGAGACAGTCAATATGGTAATTTTCTTCATATGTATTTGTGTTCACCAGTGTCTACTGTTGAGATCAGATCAGTGAACTGTATAATTTTAACAGTAAACTGGTTTGTGTGTTACAATATACAGTATATGGACTGAAAGAAAAACGTTAAATTAACATTTTGAGAAATGTAAGGACAGCCTGATTAAAAACCACAAAATGCTGTCTATCCATGTTCTATCACTGCTAATATAGAAGCCAGACATTCTTTCCCCAAGCCACAACCTCCAGCTTTTCATGGGGTATCCCCACGTGTTCCTGGTCAGGTGGGATATGTAAATCCTTCAACGTGATGTGGGTATCCTTAGATTTTCTCAGTTGGATGTGCCCCGAATACTTCAGAGAAAGGTGCCAGGATGCATCTTGTGCAAATGCCTGAAACACTTCAACTGGCTCCTTTGAATATGTAGGTATCAATGGGTCAAACTACTCTAAGCAGCCTCATGCTCAGGGTACGCCCAAACACTTTGCCAGGAGAATTAATTCATTCAAGTATTTCTGTGATCTCCCTTCCCAGTATGAGCATAGCTGAGTGTTAACACACAATATTACACATGTTGTAGTGCAACTGGTAAGCTTTTACCATGACAGTGTAGTACAAAGTCACATCGCTATGAAAACTCTACCATCTACCTGTCTGGTGTGAATCATGTACATTAAAAAGTCAGACAATTGACCCAAACAAATCATTTACAGTATGTATGACTATGTATGGTCCAAAATTAGGCCTCTTACTGATTTATATATTTTCACAACGAAAAAAAAACTGTTATATTGAATTGAAATTGATTCATACATTGGTTCATTGGAGCAGCATATCAGTGTCCAAATAAAATCTTTTTGAGCAATTTGTGACTTATCTGCAATAATGTAACATATTCCTGCAGTGATGTCTTATTTTCTGATGCACACAGTGCATCTTCTCTTTAAACGTTAAAATAATCGACACATTGCCACCACCAAAGAAGATTGCTATTTACTTCAACCATGTTATTATGCTAGCATATTACAAACCTAGAGGAGATTAGAAGGAAACAGATATTTCAAAGCCTTTTGTGCATTGCTATCTGCAAATAAGCGAAGAAAGAAGCTGCCTAAGCAATGCAATACAAGCATTAGTCAGGCACAGCACAAGCCCACATGGTTGGCCCTCGGCAGAGCAGTATCACCGGTTGTTGTCTGCTTAATTTTCCTCTGAGAGATTATTTGCACTCACTTTGAAACCCAAACAAATGCTGGAATGCTCCAAGAAAGTGTGTCACTAAGAGGGTAAATAAATAAATTGGGGGAAATCTTGACAGGTTATTACACCATATGGGTTAAGAAGGAGGAAACTTCAGTAATCCATTATTCAAAGTTTGTTTTAGACTTCAGATTAACTGCTTTGAAAAGAAAGTCATTGCTTACCAGATTACACTTGCACAGGCAAAGCAGGCCATTATTAAACGAACGCAATTTAAGAATAAATCATGAATTTTATATATAGTCATTTTTGCAGCACTTTTGCTTGTAGTTTTACTGAAGTGCTGTTATTTGTATTCAATCTCTCTTTTACTCCATCCTATGAATCACATTTGACTGAATATTTAGTGACATGTAAAGGTGGAAAAGATCAAACACAACAAATAGGGGACAATTAAATGAGCTCACAGAATTGCCCAAGAATGAGTAAAGATGAGGGAGAACAAGCAGTGACCTACACTTCTAACATCAGAGACCAGGTGAGTGCTTTAGCAATTCATTCGCGGAAATCTGCCACCCTGTTTTTGTAGAAAACTCCAAATGCTTGACAAAGCACAAAGTAATGTTTGTCTGCAGTACTGAAATCACTGAAACATGCTTGAATGCTGATGTGGATATTTTCATTGCTGTGAAACCCATGAATTATGAATAAAAAGTGATGAAACCTAAAGTAACTGTATGCTACCCTGAGTCCAAATCTGTAAAAAGGCAAAGTAATGTAAGGTTATGGGAAAGCGGTGATGAGGGGACAAGTGTGTCTATCGTAGTACACATTTACACCTGCGCTGGTCACAGCCAGAGAAAAATACAAACACTGTTTTCTCTTGAATTTAATCCTCAGAACCGAGTGTCAAGTACTTCCATTTGACATAATTTTGCAGACACTTGTGTTGGGGTAGTAGCAGGAGCAGATTTGGTTATCAACAGCTAATTATTAATGTCAATATGATTATTGATATTAACAATTATATTTAATATATTATTATGATATAATCATGAATAAACGGGGCACCACCCTGGAATCAGGGAAAAGATAACCAAAAACTGTATTCAGTCTCAATATAAAGGTTTTATACTCACATGCCAATCATCATGATCATTGGCATAGAAGTATGAAAACAATCTAACAATTAAAAAGGCGTGAAATTCAAGCACTAGCCTTCACAACGTGCTGTTATCCAGTGGCATATACACAACAAGCACAAGAGGCCGCTAATGATCGCAATCAATAACACTGCAATTAAAAAAGCCTTATTACCTAACTATCTAACACACAAAGCTAAGCTAAACAAAAGGAAGAGACACACGTGGAGTGTGTGTGTGTGTGCGTGTGTGTGTATGCGTGTGCGCGTGTGTGTAGATAGAGAGGGCGAGAGAGAGAGATATGGCTGGGCGCGGCCACCAGATAGAGCTATCCCTCACAGCGTTCAGGGGCGGAGCCACTGACGTCAGATAGAGTAGAGAGAGAGGGAGAGATGGCTGGGTGCAGCCACCAGATGGAGCTATTCCTCACAGCGTTCAGGGGCGGAGCCACTGACGTCCGATAGGATCGAGGGAGAGAGAGCGAGAGATGGCACAGCCACCAGATGGAGCTATGTCCTTAGCATCCGGATACGGAAACAGCTGGCGTAGGACACGTGGGGGGGGGGGGCGATGTATGTGTGCATTAGCAGGACACAAACAAAGAGAGGGGGAGAATGTGCGCGCAATATTATAAGGCTCAGGAGGCGTGTTACTATCACACGGGAGCTCGTGAATGAACTGGCGTTCATTCAGCTGGACCGCGGTCTTGTAACTGATAGTAGACGCTTACTGGGCTCGCGAATATGGCTGAGGTTAGTCAAAAACAGTTACAGAAATCAACCCAGCGGCGTGGGTACACAATCAGCATTCAAATACAACAGCACATAAACAACGGACTCAGCGGTCCGTGATCAAAACTTAAAACACGTTAACAAGAATTACAAGCATATCCTACACTATCAAACTTATGTCTCTGCCCAGACTGATAGCCTCTTACTGGTGTCGTTGCGTAGGTTGCGAGTCCGTCCTGGCAATGACGGGCGGCGGTAGTTCTTGAGTCTCTGCGGCAGCTGGGGCCGTGATGAGTCGGCTGAGTCCAGACGAGAGCGGGGCGCTTTCCTTCTCGTTGATCAAACTCGAATAAAGAAAACAGTTTGTGTTTCTTCTTTCCTCGGGCAACAATATAATCGCGGCTTAGCGATTTGGTCAGCTGACTTCAGACAGGCGCTGGTAGCTGGAATGCAGGAACCGGTTTGGTCTCCTGTTGCAGCGGCGTGCTGCGGTGGGCGAGTCCACCTCCTGTTGCAACGTGGTGTTGCGAAGAGCATTGGAAGCGCTAGCCTCCTATTGCAGCGGTAGGCTGCGGTGGAGGAGCCGCCTCCTGTTGTAACGCGTGTTACGGTGGAGAGAGTTGGAAGAGCAGTTCTTAAGATGGCGCCGGTTTATATAGCTCACGGCTGCTCCCGGGGACCCCCTGGGGTACCTGTGGTTGTCAGCCAATAGGGCACCAGTTGTGTGACGTTGCACTTCGCACCCAGGTGAGAAGTGAAACTAAAATGGCGGTGTCGTTTTTTTATCTCCTTTGTCCCTTTGTTCTGACCGCGTGTGAAGGCTTTTGTAGGCCGCATTGTGTAGTCCTAATGGTGAGGTCCCAACACTAGTGCAGCAGTGTTTTTCAAGTGAGATTTATTTCATTCAGGTTACACATCCAATGTGCAGGGTGTGTTTACTAGACTTCCCAGTACACACATATCCATCGAGTTCAACATGAACCCCAACACACTAAACACGCTCCTTCCTCTGCATATACTAATAGCCCACCGTGCTGCATGTTACTGTTCTTGGAGAAATCGTTGAAAGCAATGGTGCATTGAGGCTGTCACAGCGTTAAGAAACAATCACCCACCCTCTGTTTCTATAGGAACTCAAATAATGCTACTCTGGTCTGCCGTGTTTATTTCAGTGCTAGTGTGCAAGTAATGGCGTCTCCTCAGAGCTACACTGTTACGTAACAAAATGTGATATTGATTTAAATTCATTATCTTTAGCAATTGTTTAATGTAATAATGTTTGTATGTGCATTTGTTTACACATTTGTATTATAATAATTATTATTAGTTATGTTTAATAATGTTGTATGTGCATCTGGGCAATATGTATTTGAGTAAATAATGTAAAATAAAACAAATGTATAACGATAAGGAGGCAGATTTTACCAACAGCAGGATAGGGAAAATGGTCCCACATCCCAGTGAAATGAAAACCAAAAAAATATTGATTTATGACTCTCACAAAGCTTTAAATACTACAAACAAGCTGGAGTGCCTCCTGGTTAAGATGACAACGATCATGTCTTAAGCCCAAGTTATGCTTCCGCGTCGACACAACGCAAGGGGGCTTGCGGACCCCTTACGTCCTTGCGGACCCCCCTTACGTCCAACGTAAGGGCCTGACGTGCACCTCCCAAAAATCCTAGACGCGCGTCGAGGCGATGCAACACCAACGCAACACCAACGCAGCGGCATTGGCTGTGATTGGTCCGTTAACTACATCCGCTGGAGACCGCTATCTGGTTTCCACTCATAAACATCGGCCTTTAAACTTTTAAAAGGCTACTTTTATTGTTTGCACCTTGTCGCTTTTGCACAAAGAAATAAAACACCAAGTTCTGAAAAATAGTGGATGTTTAAAGCTGGAAAGTAAACAAATAGGCTATAATGAGGCTAACGACGATATACATCAAGAGTCTTGGGGTCCGTTTCACAAAGCAGGTTTAGTGAAAACCTTGAGTTAGTTAACCCTGAGATGAGGGAAACTCTGGTTTTTCGGTTTCACAAAGCCAGTTCAGCATAAATCTGAGTCAGTTACTCGGGTAACATACTCCGTGAAACTAACCTGCTCGCTAGCAGGTTTGCTTCAACAAACCCTGAGTTTCTCCCTACATGTCTCCGCCTTTTTCCGGAATCTTAACCAACTCTGAAAAAATGTGCCGTCCTTTCATCGTCAACCTAATCGATATGGAAATAAAAGTGATTCTAGCAGCTTTGCGTCGGGAGAGGATTTTGATTACCTTTCCTTTCAATCACATTAGATATTATCTAAACAATATTCTCCGATATTTTCACCATTTCATATCGCGGACATAATCCGCAACCAGATTCTTCGCGGAGGTAGTGTTTTTGCGAACGGGATGTTAAAGTACATTCCTGTGTTGAAATACCTGCTTATATTTACTGTTTAATATGTGAAATATGATTAAAATCATATGCCTTAGTCAACGTATTTGCGCAATATTCTTATGCTTAATTTTCAACTGAAGCCACTTTCTTTCTGTGCCTGGGGGGATTACACCCACTAAAAATAATAATTAATGTGTTGCGCTGTTTTGTGATCTTCGGGAACTGAACTGCCGTCGCCTGCACCTTAGGCAGCGTTGCTAACTATTGCACCACAGTGTCGCTTTCCAAACATGAAAATGAACACTTCTTACCTTTAGATCAATTGACTGTTTCATTCAGTTATACACATTAGATCGGGCAGTAATTGTCTGCCACGCCAACTATCACTACTTTGCTGCAGTTACGGTGCTCCGCTTTCTCAGGATGAGCTCGTTTTCTACATAAACACTCAGTAATATCTAATGACGCTCTCCCCGTTGCCATGGTGAATCGTAGTATCGGCGCTCCATTGATGATGGCTTTGTAGAGTCGGCAGGCACGCGCGTAACTCAGAGTTTACATACTCAGAGTTGAGTGAACTAATTCAAAACCACTGTTCTGAAACTGAAAACCCAGAGTTGCCCATCTCAGAGTTGTTCAACTCAGAGTTCAGGGTTAGGTTCAGAGTTTGTTGAACCTGCTTTGTGAAACGGGCCCCAGGTCAGTCTTTACAAAAAACATAGCACCCTTTACCGGTGTGGCATTGAATTGCATTTCGGCACGTAAACCCAACGCAGAACCACCACGGTCTCCAAGCAACTGCGTGGCCGTTGCGTGGCCGTTGTGTGATCACTACGCGGAAGCATAATCAGGGCTTTACTGTTATTGCAACAATTCTGACACAGACACAATGACATCCACTGCTGACAGATCAACAGTCTTCATCTTAAATACTTTAAGTCACTTTACATCTCCTGAATTGTGATTTCTTTTGAAGGCAGCATAAACAATTATTTTTTAAGGCTTACCGTGTCAGATGAATGCTCGCTCTGTCAATAAAAGTGTGTTAGTATTCTTTTATGTTTTGCTATTATGATAATTATTGATGACTAAATGTCAAGATTTGCTGACAGGACTAATCCATCCATCAGAATGGCAATGGATGGATCCAGTTTTTGAAGAGAACTGTGCCTGTTCCCTGGTCTGTTACTTCGAAATAAAACACAGCTACTTGGCCTAAAACCTACAACTACTAAAATAATTTTGGGTAAGATTAGAGAGGGTGTAATCAACAATAACATTGGTTCTGAACTTTTGAATATTATGTACCCCTACATATAATAAGTCAATATATAGGGCGGACATGATTCATCCCCCCCCCCCCCCCCCCCTTTTTTTTTGCAACTTTATTAATCTTGTAACAACTATTCACCATGTATTAAAGCACAATACAATATTTCCATTCCTGGAGAGCACCCTTGGAGTTCTGGCTTTCCCTATAGGAATCGTCAGTTTTCCAAAGCATCAGGAGTTAGCTCAGCAGAGCAGATGACGATAGAGCAGCCAGACACAATCTCCTGGAGGTGAAGTAACAGAACATGTAGAAGTGTTTATTTCAGGAAGTTAATATTTCTATATCTTGTTTGGCAAATATTCAAATGGTGGCGGAGTACAATTGCATAGTGTTCTTTAGACATCCGGTGTAGCCATACAAAGTAGATTAACATACATGTAGCTTTTATGGTGTGGATGAATTCATCATTTCAGCAGGTCGTGAGGTATGTAAGCTCAGCTTCTGGGTGGGTGACACACTCTGAATCAAACCCTGAACAATAAATCACAGTGACACACTGTGGGC
Organism: Chelidonichthys spinosus; assembly: GCA_029853015.1. NCBI lineage: Eukaryota > Metazoa > Chordata > Actinopteri > Perciformes > Triglidae > Chelidonichthys > Chelidonichthys spinosus. The sequence continues at coordinate 12,178,526 of CM056821.1, read as the reverse complement.
AGAGTAATAGCCTAAAGGCAACTCTGTTGTTTTTCACTTGATCAGCAAGATTGAGATGAGATAGCCTACACATATACAAGAGACATGTATGCATAAAGTTATGGGAGGGAGAATCACAATAATTAGTCACTGTGAAATTCAGTGAGACATCACTGAACTTTCAGGGTGTTTGCACTTAGTAGTACATTTAACAGATATCACTCAGTGAAAAATTAATTTTCCTCACAGCCGTAATACATATTTTTGCAAAGTTATGTTGTGAAGTGATTCAAATGCCTCATCTGTAGTTTTATTGGTTAATTACTATACCTTATCTGAAAGTTCAGTGAGACATCACTGAACTTTAAGGGTGTACCTTATCTGAAAGCTGAGCAGTGGTTGGAATATAATATTTACTCAAGCACTGCACTTAAAGGTTTTCCCTTTTGGAAATGAGAGGATTAATATAGCAGCAAACACCTAATTGCTAAGATATAGAGGAGTAGTGTCTACCAGAGCAGAGAATGAAATCACTCTCCCTCTGTGTGTGTTGTTATATGGGCTTATCCTTGCTAGCTGGACCAGTCGTTTGTGCTTTAAGAGAGTGTTTGTGACTGTGCCCCATTGGCCAGCTCATGGCCAACATTGGTCAGCACTGTTCACCTCCAGTTGCCCATCAGATAAATACTATTTGCCATGTCAACACAATTGCTGTTGATGTTAGCACTGTTAGCTGCGGGCCCCTGGCTCAGACATCGCCATGTTTGGAGCCATTGAAAGGTAATCAAAATGCTTTCAATTTGGCAATTAAACTGTTTAACCTTACAATTCTATATATTACTAGTATAAAGATCATAAACTACTTGGTACATTAATGCCTCTACATTTCAGTGGGAAGCACTTTTCAATGTATTACATTGATTTGATGGCTGTAGCAGTTACTTTGAAGATTCAGAATATAACAGAGCAGCTTGAAAAATATGATACATTTTTATCGATAAACTACACGAAATGATGTTTCTACAATTATATTTTGATATATGTTGCTGATAATTGTATGTTTTAAATTAGAAGACGTTTCCTTCTAATGGGTTGTTTTACATTGTGGTATTTTTTCTTTTACTGAAGGATTTCAAAAATTATTCTGCAAGCGGAGCTGACAGAAACAATATTAATGAAACTTTAACATTAAGATTTAACAAACATTTCAGTCCATATCAAATATGAGTCAGCATGAGATGTATGTTTTCCTGGTCAACACTAAGGCCGCGTTCAGACTTCAGGCAAATCCGATTCAAATCTGATTCCTTCTCATATCCGATTTTTAGGGCTGACTGTCCACACTGTTTTAGCAAGTGTCCAAATCGCATTTGGCTCTGTTCAGACTGGGCCACATCAAGTGACACATCTGACTGGTTGCTGTAGCAACGACGTCGGAGCGGAGGCGTGTATTGTGTGACGTCATGTAATAGCGACGAGAAAAACAACAAACAAGATGGAGGCAGCTCACATGAGTATATTGTCCTTATCGCTGTCCAGTAGGGGTGCAGAACCGGTAACGTAGCTCCACAACTTGAAACAGGCGGGTGGTTTGGCGCATTGGGTCAGGTCTGGCATCGCGTAGAGTGACCTCACGGACAGTCAAATCCGATCTGAGTGTTTGGAGCTGTTCAGACTGAGACGCATCTGTCCAAATGCGATCTGAAACTACCTCCCGGAGGTGGTTTCGATCCGTTTCGCAAAAATCGGATTTCATGTGACTTGGGACTGTTCAGACTTCAAAAGAGTCATCCGGTTCCGATCTGGATGGGCTAAAAATCGGATTTCTGCTGGCAGTCTGAACGCGGCCTAACTGAAAACCACCATGCCGGATGAAAAGCCTAGTCATGTGCTAGACGTTGGACATTTCAGTAGATATTTTGTTTAAACTCTTCATCATTCATTTGCCGAGAATAATGCATAACAACTACAGTCAGGTGCAGTGGTCTCTATAGAGACAGATACATGATAGCAGAATTACAAGGAATGCTGCTAACTGCTAATGGTTTAGGTTTCATTGGGAAGTAAAACAATGAGCAGATCACACCTTTTTTGCTCAGAACACAATCACTCACAATGAAGGGCCTGTCTATCCTACCCTCATTTAGAGAACGATCAAAGCCCCTCTCTGAGTGAGCTGGCATATTGGTTCCTCAATGCTGTTTTCAATTTCACCAGAATGCAAATTCCCAACCCCACATTTCATTGGGAAGTAATGAGGAAAATAATAAAGCTCTAACCCCAGATGAAAAGGAAATGATTTTTGAAATGGCACGCACTATATTAAAGTACACGAAAAAACAAACGGAAACAAAACAGATGCAAAATAACAAAGAAAATATTGGAACATTTCTTTGGTTGTCCAATTGTGCATTATGGATACATGTAATGCTATAATGAAAATATTCCTCCATGAGCATCATCATATATCAGTAAATAATAATACTGTAGGAGATTAATCTCAGGGACACAACACATTAAGGACTAAACACATGGAAACTCATCTAAGGTTGTAGTTGTGATTTCATGAAACTCCTAGAATAACAATAATTTTAGAATAATTAAAAGTTTAGACATATACAGGTTTAAATGTACATTTATTTATGTTTTATGAATATAGAAGCAGAGAGAGTGAGCGTCACAGTCTCATCTACTGATTAAAAATAGGCCGGTAGATAGTTATTTGCTGTCTAGGATCAAACAAGCAGAGTCTAGACTGTGTTAATGTATCACCTCTGAAATGACATAATGACCACACTTGTAATGCAAGCGTTACATTGCATTACTTATGTACATCCAAAAAGTCACATCAATGTGGCTGAGATTTAGTCCAACGAAAAAGAATAAAGATGGTTACAAAAAAACTTTGCATTTCCAATATATTTTATACATATCTGTGCAGAACGGAGCACATTGCAGCAAATAATAGATGTCAAAAAGAAAAAACGATCATCTTTTTCATCTTTATCAGTGTTTATGAATGCAAAGAAATGCATTGGCCAATTCTAACGTTTCAACTAATCATTTGGTCTCACCCTGAATAATGAGTGCAGTGAGAATTCTACTCCTCCGGTTGACTCAAGGATGAGGATCACAGTAATGCATAGAGGCAGATCTTATATTGCTTCACTTGAGTGTCAAAACATATTGATTTGTAATGTGAACCTGGCAGAGAGGAAAACCACAAGCCACGGCCTCAAAGAGGATTTACTAGTATTCCATAACAATTTGAAGACGGCCTCCCTTATTAACCTTTATACACACAAAGAAGAGTTTTGCGTGGGCCAGCGCTGCTGTGGAATTACGCAACCTCCTCTATAACCTTTAGACTCCCATACGATTTCAATCTGTGATTGTGAATGCACTTTCCTTCTTTTATTTGTATGTGCATCTAACCATTAGGTTGGGTGATGGCTTCTTGATGATGTTCATTGACTTCTGTAAGAGGGACTTTATAGGGAGTAAGTAAATAGTGAGCCACTATAGAGCAAAGCCAAGAAAGGCTTTCAATGTCAGAGGTTTAGTTAGTATGGAATTAGCGCATTTACAGTGAGCCAAAACAAAATATCTTGAGAGAATACCTACTTCTAAGGTGGACCGCTGTGATTTAATTTGCCTTGATGTGATTGGCAGTACCAAGCATTGGATCCATAACAATAGAGAGGCCATTGGTGTATTCCAATGAATAAACATGCACAAAGAGTGGAAAGGTAAACATTAAGATGGAAGTAAAAATAGAAATTCAGTGTATGTGGCTCTGTTACTTTCCTCTGCGTCTGGTACCGTTTCTGTTGAGTGGGAGCTTAGTTTGAAACCATCTAATAAGAATTAATCTCATTCTCTCCTCGTCACACCTGTCTTGCAAAGGCCCATCTGCTGCCGAAAGGCTTGTTTAATTGTTTTGCTGAGCCTCTGTCACACGTAGATGTGTTTCTGTCAACATGCATGTGTGATCCTTGTTAAAGACTGGCATTGGACTCGACTCGGGAAAGTAACATGTATGGTGCTGGGCGAGGTGGCACAGAGAAAGTCCATAATCACCTTATATTATCCTTCAGTAAACCCCTGAAATAAAATATCAGATTGCAGACACGCTATTGAATGGTGTTTTAGTGTTTGCTTAGGCAATATTGCCACAATATACTGTATTACACATTTGTGTTGGGCATTTTCATTTTAAGAGAGATAGATGCTTTAGAAATCCAGGTTCCTCACAATTGTTTGACTTTTTGCTATCACTATGTGTTATTTTTTTATTCATAATTTTGCTTGTCGTGATAAGGAGATGAGGAGTGCGCCTGATAGCTTTATAACACAAGCCACAAGAGATGAGCGATCATGCTCCTTTGGCTACGGATCTTTGCTTCTTCTCTTCTTGGATCCAATCAGGGTTGTTGTCTATGCAGAGGAGTTAAGTGAAAATATTTTTGCAAGGACTTTACTTTGGTTCATCAAAAATTAATGAAATTAATCTATAGATATGAATATCAATAGTGCAAATCAAAATACATCCTCTACTACTGCACACATGCCCATATTTATTTTGAAGAATTGCATACAGTTATGTTGCAGGTGAGTTCTGTGACACATTTTGTTTTTGAGTGTTGTTGTGCAATTTCTAGGACTGTATTTGAATTTAGAATTTTAGAAAAAGGATGGATAGAGTGGTGTAAAACTGACTATTTGTATTGGTTTTGTATATGAGTATTGGTTTGCATTTTTGAATGCAGGAATTCAGGGACAATATGACCCAAAAGATGCTGAGTTGATGCTACTTACTACTTGCAGACCTGCTGTTGGTGGTGGTTGTGAATGCTCAGACATGGTAGGCCTTGGTAGCTCAATGGTTAGAAATGTACCATTAAAGTCTAAAGGCGGGTCCACACTGGACCGACTGCCCGATTCGCGTCGGTAAATGACGGCGGGCTACTTAACATGGCCGACTCGAACAACGACATGGGCGGTTCACACCTACGGAACTACAGCCGACGCCATACGTTCGCGCTTGCGCGAGATGTAATGTCTCCAAAATAACAGGCGGCGCTAATCTGTATTGTGGGCCAAAAAACATGAAAACCGGAAGTAGGCGGTCCTCTCTAGACCACCTTCTTCGATTCCACTGGTTATCTGGTATGTTTACCATCGTCACTTCCGGGCTTCACTGATTCGCTAGTCAAGCTGCTAGCCTCCACCAATCAGAATGGTAAAAGAGTGACCGACTCGCTTGGCGGATTACACATTTGAATTGGCTGAAATGAACGCCGACGTGGGCCGATTCGAGCGACCACACCAAGCAGACTCATGTCACGGACGCCGACTCTCTCAAAGACGCCGATTTTCGGTCCGGTGTGGACTCGCCTTAAGTGGAAATAAAATGCCTTTTTTATCCTTTTAGATCAAATCCCCGGCCATATTGTGCACCTGTTAAACAATACATCCTAAAAAAAATCATGCGCTATCAACCAATGTCAATTTCAACCAATTATATAATGACTTCCCAACATTATGGTCTGCTTGCCTGTCCTGTTTCAAATATGTCACAATACTAGCTAGATACACATAAAATGCCGCTGTAGCTTGACTTTAAGGCTGAGTCCTTACCACAGTGGCCCAGGGCCATTTTAGCCATGCCCTTTTTTGTCCCCTGCCTTTCCTGTCCGTCTCTCCCACTATCATAAATAAAGTAAAACAAAAACAATCTTTAAAACGGCTCTTTATAATGTGGTTGTCATAATTAATTCTGTTTTCTTTACCCTCTAAATAAGATTGCAGTGAATAAATCTGTTTGCTGATATATTCAAGCATATTGTGTGTCATTGCAGGGATAGTGATGCACAATGTGATTCTGTCATATTATTTCTTAAGGTGAGGACAACCAGGTCATTATAAATGGGACAAGACTGATGAGCAAATTATTTTTCTTGATCGTTAATACTTAGTGGTCTAGAGGCTGTGGTTAAACTGTAAATTCTATATGAATAAAAATGAGCCCAAACTTTCAACACTATGTAACACAAAACAAATGCAAATGCTTTAAAAAGCAATGGTGCCCCTATAAAGGCCCCTCTTTTTGTATCTAGACTCTACTGGCTCTTGCTGCGGCATGCTTATAGACCTCTGGCGTTGGACACAGTGTGGAGGAGGGAAGTTCCAGATCTGGAACCTACATTTGACTGGGATAAAGTGTGGACCAGTGTGGGCTTAGCATCCAGAAACCCTGATCATCAGCAAATACATTATAACCATATACACAGGGTATATTTAACTCCTAGAAAGCTTCATCTGATGAAGGTTATGGACGACCCTACATGTACTTTCTGTTCCTCAAAAGTGATTGGCAGTTATTTTCATATGTTTTGGGAGTGTACTCCAGTGGCTGATTTTTGGATGATGGTTGCTTTTAACCTCTCTGGGTTGTTAAAGATTAAATTGCCCTGTTCGCCTGCTACACTCATTTTGAATGATCTGTCAAGGTTCAGTTTGACACTGGACAGGAAAAGAGCATTGCTGGCTGGACTTACGGCAGCAAAAAAGTTACGCCACACGCTGGAAACCTCCACATTCACTTTCCTTTCGAGCTTGGATTTTAACATATTGTTTATTTGGAGTTGTCGACGGCTAGAGTCCACGGAGCCAAGGAGTCAGCAATAGAAGCTTGGCAGTCACTTTTGGTTGTCCTCCATGGGCTTCAGGTGTAGAATGTGACTGTTATTGGAGATCTGGATCCAGGGGGTGGGTGGGTTGTATCTGGGTTTTTGGTTTGTGTTTTTGTTGTTTATTTTTATTTTTATTATGTTACCTTAGTTATTAATCACATGTATTTGTATAGATGTTTGTGTATATATAGGTATATATGTGAGTGCATTTGTTTATGCTGTATTTCTGTGATGTGTATGTACCTGTATACCTTTTTTCTTTAACGTAATAAAAAAATTGATCACAAAAAAAAAAAAATGCAAATGAAAGCAAAACAGAAAAGAGCGTGTACATTTGGGAGATGAAAGAAAATAGGCATCCAAGATGCATCAATGGCAAAGCGTGATATGTTTAAATAACGTTTCCCCAGTTATAAGACTGGATCAAGATTAGATAAATTTAAGTATTCATCGTGATGTTTTACACCCAACCTGACTGATGGGTTGCTGATAGAAGTGGAGTCTCTTCTTCTTTTCCCCCATTACTCTCTCTTTTCACTGAGAAGAACATACACATGCAGGGATACCCTGAGTCAGCTGATACACTGCACCATTTGCCCTTGCTAATCAATTTCTAATATATTTTGAAAATATTTGTTTCTATTATGAACAATATTTGCTTTCTAATCTAACACTGAAAAATATGTTAACAGGATGATTTTATGATTTGACCACTGCAAAGAACTTCAATAATGCAATCGTTTGTTGAACTTACTAAACATTATGGGGAATTAACAAAATATCATAGATCATATAGAACAGGATCATTAACCCCTTTCACGTCCCCTGCCAATTTACAATGTTAACACTTTTTCATAATGTGCCTTGATTTATTTGCTTCTATTGACCACAGTAAAAATGTTGTTTTTAAAATTCTAAATGCCAACAAATATGGATTGACGCTGAATATCTTGTTGGATAATATATTTGTAGCCAAGAAGTTAACCGTTCTTTCAGAAGCTTTGTAATCCAGCTTTAAACTGCAGTGTCTTTTATGAGATTTTTAAAATTAATTCATAACGATAAACCCAACACCAAATGTTTACTGTGAGTTTTTGTTTTATCAATTGTTCTAGTGCTGAAAACAGTTATTAATGTTATGGATTAAATCTGCCCAATCAGAGGATGTTTCTGACTCTGTGGCAGTTCTGATCTCAAACGCGTTGGAAAAACACACACATTTAGGAAATGTGGCCTGAAAGTCTTTTAGTTTTTTTTTTTTTTTTTTTTTTTTAAATAGAGCTACAGTATATGCATTATAGATGTGTCGGACTGTCTTGGTGGTCTGAGTGTCAATGAATAGAATAATGCCACTATAGCAAAGGACTTCTGATTGCACAAAAGCAGCACCTGCACAGTGCTGGTTTATCACTCAAACATCACAAAACAATTGCCAGAAAAGCAATTATAATGCTCAGCAAGTGGCAGGCCGATTGTTGATGAGATACTTAAATCCATAGAAGATGGGTCATTGGGGCCAGCATTGCATTATTTACATAATTGCATAAGAAAAGCAATAGATAAGCTGCATGCTAACTCTATTTCTGGGCAAAAAGAAAGCCTTTATGCCATGAAATGAAACACACATTTTTAGTTCGCAAGCCAGTTTTAAGGCACACTGCATTGGCCAGCACATTGCCAGCACATGAAAAGAGGAATTATCTTCTAGAACTCTGTCACAAAAAGTCCTGGGCCAAAGGTTTCAGTTTCTGACAATGTTCCCCGCAGGCTATCTATGGTCTGACTGAGCAGGCTATGAGGTCTGCCTCATCTGTTCTGAATAGAGATGTAATTGAGGGCTAAGCAGGGGTTTCTATATCAAGTCATAATATAATTTAATAAATCCAGTTGAAGCAGAGTGAGAAAAACAAGTATTGTGCTGTTATTGCCTTTGTATGGTAATGCATGTGGATATGCATATTGTGATGTATGTACACTGTGTTGTTGCTGCCTAGACTACACGATGCAGTTAGAGAGGACAATACCCACAACCACAAAAATGACTCGGAGGAAGGAGTCTCGCATTTTCTGACCTCTCTGACATGAACAGTTCATCTTTTTCCCTGCGGAAGACAGCTGAGTGCTATCAGTATCAGGACCTCTTTCATCACGGCACCTACTCCATGAAGGTTTTTGTTTTTGTATGTATCAAAATTAATATTAAGCTTTTGCCATTTCTTAGACAGTCCTTGGTTGTAGTGTTTACTGCAAAATAACAACTAAAGCAAGTCTAGTAATCAGACCACAATAATTATGTGATGTACTGTACCACATATAAAAGTAAAGGAACGATGTTATTAATCACTTTGCTTCAGGACTAAATTCTGTCATTTGCTCATTTTAACAAAAGGAGCAAGAAATTAATGGCCCAGACATTGATCAAATGCCACCTTCTTGATACTGTACATGAGATGACTAATGCTTTTATTATTAAGTATGTCTCCAGAGCAATATGACCCTGTTAATATAATAGACGGATTCTATTTTTTCTTTAACATTTCACTCTCACATGTCTAATCATACCAATGTATTTGTAACAGTGAGATGTTTCTGCAGTTTGGAAATGATAGCCTTTCATTATTTGAACCATCCATTAAAACTGCTTGCATCCATAAACATATTGCTGCCTTAAATAATGCAATTCATCATGTTGAACATAACGTGCATTGCAGTTTTCCTAATATGACTATCATGCAGCTAATTATTCTGTTTAATGGGGACTATAATCACCTTTTCCATTACTGCACACTGTAACTTCTGCTGGCAGTCAAGAGGCAAAACAAAATTTAAAGCAGAGAGGAGAGTCAATACATGCAATGATCTTTTCTTATTTAATGGTAGCACAATAGGAATTCTTCTGATGCGATTGTAAAGTTTAATATAAATGAAATGCTACAAAAGCATGTGTCACTGTTGGAGTAGAGGGACCTTATGTTAGTTTTTTCATACTATATATACACCTACTCATTTTCATGCTTTTGTAAGTTTTATAAACCAGACAAAAATTACATAATTTGTGCAAGGCCACCTTTTAAGTCTTCCCTTAAGGCTTTAGCTTTTTTTTTTAACCTATCCCCTTGCTCCACACCCAGGAGCATGTTTCCTTAGGCACCCAAAGCTATAGAGCTCTCCACACGGGGTGATAAGCAGCATCTGTGCTGCAGCCAAACCTGCCTCACTGGAGCTGCAACTGAAACGCCTTCCTCCCCTCCCTTATAATTATATCTGCTCTTTCTTCCTCTTTGCCCACACCTTTCCGCACATTTGTCTCAGATTAAAACAAAGAATTTCTGCCCGCTCTGTTGCTGAGTCTGGCTGGAGATGTGACAATCTGAGGTTTGAACATCCTTTTTGTCATGTTCATGCTATGGTGAGGAAATCTGGCCGGATTATGTCTTGTGTCTTTCTTTGCTCACAGTACTCCCATGTTACAGAACTTCTCATTCAAAGGGACAATGGTTATATTTGAGATGCATACAGCTATACAATTCATAGCAGGATCACAGAAACACCATCGCTAAGTGGATAAAGCTGTTTTTTTTTTCACATTAGTTCTGGGAGAATTTACATGGTATTTGAAAACAATGAGGCATGCAATTATGATCAATATTTCTAATGATCAGTAAGCAAATAAATAAATATTTAAGGATCATGTTTGATAAACTGCTGTGCAATGTTTAAGCGTCTGACAAGCCCACAAACTTGGATCTACAATATAATACATTAATTAAATCACTGAGCCTACCAGTAAAATTGACTTTCAACTAGTGTTAATAAAACCTATATACTGATGCATGTTAATATGTGCCAATGTCGAAGTTGTTTCCACTGCCAACACATGTTACTATTAGACTGTATTGACACATGACACGTTTGTTTGTTAATACCTCATTAAAAACTGAAGTATTTCATGATAGTTTTCTTATTTATTTTTTTGAAATTCTATATATTTTTAAGTGCCGAAATAATCACTCAGCACTGGATTTAATATAATTAAAGTATCATTTAACCCACGGAAAATTAAATAACTGTATAAGTCTATATAGTTTTGTTAAAATCCAGCTGGAAACATATACATGTAACTCCTAGCCTCAATTAACAACAGCATAGATATATACAAATAAGTAAACATGAATTATTATGAATTAAATCATTATTGTTCATTATTATAACCCCAAGAAAATGTGTGTCTTGAATATAGACAGCATTTTTCAATGACTTGCAGGGAGATAGAAAACATAAAATAGGAAAATTGTGAAAATAGTTTCACACTTTTTCACCCTTGCCAGAATAAATCTGTTGCCCAGCATTTATTGACAGAGCTCTTCATTAGTTCAATGTTATTCATGTTGCAATGTTTCCTTCTGACAATATATTCACAAACTAAAGCATGAAATGTGGCTATTGTCCTCATTTTTCTGATTCATCCACTAAATCTGCCCACAGTGTCAGAATGTCAGACTTGCACTCTGATTATAGATTACCCTTTTGTAACATGCTTGAATAAACCTTGTCTCCTTGTCTTCTCTTCATTTTCATGCAGTGGAATTGCCACTTTTTTTTCCGTGGTAGTCCGGGCAACAGGGAGGGTGCTTTTGCTGTGAATGAATATGGTGGACCATTAAAAGGTTACAGTCATCAATTATGGTTAAGAGAAGGATGGTACATGGGAGGATGGAGTCTGAAATTCTGTTTTAAAGGGAAAGACTGTACAGCAGATGTCGAGGATTTAGGTCACCCCAGATTAAGATAAATGGTTGCCTCAGAGAGCCGAATCAGTTTCTCAGTCCCAGCCAGAATGCCATTACAACATCTGAGCACTTGCACACACACAGACAGCCATTGCCATACACACATGTACACAGGGCCTGTAGTCAACAAACATGTTTTGCAGTCATGTTGAGATTAATGTCTTAATTTCGTCTAGCCGTTTAAAAAAAAAAAAACAACACCCAACAACAGTTGTGTGTTTCTTCACGTCTCCCTCTGCAAAGGACACTGAGATATCTTAGCAGCTTGGTGCCTCACTTGAAGGAATTAGAGTTAGATGTTTCCATATTTAACCCATGCTCCATTTCCAGCATAATCAGTATTTTACTGTACTGATTAACAAGTAATCACTTAATCATGTATTACTAATAAGCCTCTTAGTTTACTGTCATGTGTACAATTCTGCACAAGTCTGTCTGGGGAGATGTCAGAGGCAATTTTCCAAAAGGTTTTCAAGGCTACGCTGTACAGTTACAGAACTGACCCTCTGGAAACCAAAGGACCGTCAACAAGGCCCTCTGAGGCCTATTAAAAGCATGCAAACATGGATCACTCTCTACGGTACTTTTGCTGGAGCACAGCGGATGAAGGTCAGCGGATCAAAGGATTTTGGCTGACATTCCTTGGTGCCTGATGAGCCCTCTTGGGTTTCATTGATTAGCCAATGAGAGGCTGGTGCAACGACATTGAACAGATAAAAACAAAGTGACTTGTCTTGCTTCAGATGTAGAAAACTTATTTTCCCCTCAGCTGTCCCATGAGGCATGAACAATCTTGGATTCCCTTCAGCAACAAGACACTTAATCTGACTTTGAGTACTGATTCTTAAATCACACACATGCCATACTTCACATGTGCTTCATATACATACATTCTCAGCAGTTTCCTTTACGCCACCAGTTGCAAAATTTTCTGAACCAGGTCTTTCAAAAATGGCTAAAACGAGCAGATGTGATTACAATAAAGCTTGTACGACATATATCGGCTGAGCGTGTGCCTTTGAAGCTTCATTCTATATCACTACACTGCTCTCACCCAAATAGAATGTGTTTGATTGAAAAGGGACAAGTATGACCCCTTTCATAATCCCACAAGGGATTTTAATTAAGTCATTAATTAGAGAGATATACTGCAGAGGTACGGCTGGGAGTGGAATTCTGATAATTGTGGATACAATTAGTGAGTTTTTTGGGGTTGTTTTTTTTTCATGGGTGACAAAAGAGGTGAGAACATTCAACTCGGTATCAGTTAACTGAAAACTGTTAAAATGTCTTCTGTCTACCTCAAATGACATGTCTTTGAAATACTTCAGCTGATACTATTTTCAGCTGAGTGTCAAATAGTGTTGTTTTGAAGTGCATTGCATATTTGTCCACCATTTCCCATCAATGAGTTGGGTTAACCTAACAGGGCCATATCATTTTCCTCTGTGAAGTAGTAACTCACAGTAACCTAACATCTAAAGTGTTGGTCTCTTATTTGAAACATTATTTTCTTATTTACAATCAACGGATTTTGTTAAAAAGATAAAGCCTATATTAAATAGATCATAATGGTTTAAGATGATTTGGGATTTAACATGTCTTCGTCTTGTAAGAAGACGTGATTCTTATTCTTGTAAAAATAAGCCCATAGTGGAGGGACGAGCAGTTTGAATGGACTGCCTTGACCCTGGAGGACTCTGTTTTGACTTGGTTAAAAATAATGTATAATCTATTAGACTTACAGATTGCATTTTAAAGAAAAATATTTGAGTAATTGAGGAACTCTATTTTGTCATATTTTGGTAATCTTGTATATGATCGGTTAGCTTCTCTGCTTGTTTCACTAGGTTATACATATTCTCAGTGTTTTGAACCTTGGATAATAAATCACACTATAATATTTTTTTATTAGCCTGTGTTTTTCCAATTATTTTGACTTTGAAATGGAACCTAAACAGTCTACAACAAGCCTGTGAATATACTGTGAGCATGCATGAAACATTAGTTTCACTTAACTAGAAGCTGTTTTTTTACAATGTCCAGGGATGTGAATGTGTCCACGATGACCAACGACAAGAGCTGAGGTTATGAACTGTATGGATGAGTCATTTGTCTCCTTGGAAGTTTAGGAATGGATGGAAGTGCGTTTGTTTTGCTTTTGGCTGAAAGCCAAAACTATCAACTACTATATATATATTGTGCTGTGTAAAATAATATATGGCACAACCCCTTACTGACTCATGGGATGCTATTTGTACATTTTCCTAGTGCAATTACAATATGATTGTTTTTCTTTAAACCCATCAGCGTTTTGTGCATTATTTCATGTGTGTTTGAGAGCTTATAGCTAAATTCCAAAACAAACAACTCAACACATTCAACCAGATTAGTCGAGAACCCATTACTGATATATGGTGACAGAGAGTTTTGCCCATGCCTGAGCGTGTTTAGATGAATGGCAATCTGACACAAATCCCTAACGTAGGCAAACACGTAGCCTTAATCTTGGCGGTGCATGCAATTCCAATGAGGTACTTCAGCCCTAAAATGGGTAAAGAATTAAGAAAACAAACCTTGTTAAAATTCCGTATGCCAGCATTTATTCAAGTCTTGCCAAATCTGGAGAAAGAAATGTCTATATTGTGTTCTCACCACAGGACAGAAAGACACAGTTGGTGCTATGGGAGAAATGAGAAGGCTAGAAAGACTCATGGAAGTGTGTGTGCGTGTGTGTTTGTGTAGGGAGAGAGAATGAGCGGAAATGTTGCATTGTAACAGAACAGCATGTTAATGACTACGCATACCCAAGACTGCCGGCTTCTGCACTGAAACATGGAAATAAGCACTAGCTTTGACACCTAGGAATCACTGTTCTCAGAATGTATAATCCTCTAGTGACATTAGCACGAAGGAATGGATGCAAAACATTTTTGTGTGTGAGGGTGTGTGCATGCACAATGCATTTTCGGGCCACACTCCCATCAACACTGGTCAAAATGAGGCCCTTGGGCATTGGTTGAGATATATAATGAGGCTGAAGCGCTGCACATCACTAGAGACTGAAGCCTGTCCTCAAAGTTTCCCATGCTTTTTAACTGCTTTATGCATATTTTAAGCTCCTCCGATGAAATCTAGGAAATTCTTCGACATCTTAGTTGCCATATAAAGTAAGAGGCAGGATTTGTTTACTAAAAATGTCTCAAAGTTTTCAAAGGGATTGTAAAATGCACGCCATGGTGGGCAGCAGGGCTTGTCACACTGTTGTCATTTGTCAATTTGATATTTCATTATCAACTTCATCATAATGGACCATGTTTAGGTTGTTTTTGAATTCCCAAAACCAGATAGTGGTGATCAGGTTTGGATTATGATTGTAATTCATCTGAAGACAGTACTTATGAAATTTAAGAAGGTGGATGGCGTGTAAAAAAATGTAAGACAGATGCAATCTTCAATCTCCTGAAAATATATATTTGGCTATATAACCACTCCTCTCCTCTGATTAATTAGACTCATGATTATATTTCACCATTTCATTTCAAAGTATTACAACTGGGTTGAGCACATTTTTTTCTGTTGTAATTATTATTCGGCCACAGCTCTGTAAGCGTTTACTTTGGGCTACTTCTATTGATTGGACAGATTCTGGCTCTCAGTAGCGCTACTTTTTATCAGTTTAATCTGCCAACACTAGTGGCCACCTGACAGAGTTCAAGATCCATTCTCCTTTAGTTCTACTTGGGTCACTGACAACTAGCCACTCCTTATGTAACTCTGCATGCAGTTTGAGGGCAGAAGTTTTAACAGAAACATGTTGAATCTCACATCCTCAACAAAATCACAACGTCTCTATGCGACTGGCCATTGGGAATACTTTAACTCCCTATGATTTAAAAGCACACAATTTTAGTGAAGCTGATGGTTGTTGAGAGATGATGGTTGGTGAGACCTAACTGCAACTTTGTAGTGCAAGTGAAAATAATAACAAGCGAGAAGTGGAAGAAGCTGAAAAGGATATGAGGAATAATAAGCTTTCTCCTATAATCTCAGTTTGTAGCAGAAACTTCAATATGGCATGAGGGTCAATTTAATGAGCAGAGGCACTAACTCGCAGCTCGCCAGCTGCCTCCTTAAAACTATCACTATTGTTCCTGCCACATTTAGATGGCAGAGGTGAAAGACATGTATTTCTCCCTCACTATTACTGTCCATGGAAACGAGTTACTGCTAACTAGGTAATGTCTTCTAGTGTGCAATGGAACTTTGTCATCGGTCAACCACCGGAGGGACAGAGCTCCCACGCTTCTCCCGGTTCTTTGTGACACCGATCTGACATGGGTTAGTTTCTTGATAAAGTTGGATCATGATTGGATGCAGATACAGGCATTATCCATTTCATTTTTCTTTCAAATTATACTTTATAGAATTATATTTATGTATGTAAAAATCTAATGTCCAATATATGTCTAGCAGACAATGTGCTGCATGAACTACCTATATAATTTTAACGCATTCATTTGAATGAATCCGTTAACTGGATGTGAAGATGTATTTAAAGATGATGTACAGTGATGAAAAGGAAGATTGGAAACACTTCTTTTATTCAAACAATTAGAATATCAAAATAATGGGAAGCCTGTCTTGATAGCTGACATGAAAATGCCTCTAACATTCAAAAAACATTCCCAAAAAATGAAGGGAAGGCAAAGTCAGTTAAACTTCAGGGATATCAATCTGTCATTCATGAATCACAATTGATTGTGAATCATTTTCACCTGCTTTGGTGCAAATGAAACATTGCAGTGATTGTCTCGGGAAACATATCCTTGGAGGGTCACACAGACCTCCATGTCATAGCCAACGGAACCCTGACTGCTGTTAAGTACCAGGATGAAATCCTCAAAGGGATTGTCGGACTGTACACTGCCATGTACTTGCCCTCACATTCCCCTGACCTAAATCTAATTGAAAACCTATGGGACATTATGAATTGGTGCATCCAATGCTGCAAAGTACAGCCAGAGACTACAGGAGCTCACTGATGCCCTGATCCGGGACTGGGAGGAGATCCCCCAAGACAACATCGGTCGACTCATCAGGAGCACCCCAGATGTCGTCGGGAGTGCATACAAGTTAGATCAGCCTGTGATTTCAATTTCTTACTTTGATCTTTGGTGTGATTTTGAATCCAGCTGTCAATGGGTCTATGGTTTTGGTTTCCATTGACTGTTATGTCAGTTTGTTCTCAACAACAATCATACAATCAACACGCATCAGTAAAGATTTTAATATCAAATCTAAATAAACATGTGCCATGAGTTCCTGCAAAGCTTATCTCAGTCGAAAAGGGTAAAACCACAAGCAAAAGCAAAATTGCTATGGGAGGGTGTGTACATCAAATTATGATGGAATATTTACTAAGTGGAATATTTACTAAGTTTTCTAAGTATGCACATCAACAATGATCAACGTTTTGCGGTTTTGTTTGTTTTGTTATTTTCATTTGACAATGGAAGCTTCTGGAACCTCACTGCTCCTCCCATTTTTCAGGCTGGAACATTCTCAGTGACCGCAGAGCTAAATTGATTTGCGAGTCACATGATGGAGGACAGTAGATGAGGAGGCGTACAGTAATTAACAAATTGAAAAAAAAAAAAAAAAAAAAAAACTTGTGCAATGACACACCTGAGAGACCCTGCCTGACTGGTTACTTGAGTGGTTCTAATTAGCTGATAGTTTCTAACTGACATAAGTGACTAAGTTTTATGTTTGCTGCTCAGCCAAGCTTACCCAACACTGATGATAATTATTTAGACTGAGATGTTTGCAGCTTTTTTTTTTTTTTTATTACGTTGAGTACTTCATCAGGTCACATGAAAAGAAATAGCTGGATGGTTTACCATATATTTCATCTGCGTGTGCCATAGCTGCCTTCTTTGTAACCATCACAGCTGGTTGTGTGACAACATGCTCAGCCACATATGGTTGTCTTGGCTGAAGATTGTGATTGGTGTCATGATGTTGGAAGCTGATGTAGACAGGACCTCTGGTTTGGGATACCTTTCACTCGTTCACCAAACGCAAAGCGAATGTTCACCTTGTGTTACTCTTTTACTTTTGCTGGCTTGTACATGTGCAAGTTCCAGATATACACAATTGTGTTGTTATTCAATTGCAATAAATGGATTAAAAAAAGCTGAAATAACTACATAATCAGTCACATGCAGAGGATGTTACAGGTGCAGCGACTCAAATTAATAAAATAAAAAAAATAAAAAAAATTAAAATAAAAAAAATAATTAAATAGATAAATTCCAACACTATTACAAATGTAGCAATGTACTAGTTCACCATACAGTAATAATTTCACAACATTTTTAAAGGGATATTAAAATATATGTAGCCTATTTAAAACAAACCTGACTGAGACACAGCTACATGACAGTAAATTCTCCTCAAATGTTAACCAGCTCAACTCTGACTGATACCCTCACTTGCAAAAGCTTACCTTAATAATACAGACAAAAATGCACTTATTCTGACTGCATGACTTACCTTATTGTCTCTTCTTATCACCTAGCATATTGCTTATGTAACCTAGCCAAAGCCAAGACGATTATCAAGTGTCAGGGCTAACCAGCTATGGTGTAATTCCAGTATTCCGCCACTAACAGGTATTCAAGTGAATGAATGAGGGAGGAGACAATGTACAAAAATACTGCACTTTATTTTCTGAATTTTTTGGGAGTAAAAACATATGGGAATGTGTCAAATATTGGAATAGAAGAGAGATAAACAGAATAAATTAGGTTTTGTTAGCTGTTCTCACACTCACACGTTGGTAACACTAGATGTAAGTCACTACTTGCATTGGATTAGTCTACTCTGTTTGTTCCAAAAAAGAAAAGCACAGCACACAACAATCATCCCAAAACTGGGCACACTTAGTCTACTCTGTTCGTTAGTAAAAGAAAAGCAAGGTACATAATCACCCCGAACCAGGGCATAAGCATTCCACTAAGGGTGAGGGAGAAGCCAGCTGAGAGTAGAATCACTCAGAGGGAGATAGCTACAGATCATAGCAGGACTATAATGAGGTTAGCCACACACAGCTAGTTATTATCAATGGAGTCCTCCAATTATTTCACTGACACCCCATCTGTAGTCAAAAGTCCACTGCAAATCAAGCACCACACGTAGGCTAATGTTACCGCACACACACTTAGGAAAAGGCCTCACTACACCACTGGCTACTGCCAAAACAGACCACTGGACTGAACATGCGGTCTGCACTACCCCCTAGGTTCTCCCGGCCCCGGCTGACAAAGGAAAGAAAAGAAAAACATGCCTCGCCAAAACAAAAAATAAATAATGAATCAACATACATTGGAGGTGGTTTTACACACAGATAAGGCATACAGAGTAGCTATGCAACATAGCCTTGCCCCACTGGTAATTTTAACCTAAGGAAAAACAGTGGCTACAATCAGCTTCTGATAACATCCGTACTGCTTTTACACAATGTAGACTGGAATTGACATTTCTGCATGGACAACTTCATAAAATCTTGATTTAACCTGCATAGAGCTAGCCACCATTGTTTAGACCCGATGTAAGGAGGGAGCTTCATAAAATCTTTACCGACCATTCGTACAGCTAGCCATCCACCCGACACGAACGAGGAAGCTACATGTAGGCTACTACAGTTGATGATGACGACCAGGCCACAGAGAAATGGTACATCGTTTTGTGTTGAATCACCGCTGGCAGAATTAACAGTGCTCTCACCACTGCAATAGTAGCGCTGTTCGCTTTTAAAAGGAAGACTGACTGTACGGCGCTCTATTTTACCCGCGTCACTTCTGGTCATGTGAGGAGGACGTGTCAGGTGACTCGCTAAGCTCTGATTGTGAGGATTTACGCCAGGTGTCCCACTCGTCACGCTTATATAAGAATATGGTAATATTGTATAGCCAAGATACTATTACTGTGTGTCAACAAATAGTGTCACAGTTAAACAAGTCCTATAAGCACAGCACATTAATATAAAACAAGAATGAACTTTATATAATGAATTTCTATAATACTATCCTTGGCCACATACCTGAAGATTGAAGTTTAACCGCACTGAATGATGTGTACACACTCAATTTTTCATTCGTCTGACCGTGAGTCCTTTCAAAGGCTTGTGGAGGAGCACCTGGTATTTTGATTAAATTGATATTTATAAGGACACGACAGGCTGTGCGAAAACAGGAATTTATCCGTTCATTTAAAAAAGAAGGGCACTTTGTTTCTACAAGGGTAAAGGGCAGAGGCTCAAACAACATTTAGGCAATATACTGCACCGCACTACAGTACAGTATACAGTAGTGTACTTCCTATAAATACCCTTTGTGAGTGAGTGACATTTTGCTGCTGACAAAAGATCTACAAGGTGATAGTCATTGGTTCAATATGTCTTAGTTTTTGTCGAAACAGGAGAATATGTAGGGACAATTTTTGAAGCTGTGCATGTGTAAAGCCAAAGAGTCAAATCATACAGCAATACCAGTGGTCAAGGGAAATGTTTCCCAGTCTAAAATGTCACAAAAAAGAGTTTCCAGCATCATCACAAAATTAAGGAGTCTGTGTAAAGACCCTGAGGGAACCATGCTGTGCTCATGTCTCTGCCACTGGTTATCTTACACCAAAGGTTTCCTCAATGACAATGTATTATTACTCTCTCCCTCCTGTCACTGTCGCCTTCTCTCGTTCTGTTGCCTCCTGTAGTCCCTCTTCCTTTCTTTTGCAGTCGCCCTACAATCCTTCTTGTATAAGTGCCAGTGAACTGTGGCTGCAGGGCCTAAAAATACCCGCCCCTTGACAATGTTCTGTGACGTGTCTTTCTGCCAGCTACCTGATCCATCTGAGCCTACTTTTCTGGCTCATCTTCGCCAGTCCCATTTCTTTCTCCTTGAGCTGTGTCAGACTAACCTGGGTGTGCCAAAACCTAATATGACACTCAGGACCCATGCTCCTACCACTCAAAGTCACCACATTAGAGTCGCAATCAATATGGCTTTAATCTACAGGCTCCACTGATGTGGATCACATAAATGTGTCTTCTTTTGCCTCACTTCAAGTTCTCTCTATTTTAATTTAAACGCTGTGCAGTCAGGTAATTCAAAAATTTTAATATCTTAAAAGTCAACTTCGAACGCTCAAAGAGGAGGCGTAAAAGCAGAGACAATATCCTCTTAAACAAATGTCATTGGCAGGGTATTCCTGTCTTGTTACGGTCTCAGGTTTCACGACACAAGTAATTTCCTGGATCGACAAATAGCATTGATTTGGGTTGCATTGAAGTCACCATTCAATTGCATTTCTTACAGAATGCAATCAGGCATCACTTGCACTATTGATTTAAAAGAAGTCTTGGGTTGGATGGGAAAAAAAAAAAAAAAAAAAAAAAATCAGCCACTTGTGTCTAAATCCTCTGGGTGTATTTTTTCTCCCTGCAATGTATTCGGTAAGATGTGTCACTCATGAACGCAAAATAGTACAAAAATACCCTATTCTCTCTTTACTCATTTACTGCTGTATGCGATGCATAGCAATTGCTTTATTGCTGCATTGATGGTGAAGCTCATGCCATTATGTACCTTGTGCGGCAACTGATCATTT
The DNA here is from genome assembly GCA_029853015.1 of Chelidonichthys spinosus. Taxonomy (NCBI): domain Eukaryota; kingdom Metazoa; phylum Chordata; class Actinopteri; order Perciformes; family Triglidae; genus Chelidonichthys; species Chelidonichthys spinosus. The sequence continues at coordinate 12,157,393 of CM056821.1, read as the reverse complement.
TGTCTTTTTTCCTTTTCCTAGTAGCCTATTCTTTGAAAGGAAATAGACCATGTGGTATGCTGACAACATTTACATACAGTTATTTCATTTTATCTGGTGATTCAAGGATTTTTTTTGATAAGCAAAAGGCTAGATTTTTTTCACTGAAAAACCGTATACAACCATCCATTAAGAAAATATACATTATGAAAAGCCACCGTTTTCCCGTCAAACTTAACATACAAGTTGACATTGTGTGCTTGTGTAGTGATGGTGATGTATGTGTGTATGTGTAGGAGGGTGGGGGTGTGAGAGGAACGGTGGTGGTCTTCAGAGGGCTTCTTAATGAGCCAAGGTAATCAATGCCAAAGGAGATGGCTTTGATGGATGCCTTTGAGAAAACAATGTGTCGTGATGACCTCTATCTGAAGAAACCACAAAGCAAAGACTAAACAAGTAAACTGACCTTCAGTAGGTTGCTGCTAGCATGTAGTTGACCCTTTAAATCACTATTTGTGCAAACAAGTGTTGATTTAAGCGTGCCTTGTTGATGAAAAAGGGGGGAATCTTTTGACCGTGCTTGCTGATAAACGCCCTTGCGGTTCAGCCACACTGATTTCAATACCAAATACAAAAAGTAAAAAATGCATAGAACAAAAATAAATAAATAAAAAGGATTCATATTGCTTCTGATTAATTTTATCTTCCTGATTATCTGTGAAACAAACACCGTTAAGCAAGTCCTTGCATTGTAGGCTTTTTTCTGACACCAATGAGGTAAAAGACTGCACAAATCTTTGCCAGATACTGATCTCCATTACAAGCTATACTATATGTATAAACCCGTTTTATTTCAGTAAAAAAAAAATGGGAATTGTCTTCCATTGAACTGAGAACATTAAGCCCTAAAATGCCTGGATGCTTGGATGCAGAATTTGGTGCTAAATTAATTTAAGCAAGGACAGTAATGTCCTCCATTGTTCCCCTCTGTGTTCTTTCCCCCCAACAAGGGAATATGTCAACATGCCTGCTTCTATCGTGTAAAGATGGTTAAGTGTTGTGTAGTGAGTGAATTAAAAATCATCATGCATGGTGATTTTTGCAGATGTAGGGCTGAACTCCCTCAAAGTCTGCCTCTATATCATGATGCATGACACAAAGTCATTCCATATGTGACCAGGTACTTTTCGGTGTAAAACCCAGAATAAACTGGAACCAGAGACTGAGTATAGAAAAATATTCATTTTATTTTGTCTGCATAGACTCGGTGAACAAGACCATAGAATAACCTAACCTAAGTATACTTATAAATGAAAACAAATCAAAAAAATAAAGCAAACAAAAAGTGACCAAGGTGGGGTAAACTGCACGCCGAGGGGGGTTAGTATAGAGTGCTGCCTAAATAAGGGACGTTGTCACCACTGCACACCAAATCAACTAGTCTAGAGCTACCCCAATTTACTCATTTCCAGCATGCTAATGGGACTTAACCACTACAACTACAACAAAACACCCACACAAGATGGCTACTCTACCTGCACTGCCCTCCTGGACATGGCCGAAAACCCCACAATGAAAATAATGAATGGCCCCAGCTAAGAAGTAAACTAAAAATCTGAAAACATGGGAAAAACAGTGGTTTGCAGCTTCAGGTGACTGAAATAGAACATAAAAAAAAGTAATTATTTTATAAAAGGACTTAAGAACCTAGTTAAAAACATTGTTTTTGTATGTAGCCAACCTGGCTTCTTGGCTGATATAAAACAACCACTTCAAACAATTTGAATTCCCACCCAACATGCAAAATCTAAAACACAAATGCCTTTAATAATTAATTGCAGTATCATTTAATTAGACATTGTAATAATTAAAATCATGCTTTGAAACATTCTAAACAAAAAGGAACATACCACAGGCACCTCAGCTGCTCTCACTCAGGTGAATCAATTGAAGTGAAGGGCCCAGGTGAGCTATCGGCCCCCTTTTATAGACTTTGGCCCTCTGCCTGGGTCATAGTGCCCGACTCTTCTCTACCTCCCTGCCACACATATTTGGCAGTGAAGAGAAGCCATTACATTACAGTGCTTGTCATGCTACCCATCTCACCATTATGCAAGTTTAATGGGAAACTAACCACAAGTTAATGGACTGCACGCTGCGTCTCAAAAATGGTTTTACAATGAGCGATATGTGCATAATAGACAGACTTTGACAGGCAAAACAGGAACATATATAATCACATGGTTTTAGATTGAGTTCTTCTGAGGTTCCACAGTGTAGCAGTTAAAGATATTTATAACTCTGACAAGGTAGGGATTGACAACATTGTACAGGATGACAAAATCAGACAATCATACACCACATGAAAGACGTCGAAAGTGTAGTTTCGACGTCATGGAAATGGATCAAGTCTGGACATTTTTAAGGAGGGGAAGCTGGTATTGAGTTTAACGCACAATTGTCATCCAGAGCAACACAATGAGACTTGATGTATTGTCAATTATTGCCTATCTACAGGCATTTTAAGGGGCGTTCACACCGAACGCCATAGACGCGAATTGAGCGGCGACTCTACATTGAAAATCAATGTAAATGGCGCGATGACACGCGATTCAGGCGGAGGCGGCGCGAATGGCGCGTCTGACGCGAATGGAGCGTCTGATGCGAATGAAGCGAATGGAGGGTCTGACGCGATGGCGCGAATGGCGCGTCTGAAGCGACGCTAATAAAGTTGATAATATTGAACTTGTCAGGCGGCATCGCGCCGCGACATCCAATCAGCGACGAGTTCAAGCCGACAGACAGATGAGCTGACAGACAGATGAGCTGTTTTTGGCTGTTTTTAGTCATTTGCTTCGTCGTCTCTTGAGGAAGCTTTATTTCTTTGGTTTTTGGGGGGGATTTGGTTTGTTAATTCAGCCAGGCGGATATATAAGCTGACATTATCTTATATCAGTATTTGTGTTTGTATCAACTGATAAGTAACAATACATGTCAAAGATATGTTTGAGCTCATTCCCAAACAACCCGACTTGGGAAGACCGGACCCCGGCGCGACGGGGGCCGTTACCGGCCTCACACCGTCCATGGGCTGAGCCTCGATCATAAGGACTCAGGCCCCCGAGCGACACCGGGCAAGCGGTCTTCCGTATGCCACATTTCCCACGTCCGCCCGCCCGTTGGACGGGGAATCGGCGCTGGGCTCTTCCCTCTTCGCTCGCCGCTACTGAGGGAATCCTAGATAGTTGATTTTCCTCCGCTTAGTAATATGCTTAAATTCCGTGGGTTGTCTCGTCTGATCTGAGATCGTAGTCGAATGTGGCCCCGACTCTCCCTGGGGAGAGGTGCGAGGGACGTGGCTCCCGGAGGAGGCTCACGGACTCTGGCATCGGGTCCCCGAGGCGGAGGAGGAGGGCCCGCCGACGTGACCCACCGCTCCCCGCGCTGCCCTCGTTTCCCCCGCTAGAGCAGCACCGGTTAAAAAATGAGTGTCATGCGCGAATGACGCGAATGAAGCGAATAGTCCAAAATGATCAAGCGGCGCGATACACGCGTCTCACGCGATTGTATTTGCGTCTATCGCGTCCGGTGTGAACGCCGCAATATACATTTCATTGGATTATTAGGGCCCGAGCGCCGACAACGTCGGGCAGCGAAGCCCTATTGAAATTGAATGGGTTTTTATTAGGGCCCGAGCGCCGACAACGTCGGGCAGCGAAGCCCTATTGAAATCCTGTCGTTTTTTCTTTTTTTTTCACGACTTGTGTTGCCTTTTTGGAGGCCTTATCATATTCAGAAGTTGAAAAAAATTTCTGAGCCCATGGGGACTGGCGAAAATCGCAACATTTTAGAGGTCTTGTAAAAAAAATGCTCTCTAGCGCCACCTAGGGACGTTTAGTCCACTGAACGCACACCATAACTCCGATTGACACAAAATTTGGTACACATGTGCAGGCAAGTGTCCTCTACAAAACTGCCATTGGGACTACTAAAGTCCGCCTACCAAAATGTTCCGTCATTTTGAATTTGTGAAAAACACAACTCCATAATCCCTGTTACGGCATGTGGTGCCTCAGGGGGGCGCTGTCATCTGACTTGTTTTCCAGCCCTTTGGTCTCCTGGTCTTCAGAGTCCTGCCCTGCTGCTGCCATGCCATTGGTGGATGTCACCCTTCAACCTACTGACTCTACCTTTAATTGAGGACACCTGTTGCCTATTTAGTTTAGTATAAATCACCCTGTTTTTTTTGCTGCTCTGGCTCTTTTCACTTCTCTCTCATGCACATCCCCACGTGTTGGTACGGTAAGGCCCAGGCCTGGGGCAGGTCAGACAGAGGCCTCTATACACTCACCACACGCAGGAAATTTATTGTTAGACACACTAGGTTAGAGGGGGTATGCCACCCTTGTACTTTTGGTTGGAGTAGTTTAGTCAGGGACTTGCTGCTACTGGGGCTTTGGGGGGGGAAATTAGTTAGTTTAGCTGGTTCTCCTCCTTAGCTTGTTTTATTAAGTTCAATTGTTTGGCGTACTTCCACCAGTCCCTTGGCCTGGTGTCGTGTTAATTTTGTCTTGTGCATTTAAGTTCATGTTACCCCGTTTTGTTATTCAATATACCTTCCTTTTTGTTACACCATTACCTTGTGTTGTCTCTGTTTCTTGCGCCAGCGCACTCGGGTTCCAAATTCTTTTGGTTTATGTTTGGTCTGTAACCTGTAACAGCTTACCTGGGTTACCCTAGAGCCTACGGGTTGTAACAGTGGGGGCTCGTCCGGGATCTTGTGTGTCCTGGTGTGAAAACAGAGTATAGCGTGTACATTTTGTGTAGGTTTGAGTAACTGTGCACGGTGGAGACTGGACTGTTGCACGGCTGTGCGTGGTTAATTTGATTAGGGAGTACAGAGCATACATGCAGGTCTGATGGCTTCAGCTGCATTTGATTTGGAGGAGTTTGTTAAGGACCCCTCTGTTGCCTGCCTGGAGAGCTGCCGTAAGGCAGACGTGCTGCTCATAGCACAGCATTATGGCATTTCTGTTAGAAAACAGGCTGCTAAGGCGGAGGTCCGTCAAGTTGTGCTGGCTGGTTTGGTGGAGCTGGGGGTGTTGGTCCCGCTTGAGGCCCCGGCTGAGGAAAAGCTAGGCCTGGGGGATGGTGTGGCTCCTGCCCCACCGGTTGAAGCAGAGCAGTTGGAGGACGCTCCTGTAGTGGTGACGCCACCGGCTGAGGCAGCCGACGGCATACTCCATAGCACTCCATCACACAGCTCTTCTGGGGCTGCATCTGCCAGTTCTGCTGCTTCTAGCTCAGTGTCTGCAGCCAGACTGAAGGTGCGTTTGTTGCGCCTGCAGATGGAGAGAGAGGCAAATAAGAGGCGTGATTCTCTTGAGGCGCAGCGCCTTGAGAATGAGCAGAAAAAGGTAGAGGTTGAGTTTCAGCAGAAACGAATGGAGATGGAGCACCAGTTGGCTCTGAGAGACAGGGATGTTCGGCTTAAAGAGCTTGACTTACGGAGGTTGGAGCTGGAGCGTGCTGTCACGGCCACTGCTTCCCCTGCTGTCTCTCCCATGTCGGCTACCTCTCCTATGGGGGAGCGCTTTGATGTAAGCAGACTGGTGGCCCTTCCTCCCTTTAAGGAGACAGAGGTAGATGCCTTTTTCAGCACATTTGAACGCCTGGCTACAGTGCTTAAATGGCCAGAGGAGATCTGGACTGCTCTCATTCAGGGTAGGCTAGCAGGCAAGGCTCAGGATGTAGTGGCTGCTTTGTCCCTCACTGACAGCCAAAACTATCAGAAGGTTAAGGCAGCAGTGTTGAGGGCTTATGAGTTGGTACCAGAGGCCTACCGCCAACAGTTTAGAGACTACAGGAAGGCCCCTGAACACACTTTTGTTGAGCTTGCTAGGGAGAAGGAAATCCGCTTTGACAAGTGGTGTGCTGCTACTAAGGCGAAGGATTTCAAATCCCTGCGTGAGCTAGTTCTTCTAGAAGAGTTTAAAAAGTGTGTGCCAGAACGCTGTGTCATGTTTCTAAATGAGCAGAAAATTACAACGCTGTTTGAAGCGGCCGTACTCGCAGATGAGTACGTCCTCACCCACAAACAGTCGCACGCGGTGAGTGTGCAGCCAGCTAAGTCCCAAAAGGGTTCGTTAGCTGGTACTAGCAATGTTAGCTCCCGTCCCAAGGAGGAGAGGGAGTGTAACTACTGTAAGAAGAAAGGACACCTTAGGTCAGAGTGTTTTGCTCTTAAACGTAAGGAGAAGGCTGCAGGTCCACCTAAACCTTCTGCGTTTATCAAGACTGTGTCTTTCCCGAACGAAACTCCCGGCGGTGGTTGTGACAAACAGTCGAGCGGCTACGAGCCATTTGTATACAGTGGTGTTGTGTCTATTGCCGGAGAGTCGGGGGTGCAGGCACCTGTTCGCGTGCTGCGCGATACGGGAGCCTCACAGTCGTTTCTACTGGCTGGAGTGTTACCATTGTCTGAGGTTACCTCCTGTGGCACTGAAGTAATAGTGCAGGGGATTGAAATGACCTTACTGAAAGCTCCGTTGCATATCGTACATCTTCGCACGGATCTTGCGTCGGGCTGTTTCAAAATAGCGGTGCGCGAAGCTCTTCCTGTTCCCAACATAGACCTAATTTTAGGGAATGATATAGCCGGTGGTCGAGTATACCCAGCGCTGGAGGTCTCAAACCAACCCGAGACGCCTGACACTGACCGGCTCAGTTCTCTGGTCTACCCTGCCTGTGTGCTAACTCGCGCGCAAGCCCGCAAGTGGGGCGAGCAGGTCTATCTTGGCGACTCATTTCTAGCTAAGCCCCTTGCTACTGATACACCAGTTGCCATGACGAGGAAAGAGAAAGTTCCTGCGTCAGTCGAGCTACCCTCAGTAACTTTACCTGTCAATCGAGAGTGCTTGATGCAAGCGCAGAAAAATGACATGACGCTTAAGGATTGTTTTAATTCAGCCGTCACTCCTGAGCTAGCGAAGAGCAAGCCCATTGCTTACTATGTGGACGGTGGTTTGCTGCAGCGCAAATGGACGGTCCCTGCGCTCGCTGGTTTAGATTGGGGGTTTGTTACACAAGTGGTTGTACCTGTCCCATACCGACAGCAGATGTTGTCCTTGGCCCACGAGAGCCCCTGGGCTGGTCACCTGGGGGTGAACAAAACATATCAGAGGGTCTTACGACATTTCTTTTGGCCCAAAATTAAATCTTCTGTGGTACAATTTTGTAAAACGTGTCCTACCTGTCAAGTAATAGGGAAGCCAAACCAGGCTATTCCACCCGCTCCTCTCCATCCCATTCCGGCTGTGGGAGAGCCATTTAGCCATGTGCTTATTGATTGTGTTGGACCACTGCCTAGGAGCAAGACGGGTAATCAGTACCTGCTGACGCTAATGTGTGCGGCGACTCGGTTCCCCGAGGCAGTGCCCCTCCGCACAATCACTGCGAAGGCTGTGGTCAGAGCTTTAACTAAGTTCTTTGCCACTTTTGGGTTCCCCAGGATTCTACAGACAGACCAAGGCACTAATTTCATGTCACGGGTGTTTAAGCAAGTGCTAGCTATGCTAGCCATCAAGCACAATGTGTCCTCAGCATATCACCCTGAGTCGCAGGGTGCATTAGAACGCTGGCACCAGACCCTTAAAACGGTGCTGCGCAAGTTCTGCCTAGAGTCTGGTAAGAGCTGGGACGAGGGGGTGCCGTTTGCTTTGTTTGCTCTCAGGGAAAGCGTGCAGGAATCTCTAGGTTTCAGTCCGGCTCAGTTGGTGTTTGGGCACACGGTGAGGGGTCCATTACAGGTTTTAAAAGAGCAGCTGATGGTCACTGACTCACCTAAAACCAACATACTGACCTTTGTCAGTGAGTTCCGCGAACGCCTGCACAAGGCGTGCGCTCTCGCAAGGGACGCCCTCGCTACCTCCCAGGGTGCCATGAAAAAGCGTTTTGACTGTAAGGCAGTAAAACGTTCCTTTGAGGTGGGAGATCAGGTGTTGGTCTTGCTGCCTGTTCCTGGGTCGGCATTGTCTGCACGGTTTTCTGGTCCATACTCTGTGGAGGAGAAACTGAGTGAAACTGACTATGTCATCCACACTCCCAATCGCAGACGTATTTCACGAGTATGCCATATCAACATGCTGAAACCCTTTCACACGAGGCCTGTTGAGGCGCTAGAGAGTCAGGTGGCGCCTGTTCTCCCTGTTATTCCATCTGTCTGTTTGTCTGTCCCAGACGCTGGAGACGAGGATGGTCTGGTGCTTCGCAACGCACCACAGCAGAGCGCGAGGTTATTGAACTCCGAGTTCTTGGCTAACCTTGAAGTCCACATTAATTATATGTCGGTTGAGCACCGAGCTGATGTGGTGGGGCTCATAACTGCTCATCCCTGCCTCTTCGGCGATGTCCCGACTCGGACATCTGTATTAACGCATGACATTGTGCTTACAGACCCTAAGCCCATCCGTCAACACCCATACAGGGTTAATGCGGCTAAACGAGCTGTAATGAAAAAGGAGGTACAGTACATGCTTGAACATCAGTTGGCACGGAAGAGTTCTAGTCCCTGGAGCTCACCTTGCATTCTTGTCCCTAAGCCAGATAGTACCTCCCGGTTCTGTACCGACTTCAGGAAAGTTAATTCTGTCACGGTGCCCGACTCGTATCCTCTCCCTCGGATGGAGGACTGTGTTGATAATGTAGGTCCTGCAGAGTTTGTCACCAAGCTCGATCTTCTAAAAGGTTATTGGCAGGTGCCACTAACCCCACGAGCCTCTGACATCTCGGCATTTGTGACACCAGACGACTTCCTCCAGTATGAAGTCCTAGCCTTTGGTATGCGCAATGCCCCTGCAACATTTCAGAGGTTGGTTAATACGGTGTTGTCGGGTGTGGCTAACTGCAGTGCCTATATAGATGACCTTGTTGTCTTCACTAGTACCTGGTCGGAGCATGTCGCAGTCCTGGGTCAGGTGTTTGAGCGGCTTGCTGCTGCGTCACTGACCATCAACCTTGCCAAATGCGAATTTGGTAAGGCGACTGTTACCTATCTGGGAAAAGAAGTTGGCCGTGGGTCAGTACGGGCAATTGAGGACAAAGTGGCTGCTATTGTTCACTTTCCTGTTCCGCAAACCAGGCGCGAGCTGCGCAGATTTATTGGCATGTCCGGTTATTACCGTAGCTTCTGCCGTAATTTCAGCTCCGTTGTGGCGCCCCTAACTGATCTGCTCAGTACAAAGAGGCCATATGAGTGGACGCCGGGTTGCCAGGTTGCCTTTGACAACGCGAAGACTCTCCTCTGCTGCGCACCAGTGTTGGCTGCTCCCGACTTTGCGCTGCCCTTCCAGCTGGAAGTGGACGCGAGCGCGTTAGGGGCTGGAGCAGTGTTGCTACAAGAGAGAGACGGGATTGAGCACCCGGTCTGTTTCTTTTCCCGCAAATTTAACAGGGCACAGCTCAAATACTCAACGGTTGAGAAGGAAGCCTTAGCTTTGCTTCTCGCATTACAACACTTTGAAGTGTATGTGGGTTCCACATCTGTACCTGTCATTGTATATACTGACCATAACCCATTGGTGTTTCTTTCCAGGATGTATAATCAGAACCAAAGGTTGATGCGCTGGGCCCTCATCATCCAAAATTACAACCTGGTGGTGAGACACAAGAGAGGCAGTGATAATGTGTTAGCGGATGCTTTGTCACGTGCCATTTAATTTAGGATGTGGCATGTTGTATGACTTTAAGTTATTGCACTAACCGTAATGAGCTTTTCCAGGGTGACTTGTTTTGCTTCCGTTTCAGATCAATCGTGTCCGCACGTTTGCTCTTTTTGGTGGGCGTGTTACGGCATGTGGTGCCTCAGGGGGGCGCTGTCATCTGACTTGTTTTCCAGCCCTTTGGTCTCCTGGTCTTCAGAGTCCTGCCCTGCTGCTGCCATGCCATTGGTGGATGTCACCCTTCAACCTACTGACTCTACCTTTAATTGAGGACACCTGTTGCCTATTTAGTTTAGTATAAATCACCCTGTTTTTTTTGCTGCTCTGGCTCTTTTCACTTCTCTCTCATGCACATCCCCACGTGTTGGTACGGTAAGGCCCAGGCCTGGGGCAGGTCAGACAGAGGCCTCTATACACTCACCACACGCAGGAAATTTATTGTTAGACACACTAGGTTAGAGGGGGTATGCCACCCTTGTACTTTTGGTTGGAGTAGTTTAGTCAGGGACTTGCTGCTACTGGGGCTTTGGGGGGGGAAATTAGTTAGTTTAGCTGGTTCTCCTCCTTAGCTTGTTTTATTAAGTTCAATTGTTTGGCGTACTTCCACCAGTCCCTTGGCCTGGTGTCGTGTTAATTTTGTCTTGTGCATTTAAGTTCATGTTACCCCGTTTTGTTATTCAATATACCTTCCTTTTTGTTACACCATTACCTTGTGTTGTCTCTGTTTCTTGCGCCAGCGCACTCGGGTTCCAAATTCTTTTGGTTTATGTTTGGTCTGTAACCTGTAACAGCTTACCTGGGTTACCCTAGAGCCTACGGGTTGTAACAATCCCTAACCCAATCATCACGAAACTTGCAGGATATGTTGACATATCTCCCTGGAACATATCCTGAAGTTTTATTACAATTAAACACTCGGGGGCGCTACAGTAAATCAGCCATTTTGGGCCATTTTAGGCCCTTTTAGCCAATTGTAGGCTTTGTATTTTAATGAACTCCTCCTACAGCGTTGATCCAATTCCTGCCAAACTTGCTGAGACTGTTCTAGAGGCCTCAACAATGCAAAATGATCGAAAGGTCTTACATAAGTCAAAGGGCATGGCCAGGACGGCGTCCTGAACATGGACGAATTTCATGCTTCGACCACAAAAATCTAAACTGTTATAACTTCAATGTACATTGTCTGATATGATCAAAACTTCACGTTTGTCAAGAGTACCACCCTGAACACATCTGCACAGCAATATTGACTGATATTCAGAGCGCCACCTACTGGCGATAGAAAGTGTTAAGTTTTATACTTCAGCGAACTCTTCCTAGCATCTTTATCAGATTCACCTCAAACTTGGTCAGCATCTACTCAAGTCTTCAATGATAAAAATTCATCAAAAGGTCTTGCAAAAGTCAAAGGGCGTGGCCAGGGCTTGTGTTTTGGCCAGTGTACAGGAAGTTGTTGTAACTTCAGGACACAATGTCCAATCTGCTCAAAACTTGACATGTTTGATTAGAGTCTCACCCTGAACACATATGCACTGTAATATTGACCTTAGGTCAGAGCGCCACCTGATGGTACCTGGAAATATCATGTTTTTACACTTTTATGGCTCCTTTTAGGTTATTGAACACCTTTAACTTTGACATACCTGCATGAAACTTTGTAGGTACATAGAACATGTAGAGAAGTACAAAAAAGCCTCTTGGACCCATGCCCTAAACCCAACAGGAAGTCAGCCATTGCATTATATGTGCAATTTTAAGCGATTTTTCACCTCTTTCATGCAGTATATCTTAACGAACTCCTCCTAGACCGTTGATCCGATTCCTACTAGGCTTGGGCGGTAATACGGTAATAAGGTATACCACGGGTCTTAAAAATAGCAACGGTATCAGTTTCAATACCGTCATTAAAAAAATTCAATGCACTTATATAGGAGAGAGAGGGAGAGAGGGAGAGAGAGAGAGAGAGAGAGAAGAAAGATGGCGAGTCGCGCACCGAGTGACCTGGTCTCAGAGAAGAACACGACTTCTGCAGTTTGGCAGTATTTCGGGTTCCGACCTCATGAGAAGCAGAGCTTAGTTCGGACCCAGAAAATCAAGCCCGACCCGACCCGAGCGCGTTCTGCACGAACCCGGCTCTTAATTAAATGTAATTAAGAGCCCGAGCCCGATTTCAACCCGACAATTATTTTTCATGCATGAGGCTGTTGTATGTGCATATCCGTGGGAAGTGGGGGTCCGGCTGCACCACTACTCAGTCACAAAAATATACAAATCATTTTATAGGCTAAGTTGGTGCCGCGATTAGGTTATGACTGGACAAAGCCGACACGTATGTTATCGCCTTCTCCCACTAGTCACTTGAAATGATCACGTACCTCGGACTTTCCTGATGACTTGCTCAACGTTAATTGTCCTGTTTTTAATTTATCCTTTATGTCTCCAAGTTCCATGTTGCACTTTAGCGTAATTCCTTTATTCTTTGATTTAGCTGCACAGAGCGGAACCGTTATGAATGATGCGTGCGCACTATGTGTAGCGTCTTTTTTTTTTTTTTTTGTAACTTTGTACACATTACTTACGTAAACCTACTCTGCTAAACATACAACCAATAATATTTAATGTTTATGCCTAGCCTTCTCCTCAGATTAGGGGAGAAGGTTAGGCATAAATGCAATGATAGAAAAAAAAAAAAAAAAAAAGAACGAACGGACGAACACAAACGCTTGTTTAAAGGCCCGGCCCGACCCATTCCGAGGGTAGTGGTGGGAAATTTCGGCCACGGGTCGGGCTCGGGCAGAGAAGCTTAACTCTAATGAGTTTGGTGACGTCGGCTGAGCCTTACGTCATAAGTTTTAATTAGTCACGGTAATCCCGTATACCGGGGTAAAATAGGGAGGAGGTTTGACGGTATCAAAACTTGGATACCGCCCAACTCTAATTCCTACCAAACTTTGTGAGCCTGTCCTACAGTCCTCGCCAATTAAAAATCATCAAAAGGTCTTACATAAGTCCTACGGAAGCGCAATTACGACGCCCTGAACATGGACGAATTTCATGCTTCGCCACAATACTCCAAACTGGGATAACTTCAGTGTCCATCGTCTGATCTGGTTCAAACTTCTCAAGTTTGATGAAAGTCCCACCCTGAACACGTCTACACTGCAATATTGACTCACAATCAGAGCACCACCTATTGGCGACATGGAATGTCATGTTTTTACACTGTATAAGGTCCCAATGTCATGGAACTTTGCACCCCAGTCGAGCCTGACGACTTCAATCATCTGACACAGTGATGGACGGTACGATTCAGGCAAGGGACGACCAGCGCTGGTCGTCCCTTGCCTGAATCGTCCCGTCCATCACTGTGTCGGGGACGACCCGTGCCATGGCGGTGGCAAGGCCAGGCGGTCCGACACGTCAGGCGGCCGTAGCACTAACCGAGTTACGTGCCATGCGAGGGCCCGTTCATCACTGCTCGTAGTTTTAATTGGTCCTTTTATTTGTATTGTACACATGTGACATGCTCTAAGTACATTATTTCGTCTGGGTGCTGTATTTATTATTGTTTTCCCCAACATCCCACACAGTAAGAAAAATATCACAGTCCATCAAGTAGCCTCCAAGTTAGAATCAATAAGGGGGCTTCCCAGTGGCACCATTTTGAGCTGTGCACACGAACAGGTGGCAGGAAAAAGCCAACAGTACTGCAGGGAGCTTAGGTGAGGTTGAGTGCAGTTAACTAGGTGGATCGCAAAAGTGATGAGTGAAAACGTTCAATATCATAAGAGGGAAACACCTTGACTGAGTAAATACTTAAATGCATCCAGTGTTTTACAACAGCATCAGCATGAGTTTTTTGAAAAACAAATTAAACAATATCTGGATAATTGGTCACTGTACTCAAAGCTAAATATAGTACTTGTCAATGTATGCACAGGGCAGCTACAATATATGTTTGACAGAGTGCTTGTTTGCCAAGTTGGGATGTATAAAGGGGTTTGAATATGTTATGTGACAAGCTCGGACATGGAAGAGTTAATGGCTTGTAGGAAATCATACTGAACCATATTCAGTATGTGGCTCTTGGTCAGTACCTGGAGAAAAAATATGCCGGCTATTTCTCCCAATATGATCACTGAGGGAAGACACATTTAAGGAGGTGCTCACCATAGAATTAAAGGAAATAGCTGAGAAACTCCAATGCATCCAATAATGTAACAGGAAAATGTGCAATCGTTATATTTTGTGACCTAGAGGATGGTGTAGTTGGTGCAGGTCTTGACTCCAGGGAACTTGACTATGCCACCTGGAGGCTACCAGTCCAAGAACTATATCCAGTTTAAATAAAAGCTTGCACTGAGACAAGAGGGCTCTCATGGACAGGTAAATGTAAAGTGATGATTGACACATAGTATTTCAGATTCACAATAGCACTGTTTATAAATATAATGCAAATTCAAACAAGTAAATATCAATCTGTATTTTTTATTATGCCTTGCAATTGCACCACGTTTACTTTGCTAAGCAAAATGTGCAAACAGTAGTTTACTCAACAGTGGTCACATATATTACTGCAACAGGATTACCATTAAATGCTTTAACTTACGGCATTGCCTCTACGATGCTTCATTGAGAGAGCATGGCTTAGCTGTTTAGTATGTCTGCATTGTTTAAGGGCTAACCAGGAAGTGGCCGCGCAAAAATGGCCAAACTGGAAGTAGACCAAAACCGGAAGTGGACCAAACCGGAAGTGACTCAATCATGTGACCCGAGAACAATTTCTTTAAGTGCTAATAATTAACCTGCTACCATTTTAACAGAAATAAACAACAGATAATTTATAATTGAAAAATAATGAAGTTAAATAAATGCCTGAAAGGCACCACAACAGTATTTTAGAACATTTGGTATTTATTTGAACTCAATAGGTTGAAGCCTGCCATATGATATGCATATAAATAAAAATATATAATAAATAAATAAATGCAAACAAATGTAATCTTGGGTAAAAAGAAACAAAGGGAAATCTGGCAATTAAGTAGTGTAAATGTAACTGTATATTAGGCCTACTGCACAATAAACAGAACACTATTCTATTCTTGAATATTCCATAAAGTAACAATATTAAATATTGAAAATAATTATAATATTCACACACTTTGCATTCAAGCGTACTTAGCATGTGTTGATGTGAGGTGCTTGATAAGATTTGAGTTGCTTGAGGCAGACGTGGATAAAGTCTTTTTTCTTGGCATAGCGTTGTTGGGGTAGTAGCAGGAGCATATTTGGTTATCAACAGCTAATTATTAATGTCAATATGATTATCGATATTAATAATTATATTTAATATATTATCATGATATAATCATGAATAAACGGGGCACCACCCTGGGATCAGGGAAAAGATAACCTAAAACTGTATTCAGTTTTAATATAAAAAGTTTTACACCCACATGCCAATCATCATGATCATTGGCATAGAAGTATAAAAACAATCTAACAATTAAAAAGTCGTGAAATTCAAGCACTAGCCTTCACAACCTGCTGTTATCCAGTGACATATACCAATCAATCACATTTTATTTGTATAGCACAGGGAGAAAGAGAGAGAAAGGTGGCCGGGTGCGACCACCAGATAGAGCTATTCCTCACAGCGTTCAGGGGCGGAGCCACTGCCGTCAGACGGAGTAGGGAGAGAGGGGGAGAGAGAGAGGGAGAGATGGCTGGGTGCAGCCCCCAAATGGAGCTATTCCTCACAGCGTTCAGGGGCGGAGCCACTGACGTCAGATAAAATCGCAAGAGAGAGAGAGCGAGAGATGGCCGGGTACAGCCACCAGATGGAGCTATGTCCTTAGCATCTGAATACGGAAACAGCTGGCGTAGGATCCGTGTGGGTGGTGGTGTATGTGTGTGCACATGTGTGTTAGCCAGAACAAAGAGAGAGAGAATGTGCGCGTAATACACAAAGGATCAGTAAGCTATTACCATCACACGGGAGCCCGTGAATGAACTGGCGTTCATTCGGCAGGACCTCGGTCCCTTAACTGATGGTAGATCACTTACTGAGCTCGTGAATGTGTCCGAGGTTGGACACGTATTACCGAGATGAAACCCAGCGGCGTGGGTGCACAATCAGCATTCAAATACAACAACACATAAAACAACGGACTCGGCGGTCCGTGATCAAAACTTAAAACACGTTAACAAGAATTACAAGCATATCCTACACTATCAAACTTCTCTCTCTCTGCCCAGACTGATAGCCTCTTACTGGTGTCGTTGCGTAGGTTGCGAGTCCGTCCCAGCGATAGCGGGCGGCGGCGGTAGTTCGTTAATCCCGGCGTCAGCGGGGGACGTGATGAGTCGGCTAAGTCCAGACGAGAGCGGGCGTTTTCCTCTCGTTGATCAAACTCGAATAAAGAAAACAGTTTGTGTTTCTTCCTTCCACGGGCAACAATATAATCGCGGCTTGGCGATTTGGTCAGCTGACTTTAGACAGCAGCTGGTAGCTGGAATGCAGGAACTGGTTTGGTCTCCTGTTGCAGCGGTGTGCTGCGGTGGACGAGTCCACCTGTTGTTGCAACGTGGTGTTGCGATGCAAGAGCGTTGGAAGCGCTGGCCACCTGTTGCAGCGGTGTGCTGCAGTGGAGGAGCCGCCTCCTGTTGTAATGCGTGTTACGGTGGAGAGAGCTGGAAGAGCAGTTCTTAAGATGGCGTTGGTTTATATAGCTCACGGCTGCTCCCGGGGACCCCCTGGGGTACCTGTGGTTGTCAGCCAATAGGGCACCAGTTGTGTGACGTTGCACTTCGCACCCAGGTGAGAAGTGAAACTAAAATGGCGGTGTCGTTTTTTATCTCCTTTGTCCTTTGTTCTGACCGCATGGGAAGGCTTTTGTAGGCCGCATTGTGTAGTCCTAATGGTGAGGTCCCAACAGCGTGCATGTTACATAAACTTCTTGCCTTTAATTTCAATGAGCGAGAAGTAGTGCCAGTACATCCAATTCGAGAACGCTACCTTTGCGTTTTCCCTGGCTCGTCGCCATTGTCACTGTCTTGTTGTGTCTGGTAGTCAGCTTGCTGTGAGACAGCGTGAGCAGGGCATGATCCGGCCACCCAACCAATCATCATTGCATTTGCAACAATGTCGTCATCATACCCCCCCACCCAGACTCTCTCCAGGCAGCTGATGTGTGACACTAGCCAAAGCCGACACCTTGTGCTTCATTCAACACACAACTTTACATTCTCAGTAACGGTGCAACAATGGGAAGAGTAATTAATTAGATGACTCGTTACTAAAAATTATAACACCGTTAGTAACGCTGTTATACTCTGACGCCATTATTACCAACAGTGGTTACCACTATGAATACAGGAGGCAGTGCTTGAACACCCACATCCAGTTGCCTGCCCTGCAGGATGGCTGCAATGCTTCCTGTTAAGTCTGTTGGAGGTAAGGAAAGGGGAACAATGATTGG
Source organism: Chelidonichthys spinosus (assembly GCA_029853015.1). Lineage (NCBI taxonomy): Eukaryota > Metazoa > Chordata > Actinopteri > Perciformes > Triglidae > Chelidonichthys > Chelidonichthys spinosus. Next base: position 12,140,214 of record CM056821.1, on the reverse strand, counting down.
GACTCGCTGAGGCTAGCTGAACAAAGAGAATTCGGGGGCAGTCAGCACCACACATGTTGCTCAATTGCCACTCACAACCCAAGGCAAGCAGAAAACAAATAAAAGAACAGAAGAATCAAAGAAACGGTCAAAAATAACGAAAACAAACGGATAAGCAAATAACTAAATTAACATTCAGCTCCGTTAAATTTCCACTATGCAAAGCAGTAGTCTTTCTCTCTGCATCTCCCACTGCAGATTCAAATTCAAACATCGCTATTAAAAACATACATTTTTACTACAAACATGTATTAAAAACCCACTTCCCCATGTCTCTCCTGCACATACCATTCACTTATTACTTCCCATTACAATAAGGTACACAACTGGAAAGAAACAACAACCAATTAAAGTTTACCTTTGTGTGTCTTCAGAGTAATTTTACCGACAGCAAACTTGTTCACTCTGCTTCTCCCTAACACGGACCTAAATCAAAAAACTGCCATACTGCATGCATATTTATTATCATGAATCTCAAGGGCATGATTTGACTCAGCTACAAGTGCCAGGGGTTAAACGACAACAGTCTACGGCAGCGGAGCGGCGTATTTCACGTACGAGGAGCGAACCATAATCTTACAGAAATATGAAGAAGTTAAACATATAATACAGGCAAAAGGCAACATTTTCATCTGCCAAATGCAGGAAGGGCAGCTGGCAAAAACTCGCCGACTGTGTGAATGCGGAAGTCGTATTAATAGTAATAAGGGCACTACTAGATCTGACTGATTTGATGACAACAGAATCTTCGCTGATAGCTTAGTGGTAGAGTTACCGCCCCATGGTCCGATGCTTCCTGCAGTGAACCTGGGTTCGAATCCGCCCTGTGGCTGTCTTTTAAATCATGTCGTCACTCTTTCTCGTCCCTTTTACTCTTATGATGTCCTTCCGAAATAAAAGGCCGAACACATAACTTTAAAATAATTAATGTCTTGCTTGGATGTATTCCTATAACGTGGTTTATGACAATATTAGCCTCATTCTTTCAGCTGCAATCCCGGCGGTGTAAAACGGACTTGGGAGCAAATCAAATAAATATAAAACATAATTCATAGTGGCTGCACGCTGACAAAGAAAAGTATTTCCCTCCGATGAGAATCTATATCTCTCATAAAACATCGTCAGGGACAGAAAAAGGGTTTTGCCGGTCTCTGTACACTCTATAGTTCTCCTACGAGAGACTCTCACGATCCACCAAGCTTTTTTTTTTTTATATACGCGCACCAAGACAGCTGATTGTCAGTCGGCGGTGTGTTTCTCCACGTTGATCAGGAACATAACCTGCTACGGAGCAGGTTAGCTCCACAGCGTAAGTTACCATGGCAATCTACCCCGGTAAGAAGTGAACCAACGTCGTAGGAAGGAAAACCCAGAGTTACCGCTTAAGTTACCTCGCTAAGCACAAATCCTGCTTCGTAGTACAGGTGGTGTCGCCCTCTCTCTCACTCTGTGGTTTGGCCTGTGTTGGGACCTAACCGTTAGGACTACACAATGCGGCCTACAAAGCCTACACCATGCGGCCAGACAAAGAGACAGAGGAGATAAAAGACTACAACCACCATTTTAGTGTCACCTCCACCTGGTCACGAAATCTGACGCCACACCCCTGGAGATTGGCTGACAGCTGAATGGAACTCCAGGGAGTCCCCCGGACCAGCCGTGAGCTATAAATCCCGCGGCCACCAGAAAACTCGCTCTCTCCAAAGTAACTCGCGTTACGCCAGGAGGTGAACATTAACGTCTGCAGCGTTTTCCTTTGTCCTAGGCCGCAGTCTTTTCCCCAAACTCGCTGGACGAGCAACAGACTGTTTTACCCCTCTTTTCTCTACTCGTTTTATTTTTCTTTTGTTTTATCATTTTTGGATCCCGAGGAGACCACCGCGACAGCGACTCTCCCGTTCCCCGCGGTAAGAAGAAAAACTTTCTTCGTCCCAGCTGCCAGCAGAACGGATAACTCGACCCGTCTTTGTCTGAAATCAGCTGACTAAATCGCCGAGCCCCGCGATTTTCATCGTTCCCTGCAGAAGGAAGAATAACTAACGGTTTTCTTCAACTAACTTGGATCCGGCGCTAAACGAGCGCCCAAAACTACCGTCCGCTGCCGGCGTAAAGAAACGCCATCAACGCACGGGACGGAAACCTCACATCGACGCATCTCACATCGACAAAAGTAAGAGGCTATTTGTCTGGGCAGAAGCAGAGATTCGATATTGTAGGACATGCTTGTAATTCTTGTTAATGTGTTTTAAGTTCTGATCGCGGACCGCTGCTGTATTTGAATGCTGATTGTGTACCCACGCCGCTGGGTTGATTTCTGTAACAGTGTTTTCGACTAACCTCTGCCATATTCGCGAGCTCAGAAAGCCTCTACTATGCGTTAAAAGACCGGTCTCGCGGAATAAACGCCAGTTCATTCACGCGAGCCCGTGTGGTAGTGGCTTGGCTTCTGGGAAACCGAATATCGCTCGCGCATTCTCTCTCTCTTTGTTTGTGTCCCGCTAACACACACACACACACACGCCGCACACACGTGGCCTAAGCCAGCTGTTCCCGGCGGACGCTAGGGACATAGCTACATCTGGTGGCTACATACGGCTCTCTCTCTCTCTCTCTCTCCCTCGCTACTCCATCGGACGCCAGTGGCTCCGCCCCTGAACGCTGCGAGGACTAGCTCCACCCACCTCTCTCTCGACACGCACGCACACGTACGCACACACACACACATACACACACACACACACACACTCCACGTGTGTCTCTCCCTTTGTTCAGCTTAGCTTTGTGTGTTAGGTAGTTAGGTAATAAGGCTTTGTTAATTCCAGTGTTATTGATTGTGATCATTATTCCTGATTTTAATAAATCTTATTATATTATAACTAGCGGTCTCTTGTGCTTGTTGTGTATATGTCACTGGATAACAGCAGGTTGTGAAGGCTAGTGCTTGAATTTCACGCCTTTTTAATTGTTAGATTGTTTTATGCTTCTATGCCAATGATCACGATCCTTGGCATTTGAGTATAAAACCTTTATATTGAGACTGAATACAGTTTTAGGTTATCTTTTCCCTGATCCCAGGGTGGTGCCCCGTTTATTCATGATTATATCATGAGAATATATTAAATATAATTATTAATACCGATAATCATATTGATATTGATAATTAACTGTTGATAACCAAATCTGCTCCTGCTACAACCCCAACACCTGTGTGGCAGCGTTCGCGCTAAGTGTCTTGTATGCTCTGATTAACTTAGGAAACCGGTGGGTAGCCTGTGCTTTGTTATGAGTGAACCTTGGTTGTTTTTGCACAAACATAATTGTGGTCTCTTGTGTTATAGGTCTTTTGGCTCCCCGCGTTTTGAGGAAGTCCGTCTTTTGTTGGCAGGTTTTCTCTTCGTTTATAAATAAAACTTCTTCTTGGCTGTATCACCTCTGGTTGTCTTTTAAAACTCCCGGTTATTTAATTATGTTACTCCCTTCATCCCCTAGTCCAACTGGGGACGTAACAATTATTATTATTTAAGAATGATAGGATTACATGTGACCAGGTAAATTCAGTGCCTGTTGTTTGTCATGAACTTACTTATATATTACCCTCTTTATCAATCTCAAGTGCATTCATGTACAAAGGCACACTATATTTATTGAATCATTAACCCAAAGTAAATTGTGTATGATTACAAAACAAAGATTAGAACAAAGGCTAAACAAAATGTATAAAAAGTTACATAGTTAATTTGTAAAGGTTTAACAAAGAATATACAATGTGTGCCATTTAAGTAGATACAAAAACAAGCAAAATACAAGAAATATGTCATCAGTGTGCATTCAAATTTAATTTTTAGATATCTGGGGGTGAAGTAATATGCAAATATAAAAATACCTATGAGTCAGGAAATTCACCAAAAAACAACTTAGTATCACATGTGGATTATATCTCAAGGAAACAATCTATGGCAGAGAGGTCAACAGAAAAACCATGCAAGAGTGCATTTTAATTTTGCTGGTACATCATTTCATGTTTCAGTATTTTATGTACACTTTGAAGTAGCTCTGTCCTATCGATAAACAGATACACAATTTATGGCAGATAATTGATTTTGTTTTGATTTTTAAATTTTTCCAGGTATCTGAAGGCATTTTGCAGGTATGACAGCGTATTAGGGCCACTGTAGAAAGAAAAAAAAAACGGAGCCAAGAGAGGTGGGAAATAGTCAGAGAAAAACAATTGCAAATTTGCGAGTTCATGAAGTGGCAAATTTGCGAGTTTTTTTCTCTGAATAGTTGCCCTCCTCTCTCGCCTCCATTTTCTTATGGCATATATTCACGTTTACATTCAGGTGTATGCAATGAGACTTGTTTATTTAGATGTAGGTCTAATAGAAATCATTTTTAATGTCGAACATGTAGCCTTCATACAGCTGATATAAACAAAATGCTCGGTTCGCTAACACAAGATTGCTATGACAAGTGAAAATGACTGCTAGCATCTTGCCCAACCGCCCAATCAATATACACCCATAAGATAAACTCACAAATGTGTCACTTTATAATCTCGTTAATTTGCCATTTTATTTCTCAGAATATTGCCCCCCTCTCTTAGCTAGAATATATAGAAGATATGCTGTTAGATAATTGTGTTTGAGGTTTTGATCAGCATTAAACAATAAAGAAGACAACTACTAGAAAAACATACAGACTAACTTTCTAAAACAAATCTTTCATGTAGCTATTATTTTACTGTTCAACATTACTAAGAACTCATGCAACCTCGAAGGATATAGTTGAAAAAAAATTTAAACTTCAAAGAGAGAAAGACTTATATATGAGGACTTGGTCATCCATTGTATTTGCCAATACAAAAAGTGACGCAAGCGTCTGTAACATGCATTTTGGTATGCTTTTTGATCTGGAGCAAAAAATAAATTGGTCAGACTCATGCACTTGATCACTTATTTTGCACTAGATGCACCTCTATATTTATGCCGTAATAATAATTTTGTCTGCACATCATGTAAGTTTGATATTAATCAGCTTTGTGACCTGGCTGGTCTGAATCAATAGTTGAGATTTCTTTTTTAAATTTCAAATCCATCCCTGCTGGCAGCCAACAACCATGTTGGCAATTCTTTTTTCTTTTTTTAATCTCTAGATGTTGTTCTAGTATGGTTTCTCATCTTTCAATGTTTGATTCTGGGGGCTAGGCTTGCTAACAGTCAGTGTTACTGACACAGCAACATTAGCGGCTTTATGAGGCTGCAGTTGTGGTTTGAGTTAAATGCTATCAAATCTCATTTAAGTACATTAGCATGCTATTTTTTAACTGCAGTTGTTATGTCAAAGCAAACCACTAACATCCTATTTGGAAATGGCCTCCACCCACTGTATTTCACAGATGCTGGACTGTGGAGGAGCAACAATTTAAGGGGGCCTATGCAGTCTTGCTTAAATGGCATAGTTGGTATGGGCACTAGTAGAATAATTAATAGTAAAATTATTCGTACCGCACATTTCTATTTCAAGTGAAGAGTGAAAGAGAGGCATTATCAATACAATGCACTTACATGTATTTAACGTCAGTTCAGTGTAGAGCTCCCAGTTCTAATATAATGCTGGAAAGTTTAATGAATAATAATGCATCATATTTTAATTGTTTTATTTTGTAAGCCCGTTTGAGTCAGCAAGCAGCAGTCAATTACATTTCTCTGTCAGGTAAATGTAGTATTACAATGGTTTCCTCCTTGAAGTACACAGCTTAGCTGCATGTTTTATATGTTTTGTGAGTCTTTTTTTTCAGGGTACAATGAGTTAGAATAGTAACATATTTTCATATCTAAACATAGTTTTAACTCTACAGCTGCCTGTTTATTTCCTGACCCAGGACCCCAGGAGGTACAGTCTCCTGTGCGGAGTTTGTATGAGCGGTTCAAAGCTGCAAGTAGCAATATTGCAGGCTGAACATTCTGCCGATTATAAACAGGCATGTTTTGAATGAGCATTGTACAAGTTTTAGTCTAGCCAAAAAGCATCACAATGGTGGTGACACTGGAAGAAAAGTCAGGATAGGCCTGTAGGCCTGTATTTTCTGTGGACCATTAAAATTAGTATAACATTTCATGGCAATCCATCCAAAAAGGTGGACAGACAGACTAACATTGCTATCCCTCGATCCTTTAGTCACTAGATGCCATGGCAAGAATGTTTAGTGATGGGCCACAGTAAACTGAAAAAGTGGACACAAGGAAACTTTTAAATGCCAAAAAGGGACATATTGCATAAAAACAACCCATTTTTTATAATAATAATTATGCAACTTGTTCTTTAGCTGAAGAAGTTGCATTATTATGTATAAATATTAAATTTGTTCATCTACATGAATTGAAATCTCCCCCTAACACAAGGGTGCTTATTTGTATTAAGTTTGTTTTTTAAATGAGTAATATTAAATAGGCAAATGATTGCCGTTGTTAATATCTGTTGTCTAATTGTTTTTAAGTCCATTTAATAATGTAGTTTGAATTAACATTGCTCTAGTGTTACCCTGCATGAATGGCTTTGGATGACAATGATCAGCTTGATGTATGGTCGACTCTTTGACATTTTTTTTTATCAGAGGACATAAGTTAAACTGACGACACAGGCAGAGATAAATGTCTCTGTTTAAAATTACTATTCCCAAGGTCATAGCGGAGTGACATTTCAATTAGGGTGCTTTCTGAGAGCAGATTTAAGTGAGGGGGGAGAAGTACTTAACAGAAAAATGACTGTTTAATGAAACTGCCATCCTTGATTGAAATTTAAAATGGAGGAGGGCAACCTGAAAACTCATTGTAATGGATGAATTTCCCATGATATGATACGATGACCAAGCAAAGTGTTGATTGACTACGAGTGAAAATATATGCCGTGTTCTCTAGGAAGGGGGCAAACTATTTTCAAAAAATGTTGGCGTATTCACGGTATTCATGCCTCTTAACTGAATGGGCACGTGTAAACACCAGCTGAGGATTCAAAAAGGGGTCGTTTTAGTTCTTTCTTGTAAAAATAATAAGACTTGCTGTGGTCATTTCCTGCCATACATTTGATGAATACCCATGGCCTTCTATTTGGCAGTGTGTCGTGCGTGCATGTGGCAGCTTAGTTTATTATTCTCCCCGTCAATTCTGCAACCAAAACTGACGTCTTTGATTTGTTGACATAATCACCAGATTTCTGCCGTGCCACAGCTGCAGTGCTTTAATATGACAAAGGTACAACAAATTGACATCAGAAAAGAGAAGACCAATCACAATGCAGTCGCCTTGTGGAATGCATTTCTAGGGATGAACCTGTCACACTGACGAACAGGGTTAGCAACCCTTGTTTTTTTCATGCCCATTAGTACAACATTCGCTAGTTCTGATGGACAGTGTCAAGGCTGTGAGGAGGTGGAATTTCACCAACTGACAGCTGCTTACATTTCACTGGACACAGTTATTAATGTGAAATACAATAATCTCTAAAGCTGGACTGCAGACTGCAATGTGTCTGTCCACAGCCTTGCTTCCGCAAACACATGCATTAAGTGATATTTCCAAGAACCCTCTGCCACCCACTTCAATGACAGCTGGTAAAATAAATATTGCTATTTTTCCAAAATATTTAGGACATTGCATTGTTCATCAGAATGTTTGCATACTGCCAGAAATACCCATTTTGATACCAAGCACACATTCAAGTGAGAAAATATTACTGAAAATCAGCACTCCCATTTACAGTATAAGCCTAAGAAATTAGACCTGTGGTCATTTTCACACATCAGCTGAGGTGCGAATATACAGAAAGATATCACAGCCAGCCAACTTTGAGTTTTTTTTTTAAGAGAACTCACATTGGGTGAAATCTGCATGTCTTTGATGATTTAATTAAAACCAAAAACTACATAATGGTGTATTCTCCATAGTTTTCAATATTTGCTGCAGAATGCAAGCATGACAAAAGTGTGAGGATAGACAGTAAATCAGACTCTGTATTCAACTCAGGGCCTGAAAGGTAGCTTTAGTGCAAATGCTCATAGTCCCCAGTGATGACCGCCAATTCCTCAACCAAAACATTTAACACTGGGTTCACACTGGATGCAGTGTTCAATGGATGTCAATTGTTGTGTGAGCAGTAGCCTCTGTTAACACATATTGTGCATTGCTCCACACCGGCCAACAAGCGATTCTGCTCCTATGCTTCTCTATAGAGCTAATGTCTCTGTCTGTATGTCTGCTTGTGTATGCATGTCTGCTTGTCACGATCATCTATTTAGTGGAATATGTATGTAATTTGAAAAATGCAAGCACAAACAGTGGTCACACTGGGCTAACTATTAAATATGAATGAATGAATGAGATGAATTTTGAAAATTTTTAATTTTTTAAATTTCGGAGGGTAATTTGGGGTAATTGACACTCCAGGAGAATGGCAGGAGGAAAGGGGAGGAAAGTCAAAAGTGCTTATTGCATATTTTATCAGAATGAGATAATTTAGGTAATTTATAGTACAGCATCAGTATCAGATTCACCAGGCCATGCAAAAAATAAAACCACACCTGAAAATATTACTGAAGATCGAAAGTTGGCCGCAGAACTCCATGCGACACCCTGTGTTTGAACATCCCAATTGGATGACAAATGACATGAGCAGCGTTCCTCCCAAAACTCAGTGTAAAACACCACTTACACATCGAGATTCTGGTGTTGGTCCTACCACTCTGAATAAATGCCAAATCTTTTATCCATATGCCACAAGCAGCCCATGCCACTGTAAATCGTTTGTGCATGCGGGGGGTGGTGGAATGCAGTCAATGTCCATGTGTTTGTAGTGTGTGTGTGTCTGAAGCATGGCTGGTTGCACATTGCCTTACCAGCTACTCAGCTACAAGCAAATGATTCAAAGCCTGCATTCTCTGCAGCTGCTACTTGCAGGATTATCTGTGAAAAAGGTAGCGAGGACATTAGTGCAGTGACAGTATCTGTGACTCAAAGGTTGTTAGATTGTAGTTTCCACATGAGGGCACAGAGTACACCCATGGTATGGATTTACAGAGTGAAAAATAAATCTGCAGCTGTTGGTCTCAGTATATTATCTGGCTGATTGCATTGTGTGTGTTATTTAAACAGGATACATCAAACCATCTCCACCATGAACATGGAAAACAACCTCTAAGCTTCACCTGACATGGACCATACAAACAGGAAAACTCCTACAGCAGCTTCCTTTGTGTGCAACAGACTTTGGTTTGGAGGAAAGATGGGAAAAGATCAAATAAAAGGTTCAACTGTGATTTCATACTTAATATATAAGTAATAAGCGGCCCCAGGTTCAAATCCGACTGGCAGCCCTTTCTACATGTCATCCCCATCTCTCTCCTCGCTTTCCCTCACGCTGTCGTCTCTGAATAAAACCAAAAGGAATATAAAGTAGCAAGTAAGTCAGCCAAATATTGGCTGACTTACTTGCTACTTACTATCAGTGTTGTGGGTAATTGATTACTTTTTTCGTGTAACGTAACACGTTAGTTTTGTGCGTCAAGCAATCAGTAACTTCGTTATTTTTTTAAAAAAGTAATCCATTATTTTAAGAATTTCTCTGGATACGGAAAGGAAAATCTCGACTGCAGCCTGCTTTTTGTCAGACAGAAGTGTACCACCTGCGGATGTGTCAGCGGAGGCGCAGTGCTGCGATGCGTCTGTGCAATGCTGCTGACCTGCGTTACCTGTGTCAGCGCTTCAATACCCCACCACCCTCCAGCGCACCCATGGAGTCTCGTTCTTACTCCCAGGAGAAATCGAGTGTCAGACAGACGTTTAGAAAATCTTCTTCTGCTATGTTTTAATCACTACTTTGAAGAGTAAATGTAAGTGGACGATGGTCAAGTGAGTTTAGGCTTGTAACACTTGAATAGTAGTTTAGTTCAGCTATTAGTCATTTGCCTGTGTGCCAGTGAGCGATTTTATTCGGCCTGTTATTTTTGTTCGACATAGATCTAGCTGTTAACATTTGTGTTAGATCGTTGACTGGTCGTTAATTTCTAAATGGATCTGAATCTGCTACCTGTTTACCTCAGATTGTGTAAGAAGTAAATTCACTTTCATAACTGCATTCGGGTTAAAAAGATTCAGGAGTTAACTTATCTTGTTTGGTGCTCATATATAGGCTACCTGGGCTGGGTAGGTGTGAATTTTGATTCATATGTTGTGTGATCAAAAAAAAAAAAAATAATAATAAAGCGCTATGTGTCATATTGCTAACTGTCTTTATTGTTATCCTGCAGAGTTAATTTGGTTGGATGACTGACGTTATTCATAATTGTCACAACTTCTCGGTGCATTTAAAGGAGGCTGTGTGTGTGTCAGTTAAGTTGCAGCATGTGCGAGGCGCTGCAAACGGCTTTTATTTTTTGGTAACGCATGAGTACTCTAACGCGTTACTTTTATTCACAGGTTAACGCTGTAACGTAACTGATTACTTTTAATTGATGTTAACGTTGTAACCTAATTAATTACTTTCCAAAGTAACTATACCCAACACTGCTTACTATACAACATTATATTGGAAAATGGAAAAAAAGAAAACGTGCATAAATCAATTGCCTTAAGTTGTCTTTGGTGCTATGGAGCATTTTCAGTAAGGGCAAATACATGTTTGTGTAATGACACTTCAACTGGGTTTGATCTACTGCTCCTAGGACACCTATTGCGACTTCTTGATTTAAATTAGGCACATTACAATTTGTCCAAACTATTCTACACAGAGCGACAAAACACTGTACATACTGTGCAACAACCATTATGAATGCAAGACTTTTCTGACACTAACCCTAACCTAAGATTAACACAATAACTGATGCTTGTTAATTAAAAGGCTGGTGTGTTCACTTCTCAGGTTAAGTGTGAGTTCTGACATGAGAGTCAAGGTGATTAACAATGTAAGAGCTTGTACCACATTCAGAGTAGTTGAAAAACAGGATGAAAGTAGAGATGTGATGAACATTTGCTTGAGAGCCTCTGTGAGAATCAGTCTGACACTCCCATATTAGAGCCACGGAGAGGGTCTGTGATGGGTCTTACATGCTCCACACTGCTGTGTGGCCCAGATAAAATGTCCGACAGGTCCATCGAAAGTGATGTAATGCTTTCCAGGTCCCTCAACAATGTGTCCAAGAGCAAGTGATCGAGAGCTCACACTGGCAGGTGAAATTATTACATTTCATCTGCACTGCATCAACTATTTACTGGATTAAACAATATTTTATCTTGAATATAGGTTTTATCAGTATAACACTATATTGTATCATCAGGTAGATGGATAGTTTTTGCTTTAATTCATCATTGTGGAATAAATGCTGATTCCCTAATGTAATGGCTTGAATAATGCATCCCTGAAAACACCACTTTTGCTATGCAATTCTGTCTGCCACCAGGTGCGATCTCCAGGGAAAATGATGCTTAATCTACAGCACTGAATGAAATGCTAAAGCCACTGCATATCCAAAACAATAAGCTTTTGTTTGCCCCGGTAGATATCCCCAGGTAGCACAAATGGCAGACGATGGAACAACAGGAGTAAGTGTGAAAACTCGCCAAAAGAAAAACAGCCCCGTTTACAGAGAAGACAAAGAAAGTGAAGACAGAAAACAAGAATGAACCTTGGACAGGCATTCATTCGATGGAGAGAGCTCCGAGACATGAGAGGGTTTCAAACATACATCCAGTTGGCATTCTAAGTCGCAAAACCTGCTCAAAGAACGTAATTCTAGCGGATATTTTACTCTGCCTATATCATAGCACTGTGATCCCAATTTCTAGTTGAAATTGGGATTCTTACAGTTTTTTCTTGCTTTGAACAGTAGACATGCTGCAGTAGCTGTGTAGCTGTTACAGTTGTTAATAGGGATGACAATAATCAACTGTTAACAGTTAACTGACAGCAATAGGTTCGACCAATCAGTCATACAGTTGAACTTTTTTTTTTTATCAAAAAGAAGCTGAAAAAATTGGAGTGGCTTGTCACTTAAGAGAGAATAGCTGGTCCACCTTAAATGTCATCCTTAAGTGAGCCTGAGTTCTTGCTAACTTCAGGGCTAACGTCCTTCACTTTAATCAGCAGGGCCCAGTATTTCAAAAGTGATTCACTGGATTATCCTGGTCGGATTGGATTAAATCGTGATCTGATCTGAAAACTGGGTATTTCAACACGGATCCAGAGAATCCCGATCCTGAAGATCAGGATTCAGCTTTGGTAATCCAATCCTCCCTTGAATCCAGATAAAGGGCTGGATTTGGGTATTTCAAAACGTAAGGCAGAGATCTGGATCAGCTTGATACCAAAATTTCAGGATCATTTGGATCCCACCTCAGAGGTGGATTTGACTTGGATTGACAATGTCTCAGCTCCGCTTCTCCTAGATATTGTTACTCAAGATGTTCATTACACTTAATCTAAATTGTCAGTGCATTACTTGAAACAAATTGGAGTAATTTAAGAACATTTAAGGTGTAGCAAAAGTGTTTGGCTATGTTTGTGTACAAACTGATTATTTTACTTAACCAAATCAGATGCTATTTTGCTTGGAGCAGAGCTAGCTACCGTTAGCATGGCCGAGATCGCTACAGCCTGGTTTTCAGTACGTGACAATTCATATCTAGCACGATATGTTGGTTGGCCTTCATATGGTCCTTAAACCGCTAACATTAGACAACGGTAAAGTTACATTTTTGACGTGAAAGTCGCGCTCCCAGCTGCTACTTCCGTGAAGTAGACCGCCATGTTTCAGATCCGGAGGCGGAGACTTGAGACTTGAGACTTGGTAATCCGTATCCAGCCAGGTCGGGATCACGGTGATCCACCGGGCCAGTGTTTTGAAATACTCAGATAAAGTCAGCAGGATCACCTTGATCCATGACTGAGAAAAGGAGGATTTCATTATCCGGATTATTCTGATCCGGATTACAAGTTTTGAAATACTGGGCCCAGGTGGCTGACAAGCAAGACTTGGGAACTTGGCATAGGTCTTGAGGAGTTGAAGCATTTATTAACCAACAAATGAAAGGTATTTACACTGCACTGCGACATTGACAGGTATGAGGTAATTGTCACACATGTTCTCTCTCTCTCACACACACAATGGGCCGGGCTTGCAATACACTGTCGAAACCTTGACATTATGGCTGGAAGACAGATGAAGACTGTGCAGCTAAAATACTTGATGCAGTGGAGACTTCCAGGGAAAGTGGCTGCATGTGTCCACGACAACACACAAAACATTGTGGCTGTTCACCTGAACAAGTGAACTGGGGACAGTTGCTGGTTTGGTCAAACCCATTGCAGTGCAACATTCCATACAATATTGTTATCATTTGTCATGTATGATTGAGCAAATGGTTGTCTACAATAAGTTGGCAAACTAGTTAGCATGGTAACAAGCTCGCTAGTCTGCTGGCTAACGTTCGGTACTGTTCAGCCGTCACAAATTCTATCATTTCTATTTTTGCTTTCCTACCTTTTCCTGTGAACACTTCAAATTTTTAAGATTAAGTAGTAATCAATCATAGACACCAACATTCCTAGTTTAAAGTCTGACGAAGTGAAACAATTTATCATACATAAAAAATAACAAGTGTCTTGGCAAGATAGTCAGCCTTAAAACTCTCATAATGGCTGCTTTGTACAGATAATTTTTTTTTTTTATTCTTCATGGCAACCTGAAGGGCTTTTCCATTTGCTCCTGACACCTTTTAAAATGAAACGTCTTTTTTTTGTCCCCAAGACAATGGTAATTGCAAAAAAAATCAATTTTTATACCCAGGGCTTTCTCCTAAGCTGCCACACTAGTGCTTCAGAAAACAAATATCCACTAGGGCCATCCTTACCAGCCACCCGTCTCTGATGAGTGGTGGATAGGTCTCTTTCATCTGTGCCACAGTGTAAAAATTAATTTCTATTCTGCATCCAATGCCCTTGTTGGTTTGAGAAAGACAAAGACCGCCTGCGTACATGGTGTCTCCAGTTTCTCTCGTCCTTCTGTTGTGCTTCCACATTTCAATCTGCCCTCTTCAATATTACCCACCCTTCACTCTCCAGGCCTCCATCCAATCCTCATTCCTGAGATGTTGTGGTGTCTGTGACACCATCAGCCATGTTGGAAGGGTCATTAGCACAGCCATCATTAAATAAATGAAATCAATCCCAAAAACAGCTGGCTCCTGGGGAGGGAGGGGGATTTGGGAATATGCAGGGAGGTTCAGGCAGAAAATATTGATGGGGATGCTGTTGTGATGTGAGCATGCATGTTTTCATGTGTGTGTGTGTGTGTGTGTGTGTGTGTGTGTGTGTGTGTGCGCATGCATGTGTGACTGGTGGATGGCAGAGGGCCTAATATCATGAGCTTTAGATTGTTCTCGGGCTTCGCCACAGTAATTATGATGTAAGTGGAACAACAGCGTGAGGTGTGTGTGTGGTAATTAACCCCAGGCATCTGAGAAATGAGTCTAATGAGGAGAGCGGGACGTTGAATCTGTTCAATCAATCCTTCCTCTCTTTCTTTCTCCTCTGGAGCTTTTAAATGTATCGGTGACCTTGTAATGGTTAACCGCGACACACATTTGAACCCATTTAGCACATCACCGTCTCTTCATTTATTTTGCCTCACAGTTTTTGGCACATTGAAGGGGACTCAAGGAGTCTGGTTTGACTTTGGGTTGCGGGTTTATGTCTTGTTTAATCCTACGGTGTATGAAGAATCCTTCAATGCGGTCAGTCACATGAGTTCATCTCTATCTCAAATTAGTACAACAAACTAATGAAGCCTTGAAATGTTGTTAGATGATTAACATGAAAATGGAATATTAATTTAAGAATTAAATTTAAAAAAGACGAGGTTAATAGAGTGAATCGTACATTTGGGGCTGTTGAATGAACGTCATTAGACCAGTATTATTATCATCTCAATGAAACAACAATAAAAAATTGGTTTGTTTTATTGCCCGGAATCAGAGACAATCTTCAATTTAATTAACAAAAACTTACATCAATTTAACTGTCATTTTATGCAATGTGGAGTAATTGGAAATTACGGAACATGTTCAATGGTAATTCAGAAACGGGAACAAATAGTGAGGGAAGGGGGGATGTTCCATTCTTGCACTGAAAACTATAGAAAACATTGGGTGTTGATTACAGCCACTTCTCTTTCAGGAGAGGAAGAGGTGTGTACTGGGGGTTCATTCAAAGGTTAGTGATGGTACTGGGAGGTTGGATGTTTTGCCTATGATGCATGCCAGGAAGAGAAATTCAGGGTCATATCGGAGTCCGTTTATGTCTCATATGGAGTGGAGGTCATGGAGGTGAGCCACATGATTCAACACACTGGAGAGAGGATGGCACATTAATCAGCAAAGTAACATAATCTGTCACAAATGGGGGTGTATACCACAGCCAAACTCATGACTAAAGGCGCTATTAGCAATGCCAATCAGAGCAGTGTTCACGCACATAGCCAGGCCAACCTGCCAAATTGCCAGGCTCATTCACACAGAGAGAATGCATCAATGTAATTGGAAATTCTGACTGGAAACCTGTTATTTTCAGGGGTGGTAATGCTGTGAGGCATACTGTGACTGAAATAGATTGAGCTGATGATGTAGAACATTGGATAGCAGAACTAGAGAGCAGATTATACATATTAGGACAGTTTTGCTTGGCTCTGTACTCTTGCGCATTGGATTTGAAATGAAACAATGATAATGAGGTTAAAGTGCCAACTCCCAGCTTCAATATGAGGTGTTTACATCCACATCTGATTGATAGAGTTGTGCATGGATTTGATCATTTTTTTTGTTGGCCAACCCATTGGATTGCAGATAACATTTACATTACATTTAGGTCATTTAGCAGACGCTTTTGTCCAAAGCGACTTACAATAAGTACATTTGTCAAAAGAAGGAAACAAAGAAACCACGACATATCATTGCCGATGCAGTAAGAGCTAAAAATAGAACAAGTGTTAGGTCCTCATCTGAGTAAAGTAGTACTTCAAGAGCAACAGTGCTAAGATCAGAGTGCTATAGGTATTTATTTATTTATTTTTTTTTTGGGGGGGGGAGGGGGGTGTGTCGAGGGAGGGTGTTAGTGGGTCATGCTATGTAGAGTCAAGGTGAAGATGGCAAATGACTCTGCTGTCCTGACATTGGTCGGGAGTTTGTTCCACCACTGAGGCGCCTGAACAGAGAAGAGTCTGGACTTTGCTGAGCGACATTTGTTTGATTTCAGCGATGGTGGTACCAGACGGCCAGCTGAAGTAGAGGAGTGAAGTGCTCGCTTCAGGGGCATGAGGTTTGACCAGTGTTTGAAGGTAGACAGGTGTCGTTCCATTGATGGCCCTGAAGGCCATTGTCATCGTCTTGAATCGGATGCGTGCTGCAACAGGGAGCCAGTGGAGGTCACGCAGGGGGGGGGGTCACGTGGGAGAATTTGGGTAGATTGAAGATAAGGCGTGCTGCAGCATTCTGGATACGCTGTAATGGTTTAATCGCAGAGGCCGGGAGTCCGGCCAGGAGAGAGTTGCAGTAGTAAAGGCGGGAGATGACCAGTGCTTGGACCAAGAGCTGCGTTGCATCCTTTGTGAGGAAGGTCCGAATCCTGCGGATATTGTAGAGGGCGAATCTGCAGGATCGGGCCACAGCAGTGATGTTGGGGGTGCAGGATAGTTGGTCATCGAGGATTACACCCAGGTTCCTCGCAGTTGAGGAAGGTAATACTGTGATGCCCTCGACAGTGACCGACAGGTCCATGCGAGGGCAGTCTTTCCCTGGGATGAAGAGGAGTTCTGTTTTGTTCAGGTTAAGCTTGAGGTGATATGCAGTTGTCCAGACAGAGATGTCAGCCAGACAGTCCGAGATGCGAGTTGCAATGTGAGCGTCAGAGGACGAGGAAAAGAGAGGAACACCTGGGTGTCATCTGCGTAGCAATGGTAGGAGAATCCATGCGATGTGATAACAGAACCTAGTGATCTGGTGTATAGTGAGAACAGAAGCAGTCCTAATACTGAGCCTTGAGGGACACCCGTGTCCAGAGAGCAGGGTTTGGACATAGAGCCATTCCATGTGACCTGAAAGGTGCGGTTTGTCAGGTATGATGTAAACCAGGTGAGAGCAGAGTCGGATATGCCAAGTTCAGCCAGAGTTGAGCAGATAGGTCAAGGAGAATGAGAACGGAGGAGTTGGATGATGTTTTGGCGTCTCGCAGGGACTCGGTCACTGTGAGGAGGGCCGTCTCAGTGGAGTGAGCAGTCCTGAATCCTGATTGATTAGAGTCTAGGAGGTTGTTCCGTGAGAGATATGATGACAGTTGGTTGTAGGCGGCACGTTCCAAGGTTTTAGAGAGGAATGAAAGAAGAGATACAGGTCTGTAGCTTTGGATGTCAGTAGCATCTAGGGTGGGTTTTTTAAGGAGAGGCTTCACGACAGCGGTCTTAAAATCCGCTGGAATGACACCTGAGGTGAGGGAGGAGTTGATCAGGGTGGTGAGGAATGGCAATATGTCGTGTGAGATGTCCTGGAGAAGAGAGGAGGGAATCGGGTCAAGGGAGCAGGTGGTGGCACGGTTAGATGTAAAGCAGGTGGTGGCACGGTTAGATGTAAATAATTAACTATGTGGCAAACACATAAGCACGAGTATACCTAAAAAAAGCTGTGGAGCTGTGGACTAGTCCGTCAATTTAGTCGCTTGTTAGCAATTGACTTTTTTGAGACACTGACAAGCACCAATATTCACTGGAGGGGTATCTACAGTTGTTTTATAAATGGTAGCACAAAATGTTAAAATAGCTCCAGTTTGTGTTAACCAAATACCTAACTCTAACCAAAAACCCACCACCAAAATTCTAAAAATGCTAACTCATTTCTGGATTTCAGGATTAATTCCTGGACCATTTGTAAATGCAGTATTGATTCATGAGGATAAAAGCGTCTAACAGTACAACACATTGTCCCCCCTCCCCCATACAGCCTCAAACACCCGTAAAGCTGAGAGTCAGTACTTTAACCTCAAAGTTATCGTTTCTTTTAAAATCCAGTTTGCTTGAGCACAGAGCTAACACACTGAAAAAAATATTTCACCGTCCAAATACCTCTAAAACTAAAGTATATGTCATGTAGCTCCTTTTAATCATCAAAGCAACTGCTAGACTTCTGCTCAAAATGTCGGAGTCAGGGGAAAATCAATAGTTGGATGTGATTTTATGAGGTTTCTGATGTTGCCAAAATGTTGTGGTACATCAGGGCAAAGGTATAGATAATTTGGTTAGGGAGGGTTTGGTTGGTTGCACCACATGTGCTATCAGTCTTCACAGCTGACAGACTTCAACTAGCACCTTGATCCAGAGATTTTGGTTTCAGTTGCCAATATATTTTTTTCTTTTACCTTCTAAGCAAAGTCAGTTGCACACAACAGAACACAGCTGTTGTAGGAGTTTTCCTTGGTATAGTTCATGTCAAGGGAAGCTCAGAGGTTATTTTCAATGTGCATATGGTGGATATTGTTTGATATATCCTGTTTAAATAACACTAAAAATGCATTTAGACGGATGCATTACTGAGACCAACAACTACACTCCATAACAATGACTATGCGCTGATATCGAAACATCATCTTCTGTCAGATGCCCTGTTTCTATTAATTCTTGTCGTTCAATTTAACACCAACACAATGTATGAGGATTTATGAAGTTGAAATGCGGTCTTATTCAATACCTGCACTTTACACT
Organism: Chelidonichthys spinosus; assembly: GCA_029853015.1. NCBI lineage: Eukaryota > Metazoa > Chordata > Actinopteri > Perciformes > Triglidae > Chelidonichthys > Chelidonichthys spinosus. The sequence goes on along the minus strand of CM056821.1, from coordinate 12,121,385 downwards.
ACAAAAACCTAAATAAGGTGGAAACTGGCTGATCACTTGATGATGTGGTACTTGTTGTTGGCTACATCAAGAAGATGGCAAGTACAACTCATCCATCTTTCAAGTGGTTAAGTTTCCAGTCTGATTTAAGAGAGCTGATATGTACATTATTTGCTTTTATGACGTAACGCTTGCTGCCATCATTATGGTTGTTGAATTATCATTTGTTCGGCTTGACCTAACTTTACATTTCATTTTCAATTAATAGAAGTGATATTGTGTGACTCACGTTATGCGGTGCATTCAGTGTGCACGGGGTATACAGCTGTTATTTTTTTCTTTCATAATCAAACATTTATTTTCATTTCTGTTTTTTTTTTTACAATTATACCTTAGAATATTAACTGACAGTCAAATGTAGACTTGCTGTCCATCAGTAGCAATATCCATCTTATTATGTTGAAATGTGTTTAAAGATAAATCTTTGGTAGTTTTTAATCCATTCAGAATCTTGGACAATAATCTTTTCCCCCTCACATTTCATTTTGATGTGTGCAACATCTACTATACAGATATGCAACATGTTGCAAGTTGCATGTTGCAAGTAACATTTAATAACAATTTAAAAACCCCAAAAGCTAGGTAATGTTATTTTTGTTTTTAGAAGATTTCTTGTTTCTCGCTTATCTAGCTCAAAGTCTATAAGAGCTGTGCACTCTGTTGTACTTGCTTTTGTGAGGCCTTGCTGATTTCTCTCATTCTGACCATAGCCAGTAGGTTCCGACTAAAGAGTAGGCTATACAGCGGGAGATCCGAGCTCCACCCCATCACTAGCTCTGAAATGCTTAACTAATCGATCATGGGTGGCGCTTTTCAAGCTAAACTCAAAAGGTAGATAATTAGGGCTAATCTGTTTACATGTTTTCCAGATTCTGTTTTTATTTATTTTTATTCCCATTTTATTCTGTTTTAAAATGAGCAATATTTCCATCTAATGGTGTCTAATCATGTGGTTGATGACTAAAAATTCAATAAATATGAGAAATGCATTGAAGAAACATTCTAGTAGTTCTAATTCTAATCCCTTGTCATTATGTGCATACAATATGTATGTGTATGTGCATTAATTTATGGAGGAGTCACAATATACCAGCCACTTTTTAAAATATAATGGTAAAAAAACTCATTTATATAGCGCTTTTCTCCAAAGCACTCTACAGGAATGACTGACATTCACACACCGACGGCGGAGTCAACCACGCAGGGCGAAAGCCAGCTCATCAGGAGCAATTAGGGAACCAGCAATCTTACGGATGCCAGCTAAACGCTCTACCTCCTGAGCTAAACCCCCCACAACTGTGGGCCACCCCCGACTTTCACCATGTCTAAAGTCTGCACATCTGTCGATCCACTCACCGCTATGTAAGTTTCACTAGTTGTGAATCATTTCATTTCTGAACGTTTCTGATGAGAGATTCTGTTTGTAGCTGCTCATCACACAGATTCTTGAGGGTTGACAAAACTCACAGAAAAGTTATTATAACCGTCTTTGACGTGTGTGTGTCTCAGCCTCGCCTCTCAGTGAAACAGACAGAGGAGAGACGCTGGATGAAGCAGTGTGCCGTTAATTACACTAAAACACAGTAGAGACTCTCGACAACATGTTGCTTTTCTTTCAGCTGAGGTGTATGCAAACACATAATGTTCGAGAAAACACTGATGCTCTAGGCCCTAGATAACAGATAAAAGAAAATATTTCGACAGATGGACACTTCAGTGTGATTAGGGCTGTCAAAAGATACATTTTTTTAATCGCGATTAATCGCATTTTGTCCATAGTTAACTAGCGATTAATCGCAAATGAATCGCATTTTTTGGCACATTTTTTTTTTCTTCTAAATGTACCTTAATGTAATTTTTTCATATTCTTAATACTTTTAACAACATAAGGGCAAATATACTTGATTTATGAAAATGTTTATTTAACACTTCAAATATCCCCTTACCAAAACATGGGATCAAAACAGGGTTATAAGAATATATCACAAACAATTAAAGTGAACATGTCACAGGAGATAGTGTAACAGGAGATAAGTACAGTTAGGATATAAGTGCATTGGCTTGCAAGTGATATCTCAGACTGGACGTATTTCTATGGTAGCTCATTTCATACCCACAGTACACGCAGATGACTTTGGTCTTATCGACTGAACCATCTGGCAGTCTTTTGAAAGTGAATTTGCCGTTCACAAATCGCCCCTGTGGACACGCACCTTCAAGGTACGTGTCCGCAGGGGCGATTTTAAACGCGTGTGGACGCGCCCGCTTCCCAGTATTCCACGCTTGGTGGGCTGCCACTAGAGGATGATTGACAGGCGCTCTCCTTCAAACAACACATTTTTGCGAGCGTTCCCGAGGCGGCGAGTCGAGCCCGGCGCCTCTGATTAGCATAAAGTAGATTCGACTTCAACTTTAGGCAAATGAGGAGCGGCCAACTCGCGCGCTGTCTCTCGACATTCGCCGCGACGCTACCAGAATGCATTGCATGGCTTGACAATGAATGGGACACGGGGAAACACCGCTGCCTGTGGACACGCACCTTCCCTCTGGATCAAGACTACAGGTGCCACCGACGGCCATAAATCATACAATGCGCCTTTTTTTTTTTTTTAAAATACCGATCGTTAATCGCGCGTTAAAAAAATTAACGGTGTTAAGAGGATGTTGCGTTAACGCACAATTAACACGTTAACTTTGACAGCCCTAATATATATATATATATATATATATATATATATATATATATATATAGATATATATATATATATTTCCCCATATCATATACTCAGCCAGTCCCTGCCGAGTCCTTGTGGCCTTCATTCCACAAACATGAGAACAACATTTTGTTAATGTCGTCCAACCAAGGTTCCTTTTACAGAATAGCAATTGTGTTTCTTCGTCTCATTTAGAGTGTGTATCTGTTTCTGCTTCAGCCTACATCTGCTCCTTTCGCACTGCCTGAGCCAGTTAACGTTCCAGTGCCCTGGAACCTGTATCTTGGTCTGAGACTTTATTTTCTGTCTCTTTTCTGTCTCTCAGCCAAAAGCAAAAAACAGACGATGCATGTTCCCGAGCATGTATCTATCTCACTGTCTGTGCAGGCTTCTGTCTGTTCCTTAACTCAACCTTTGTATGCCTCCATTCAAAACTGTTCCCTACAGAGCTTGGTCAATATCATTGTATCTTCATTTTGAGCCATAGCCCTATATGGTATGTCCCCTTTCAAGCCTAGCCTTCCCAGCATCCAGCCCCCTTTGAGTATAATGGTTCTCAGCTTGCTCCTTGATTTTGGATAGGCTCTGTGGTTGGATTCATTGACTTTTGTGGTCCTGTCCATTTTCCCCAAGCCCTAATCATCCTAAGTGTTTCCGCCTGTTTCCCAGCATGTGGGCTAGCAGACTCTCCTGTCCTCTGGCTGCCCCCCGAGCTGTCCCACCATTGTTTCCGCTGCCTGGCTAGTTCTATTCTGCCAGTTACCAGTGCCCAGGCAGACCCCCTGAGCAGTCCAGCCTGTTTCTCCAGTCTAGTGATCTTCCTCCTGGCAACTGACATCACATCCCTGCTCCCTGTTACCACATCTGGCAGGGGTTTTGGATGTCCACCTGGGCCCTGCCTCTCCAATCCTAACCACTAATCCAAAGAGTAGGGTGGTTGTCTTTTGATCATACAGCTAGGATTACATTACAAAATGTAACCACTATTATTGCTACTAGCAGAAATCCCAGCCCCACATTATGACGGAAATCAGTTTAACTGACCTCTGGACAAATACCCCATTTGTCAATTCTGAGCCACAACCAGTCAAACCCATTTGTTTATACTTCACTAAAAAAGCATTGTCGATGTCAGACTTTTCTTGAAAATGCACACCTATTTTAGTTAATGTGAGGGTTCCTTCCAAGGGGAGTATTTTATGTAAATGACCACTGGCTTCATGGTTTTAGTTGCTATGACACTAAAGCAAACTTGAAATTTGAATTTGAACCAGGGAAAACACAATTGTCATGTTTATTATTTTACACAGAACCATAATAAAACTACAAAGATGAACTCTGTAGAGTGCATATCTCTGCCAGGTGTGTCTGCAATGACCTGTATTGTGTGATTGAATAAATACAATCAATTATTGGCTTACCTCTAGTCCAGACGAGTCATTCAAACTCAAAAACAAGCGCTGATGAAGGCATTCACTTCAAAGTCATTGTATAATACACCTCATACAATCTTGCCAAAAAAAAAATTAACTTCAATAAGCTGTTTGCCTGCCTAACAGCAGCAGAGTTACGGCAATAAGGTGTTAGCAGTTAGCCAAACACACACACAGTACAGAAGTGTGTGTACCAGTTCCTTAGCTGTTACCCAACACATCCCAAACTGTTATCCTCCCACTATGGGCACAGAGTAGCAGATGGGGGTCCGAGATGCACTCAGCTGTGTCATCACTTGGGGCCGCCTACCTGCTGGATGCCACTTCTCAGTGGTGAGGAGTCAGCAGGAAGGCAATGGCAGTATAAAAGAGACAATAATGAGGTGCTTTGAGAAAGTCTGTGTCACCCCAAGAGGTCATTGTGCATGCCGTAACTGGCCAAACAAAATATTCTGTTTGCTCCAGCAGAATGTGAGGTTAGCTGTGGACAGACACAGAGGTGCACAGTCACTTACAGTAGCATACAGATGGAATCAACACTATCAGGTGATCTTCCTAGCGGAGAAAACTATGTTTGACGATGTTGGCAATTTGGAAATAAAAAATTATGACACATTATTTTATTATCCACACTCGTCTTTAAACATGCAATGACTGATTATTTGGTCACTTGGAGACAGTGGAAATCAAATGCAAACACAACACTGACATGTTACCTTTAAAGGCAAACAGTTTCCTATTTACACATCCAGCAGACACAAGGCAACAGTATCAGTCATTTGGAGTCATGTTTTTGGCCAACTAATTAATATAAGTCAATATGTATTCTTCTTTTAGTTCTGTCTACCACACCTCATGGACATGTCTGGCTTAAGACTTAATTTGCTTAATGCTCCACTATGTTCCCCATCTAGTCACCTGCTTTTTCTTTCTGCTGCTTGGTGATGGGCATGTAGTGTACAATTTATGCAAGGAAGGAACAGCGAGCACAGAAAGTAGAGCAGAGAATGTCTTCAAGAATGTATAAATGCAAATGGATTTTCCCCCAAATGAAAACAGGGAAAACAAACATCTTAATATCACAAGCGTTTACAACAGGTCTTTCATATATTAATTTCTCAAGGAGGTGGGCTTTGCATTGGTAAATGACACAACCGGTTTCCCCCTAAGCGTGGAGCTGACAGATGAAGGAGCGATTAAGATGGAAAAATCTTGATGTCGCCATTTCTCTGTTGCTGAGGATCATTACTGGTGACAGGCAGGGTTGTTCCACACACACAACTTGAAACAGTTGCCACAGGGTATATACACCTCATCAGTCTTCACCTGTCCAAATCAGTTTTCACATCAACCTGGAAAAGAGCAGACATTTAGCTGAATGTTCCATAGCAAAGACTGAACATTTCTCTTTGAATCTGAACTGTTTAGTTTTATTGACATTTTTATTGACATTTATTGATTTCATTTATTGACATAATGCAGGATGTTTTAGTTTGGACACAAATATGTTAAAGATTTGGTGAGTTTTTTTTCCATATGAGCCCTACGTGCACCAACCACACATAAGCCAATTATTATAAAAGGTTGACATATTTAGGTGTAACCCTTTTACCACCGGCTCGTGTATTAAAACCCACCTTATGTTATGAAGATGAAGCTTTAACGCTTATCAAATGTTTTATGGTAAAAGTCACATCTCAAATAGAAAATATCAGTCTAGGGTAATGTATGATTCTCGCTCTTAAATAACCAGGTGGAGACTGCAGGGAAATACACTTGACCTGTAAGTTATCTTAATACTTCAAAAATGATACACAACTTAATGAAACCAACACAGAATCTCAGTTTAGAAAATTGTATTAACATTCAGGACAACACACATCCAAACCGTTCTCTATGGAAGAGAGATATAGAAAATAAAAAAGTATAACCCCGGGGTTTTAGAGTTTTTGTCTTTTCTCAAACTGTCTAACTTTATTTGGAGTGCACTTTTTTTTTCTACCTTCGTTGGCGCGCTTAGTTGGAGCTCATGATGGAAACCTTTTGATACCTGTACTCCCGTGTGTCTGTGAAGTCAGCCAGACCAGGCCGCAGCTGATGAATCGTGCGCTCGTTGTGGTAACGACCGTCTCCGCTCGCAGCAGCTCGCAGCGGCGAACCTCCGTCTCCCACGGCAGCAGCGAAGCGTCCTCTGTGTCCCTCGGCAGCAGCGAAGCGACCTCCGTCGACGACTCTCTCCCGAGATGACTCACTGAAGCTCCTCCCGTCCGTGCAGGCGGCGTTTCCCCTCAGCGAAGGCCGTGGTGTTAGCCTAGCTCCTGCTAGCTAACAGAACCGAACTCGTCTTCGTGTTCACAAAACACAAGCAGCGGTGGAGAGTTGGACTAAACACACTCCGAACACGTCGCTCCACTACAGTTCAAAGTCACTCACTCATAACTCCACACTGACGACACGACAGTCCCAAAGTCTCCGCTCTACGCCATTTACACGTTGCTCCTTCTTCTTCCTCGCTCGAGTCTCTTCCCGGAAGTGTAAACATTCAAGTCATGACCTTGCGCATGAACTCCCGCACGTAATGTAACAAATTACTTTTAACTTCTTTGGCATACACATCCCATGAAATGATATGTTTAAAGTCACTCATTTTAAACATTAATGATTTATACATTTTAATACCTCACCATGAACTGGCATTTTATACTTAACTTATTCCCATGGAAATAATGAAATAAATACCACTGATATTTATCAGAGTATTACATAGGCTATCTTTATTATTTTGAAAACTCATTCTAGTGACTGTCGACCAATCGGTTCTAACATGATATCTAACTTGATGCTTTAACGAGGGAAGGGGGGAAGCTCACGAGCAAAGAGGCGGCTTATCTGAACTGACACACAAACACACACATGAAGACCAAACTATACTGAAAAAACTTTTACAAATGGAAAAGAAAGGTACAGGTTTTTAATGCAGGGCTCAACAATAGAGTGGTGAAGTCCCGCCCCTCCATTTCCGGGACATGGGTCCTCAAAAGCAAAAAAATATCAATGCGATTCAATGGGTAGATACAAATTATTTTCTGGTCCCGTTTGAATTGTGCCATGGATTTCACATATGTTCTTTGTGATATTTAAAGAAATGTTTTCACGCAAAGAAGACGACAATTAAGCGCGAAGAGTTTTGATAAAGTTAGGTTTTGTGTGAGCCGCTTTGTGAACTACAGCTCCTCGCTGTTCTCGTCGCGAATGATATACGTCACCACCCGCCGAGTCCGAAGTCCGCCGAGATGGCTGTTTCTCTGCTCCACTTCACCGCTTTTTTCCAAGGGCAGAATAAAAGTATCGAAAGGGGGGAGAACCACTATAAGTCGGGTCATGTGGAGAGCCGAGGGAGGGAAAAGGGCGATGACGTGACGTCACATACGCGACACAACATGTAGTCTTTATCATTGTGTTTTCTCAATGAATTTTAACTGAAGAATTGCACAATAAACGGTCAAACTCTTGACATGGAAAATTATAATTTAAGCCTATAAACAACATTTGTGTAATCCAAGGCATAACGACCGGGGGATCAGATAATAATTATTTTCCGTCCATTGAACACCATTCATTTTTTTCGCTCCGAAAGGACCCATGGCGCCGTTACTTCCTGCTTCCGCTTCGGCACTCTATAAGGATTGCCTTATGACAACTCGAAGCAAAAAAAAAAAAAAAACGATCATCATCGATAAAGTTATGATGTTGCCCCTCCCCTTGCCCTCGTCGGATAATGCTTGTAATTAGGGCTGTAACGATACACGTATCGAAACTGAAATCGCGACACTCGGATCCACGAACCTGTCTCGCGCCACGAGAAGTACGTAAGTAACACCACATTAACACCGCAGCGGTCGTTCGCTAATTCTCCGCCGTTGTTCGTTCACACGGAGCGAAGCACCGCTGGAGTAAAGACGAACCGCTGTGCAATTCACAGAAAGCAGCGCAAAGAGACGTCCCGGTACACATCACGATGATGACGTGTGTGCGTTTTCAAGGGGTTTCCCTGGGGTCTCCCTGTCACTCAAAACCCGACGGAGGCTAAAGTTCACTGAAGTCTCGGTCCGGAGGGCTGACCGTCGCGGAGATTTTTTTCATCATAAACATTCGGTGAGTTAAATTTTTTTTGCCGGTGACAGGCGCTGTTTATCGGGCAGAAATGTGAGGAGGAGTCGGTAGGACGGGCGGGAGGAAGGACGCTTCTCCACGTACAGCTGCGGTATTTGTTTCCCCGTTGCTAAGGACAGTTACAGTTACTACGTTACCTTAGTTTGGTTCTGCAACGTTGCTTTGTGGGACATTTCTCTGTAGTAAGTTGAGTGAGGGACCTGTGCAGTTAACAGACCATCAGATAGACACACCCTCCACGCCAAATCTGCATCTTACATAAATCAAATGTTTAATTAAAAAAAAATAATAATATTGAAATTTGTATCAAAACGTGGGTCAAAAATTGTGATACAAACCGAATCGTGAGTTTGGTGTATCGTTACAGCCCTACTTGTAATGCTTGGCGTACTATTTGATTTTTTTTAAATGTGGTTTTGGCCAATCAAAATCGTGATCGTGAAACTCCTGCTACTCCGCTACCGCCAACTACAATGCAGAACGTGTTGTAGGACGATGGCTGTCAGCAGGTCAGAGAGCACGTCGGGTGTGAGGGGATTATTTGTTTATTTATTTTTGTGCCAAAGTTTGAGTGGCCAAGATTAAAATATAGGATAAAACCGCAAAAAAAAAAAACAATGTTCCAACAATGTCAGAATTATTCATGCATTGTGTAGTGTATTGAAGTACCAGAAGTGCTATACTCAGTTTGGTCCACAGGTGGCACTGTAGCTGTGTGCTGTTGTTACTGTGTTGATGTTGAGACCGCAGAATAAATATGTCGCCAGAGTGACTAAACATGTCGTCGTCCACCTCATATGTTACATGGTGTCAGAGTAAAAGTTAAGACAGACAGAAAAGGAACGAAAATGGAGCAGATGAAACCGCCGACCTCACTAAGTCTAGAAGGAAATCTAGCGGAAAATTGGAGGGTCTGGATCCAGAGGTTTGAACTTTTCCTTGTCGCCAGCGGAATCGATGAAAAGTCCGACGCAGTGAAAAGAGCCACGTTCCTGCATGTGGCCGGGGACGAAGCAATAAAGGTATTTAACACGTTTGACTTTGATGAGGACGTCGATGATTACGACGTGTTGAAGGAACTGTTCCGCCGACATTGTGAGCCGAGGAAAAATGTGACGTATTTGAGGCACCTATTCTTCACACGAGTGCAAGGCAAATCAGAAACTGTTGATGCATATGTGACTGATTTAAAGAATAAAGCCAAAGACTGTGAGTTTGAGCATCTCACCGACTCACTGATCCGGGACAGAATCGTGTGTGGAATCTTGGATGATCAAGTAAGAGGACGACTACTGAGAGAACCTGACCTCACACTACTCAAAGCAATAGACATTTGTAGAGCCAGTGAGTTAAGCCGTAGTCAGCTAAAAAGTCTGCATGAGGAGGTTGAAATTCCTGTTCATAAAGTCACCAAGCAAAAACAACATGACAAAAAGAAAGATAATGGTGCCACGTCAAAGACAACAAATCAAAGAAACTGCAACAGATGTGGATACAGGCACGAGCCGAGGAAATGCCCTGCTTACGGACAAGTGTGCAAAGCCTGCCACAGGAAAAATCATTATGCAAAAATGTGCAACTCACGAGGACACACAGACAACCATAAAGTGCAACAAATAAACAAAGCAGAGGCAGATGACCAAGAATTCTTTATTGGCTCAATCCAAGCAGGAAGACATGACCACCCAGTCTCACAGGTTAATACTGTGGATGCAAAGAAAGAAAAGTGGCATGAAAATCTGATTGTCAACAAAAAAGTTTTGAAGGTCAGACTGGATACGGGAGCTGATTGTAACGTCATCTCCATGAGTGACCTCAGAAAGTTGAGAGTGGACAAAAAGGTGAGCAAATCTCATTCCAAGCTTGTTGCTTATGCAGGCCAGCGCATTCAAGCTAAAGGAAAAGTCATGTTGACATGTCAGTACAAAGATAAAAAGTATGATGTGGAGTTTGAAGTCATAAAGAACAAGGCACCTGCAATTCTGGGAGGAGAGTCATGTGAGGAAATGGGTCTTGTCAAGAGACTACATGTGCTTAAAACGGAGAGTGACATTCTTGGTGAATACGAGGACCTATTCACTGGATTAGGCTGTATACCAGGAGTATACCACATTAAGACAGATCCAGAAGTCACTCCAGTCGTGCATGCACCCAGGAAAGTGCCTGTCGCCATGAAAGAAAAAATTGAAACTGAACTGAAAAGAATGGAAAGCTTAGGTGTGATAACCAAACAAACAGAACCTACTGATTGGGTGAATAGTATGGTAACTGTAACAAAACCTAACAAAGTTCGGATCTGCATTGACCCACAAGATCTGAATACTGCCATTAAGAGAGAACATCACCCACTGCGCACAATTGAAGAAGTGGTAGCTGAAATGCCAAATGCCAAATTCTTTTCAGTTTTAGATGCAAACCATGGGTTTTGGCAAATCCAGCTAGACGAAGAAAGCTCTCACCTGTGTACATTCAACACACCATTTGGTAGATATCGATTTAAAAGACTTCCATTTGGTATATCCTCAGCACCTGAAGTGTTTCAGAGGTGCATAGCCAGACACCTAGAAGGGCTAGAGGGTGTAGTCAATGTCATAGATGACATCCTTGTTTGGGGAGAGAGCATTGAGCAGCATGATCGTCGTTTGAGGCAGCTGCTGGAACGCCTCCGCAGCATCAATCTGAAACTTAACAGAAGTAAGTGTAAGATAAGAATGACTGAAATCTCTTACATTGGACATGTGCTCAGTGAGCAGGGACTCAAGCCTGATCCTGAAAAGATCAGAGCCATTCAGGACATGCCTGCACCAGAGGATAAAGCAGCGCTCCAGAGGTTCACCGGACTGCTACAATACCTCTCAAAATTCATCCCTAACCTCTCAGACATAAGCGCCCCTCTGAGGAAATTGGATGGAAATGTGGAGTGGCATTGGGGAACAGAGCAACAACAGAGTTTTGATAAACTTAAAGCTCTTGTCAGCCAAGCACCAGTACTCAAGTACTATGATGTCAACAAGCCAGTTACACTATCTGTGGATGCAAGCTCTGAGGGTCTTGGAGCGGTGCTACTTCAAGAAGGACAGCCAGTAGCATATGGCTCCAGGGCATTAACTGACTGTCAAAAACGTTATGCCCAAATTGAGAAAGAATTGCTTGCAATAGTGTTCGGCTGCGAGAAGTTCCATCAATATATTTATGGAAGACGGGTCCATGTTGAAAGTGATCATAAGCCACTGGAAGTGATATTCAAAAAATCACTCCTCAGCGCCCCAGCCAGACTGCAAAGAATGCTCATGAGGCTACAAAGGTACAGTCTTGATGTCAAATACAAACCAGGCAAGGAGATGCATATCGCTGATGCTCTAAGCAGAGTGTTTCTGAATGAACACAATGAGAAGCTCCTTGATGAAGAACTGGAAGTAAACTTTGTCAACCACCAACTCCCAGTATCAGAAGAGAAATTGCAGGAGTTCAGAAAAGCCACAGAAGAAGATGCTGTGTTAGGACTCGTCGCCAAAGCAATTCAGAGTGGTTGGCCAGAAAAACAGAGACATCTTCCAGACAACATCAGACAGTACTGGACATTTAGAGAAGAACTGGCTTATGTGGATGGACTCATATTCAAGAACTCAAGGTTAGTAGTTCCACACACACTGAGGAGTGAAATGCTCAGTAAAATCCATGAGTCACACATGGGCATGGTGAAATGTAAAGAAAGAGCCCGTGATGTACTGTACTGGCCGGGCATGGCCAAACAGATAGAGGAAGTTGTGGCTCAGTGTGCAGTATGTAACACACACAAGAACAATAATCCAAAAGAACCACTCATGTCACATCCAGTGCCTGAGAGAGCATGGGCAAAGATAGGTGTGGATTTGTTTCACTTCAATGATGCAGAGTTTTTACTGTGTGTGGATTATTTTTCAAAGTTTCCAGAGCTAGTCAAACTGAGTGGAACCTCAAGCAAACATATCATCATTGGACTCAAGTCGATGTTTGCAAGGCATGGAGTGCCGGACGAGTTATTCTCAGACAATGGCAGACAGCTGGTGAGCCAGGAGATGAAGGATTTCAGCGCCGAGTGGGGTTTCAGACACACCACCTCCAGTCCGACTTTTCCACAGTCAAATGGGCAAGTCGAGAGGGCTGTCCAGACGGTCAAGAACCTGCTGAGAAAAGCACAGGACAGCGCAGGTGACCCCTACTTCGCCCTGCTGGAATACCGAAATACACCACTGAGCGGGGTTGGTCTCTCACCTGCTCAAATGCTCATGGGGAGACGGCTCAAATCAAAGTTGCCTGTGACAAAGACATTATTGCAGCCAGCTGTCTACAAAAATGCCAGGAGTGACCTTGTACAGAGGCAGAAAAAACAGAAACAATACTTTGACCATGGAACCAGGGCACTGCCGGATCTCAGAGATGGAGAAAATGTGAGGATTAGGCAAGGCAGCAAGTGGGAACCAGCCACTGTGGTAAAGAAACACAACCTGCCAAGATCCTACATAGTGGAAACTCCAAGTGGACAAGTGTACAGGAGGAATCGCAGACACCTGCTCAAAACAAAAGAGACTTCATTCCCAGGGATTGTTGACACTTCATCAGAGCAGTCATGTCATGTCCCACACGACACTTTGCCAAGTGTTGATTCACCTGGTCCTACTCCAGACTGTTCCACTGCACCACCAAGTCCAAAAGTGGTGACTGACAATACTGCAAACAGCCCTGTAAAAACAACACGCTGTGGAAGGCCTGTGAGAGTGCCTCAGCGTTATTTAGTCTAACCAGAACAGGCTGACTTAAGAACTGATATGGGTTTGATTCAATGTTTGATTTAAGGTTTGTGTGAAAAAAAAAGACATATATTCACACAGTGTTATACACATTGAGCTGTTGTGTAACGAGTTTAATCTTTTCCATTTCAGTCATGACTTTAAGGCACATATGTTTTGTTACACTTGAAATACATACAGTTATGTCAAGTAATTTGTTTTGCTGATGTGCAAGAAAATAAGAAATTTTATTAAGCAATCTGATCAGTAATCGGATGGTAATTTTGGTTGGATGTTGAGTCTAATTACGACTATATTATGTTTTACAGTGCTTTTGATGAACAAGGTTGAAGATAACATTACCTGTTTTTTCATAACTGTTGTGTTACTATTCTCATTGAAAAAAAAAAAAAAACAATCTTGAAAAAGGGAGATGTAGTGTATTGAAGTACCAGAAGTGCTATACTCAGTTTGGTCCACAGGTGGCACTGTAGCTGTGTGCTGTTGTTACTGTGTTGATGTTGAGACCGCAGAATAAATATGTCGCCAGAGTGACTAAACATGTCGTCGTCCACCTCATATGTTACACATTGTAAATAAAGATCAAATATAACAATTTACCTGAATCTTTGTCGTTATTTAATAACCACTAATAAAAAAAACTATTTATATTTGGGGCCAGTGAAAATTGACTTTGGGCAAGTAGAATTCAGACCCACTGGCCCGACCGGGCAAGTGGAAAAAAACCTTAGCGTTGAGCCCTGTAATGGTTGCACAAGTAACCCCAATAAGATTAACAGCCTTGGAAATACAGGATTCCTCGAATGCATCGTCAGTTCTGTCTTTTTATTAAAATTCGGCGCTTACCTGAATGCACCATCTGTGCATTGTTTGAGGGATGGGACGGAAAAAACCTCCATGCTGTTGCGAAGCACATTGTTCTCTGGTCCGCAGATGATTGGGAAGTTTTTATGAATGTTTTGTTAGAGCTGCTGTGAGCAGTGACCTAGGCACGAGTACCAACCTCAAAGACGACATTGGGTTGGTCATAGGAGAGTATGTATTTTCCTGAACGTTAAGGACTATTCTGTTAGACTTTTTTTTTTAGGAATCTGTCTGTGCCATCTTTGGGACTGCTTTGTTGTGGTCCAGGATTTCATCGCTGTTGTGGCCTTCCACCCGGCCGGATGTTAATCGGTAGATGTTTGCTGTTCCAGGAGGGTGGTAGGAACCCAAACCAAAGGAAACCCATCTGAGAACAACCATATTCATTTTCTTTGATAACTTTTTTTCACCTGAGACTCAGGTTGTTTTTTGTTCTTGCACCCAAGAGAAACTGAACTAAACTGAGATCATAAGGAAACTGAAGTACCACATTTTTTTTCCAACAGCAAAATGCACATTTCCTAATTTTTGAGGGTATTGAAACCTTTCGTTTTTTTTCCTGTATCCAATAAGAGTATTGAAGTTATATTGTGGTATATTTGATTTATTTATATGACATGGAAATATTCCTACTATTGGGACACTGTACACTGTACATGAAAAAAAAGGGTAAATGGAACCAAACAGAATACTGCTTTTTTCATCACCACAAAACTTGTGTGAATACAAGCTGCATAGTTTGGTTGAGTATTTTTCTTTGTCTGTAGAATTGACAGTTTGACTTTCATGTGATTAAGAAAAGAAAAAAAATGCAGGACACCTCGGGAGTTAAGGAGGAATCAAATAACTGGTTTAGGGAGATTCACTTTAAAACATGTGTTGGGGTAGTAGCAGGAGCAGATTTGGTTATCAACAGCTAATTATTAATGTCAATATGATTATCAATAGATATAATCATGTATAAACGGGGCACCACCCTGGGATCAGGGAAAAGATAACCAAAAACTGTATTCAGTCTCAATATAAAGGTTTTATACTCACATGCCAATCATCGTGATCATTGGCATAGAAGTATAAAAACAATCAAACAATTTAAAAGGCGTGAAAATCGAGCACTAGCCTTCACAACCTGATGTTATCCAGTGACATATACACAATAAGCACAAGAGACTGCTAGTTATGATATAATAAGATTCATTAAAATCAGTTATAATGATCACAATCAATAACACTACAATTAACAAATCCTATTACCTAACTACCTAACACACAAAGCTAAGCTAAACAAAGGAAGAGACACGTGGAGTGTGTGTGTGTGTGTGTGTGCGTGCGTGCATGTGGAGCGAAAGAGAGAGAGAGAGAGAGAGAGAGAGAGAGAGAGAGAGAGAGAGAGAGATGGCCGGGCGCGACCACAAGATGGAGCTATGTCCTTCGCGTCCGGAGACGGAAACAGCTGGTGTAGGATACGTGTGGGGGCGGTGTATGTGTGTGCACATGTGTGTTAGTTAGAACAAAGAGAGAGAGAATGCGTGCGTAATACACAAAGGATCAGTAAGCTGTTACCATCACACGGGAGCCCGTGAATGAACTGGCGTTCGTTCGGCGGGACCCCGGTCTGATGGTAGATCACTTACTGAGCTCGTGAATGTGTCCGAGGTTGGACACGCATTGTTACCGACATGAAACCCAGCGGCGTGGGTGCACAATCAGCATCCAAATACAACAACACAGAAAGCAACGGACTCGGCGGTCCGTGATCAAAACTTAAAACACATTAACAAGAATTACAAGCATATCCTACACTATCAAACGTATGTCTCTGCCCAGACTGATAGCCTCTTACTGGTGTCGTTGCATAGGCTGTGAGTCCGTCCCGGCGATGGTGGCGTTCCTCGATGCGGCGGCGGCGGCAGTAGTTCGTGAGTCAGCTGAGTCCAGACGAGAGCGGGGCGTTATCCCTCTCATTGGTTTGGTTATAGTGCAGACGCTTTTCCTCTTTGCTCTCACATCTGCTTGCATTTTTCTGCTGATATTTTTGCTTTTCTTTTGTGATAAATTACGAGCAGTTAGCTCCTGGACTCCTACATCACTGGAACTACACATTTTTTGTAGATAGCAGGCTATTGCCAAAATTTACCATTTTTTACAACCTTCTTAGCCCTGAGCAAGCCTGGCCTACCGATAGCACAAGCCTGCACTGAGACGTGGGGATACGTGACACGGAGCTGAAGCTAATTAGTAGCAAGATGTCTCCATTCTCTGCAGAGGACTACCACAAACTTCTACAGAAAATTGCAGTGCTGGAAACTAAAATGCACAGGTTAGAAGTGAATGTGGAAGTAAATTGTGGGAACGACACCACTCTACCATGGAACAGTGGATAAGATAATGCTAACACACTGCTAGTTAGCACTACAAACAGGAGGGCCGTGTGCAAGGTAATAAATCTACAAGTTATCTCTGGAACTCTCTTGGTGCTAAGCCTAAAAGTAAATCTCCTCCAAGAGAAATGCAAGGGCGATTAACAGGCAGAGCCCAGCGCAGTGAGACTTGTGATGCGACCGGCTGGCCTGCTTTACCATCCCGGCATAGCACCTCCTCAACCCCTGCTCCTAGCAGGACAGTCCTGGACAGCTGCTAAAGGGAGGAATAACAACAAACTTCCTAAACAACCATGTGTGCAACTGGAGAACAGATTTGCTCCCCTGCTGCAGGATCCTGGATCCCCGTCAAACAACTCAGATACTTATTCATCGAATCAAAATGGGTAAGAGCTGAACGAGCTGAAAGAAACTCAGTAAAAGGCTACAGGGAAAGCTAACGACTGGGCCTGATTGACTCTGATTGTGGGTGACTCTGCTGTTAAAGATGTGAGATGCTTTTGCAGTAAAAACACCAAAGTTTTATGCTTCCCCAAGGACATGGTATCTGACATGAGAGAAAAAATCATGGATATTGTGACTGAGCACCCAACGGTGAAAAACATCATGTTGCACATAGGGTCAAATGATATTGTGGAACAGCAGTCTGAAGTACTGAAGCAAGACTTTACTGATCTGCTAAACAGCTGTCTGAATATGGAAGTGTCCATCAGTGGGCCTTTGCCACCAGTCGGAAAAGGAGTCGAGAAATTCAAGCAGTCGAGAAATTCAACTGCATGTGCCGTCCGTTCGGTTCATTTTATGGACAATTTCAACTTTTTCTGGGATCGCCGACATCTTTTTAAAGCAGATGGACTGTGCCTAAATAAGCTTGGAATAAAACTTTTCATCTCCAACTTATTTTAACTGCGTCACTGCGTCACCCATCTGTTCCCTCTGCCAAGGACACGAGACAGGAAGACGGCAAAACAAATGACACAAGCCCTGAAA
The DNA here is from genome assembly GCA_029853015.1 of Chelidonichthys spinosus. NCBI lineage: Eukaryota > Metazoa > Chordata > Actinopteri > Perciformes > Triglidae > Chelidonichthys > Chelidonichthys spinosus. The sequence continues at coordinate 12,104,001 of CM056821.1, read as the reverse complement.
GAGAGCCTGTTCTGCCCCCCCCCCCCTGAAGAGAGCTTCGACCATGTCAGTCATCAGTGCCCAGAGGAAGCGTCCCCACCTCCCACCTCACCAACATATCCACCTTCCTCCCCTCCCCAAACCCCATCCAGGTCACCCTTCTCTACAGCTACCTTTCCCCCCTCCTCTCCTCTCATGGAGTTCACTGACCAAATGAAAGAGCTGGTCACTGCTGGGACCAGATTCACACCCCGCCCTACTCCCAGGTTCTGTCCCTCAAATGCCCCACTGCATCCTCCCCCACCTCCTCTTCCACCACTGGCTCTAAGTCCTCATCCAGTTCTGGCAAAATCACAGAAGGCACGACCTGCACCACCCCCACCTCCACAACGATGGCAGAATTATCTTCTGTCTCCACAGCCTGATAACAGTTCAGCATGTTCAGTTACTTGTGTGCAAAATACAGCAAGCTCTAACTGATATGTGCTGGGCTCAGGCTACAGGACGGATCACACTCATGACTTTTTCCAGGGTAAGTCAGGGCCCAATACGCTGGTAGCTTCCTCAGTTCCGGTCTTGATAAAAAATTGAACAATGCTAAGCAAGAAGCACCCAACCTATTCTGCAAATTTATCAAATCTAGCATCCATTCCTCATCAACCACAGCCAGTCCCAAAACATTGGGAAGCTAATGATTTTAACACACTAAAGCTAGCTTTATTAAATGTCAGGTCTCTGGCAGGAAAAACATTTTTAATCAATGATTTTATCACCAAGCACAATCTTGATTGTTTGCTCTTGACTGAAACCTGGTTAGATGAAAATAACAGTGCTGCTGTTCTTATTGAATCAGCTCCTCCCAACTTCAGTCTTATGAGTGAAGCTAGAGTGCATAAGAAAGGAGGGGAAGTGGCTGTTTTGTTTAACGATTCCCTCCAATGCAAGCAGATATCTTATGGAAACTTTGCTTCCTTTGAATACGTGGCTCTTCAGTTGAATTCTTCTTCCCGAGCTGTGTTCCTAAATGTCTACAGGCCACCTAAATACTGTGCAAACTTTTTTGATGATTTTCTGAACTACTGTCTATAATCTGTATTGACCTTGACTGTGTGGTTATTGTTGGTGATTTTAACATTCATGTTGACAAACTCCATGACAGGGGGACTAAAGAACTGTGTTGTGTGATTGATAACTATGGACTGATCCAGCATGTGACAGGTCACACCCTGGATTTGATCATGTCCGGAGGGGTATTCCACCAAACTCGATAATTAAAGCGGCGCTTACCTGGTTAAGCCTGGTTAGAACTAACGCCAACTTCCACTTGCGGCTAAACCCATTCCATTAACGCATTTCAGCCGCGCCTTGTTGAGGCTAATTCAAGCCAGGTTAACGTTGTTGTGTGTTACGCCGTTCACGGGATATGTACAAGGAGTAAAACCCATCATAACCGAAAAAAGGGAATACTGTAGTGATAAATAAAAATTGCGAGGCTGCTTGGGCTAGAATTGCCGAGCGATTAAATACGGAAGTATGAAGAGGTAACGAGTCGGCTTTGCACGCGGCCGGCCACAGTTCAATTCCCGACTATGGAACTTTGTGAAACTTCTTTCTTTGGCTGGAACTCTCTCTCTCTCTCTCTCTCTCTCTCTCTCTCTCTCTCTTTTGGATAGGCCTAGTAAATGCATCTACATTGACCAACTCATGTATCTCAACAATTCAATGAACACATTCACTGAACTTATTAATGAACTCACCTGAAAGGAATTTATGTGGCTGAAAATTGCAAGCAGCAATGCCTTTGTCATTGGGATCTATATCATGCTATTAATAATAACATATTCATGCCTATCATGTTTTTGCAAGTTATATATGGGTTCTGGGGAAATTGTTTGACATATTTATCATAGTTAAGGTAAAATGTTGGTCTAATTCTCTGATCTAAAGACAATTATACAGGCAAAAAAAAAAAAAAAAAACACACATGAGATGTCCTCGCCAGGATGTGAACCTTCGATGCCCACATTTGAGGGCAGGTGCATCACCACTCACCCAACTGGGAGCTTTAGACAATGATATGGCGAGTCGTTCTTAAACAAAATAAACGATTTATTATTTTATTTTTTTAATTGCAAGCATGTATTCTTCGACCCTTGATGAAAATATAGTCTGTTTGTACTTCATATATGTAATTTTGGTCATTTTTGGTCTTTCACGTGATGAAATCACGAGGACTAGGCTTGGCGGAACCTTCTGCTGGTACAGTTGTTTCCGACAGACGGACTTCTCTGAAACCCCCGCTAAAGTAAGCCTGATGGTTAGCCTGCCCCGGGGCAGGCTAGTTTGGTCAGATAAATTCCCATGGATACTTAGCGGAGAGTGCCTCAAGTCACGTTGATGGAACGCAACTCTCGCTAAAGGTAGCGAGGGTTATCGAAATTAGCCCGGCTTTGCGCTTAGCGAGTTTGATGGAATACCCCTCAAGGGTGTTAGCATTTCTGAGGTTGTTGTGACTGACGTTGCTCTTTCTGATCATTCCTGTGTTTTCTTTGAGAGTGCTATCTCTGTGCAGACAAATGTTCAAAGAAAAATAATCAAAAAAGGGTATATCACAGAAAACACCTGTGAAACATTTATCCAGGTGTTCTCCTCCACACCCTCCCTTGAGTCTCAGTAAATTAGCTTGTTGACAATTTCAATGTGAAAATCACAAATATTATTGATGCCATTGCGCCCACTAAGCTGAAACTGGTCCCTGGCAAAAAAAAAGGTCTCCATGGAGAAATGCCACGTTGGTAAGAACAGAAAAAAAGAGTGTGTCGGAAAGCTGAACGTAGGTGGCGTAAAACAAATCTCCAGGTTCTATGATATCTATAAAGAAAGACTTAGAATCTACAACCTGGAACTGAGAAAAGCAAGACAATCCTTCTTCTCGGACATCATTGCCAAAAACAACAATAATGCACGGACCTTGTTTGCTACTGTCGACAGGCTAACAAACCCTCCTGTGTCAGTAGCCCCTGAACTGTTTTCCACCAGGGCCTGCAATGACTTTGCCTCCTTCACAGAAAAAATCCAGAAAATTAGGCAAGCAGTCAGCGCCTCCACATCAGGTGCAGGACATGTGTTGTCCATGTTTCCACTCAAGGTCAATTCAGAAACCATGGCACAATTTCATGTGATTAACCATAAAACCTTGGAGGACATCATACAACATCTGAAATCCTCCTCCTGCTGCCTTGATATTCTGCCAACAGGCCTTTTCAAAAATGCATCAAACTACATGACCCTAGGGGTGGGCGATATGGCCTCTAAATGATATCGCGATATTTTTTTGCTATATCGCGATACACGATATATATCTCGATATTTTGACATTTCCTCTAAAGCACTTAAAAATGCTTAATTTAACCCTTTGATGCATAGTCACGCCAGTATGATGATTCTAGTGGTCCCTGCAACATATGTCTGCATTAAACCATTCTTATTTATACTGTATTCATTAATGGTTTCTATTAGAACAATTTTAAACTTGTGTGCAAAAGGGGTAAATCACAACGAAGTTAAATTTAACAAAACAGTTTTTATTCAAGGCAATTGCAAAATGCACATAAGCTTTTAGCAGCTGGTAAATGAAAATAAATAATGCCACATGATGTAGGCCTACATACTGTAGCCTATTTCTATAATAATACAAATAATACAATAACAATAAAATACACAAAATACTAAAATCACAACATTTTTTAAAGTGTAGAACAGTGTGTGATCAATAGATCGGAGTGTTTAATGTTTAGTCATCTGCAGGTTGGACCGTTCAATATCGCCGATGTCCGACAGCTCTACAAACACAAACCAGAGAAAAGCGGTTTAATCACAAACGTGTCCACGACGCTGCGAACACAGATGTTAAGTCACGTTGGTAGTTGGTAACGTTTAGTGAGCCAATGGCAGTCAGAAAGTGGCATGCTAACGTTGTTGTTAGCAATATCCCGCTAGCCGGCTAGCTAGCCGGTCAGCTTCCATTACCCGAGGAAGCAAAGCCACTAGTTGCTGCTGTTACGAACGTAATCACTAGCTTGGTAAAGTAAACAGAAATGAGTCGTTGGTTTGCAACGAGGTGAAACATTTTAAAATTGAAACTTACCGGGAACAGTAACGTTAGTAAAACTCCGCACTCCGCAACGGAGTATTTTCCCCCGTTGCCTTGAGCGTTAACCCCGCCCCCAGCCCCTAACGTAAGCCGGGGCCGGTGTGTGTGGGCGCGTGTATGTGACGTAAGTTGAGCTAGTGGGTGTGACTTTTTTCTGTTGTCTGTGAGCGGGACAGAGGAAAGAGCTGCGCTAAAACCAGTCACACTCGGTCACGGCGGCTTAGAAACTGACGTAACAACATACACTCGATGTTCACGATATAGTCATTTACTACATCTCATGTAGAACAAGCCGTCGACACAACACATCGAGTATACTCGATATATCGCCCACCCCTACATGACCCCAGATCTTTTACAGATTGTAAACACATCTCTTCTGTTAGGTGTCTTCCCACAGGCCTTGAAAACTGCTGTTTAAGCCTCTTTTAAAAAAGAACAATTTAGACACTTCACTAATGAACAATTATAGTCCAATATCAAACCTCCCATTTTTGTGTAAAATCATTGAAAAAGCAGTTTTTAAGCTACTGAACGACTTTATGGTAATGAACAACTGTTTTGATGTCTTCCAGTCAGGATTTAGACCACACCACAGCACCGAGTCAGCTCTAGTAAAGGTCTTCAATGACATCGACTTAAACACGGATAATTGTAGAATTTCAGTCTTGGTATTACTTGATCTCAGTGCTGCATTCGACACAGTCGATCACAACATACTCCTAGATCGTCTGGAAAACTGGGTGGGACTCTCTGGCACAGTATTAAAATGGTTTGAATCCTACTTGAAGGACAGACTCTACTTGTCTATAGATAATTACAAATCTGAGCGGGCAAAAATTACATGTGGAGTTCCCCAAGGCTCCATTCTGGGCCCTCTTCTCTTCAACATCTAAATGCTTTAACTGGCTCAGATCATGAAAAACAACAAAATATGTTACCATAACTACGCAGACGATACACAAGTTTACATAACAATATCACCAGGGCCCAGTATTTCAAAAGTTATCCGACTGGATTATCCTGGTCAGATTGGATTAAATTGTGATCTGATCTAAAAACTGGGTATTTCAACACAGATCCAGAGAATCCCGATCCTGAAGATCAGGATTCAGCTTTGGTAATCCAGTCCTCCCTTGAATCCAGATACAGGGCTGGATTTGGGTATTTCAAAACGTAAGGCAGAGATCTGGATCAGCTTGATACCAAAATTTCAGGATCATTTGGATCCCACCTCAGAGTTGGATTTGACTTGGATTGACAATGTCTCAGCTCCGCTTCTCCTAGATATTGTTACTCAAGATGTTCATTACACTTAATCTAAATTGTCAGTGCATTACTTGAAACAAATTGGAGTAATTTAAGAATATTTAAGGTGTAGCATTTAATTATTTGGCTATGTTTGTGTACAAACTGATTATTTTACTTAACCAAATCAGATGCTATTTTGCTTTAAATTACCACAATTATGTTTAGTGAGAGCCTTCTACATAAAGGGACACAAATAAGGATGGAAAAAATTGTATCTAATTGAGTCACTGTTAAAGCTATAATACATGAAAATAATGCAAAATCCAACAACTTATCACTGCAATTGAAGCATTTCCAAGGATTTCCAGCACTCATACAGACCCTGTCCTTAATAGCTGAGTGGGCTCTGAAAGTAGAAGAAAGGGAAGGAGTATGAGTAATATCTTTGTCTTCATTGGGAATCCACAATAGTCACAGAAATCGTGTGCATGACGATGACAGCATGATTTCCCCAGCATTACTGTAGCATTCTGACACTTCTGAATGAACTGCATAGTTCATACAGAACACACATACACAGTGTGTGGTCTGTACACATGTAGCCTATTTTCAGTCTGTTGTGTTGCCAATGACGTAACGCTAATAAACTCCTAACAGGTTGATGTTAGTTTAAACACTTATGGTATAATGTACGTCAGATTAATTACCTTGTAAATCAAACCATGGGCCGCAAAATTTGTAAACAAAGCCAGTGACCGCTAGCCCGCTAGCTGCTTAACACGCAAGTCAATGGAGCCGAGTTAGCTACCGTTAGCACGGCCGCGGCTCAATTAGAGATCGCTACAGCCTGGTTTTCAGTACGTGACAATTCATATAGTTAGCTAGCACAATATGTTGGTTGGCGCTCATATGGTCCTTAAACCGTTCAACATTAAACAACGGTAAACTAACATTTTTGACGTGAAAGTCGTGCTCCCAGCTGCTCCTTCCGTGAAGTAGTCCGCCATGTTTCAGATCCGGAGGCGGAGATTTGAGACTTGGTAATCCGTATCCAGCCAGGTCGGGATCACGGTGATCCACCCGGCCAGTGTTTTGAAATACTCAGATAAAGTCAGCAGGATCACCTTGATCCATGACTGAGAAAAGGAGGATTTCATTATCTGGATTATTCTGATCCGGATTACAAGTTTTGAAATACTGGGCCCAGGTGACTATAGTCCAATTCCAGTACTGATTAGATGCATTGAGCAAATCAATAATTGGATGGAGCAGAATTTTCTCAAATTAAACAAGGACAAAACTGAAATCATTGTTTTTGGAGCCAAGGAAGAACGGTCAAAAGTAAGCACCCAGCTTCAAGCGGTAATGGTAAAAACCACAAACAAAGCCAGAAACTTAGGTGTACTCATGGACTCAGACCTGAACTTCAACAGCCACATTAAATCAGTTACAAAGTCAGCCTACTATCACCTAAAGAATATATCAAGGATTAAAGGACTTAGGACTCAACAGGATTTGGAAAAACTTGTCCATGCATTTATCTTCAGCAGGCTTGACTAGTGTAACAGTGTCTTCACAGGTCTCCCTAAAAAGTCCATCAGACAGCTGCAATTAATTCAGAATGCTGCTGCTCGAGTCCTCACTAAGACCAAAAAAGAGGATCACATTACTTCGGTTCTCAGGTCTTTACGCTGGCTTCCTGTCTGTCAAAGAATTTACTTTAAAATACGACTGCTGGTTTACAAAGCACTGAATGGTTTAGGACCAAAATACATTTCTGATCTTCTGCTTAGCTACGAACCATCCAGACCTCTCAGATCATCTGGGACAGATCTGCTCTGTGTCCCCAGAGTCAGAACCAAACATGGAGAGGCAGCCTTCAGTTTTTACGCACCACATATCTGGAACAAACTTCCAGAAAGCTGCAGGTCTGCTGCAAATCTCTGCTGTTTTAAATCAAGACTGAAGACTTATCTGTTTGCCGCTGCCTTTCAGTAATCAATACTATCTGTGAACTTTTTATGCTGCACTGTATTTTCTATTCCTTGATATTCTTGTTTTTAATGATTTGTTTTAATTTTATTTTATTATAATTCAATTTTAAACTTTATTTTATTATTGGCTGGTTTTAATGAGGGTTTTTCTATGCATTTTAATTTACTTTTATTTTATTTTAATCTTTCTATTTATTTTTTTTCACTTTTCACTATTGTATGACATTTTTATAATGTGAAGCACTTTGAGACTGCCTTGGGTATGAAATGTGCTATACAAATAAAGTTGCCTTGCCTTGCCTCAATCAAACTCAAATAAAGAAAACAGTTCGTGTTTCTTCCTTCCGTGGGCAACAATATAAGCGCGGCTTGGCGATTTGGTCAGCTTAATTCAGACAGATGCTGGTAGCTGGAATGCAGGAACCGGTTGTATTCCTCTTCTGCAGGCAAACAAAGAGAATCGCGTAGTTGTGGCGATCTCTCAGGATCCAAAAACGAGTAAAAGAAGAGGGGCGAGTCGCGGAAAACGGGGAAAAACAGTAGGTCGCTCGTCCAGCGAGATTGTGGCCTAGGACAAAGAAAACTCTGCAGACGTTATAATTGGCCTGCTGTTGCAGCGGTGTGCTGCGGTGGAGGAGTCTACCTCCTGTTGCAACGTGGTGTTGCGATGGAAGAGAAAGTTCTTAAGGCGGCGCCGGTTTATATAGCTCACGGCTGCTCCCGGGGACCCCCTGGGGTACCTGTGGTTGTCAGCCAATAGGGCACCAGTTGTGTGACGTTGCACTTCGCACCTCGGTGAGAAGTGAAACTAAAATGGCGGTTGTAGTTTTTATCTCCTTTTGTTCCTTTGTCCTGACCGCATGTGAAGGCTTTTGTAGGCCACATTGTGTAGTCCTAATGGTGAGGTCCCAACACATGCAATTCCAGAGCTGTGCAAAATTGCACCATTAACTTGTTCTACTTTGGGTGTTAAAAGAGTGACCTTTTGGCAAGACTGATCCATGTAGGCTTAACAAAGAGGAGTTAATGAATATGAATAAATTAACAAATTAATGAATACATAGATAACACACGTAGAGATGCAATTTTCTTGGCCAGTTCTGATTATGAGTCTGATGGGCTGATTCTGATTATCCTTCTAAGAGGCATTATTGACAGCAAGCCTCCACACAAACTTTTCTAAAATTATTTCATCCAACCCCAAGTCAGTGTAAACCATCACAGATATTAAAGTAGTTGACTTTGTTGTTGTCATCTGTGGGGGTTATTCACATATAGGGCCCTAGTTTCGTAGACCAGGCGCAGTCAGCCGCGCCGACGGGGTGTGTCCGCCTGGACTTTGCAAGTTTCGTGCACCGCGCAGGCTCGCGCAGGCACACCTCCCGTCTTGCCCACCGGCGCAAGTGGGAAAGAGGGAGGAGAAGAAGGCGTGAGTGGGAGACGAGGAGGAGACGAGGCGTGGACTGGGATTAATACAGCCGATTCAGATCTTCACCAATCAAATGAGCTCCTCTCCTCTCCTTTAATGCGTTAGGGGAGGTTCAGTGCAAGATCCGTCACATGACAACCCGATGACAGAAGCAGCGCCGCCACTCCCACCACGCGCATCACGCGCTGTGCGCGCGTATCATAATAATTACAATGCCCATATTATAAAAAACAGGAGATAGAGAGGGAGATGTTTTGGTCCGAGAGGCTGAGTTTCCGTTACGCGTGCCATCCGCCTTTGATCTGACGTCAGATGTGACGGAACAATCTATATAGATATAAATTCACGTGTTGATTCAATGAGTTGCATTAAATAGTGTTTTTTGTGATTATTTATTGCATTTAAATGTGCCTGGAACTGTGGAAACCTGCCTGTGAGGTCTCGGTGACGTGTACGCACTGCGCGCCGTCAGCCAAACTTCCACTGCGCCAGCTGTGATTCGCATTGAATGAATGGACTCTATTTACGCCTTGCGCCTTGCGCTGAAAGTAGACGAGGTCGGAGCGGGCGAGCTTTCAGCGCAGTCTCGGCGAGGCTTTTTGCCACGAAACTTCCGCTACGCCAAGCTGAATCTGTGACGCCTCCCCCTACTGCGCCGCCACACCCATCTTGGCGCAGGCGATCCACCAAACTGCCAAACTGACGGTGCGCAAGGCTGCGCGGGTCGAAACTTGCATTGCGCCGGCTCCGCCACCCTGAGCCGCCCTGCGCTGCACCACGAAACTAGGGCCCATAAACTCAAAGTATTAGGAAATAAATTGTTGTACTTTTATTGAAATATTTTAAATAAAAAAATCTTGGCATTAGCAGCTTTAAGTATGTTACAGCTAAAGTTTGTGTGTGTTTGGAAGTGAAACAGGTCATAATCCCCTTCCTAATTGTATTTTGCCGTATAAACATATCATTCAAAGCAGCTGTATTCATTCAACTTTCTTGACAAAAACTACATTTTTACAAGATGACATTTGAACACATCATGACATCTATTATAACATACTTTCAGTGATTACTAAAATTTACCAAATACAGCTTGTACACATAATGCAAGTCAATGCAACCTATGTTAATGTTAGCTGTTTGCTGGGAGAGACCAAGTGCCGTCGGCAGATGACTCTGATCACTCTGACCAGAACGCTTGGGAATTAATTACAATCTCAAAGGTTTTTCCTCTGCAGCTTATTTTGGACTTGTAGTTGTGCAAATTGTGAGTCGGATGTCTTCTTAACTCATGCTGAAGAACTTCCACACCAATGACACCCAGTTTTGATCACAGCCAATCACTCTGTGCATCTCTGACCTCCTATGACATATAACAACATCATATTACATCTCTTTGTTCAACTCAAGCCTCACTGGAGTTTTGGTGGGTTTTTGTTTAAAGAAAAGTTAAGTTTTCTTTCATTCTCTTCTTCATTGTCTTCTTGTTTTCTCTAAAATAACAGTTTTTACATAACAAATGGGGTCAGCAGCCCTTTACAATAAGCTTCTAGTAGTTTTGTTCCTAACCATTTGTCCTTTACAGTCAGTGAATTTGTGAATTCTGTTTCACACAGTCGTGCTTGTACCACTCTTCTATGTGTGTTTCATTAACTCATGCATACTATATATACACACGTTTGATATATGAGACAAAATAAAGGATTAACAGCAATGTTCAAACAAAACAAAATCATCCCAGATGGCAATTAAGTAGAACAGAACAATAATTAAATTTACCACATTTTGTGTCTTGCAACAAATCTGAGCAGTTTCAATTTTTAAGTAAGCTGTTGGAGGATTAAATGCTATCCTGTTTTCTAATTAAGTCTAAACGGCTGAAACTTTTCTTCAATAGTTGGTTTTTCATTTAACCTTGATTATAGTCAACCAATGTTGTCTGGAACTGTACATGTGTCTAGCCTTTGGGAAAAACACCTATTAGCCTCACTGTATTTTTGTGTTTGCGTGTGTGTAGGAGTTGCTTGAGCCCGGCCCATGGTTAAACTCCCACACAGACATGACATTAGACGCCTCGCTCAAGTCTGATAGTGATAGGTAGAAACTTGCTGTTTTTCTGGCATGTTGGCTAACATTTTGGAGTCAATCTTGTGTAAATAAAGATTAGAGGTCATGTCCATACATCGCATGTTAAGTATGATGACAGGCCTATGCGTGTGTAATTAACAATACAAATATATTGCTTTATACTGTAGTAAGATGAGGCACTGACAGAGGATGTCTGGACAGTGACTTACCTTCCAGTATTTGATTAGCAGCAGTCTTGTATTTCAACCTTGAGAGTATGCATGTGCAAGAAAGAACCAATTCTTAGTCTTCAAAGCATCCGAACAAAGGAAAATACTTCAACCTGAAAAAATTAAGATTAGAGTAAGAACATCAGAAGCCATTCATTCTAAAAGGAGGATATATTAGGCACAGTTATACCACATTCCCCCTGCAGAGCTCACCCAACACACACATGCACACTTTTCTTCAGAACATCCTGAACTCTTTGAGGAATGACTTCGCCCGTGGTGACTTCACAGTTCTTTGGTGGAATTTTCACAGGCAGAGACAGATGCTGGGGATTTACAGGATGATCCAAAAATGGTTGAAAAACTGGGGGAGAAAGAGGGGCTACTGTTCTCTTAATGAAAGTGGATTAGAGCAGGGGTTAGTGCGGCCCGCACTTCACTTTATCTGCGTGAGTTGTTGCCCTGTGCGTTTTGTATTTTTTATCACTTGTGAGCTACGATAGCTCAGGCTCGTGACAACAACACAAATTAGCAACGTTGGTCACTTGTACCATAATTTTCCGGACTATTGAGCACACCTGAATATAAGCCGCACCTACTAACACTGGTCCCTCTTTTTTGTGGAATACTTGATGTGGCCCAGCCTCACCCAGACTCTACCTTTAGCGGCCCACAGGTTAGTTGAGTTTGAGACCCCTGGATTAGAGAAATTGTGAGAATATTAGACTACCTAAGAGCAACACATTTTTACGAGAGGCTTGTTAGAGATGCCACAAATCAATTCCGAAGCATCAGTCATTTAGATTGTGAGGACTAGTTGCACACAATAAAGAAATCACACAGAATTTACCAGGTGAGCCAGCTTCCTTAATAATGACAGTTGATACTCACAAATGTTAGCCACCTTTGTGCTTAAATTATGAATTCCGCCTCATTTTCTTTCACCTCTCACATTCCTATTTCTCTGTATGCCTTGAGAGAAACTGTATGCAGATCTTAAGATTCTTCTCATTTTTGTGTAATCAAAATAAACCTTTTCAAAGCTCATGCAAGTCCACAGAGGTGGCCCAAATCATGAGTGGCTTACAGCATCAGCACCACTCAAAAGCATCTGTCTGCACACTTCAAAAGATTTACAGGCTCCACACATCGGATCATTGTTTATCTTCTGTTGTGTTCATGATATTTAGTCACCATGAGTAATGCGTGAGTCAGTCTCTTTGAACCTCATGACCCACTTTAATAGCCAAAATCAGTCTGTTATTTTCCCTTAAGGTTTGTGTTACCACCTCACAAACACATAATAATAATAATAATAAATCAAACAGTCTGCTTTACAATGAAAAAATGATATTCTGTAAACATTATTATGTGCATTTCTTCTGAGCAGGTATTCTAGTTCTCACCGAATGCTATTAAGGTGCTAATCAAGTTAAACACTCGGAATAATATGACCTTCCGGAGAGAATATCCAACTACAGCTGTCAAAATAAATGCCAGAAAAGCCTGACATCCAAAAGATCCCAGTTTAAAAGACAAATTAGAACCTATGCTTGTTAGTTGTTTGCTTCTTTCTCCCTCTCAACCTGATGGTGAAGTTCAACCCGCAGAAAGACACACACACTTACAGTCGACTGACACAATAAGACAACATTTGTGAATGCAATCCGATGCAATAGCCATGCAATGAATACAGAGTTTGTGTTTTATATGTATATAAGTAGTTTTGGGTTGAAAATGTGTCGGAGAGGTGTTGATTCAACTGTGTGGTAAATTGCTAGGCAGAAAAGTACTGCAAAATGTAATTAATTCATAAACATTCAAAATAACATATACACACAAGCTGATCCAAAGCACAGGTTGGATAACAATTGGATAACAATTTGCATTTTTAAATTTTTGCAAAAGTCTTGGGGAATATTAGATCACTCCAAGAAAAAAAAAAGATGAAAAGTTTAATTTGGGAATGATCTAGAGACAGGTGGAAAGTGAAAAATGAACAAAATACAAGCTCAATGATGGACATTTCCGATCCGTTCATTAAGAAGGTCATTTATGCCCCAAAAGAAAATGAGCTAGGTCATTCACGGTCTGCCGGGCAGTACCACGACAAAGAAGAGAAGACAGTGGGAAGGAAAGAAAAGGAAAGAAAAGTACATCCTCTTACACTGTGAGATACCATCTATTAAATACATGCATTGCACAGTATTTGGTGATGAATAATGCACTCACTTGAAGTCAACTTTTCTTACATGAATCGAAAAACAGGCTAAATCATCCGACAGGGAGTGAGGTATGTGTGTGTGTGTGTATGTATATGTGTATATATGTATGTATATGTGTATATATATATATATATATATATATATATATATATATATATATATATATATATATATATATGTGTGTGTGTGTGTGTGCAGGGAATGTGCAGATTAATAAATCACACACATGCACAAAAGGTTATTTTACATCTGTAGTCTCTGGCCAAAGTGTTACAAAGGGCTTCCTGAAAAAAACAACAGAACATTTAAACATTGTCTTTTATGTTTGTATGAAAATAAATTAACTTGACACGGCCACTATGAACTAATGCTTCGCGACTACAATACAAAGCCAAGGTCACAGCCAAGCAGCTGTTAAACACCTTTTACTCAGAGCCATAATGCAGTTTTCACAAGCGAGGGTGAAAAGTCAGACATTTAGGACATCCGAGTTGACTGTATTACATTTGCATGCTATTTTCTCAGTAAATGTAATGTACACAAGCAAACAAACTGCTGTATCTGCTGATTTGCAAATTGGAGAATTGTTTGTGGAAAATTGTGTATTCATCAAGAGGTACTTGCTCTGTGATTTGGATGGAATTAAACAAAATCTTGTGTTTACTGTGTGTTTTCTACTATCCCATTGTTATTCCAATTTAACTTTCTTAATATGAAGTAACAGCAAAAACTGAAAAGCATCAGCACTAAAAAAACATTCCAAATTACATTCTGAATTATTTGACAACACTATGAATACATTTAATTAATTATTAGGTTCATACTAATACTAATACTAATACTTTCATGCTCAAAAAGAAGATACAGATATCACAACCATCATGTACACTATTAGCTATTTGCATTGATAATATCTTGTTATGGCATATACTGTACGCACCATTGCTGTAGACAGCATACATACTTCATATAGCCTGCTGCATTCTCCACTTATTCTACACAGATCAACATCATCAAAAATATATAAACAAAATACAATTTCCATAAAATGTGCATTGCAAAAAGTGACTGTACCCGGTCAAAGCATGCATTCCCCCAAAGAACAAGCTGTAGCTAGAGAGACCCAGCAATGTGGCGATCTGTAAATCTGCATTTTGGAAATAGCTTATCAAAGCACTAGAACTGCTATGTACGAAAAACAAGACCGCACTGACTGTTTAATATTTGCTTGACGAAAGCGTGACATATTTTCTAAATGTGTCATGTCTTCATCACCCAACGTTAAACGTAGTTTCTAGGGTGCTCAGATAGGCTCAATAGGTAGCTTGCACCATGTACCATGGCTGTAGTCACTGCAGCGGCCCAGGTTTGAATCCGACCCTGGCCATGATGGCAAGTCATCCCCTCTCATGCCCCTTTCCACCCCGTCTCTCTCATCTATCAAATACAGGCAGAACAGTAAAAAAAAATTGTCCACAAAAAAGGTATTTTCGGCACAATTGCACACAAGAAGATGCATGGGGTAATACTACATTACCCCATGCATCTTCTTATGTGCATCTTCTTATCTTCTTATGTGCATCTTCTTCTTCATCTTCTTATTCAGCTGTTTTTACATTTTCTGTTTCCTGTAACGGCCAGGTATGAGTGAGACAATGGTTTTAAGTAACATCACATAGTTAGCCTGAAAGTTGTCTTGATTTTTGTTTCAATCTCAATTGTTTCCCATTCTCTACACTAATGCAAAAATACATTTGATACTATTAAGTGCATATTACTACAGTGATGAAATGAAGATATGTCATAATAATACATAATACATAGTTTAAAGTAAAAAAAAGTCTGCTGTATGAGGTTCTTACCCACAGTCAGTATACTTCCAGTACATAATATATGTCATTTATCAATTAAATATCAATTGTTTTGATATTTATTAATTGTTACATTAATCAGGAATACAACAAATGGATTTCAGTTGTAAAATGTGAAAAATTAGCATTGTCATCATCATTATCATGGCCAATCCTTATTATACTGCCAATATACAGAGGTACCTTAGATTGTATTATTGTTATTGGCATATTTCAGCACAAAAAGTATACATCTCAGTGGTAAGGAGAATGATCTCACTCTAACAGCTGTGTCAGGGTCTTCACACATGATCATCGTTTGTTACAACACAGTGTAACATCCCCTGCTATACGTTCATACTACAATAGTAGTATATATCAAGCTTCATGTCAGAACACTCTATTTCTTTTAACGCTACAGCCCTGCGGCCTGTACTACGAAGCAGGATTTGGGCTTAGCGAGGTAACTTCAGGGTTAACCCTGGGTTTTCTGTCCTACGACGCTGGTTAACTTCTTACCGGGGTAGATCGCCATGGTAACTTACGCTGCAGAGCTAACCTGCTCCGGAGCAGGTAATGTTCCTGATAAGAGATCAACGTGGAGAATAACACCGCCTACTGACAAATCCGCTCTCTTGGTGCGCGGATAAAAAAAATAAACTCGGTGGATCGTGAGAGGGTTTCTTAGGTTCAGAGACCGGCAAAACCCTTCTTTCTTTCCATGGCGATGTTTTATATGAGAGATACAGATTCTCATCGGAGGGAATTACTTTTCTGTGTCAGTGTACAGCCTACTGACCACTTTGCATTATGTTTTTATATTCACACTGTAATATCTGGAGAATGTGCTATGGGATGCACTTCTCTCAGGACAGCCCATGATGTCGAAACACTCCTAGTAGAGTGGCATTTTACTCCAGATGGTAAAGAGAGGCCGCTCGACCCATATGCCGAGGCTATGACGTCCACAATCAAGTGAGACAGGCGCTGCTTGGACAGAGCACGACCCTTCCTAGGTCCTCCGTGACAGATAAAGAGCTGGTTGGACAGCCTTGTGCCTGCAATAGCATCTACATAGGCTCTAAGGGCCCTTACCAGGCACAACAGCTCAGTTATCACCCCCCTCTCCTAATGGGGGTTCAAACCATGCCAGTTGGATAGGCTGATTGAGGTGCGAGCATGCCAGCACCTTAGGAAGAAAAGCCATGTTTGGCCACAAAGTAACACGAGAGCCATCTGAGTTCCACCTCAAGCATGAATTGCTCACAGACAAGGCATGCAGCTCACCTACATGCTTTGCTGAAGTGATGGCAAGGAGAAATGTAGTTTTGGCAGACAACCACCTCAGCTCTGCCTGTGCCAAGGGTTCAAAAGGTGGCGAGCATAGGTTGTCCAACACCAGGGGCAGGTCCCATGCAGGAGCTCTAGGGGTGCTAGGAGGCTGCAATTTCAGTGCCCCTTTCAAGAAGAGGGACACCAGCCTGTGGCTCCCCACTGTG
This sequence comes from Chelidonichthys spinosus, assembly GCA_029853015.1. NCBI lineage: Eukaryota > Metazoa > Chordata > Actinopteri > Perciformes > Triglidae > Chelidonichthys > Chelidonichthys spinosus. Next base: position 12,087,327 of record CM056821.1, on the reverse strand, counting down.
TCATTGTCGATTCTGGTGTGCTGCGATGAAATAGCATTCACCCTCAGTGTAGAAGGTGACCGATCTCCATCGAGGAAAGATTACAGAAACTTAAGAATGGTAGGAATAGAGCAGTGCACTGGATCAACGTTCTCAACTGAACACCAGTTGGACAATTGTTTCCACCATGTTCTGATACTGCAGACGGGTAGAGGGTGCTCTGGCACTCAAAATAGTTCTCCTGACCTGTGACCCTGATGAAGCCAATGAGAAGCGTTTGGAAGATCAGGAGAAGTGGCGGGAAGTAGGGGTGGGCGATATATCGAGTATACACGATGTATCGCGGCTTGTTCTACATGAGATGTAGTAAATGAATATATCGTGAACATCGAGTGTATGTTGTTACGTCAGTTTCTAAGCCGCCGCGGCCGAGTGTGACTGGTTTTAGCGCAGCTCTTTCCTCTGTCCCGCTCACAGACAACAGAAAAAAGTCACATCCACTAGCTCAACTTACGTCACATACACGCGCCCACACACACCGGCCCCGGCTTACGTTAGGGGCTGTGGGCGGGGTTAACGCTCAAGGCAACGGGGGAAAATACTCCGTTGCGGAGTGCGGAGTTTTACTAACGTTACTGTTCCCGGTAAGTTTCAATTTTAAAATGTTTCACCTCGTTGCAAACCAACGACTCATTTCTGTTTACTTTACCAAGCTAGTGATTACGTTCGTAACAGCAGCAACTAGTGGCTTTGCTTCCTCGGGTAATGGAAGCTGACCAGCTAGCTAGCCGGCTAGCGGGATATTGCTAACAACAACGTTAGCATGCCACTTTCTGACTGCCATTGGCTCACTAAACGTTACCAACTACCAACGTGACTTAACATCTGTGTTCGCAGCGTCGTGGACACGTTTGTGATTAAACCGCTGTTCTCTGGTTTGTGTTTGTAGAGCTGTCGGACATCGGCGATATTGAACGGTCCAACTTGCAGATGACTAAACATTAAACACTCCGATCTATTGATCACACACTGTTCTACACTTTAAAAAATGTTGTGATTTTAGTATTTTGTGTATTTTATTGTTATTGTATTATTTGTATTATTATAGAAATAGGCTACAGTATGTAGGCCTACATCATGTGGCATTATTTATTTTCATTTACCAGCTGCTAAAAGCTTATGTGCATTTTGCAATTGCCTTGAATAAAAACTGTTTTGTTAAATTTAACTTCGTTGTGATTTACCCCTTTTGCACACAAGTTTAAAATTGTTCTAATAGAAACCATTAATGAATACAGTATAAATAAGAATGGTTTAATGCAGACATATGTTGCAGGGACTACTAGAATCATCATACTGGCGTGACTATGCATCAAAGGGTTAAATTAAGCATTTTTAAGTGCTTTAGAGGAAATGTCAAAATATCGAGATATATATCGTGTATCGCGATATAGCAAAAAAATATCGCGATATCATTTAGAGGCCATATCGCCCACCCCTAGCGGGAAGGCACACAGAAGGCTGTCCAGCTATGCATGGGCCAGACCATCCTGACCCAGCGGGCTGGTCGTCTCCATTAAGGAGAAACAGAGTGGGCAGTGGGCTGACTCTTCCGAGGAAAGGAGGTCCACCTCTGCTCTGCCAAAGACACCCCAAATGTTGTGCACCACCTCTGGATGAAGTCGCCACTCTCCTGGGGGAGGCCTGTAATCTCCCGGTAAATATGCCACCCGTAGGCTGGTCAGGCAAGGGGCTGCCCACGTTAGAAGAGCCTGGGACACCTACATTAATCGTGCAGACCTGGTGCCCCTTGATGGTTTATATGGAAGACTGCCCGCAAGCACATGCTTACCTCTCAGATATGGTACAAAGTGCTTGAGTGCTAGGTGCATAGCCCATAGCTCTAGCACACTGACATGCTCTGTGCAGTTCTGAGCTGACCATTGCCCCTGAACAGTCCTGTTCTGCCACACCCTGCCGCATCCGGAGAAGCATGTGTCCGTCATGACACATTTGCGGCGAAATGGAACAGAGCCCATGGATTCGCATCTTGTCAGGTATGACTTGCAGCTCTCACAGCGAGAGGCATGTAACTGCAGTTCATGCAGGAAACACCCTCTCTCAGGTTCTCGAGGCCAAGACAAGAGGGACAATAGTCATGAACATCTTTGGGCTGAAGAGGAGCCATACAGGATCTACAGGCATGCGAGTGCCAGTACAGTCAGGCCGAGCGAGAGCACAGTGAGAATGGCACTAAACGATTGTAAGGCTATGGTGACAGGAAAGTGGAAACACTCCCTCTTCTGACCTAGCGGCCATATGTACTCTCCATGAAGACAGGACACGAAAACATTTTTTTCAATGCTATGGTGAGAGGGGAGCAAGGACACCACCTTAACAAATTTGGCAGCTATCAGTACAAGGGTAGCACCGAGCACATGCTTCTGCAAGCGCCCTTTCAGGGCAGCCTAAGCGAAAGCACTCCGCTAACCGTGAACACAGGACCCGGGAACAGTGATCAATGCTACAATGCGAGGGGGGCGAGGGCACCCCCCTTCAGTAATATGGCAGTTATCAATATAAAGCTAGCACCGAGCACACGCTCCTGCAAGCACCCCCCTAAGGCAGCCTGAGTGAGAGCACTCTGCTAACCATGGGAACAGGACACGAACAGTGGTCAATGCTACCGTGAGAGGGGAGCAAGGACACACCCCTTCACTAATATGGCAGTTATCCACATAAAGCTAGCGCCGAGCACACGCTCTTGCTAGCGTCCTTTCAGGGCAGCCTGAACGAGAGCACTCCGCTAACCGTGAATACAGGACATGTAACATATGAAATAACAAATGTTAGTGAAAGGAGAGCAGAAAACACTCTCTGCCACTGATAGAACACACTGACATGCTATGGGAGTGCCCTTGCTCCCCTCTGCTCTCTTACTTCATGGTGTGTTTCGCTAATGAAGCAAGCTAACTTACTGGTAAAGTGAAGAAATGAAGCACACTTCTACAGAACAATATGGTAGAAACAAAAACCTCCCTTTGCTAACCACCCTGCTTACTTACTGCTTGTCAAGTTATCCAATCAAACATGACATGCATGCAGTTTATTATGATTGACATAATTTACATCCATTGCCAACATTCAGCGCAAAGGCAGAAAGTACTGTGCAAGTGAGTGTGTGAAGTTTGAGATGGTGTATGAGCATGTCTGACCTTCATGCAGGAGGTTTGCATTCCATCAGAGAGGTATAATTACCTAGGATGACAGCGGTGCTGGTATTGTGTTTCTCCTTTCAGTTCTGTCGGCAGATTTTGTGACCGTGATAGCATACATTTTTTTTTTTTTTTTTTTTTATTGCAGCTGGACATAAATATTTCTATTATTGAACACATTCTGGGGTTTTGTCATCAAATATAGACGTTGAAATTTCAGGAAAAATGCAGGCAACTTTGTTTTGAAATAAGACTTTTGCCATCTGAAATGGCCACCAACACTGGTTTTCGTCATGTTTATCTCCCTTGCTCTCTCTGGCTGAGATTTCTATTTCTCCAGCTCACTGGTTAAAACCCGAATCCAGAAAGGGACTTAAATATTCACTATATGAGGAAATTAACTGAGTATTGTGTAATGATGCAAAAAACGACGGCTGTCAAACGATTATGTTACCAATCTTAGTGATATAAAAGTGAATTACAGTATAATTACAACTTGGACTAATAACTAGACCCTGGCCAGAATCAGAAGACACCAAATTCGTAAGGAGCCAATGTGTTGAGCAGCAATAATGAGGCAGGCACTGGAAAAACTGTTGAGTAGCCACTCTTGTATTTTTACAGTGCATGAAGAGACAAATTCGGCTCCGGACTCCCAGCTGGCTTACTTTTCCTCTTTTCACAGGTTAGCTCGGGTTTCTCTCTTTTTTCTCTGTCTGTCAAGCAGGTAGCTGTACTCACCCCCATGGCTAAGATGAAAAGGGCCCGGAAGAGCGACGCACTTCACCTCGTGAGCTGAACGTGGTCTGTGTTACCCCTGATTGCCTGTTGGGGGCTACTCCACGTGGGATCATGTGAACTGAGCGGTGCATTCATATGCAATGGGAGATTTAAAACTTTGCCGATATAAACAAATAAAAATAAGAAAATAAATACTCTCTCTCTTTCTCTTATCTAATTGTGTTCATTTTACACCTGGGCTACAATTACAAATTGTAATCTGAGTAATCACAGGGGAGCTGTGATTAATCAAGATCATTAACCATTTGTAAATAAACCAGAAAAATGTACATTTTCTTTGGATATAGTTACGGAAAGATAAATGACAAGGCTATATGCACCAGAATGTGAAGCCTCTACAAATAGGGATGCACTGATACCATTTTTTTCAGACAGGCTACAAGTACTTACCAATACCTAGTCTATATGAGTATTTAATACCATTACAGTTATCATAATAAATTAAACTAAAAAAAAAACAAACAATCTCGCTAAAGTCAATTATTTATTTTTTGATTGCCCTAAAAAAACAAAAAACAAATTAAGCTGTGATTGGACAATCTCTGTTTAAGGGGTAGGATTTATGGGGTTTCAGTTACCATAAGCAGTTGTTGGTGATGTTTGGTTGTGTCTTAGAAGTGTGTCACTAATCAAAAGATTGGTGGTTCAATCCCTGGCTTCTTGGGCCTTAAACCCCCAAGTCATGAGCAGGCTCATATGGTGGCCAACGCAATCAGTGTATCAATGTGTGTGTGTGTGTATGTATGAAAGGGTGAATGTTGACATTGCTTATAGAAAAGCAAGACAAGAAATAGTTAATAGATCAGACCACAACCCAGTTTGCATCGCTCTGTATATGACTTACTAATATGTCTGACAGATGTGTATGTTGGCGTGAATAGAGAGGCATGTTTTCAGTTTAGACAGAAAGACACCACAAAACTTGTTTGGTTCAAGCACAACTGAAAGTCAATTACACAAAATCAAAACAGTCTGTTTTTGAGGACTGTTCAAGTCCTTTCAAGATAAGCTGGTGATTGAAGGCAACTCTTTGAAGCAGTGTGGCCCATAGGCTTTCATCTTCACCTGACTCATCTCCTCAGACCAGGAAATAGTAGCCATCCCTATATACATATAATTCCATTCAATAATTGCAGGTGAAATATATATTACTGGAATCTCACCAAACAAAGAAATCAAGCCTGAGCATGACACCTTCTTGATGCAAAGCTGTTGTCTGAGATGAAAAGTAAAAACTAATTTGTTTAAGAATAAATACCAGCCATGCTAATTGCAGAGAAGAAATGTCATCGAGCGTAAGTAATTATGGTATTAGGTGACAAAAAACAAGGAAATGTCTGAGATTATTGATGTACTCACAATAAATGTGTATGACACATGTAAAGAGAGTGAAAGAATAAATATAATCATCAACACACTGTACCGGAAGCATGATACATTTAATACATTAAAACGGGGTTGTAAAGCGTTACTGAAGAGGTACATTTTAGCATGAAATTGATAAGATTTAACATGGATGTATGGAGATGTAGTTTGCCATTGAAGAAGAGGCCTGAGAGGAGTGAAGAGGACTGAAGTCAAAGATTAAAGTGAGGAAGAGGAAGCTAAGTCAAAAGTTCAAATACATCCATAAATCTGTGCCCTAACCTCTAATCTTTCAACGTGCAATATATGGAACAGTCCATTTTCCTTGAACAACTTTGATCTCCCTTTCTATGTCAGAGAAATACCTGTGTGTGTGTGTGTGTGTGTGTGTGTGTGTGCGTGTGTGTGTGTGTGTATGCGATTGACTGGCCCAATGAGAGCTCCAGCCCCACCCCCTGCCCTGAATACAGGATAAGCGGTAGACGATGGGTGGATAATTGATTACAGACAACTGCAATTTCAATTTCCAATTGCATTTATATAAGCTTTGATATTGTATTCCCTCCCACTTCTTTTGTATTTGTTGAGGGCATTTGTCTCCTAATTAATATACCATAAAGTCCATGGTGGCTTTGAATCGTCATTCAGTGGTTGTAACCCCCTCATTTAAATGCCACTCAGCTCAATAATATTACTCAAGAGTGATATACTACCCAAAATCAAAAGATTAATTAAAAAGCCATTTTCTCGGTCCTCATCAGGATGACATTTTTTTCTCACCAGTTCGTTGATTGCTCTGCTTGGCAGAGCAGCCGCTGCAGCTGCTCTACTAGACAACCTAACCGAGCTGTAGAGCAGAGGAAGAGACACAAAAGACAGAAGAATAAAGATATAAAAAAGTAGAGGAAGAAGAGGGCTACGACCCGTGTGTGTGTGTGTGTGTGTGCGTGTGTCTGTTTGTGTGCAACACGTTGGCATAGCACACAATAATCCTGTGTGGAATGTGACTGCCCACTAGTGTTGGAGAAGGAGATGTTTGAGACAGGAAGGAACAGGTATTGCTACTCAGGGCCCTAGTTTCGTAGACCAGGCGCGGTCAGCTTTCAGCGCACCTGCGCCGCGCCGACTGGGTGTGTCCGCCTGGACTTTGCAAGTTTCGTGCACCGCGCTACATGGAGCGCAGGCTCGCGCAGGCACACCTCCGGTCTCGCCCACCGGCGCAAGTGGGAAAGAGGGAGGAGAAGAAGGCGTGTATGGCAAGCCGTTTTAACATTTAATAGCTAGACTGAATATGTATTGTAGATATCTGTAATTCAATTCTTCCTAGTCATAAAGAACATTTCAGATATCCACAATGACATTCTTCCTATCCACAATTGTCATTTCAGATATCCACAATGGCATTCTTCCTAGGACAAATTACGTCACTTTTGCCATTCATGTGTATTGGGCTTTCAGTTTCAGATATCCACAATTACATTCTGGATATCTAGAATGAACATTCTGGATATCTGCAATTGAATTCTTACTAGGAGAAACTCCCATTTCAGATATCTTCAATCCAATTGTTACTAGTCATAATTTTCATTTCAGATATCCAAAATGAAAAATTATTCCAGATATCCAGAATGTAATTTTGAATATCCAAAAATACATTGTGACTAGTACAAATGTCGTTATGGATATCCACAATTCGTATTATGACTAGTAGAAATGTAATTTCAGATATCTACAATTAGAATTATGACTAGGAACAATACAATTGCAGATATCCACAAATGTATTGTGGATATCTGTTGACAGGTAGACAGGACGCCATTTTAAAACATTTTAAATTATGACTAGTAACAATTGGATTGAAGATATCTGAAATGGGAGTTTCTCCTAGTAAGAATTCAATTGCAGATATCCAGAATGTTCATTCTAGATATCCAGAATGTAATTGTGGATATCTGAAATTGAAAGCCCAATACACATGAATGGCAAAAGTGACGTCATTTGTCCTAGGAAGAATGCCATTGTGGATATCTGAAATGTTCTTTATGACTAGGAAGAATTGAATTACAGATATCTGCAATACATATTCAGTTTAGCTATTAAATGATAAAACGGCCACTTATACTTTTTAAGGATTTTTAGATATCTTAAATTTAGTTTTGACTAGTACAATCAAAGTTGTAGATATCTTAAAATATAATTTTTACTAGTAAGAATGTATTGTGGATATCTTTAATTACCATTTCTCCTAGTCCAAATGTAATTTGGACTAGGAGAAATGCTATTATGGATATCTATAATATAATTACAGATAGGAGTGTTGTTAGATTAAATGTTAAAACGGCTTGCCATAGGCGTGAGTGGGAGACGAGGAGGAGACGAGGCGTGGACTGGGATTAATACAGCCGATTCAGATCTTCACCAATCAAATGAGCTCCTCTCCTCTCCTTTAATGCGTTAGGGGAGGTTCAGTGCAAGATCCGTCACTTGACAACCCGATGACAGAAGCAGCGCTGCCGCTCCCACCACGCGCATCACGCGCTGTGCGCGCGTATCATAATAATTACAATGCCGATATTATAAGAAACAGGAGAGAGAGAGGGAGATGTTTTGGTCCGAGAGGCTGAGTTTCCGTTACGCGTGCCATCCGCCTTTGATCTGACGTCAGATGTGACGGGACAATCTATATAGATATAAATTCAGGTGTTGATTCAATTAGTTGTATTAAATAGCGTTTGTTGTGATTATTTATTGCATTTAAATGTGCCTGGAACTGAGGAAACCTGCCTGTGAGGTCTCGGTGACGTGTACGCACTGCGCGTCGTCAGCCAAACTTCCACTCCGCCAGCTGTGATTCGCATTGAATGAATGGACTTTATTTACGCCTTGCGCTGAAAGCAGACCAGGGCCCTCATTTATAAAACTGTGCGTAGGATCCTTACTAAAAGTGTACGCCAAAAAGCCAAAGTTTGCGTGCGCCAAAAAAAAATCTGATTTATAAAACTGTGCGCACGCAAGCTGTACGCAATGTTCCCTTTATAAATCACAGGATCACCTACAAGTGTGCGTACCTGAATCCCGCCCTGTACACGCCCACTTTTTACTATGTTAATGAGCCGGCATGCGATCGTTTCCGTGTGGTGAATCACGGTGACAGACCAGGAAAAAAAGCGAAGAAACGTAACTTTTCAGAAACGGAGAAAGAGACACTTGTTGGGGAGGTGGAGGTCCGGGCAATAATTTAATTTAGTGGTCACAGCAGCGGGATCACGAAGAAAAAGACGCAGTGTGAGTGGCAACACATTGCTGCTGCAGTCAACGGCATCAGTGGAACGGAGCGGACGGTGATCTGAAGGTAAATGACATATTTCCGCTCCTAACATGGATTTAATGTATTGCTAGAGTATTTGAGGAAGTTTGATTTTGATGTGACTTTGACGGGGATTGTGTCCGTAAAGGAGGGAGACACAGACGCGACTGAGAGCAGAGGTATAAGGGTGAACAGATTTTAAACTTTTATTGTTTATAAAACAAAACGTTAAATTGTTTCTGTCCTTCCAGAGTCTGCAGCGTGTGGCGTAGAGGAGGGTGATGTGAGGAGGGTGACGGGCCCTCGGCACAGCGTCCGGGTCCTGCGCAAAGCAGCAGCGTACCCGGACGCATGGCACATCAAGCGGTCGGGTGCTCACTGATGCCGCCCTGCAACTTCAGCGAGACACAATCACCGCTGTCAACAACGTTGCAGATGAGCTACGGCAAACGCGCACTGTGATTAATAAAATAATACATTTACAATGAACATTGATTGTTGTCTTCCTTATATTACAAACGCATGACATCCTCACGGATTCTTGCGCCCTGAGGAAATCCCTCCAGTCGGGCAGGGGGCCGAGGCTCATCATGCTGGGGACTCTACCACCTTTACCGGGCGGTGCCACTCATTATAGCGCATTTCCTCTGCGCTCTGGTGGTTTAAAAACGAGGATAAAGTGTAACAAGTATACGTAGGCTTAAGGCTGGATTATGCTTCCGCGTCGACACAACGCAAGGGACCCCTTACGTCCTTGCGGACCCCCCTTGCGTCAACGCAAGGGCCTGACGTGTGCCTCCCAAAAATCCTCGACGCGCGTCGAGGCGACGCAACGCCAACGCAACACCAACGCAGCGGCATCGGCTGTGATTGGTCCGCTAACTACATCCGCTGGAGACCACTATCCGGTTTCCATTCATAAACACCGCCATTTAAACTTTTAAAAGGCTACTTTTATTGTTTGCACCTCGTTTTATTGTTTGCACCTTGTCGCTTTTGCACAAAGAAATAAAACACCAAGTTCTGAAAAATTGTGGATGTTTAAAGCCGGAAAGTAAACAAATACGCTATAACGAGGCTAACGACGATATACGGCAAGAGTCTCAGTCGGTCGGTCAGTCTTTACAAAAAACATAGCGCCCTTTACCGGTGTGGCATTGAATTGCATTTCGACACGTAAACCCAACGCAGAACCATCACGGTCTCCAAGCAACTGCGTCGCCGTTGCATTGCCGTTGCGTTGCCGTTGCGTGATCACTACGCGGAAGCATAATCAGGCCTTTAATGGCTGTATGTATGTGCGTTGATAAATAAGGAGAATATTTAGTTATTCCCGCTGTGTTCTACAGTGATCTAATGGAAGGTATTTATTGTATACTGTATTACATGCATTTGGGCCGTCTCCTCCTCCTGCGGTGACAGCGCTGATTCAATATTTCAAAATGATGTTAATATGAAAAACACTATCACTCATTAAAAGCGTCACAAACATTGCTGGAGTTCATCATGATAACGCAGATCTAACGTATGATATGAAATGTGTGCGAGTCATCAAAAATATATAGTTCTTCCCACGTTTACTGCTGATTCCCTTCCAGTCTCCAGAGTGTGCGTACCGGTACGCATGCCTCAGAGTTTGCTTACAGGTACGCACACTTTCCCGTCAAGTTTGGGTTTTATAAATCACAACATTTGCGTGGAAAGTGGCGTACGCACGTTTCCAGCCCCGTTTTGTGCGTACGCAAGCTTTATAAATGAGGGCCCAGGTCGGAGCTGGCAAGCTTTCAGCGCAATCTCGGCGAGGCTTTTTGCCACGAAACTTCCGCTACGCCAAGCTGAATCTGTGACGCCTCCCCCTGCTGCGGCGCCACACCCATCTTGGCGCAGGCGATCCACCAAACTGCCAAACTGACGGTGCGCAAGGCTGCGCGGGTCGAAACTTGCATTGCGCCGGCTGCGCCACCCTGCACCGCGCTGCGCCACGAAACTAGGGCCCTCAGACTTAAACAGATCACAAAGATTTCATGAAATACATCTGAACCAGATGCACCTACTTATATTACACTGTAAGAATGTAAACTTATGCGGCATTGCGGGGAAAGTGCCATGCTTAATGAAGTGGATCATCAAATGCATTACCTCTATGTGGCTACTTAAATACAAACCCTCCCTCTTCTCCCACTGCTCACACTGCATTTTTTTTTTTTAGTGATTTTGTTTTTTTTAAAGATAAAAAAAAAGTTTCACACTTGGATGTTAATTTTGCGAGGCGGATATGGAAAACAGACTAAATTTGGCCTTCCGCTCTGCAGTTCATCACTTCCTCTGCCTATTCTCTATATCTCACGAAAAAAAAACAACAACAAATGGGCATCTGGGTTTTCATGGGATCCATGATTATTTCCATTCCACTATGGAAGTGCATTCGTTCACCATTATAAGGAGAAAATGGCAACGTAAGCCGGCAAGTTCTGATAAACACATGAATACATGAATATATGAGTGGGAGCTGTATCGGGCAAATGTGTTGTTGAGTGGAGAGGTTTGGGCCTGAGCTGTTTACATTGTAGAGAGCTGCTCTTTTATGGTTCCTGTTGAAAACTGCGTGTCTAGACGTAGAGTCTCTCTTAGTGGGTGCCATTAAAACTGCTCTTCTTCTCAACCTTTGTTTGTATGAACACATGTTATGAAATAAAGATAGAAAGAGGTGAAAAGCAATCAATATGATAATTTGTGTTTTCCATTCACCTGCAAGTACAACAGTGCACTGTGTTTATGTTCCCCACTAGAGTGATTCCTTTTAATGTGTCCACTGAAAATATGTCTCATTGTTTCTACATGGTGACTGACATATGACAACACAGACATCCTTTCATTATTTTGAGCTGTATTATATTTCAGTGCCCAGTATATTACAGACAGTATCTGTAATAGGCTTTGTTATAGGAGTGCACATGTGCCTTGTCAATCTGGCTGCACATTGTTAAACAGCAGCATTTTTTTTTAAACATCATGATGATTTATACCCTCTCATAATAGCACAGTAAAACCTACAAGGTTAGTCAAGGGCATTCAGCCTTCCTGCCTGGCGCACTGTTCGAGGTGAAAACACTCCTGTCCCTAAACACACACACACACACAGACTCCCACTACCCTTTCATATCACATTTCACAAATACTCCCATGATGCGAATACTCCATGACCCTGATGTGCAATGTGTTGGTGTGTGTGTGAGAGTGTTGGCAGGTGGGGGTTGGTGGGTGGTGTGCAGACTGTATTAAGTGTACCACCGTGTGAATGTGTCTTGCTGCAGCGTCCACAAAAGCACACGCATGCACACACGTGTGTCTCATGAAACTTCAGAGGACATTTTTAGGATAAAGAGTATAGCCTAAGACATTGAAACATGCTCTTCCCATATTTGCACGTCAACTCTGCAGTAGAAGTGCCTCCTGGTGACTATGATCTATTGCATGTCACTGCGATACATCCCAGCAGAATACTAATGCAAGCATCTGTGAAAATTGTAGCAGTATTTGTGTGCTGGTGAATTTCTATCAAGTTTTGAGAGGGGGGGGGGGCGTTTCCTGGTGCATTTTACTTGAGCGGTTTAGGTTTCATGATATCTGAGAAGTTAGATTGGCTGGGTCACATTCATTTCACCTTGCTTTGGAGTAAGTAAGGTGATTGTGGGAGTAAAGCAGGGATTTAGGGTTTTACGGATGCGAAAGACTGGAGGAGGCTACACAAAGTGATACATAGTGATACAAAGGCTGGAATTTGATGTTAAAGAGGAGCCTATGGTTTTATTCAGCCTGTAATTTATTCCTTCTCCGCCCTAGAAGGACACTGAGAGGATTTGTGGTGATGGGAGGTCTTAAACTCCGTCTGACCCTCAAACCCACCTGAGAAAGCTCATTGAGTGTTTTTACATTATATATGCAACTTGTGCTGTATGTTGTTGGTGGTGGTGGTGGTTGTGGGGCATTAATCACGGAGGAGTGCTAGAAAGAGCGGGGAGTGATGTGAAGGATAAGGGAGGACTGAGATCTGCCAGTCTAGTGATTTGCTGTGCGTGAGCTGATGTCAGAACAAGGCAGAATTTACGGGCATATTGAGTATCCCTTATTGTCTGGTGCCATCAGCTGAGTGGCCATTAGAGCACATACAGGGGCCATTGATTGTAATGGTAAACAATGGAAGCTATTCATCATTCACAAAAGACAAAGAGAATCAGTCGTACATATCTGAATGTTTTGTCTTGACAAAAATATACCTTCGTTTAAACCCCGAAATTGACAACGAAAATTGTGTGGCTGAAGAGTCAATATACAAAACAGCGCTAATAATATGAATTTGCCAGTGCACAGCAAGGTACATACTGTATATGGACAATATTGTATTCACAAATTATACTAATACAAGAAAGAGCAAACAATGCATTTCCTATATTTTGCATCATCAGATTTGCTCCTACATTTCCCAGGCAAAACTAGGGTTTCTCTTTCGTGTTTTATTAAATGTAATTTGTCAATAAAATAGTCCATCTACCACTACCCTAGTGTGTGCTGGCATCCTCATATTATGCACCAGCTGCACCCAGTGGAGAAGCATTACTGAAAAAAAGAGAAGCATTGTTGTGCACGGGGTATCTTCAGCTTTTCTAATGCAAAAACAGAGCCATTTGGTGTAGATCACATCATTCCTCAGATCCTCAATTAAACCTTGAGAGACGGATGCTCATGCACATCCTGAACCACAGCACATAATAAAACAATGCCTTTCATTCATAAAATGCAGTATTACTTTTACTCCCTGGCTCACAATCTAAAGCTGGAGAACACACAATTGAAGGTCTATAACTAAATTCCCTTCAGTTTTGACAAGTTCTTCAAAATAGAATGAATCAGGAAATAAAATAAATATGAAAGACTGTTAAACATGGTAACCGATTGTCAGTGATGTTCAGAAAGAAGTGTTTATGTTAGCTGTAACCCTGATTGCAGAAGTCTGACCTTATTTCAGATATTGATTCCTAGCAGTTTACTAAAACAAACAAGCAATTTTCATATTAACATCTTTTTAAAACTTTGTTTAATTTGTACAATTAGCGGAACAGCATGAAACTGTGAGAAGAACATGAACTGCGTTGCGAACAAGCATTGAATGGTTTACAATGGTTTCTGCTACAGTGTGAACCATCCAGACCTGTTCTGCTTTTTGCCCCAAGATTCAAAACTATTTTGGAGAAGCACCATATATCTATACACAACATATATATATATATATATATATATATATATATATATATATATATATATATATATATATATTTGATTTTGCTTGTGCACTCACAAGTGATAAACTGAACTGGCACCCATGCATAAAACAACTGCTCTAGCACTTCATAATGGTCAAACACTCCACAAGGTATCCATGATTGAAGTTTACAGAAGCAATACAAATAAATAAATAAATATACCAACTGTGTTGGTTGTCTTGCCAACATTCCTGAGGGGTATTCCATCAAACTCGCTAAGCGCAAAGCCGGGCTAATTTCGATAAGCCTCGCTACCTTTAGCGAGAGTTGCGTTCCATCAACGTGACTTGAGGCACTCTCCGCTAAGTATCCATGGGAATTTATCCGACCAAACTAGCCTGCCCCGGGGCAGGCTAACCATCAGGCTTACTTTAGCGGGGGTTTCAGAGAAGTCCGTCTGTCGGAAACAACTGTACCAGCAGAAGGTCAAGCCTAGTCCTCGTGATTTTGTCACGTGAAAGATCAAAAATTACCAAAATGACATATATGAAGTACAAACAGACTATATTTTCATCAAGTGTCTAAGAATACATGCTTGCAATTAAAAAAATATGATGTAATTAGTCGATCATAAACAAGCTAGCTCTATATTTGGTTGGATCTTTATTTTTTTCCAAGCAATTTATTCTATGATGAGTATATTCACTGCACATTTCAACCAGGACTCAAATTGAAACCAACTGGACTAAACAAGCTTCTCCATAGGTGTTTTGTGGAGCCTAGCTTCATGCAGATGTGTGACGTTTAGCAGCTTGTTGTTGATGAATAATTAACATATTTCCCTACTCCTCTCTGCCCCGTAACACTTCTAGCATCCTGGCATTTGGGCTTGTATGAGAAATATTGGAGTATGTGTGACGGCTGGAGACGGGTCGGACCCGGAAGCAGAGACCCGTAGGCGCTTTATAGGAGCAGAACAAAGTTTATTTACAGAATGCTTCTCAAAACAACTGATAAGAAGCCGGCACGGCCGTGGGGTAACTGGGGTAACCGTGGGGTAACAGAGCGAATGTGAAAAGGTAACAGGCGCTGAGGCGAACAGCTCGAGGATCCCGGGTGACGAGGCAGCAGGAGAAGTGAACTGAAAAACACGAGAGAAGGTACGTATCAAAAACACGATCAACAGTATGGAAACTGGACTCTGTGGGAAAGTGTGTCAGCACTACCGACGAGACGGAATTATCTGGCACCGGAGCAGTGTGCGGACCAGAGGCTTTATGGAAGATGATGATGATGAGATGAGTGGACGCAGGTGTGCCTTGTCAGCCCCACCTACCCAGCCCTGCAGAGGGGAAGAAGGAAAAAGGAGGCGGGGAAAACACAAACAGCAACAAAACACACAAAACCCTCACAGTATGTATTCTATAGGTTATTTGATGTTTTTGTCGTTTGCATTACTCCACACATTAACTGGCCCTAATGTCTTTACATAATTTGAAGAAGGAAAAAAAAGTTCTAGATCAAGTTTCCTGGAGCTTTAACCCATCAAAAAGTAGAGCATTTCAAAGAGCAAGGATAGAGTCTGTCACTCAAGGAGGGAGTTAGCCATCAGCAATGATGTGGCTTTAGAGTAATCAGTGTGGATTAGAATTTGCTAAGTGAACTGGCTCAGATGTCGTCTTTACAGTCTAATTCAGGTCAGCTTGCAACCTGCCTCGCTTCGAGGCTCCAGGGCATCTGTGGCTAATCAATGCCGTGACCTCGGAGAAATTAGCCTGTCTTGCAGTGGTTGGTACACACGCTGTGTGCTTGTATTTTCCTCTATGTTACTGATGGCGCGTTGAACAGTGACAATAGTTTGAATATAGTTTCAAACTATTTTTTTTTTAAATTAAATATAGAAATAGATATTTGACATTAGGCCCATACAACTAACATTCATCAAACAAAAAGGTACGGGACTTAACTATTTGTACAATAAAAGCAGTAACCTTTAATGTGTTTTCTTTACTCTCCCATATCAAAGAAAAGATAAATAAAAATAAATGTTAATGTGCTACAAACTAGAAAGCAATGTGCCATTGAAACCTACAATATGGAGTAAGCAAGCTAAATTTGATGAAATGGTTAAAAACCATGGCTGCAATGAATGATATGCTACAATTTCCATAAAAGGAATCGTAAATCAGGAAATCCAGCAGGAACCACAGTGGACGATGAGTGTGTGTGTGTGTGTGTGCTGGCTGGATGTATGAGGAGCTAACTTACACTCAACAAAAATATAAACGCAACACTTTTGTTTTTGCTCCCATTTTTCATGAGATGGACTTAAAGATCTAAAATTCATTCCAGATACACAATATTACCATTTCTCTCAAACATTGTTCACAAATCTGTCTAAATGTGTGATAGTGAGCACTTCTGCTTTGCTGAGATAATCCATCCCACCTCACAGGTGTGCCACATCAAGATTCTGATCTGACATCATGATTAGTGCACAGGTGTACCTTATACTGCCCACAATAAAAGGCCACTCTGAAATGTGCAGTTTTGTCTCACAGCAAAATGCCACAGATGCCACAAGCATTGAGGGAGCGTGCAATTGGCATGCTGACAGCAGGAATGTCAACCAGATCTGTTGCTCGTGCATTGAATGTTCATTTCTCCACCATAAGCCGTCTCCAAAGGCGTTTCAGAGAATATGGCAGTACATCCAACCGGCCTCACAACCGCAGACCATGTGTAACCACACCAGCCCAGGACCTCCACATCCAGCAGGTTCACCTCCAAGATCGTCTGAGACCAGCCACTCAGACAGCTGCTGAAACAATTGGTTTGCATAACCAAACAATTTCTGCACAAACTGTCAGAAACCGTCTCAGGGAAGCTCAACTGCATGCTCGTCGTCCTCATCGGGGTCTTGACCTGACTCCAGCTCGTCGCCGTAACAGACTTGAGTGGGCAAATGCTCACATTCGATGGCGTCTGGCACGTTGGAGAGGTGTTCTCTTCACGGATGAATCTCGGTTTACATTGTTCAGGGCAGATGGCAGACAGCGTGTGTGGCGTCGTGTGGGTGAGCGCTTTGCTGATGTCAATGTTGTGGATCGAGTGGCCCATGGTGGTGGTGGAGTTATGGTATGGGCAGGCATCTGTTATGGACGAAGAACACAGGTGCATTTTATTGATGGCATTTTGAATGCACAGAGATACCGTGATGAGATCCTGAGGCCCATTGTTGTGCCATACATTCATGAACATTACCTCATGTTTCAGCAAGATAATGCACGGCCCCATGTTGCAAGGATCTGTACACAATTATTGGAAGCTGAAAATGTCCCAGTTCTTGCATGGCCAGTAGTGATGCGCGGGCCGGCCCGTGGCCCGCGGGTCCCGCGGGTCAGCCCGCGGGGCGGGGCGGGGCGGGTCAAGAAATGTTTACTTTATTTGCGGTGCGGGCTGGGGCGGGTCATAAAACTATTGTCTTGGCTGTGCACGTCTGACGTCACGAGAGCGCCAAGAGCAACGGCCAAAACAAAAGATTTAAAAAAGAAGAAGACGATGGAGGAGGTGAGGGAGAGATTAAGGTCGGGGATTTATAAACTCAAAACAAAAGAAAATCAGACTAAATCGACAGTTTGGGGGAGATTTTCTGAAATTGTTAATGCTGCTGAAGAAAAAAGTACCGGATATGTGAAGTGTAATGACTGTGAAAAAATATACAAACATGAGAGCCACAAATCAGGCACTTCAACCATGAGCAGGCATGTCTGTGGCTCTAAGGACGGGTCTCAAAGTGCTATAACTGCGTTCCTTAAATGCCCGAAAATCCCAACACAAATCAAATCGGATGTCACAGACGCCTGCGTCGACCTGTGCTGTCAAGATCTGCGGCCCTTTGACATCGTATCTGGTAGTGGATTCTGTGCTGTAGCTCAGTGTCTTATTAATGTCGGGGCACGTTACGGACGTGTGGATGCCAGCAGCGTACTCCCTCACAGGCAAACCGTCTGCGACAGAGCCAAAGCGACGGCCACAGAAAAAAAAAAAAACTTGCAGAAGAGATCAATAAAGCTCTGGATTGTGGCAGTTTTATGTCACTCAGAGCTATTTTTCATATTGAATAAATTTGTATGGCCCATTTAATAGCGGCGGGGCGGGTCGGGGCGGGCTGTGAAAATAGATGTGCTGGTGCGGGGCGGGCTGGGGCGGGTCAAATTACTTTATAGATGCGGGACCCGCGGGTTGGAAAAAAAGCTGACCCGCGCATCACTAATGGCCAGCATACTCACCGGACATGTCACCCATTGAGCATGTTTGGGATGTGCTTGACCGGCGTATACGACAGCGTGTACCAGTTCCCACTAATATCCAGCAACTTCGCACAGCCATTGAAGAGGAGTGGACCAACATTCCACAGGCCACAATTGACAATCTGATAAACTCTATGCGAAGAAGATGTGTTGCACTGCATGAGGCAAATGGTGGTCACACCAGATACTGACTGATTCTGAGTCCCCAGACCCCCAATAAAGCAAAAAAATGCACATTTCAGGGTGGCCTTTTATTGTGGACAGTCTAAGGCACACCTGTGCACTAATCATGATGTCAGATCAGCATCTTGATGTGGCACACCTGTGAGGTGGGATGGATTATCTCAGCAAAGCAGAAGTGCTCACTATCACACATTTAGACAGATTTGTGAACACTGTTTGAGAGAAATGGTAATATTGTGTATCTGGAATGAATTTTAGATCTTTAAGTCCATCTCGTGAAAAATGGGAGAGAAAACAAAAGTGTTGCGTTTATATTTTTGTTGAGTGTATAAACTGACCAACTTGGTCTGAGAATTGACTGAGGCTATGAGTTTATAGTGGCCCAGATTATAGTGGTATTATTTTCTAGCAGTACTATCATAGATCAACTAAGAATATACAAACCTGTTTGTGTGTGCCACAGATATTTGTGTAGACAAATATTGGATGGAGACAAATATTTAACTCCAAGGCCAAGTTTTGGTTCATGCCTGAAAAGATATTTCTTTATAAAATAACAGCACTGGAACAAGAGGTTGGTTTTGCAGCCACTTTAGAATATGTTGATGGCACAGCTTGAGAGACGAGAGAGACGTCATTAAAATTATTTGAAGGGTTTCCCCTTCCACCCTTTGGAGCATGATTGTGCTCCAAAATGTCATGGCCTCTTACCTATATCTGCCCCTTGGATTATAAGATACTTAGCATGCAAAGCTGACATCTTTGGCCTGAGTATGATAGAGGGGGAAGCTCATTGAGGGTTCAAAATCGAAAAGGTTCATCCGGGGAGCATGAGAGTAAATTTCATGGAACCTGCTCGTTTGATATATCCCTTGTGAACAAGCCATAATTCTGACTGGAATGGAATGTTTATGCTTTCTGTCTATTTGTATTTGCATATGTATCTTTTCATACCTATGGTAAGGTATGCTAATATGTACTCTAAAAAATTATATTGAAACTCAATACTCACTTTAAATATATTCATTTAGGAAACAGAGGACTCATTCAAAGGTTTGGTCTTAGTAAATGGCATAATTATCTTGTACATATAAAAGTCATGATTCTTCTCTGGAATTTAATCATGCTGAAAGTAAGTTTAGCAAATATAACCCATGTTTATTTTGGAAAAAACACAACGTAGTCAAATGCTCATTCACATTAGTGAAAACAACTACGGCCACTGGGTTTCAGGCAGGAAAGTAGAAAAGTCACCCCCTGGCAAGGTGACATCCTGACTTTTACCCTCCCTAGATAGCCCAGGATAAGGAGGGAGTAGGACAAAACAAGCCTTTCAGCCACAGCCAAGGTTTTGATGTCCTGAGCCAAACACTGCTGCTTACTAAAGATAGAAGGCTCTTATCAATTAGTGGCTGAAGACACCCCCCTCTCAGCACCTTGGTCAGATAATGCGCCCTTGTGCTGGGCGATTGGATTCCCACCTCCCTATTTGTCTGCCCCTCCTACTGTCCTTCACATTTTGGCATAAACATTGTGCAGTCTCTCTTCCAGCCCCTTATACAGGAGGTTACCTTAGTTACAAGTACAGTGCATTGATATTAAATAGAAATAGCAACATACTTGTTAGTGGAGGCTGAACAAAACACGTGCTGAGGCCAAAATGGGGAGCATCCTTGTAAAGTGAACTAGACATGAGTATGAGTGGTTGTTTTCAACATTTTATGATTCTGGCGAATTTGCTAGTCTGCTCCCTTCTATTTTTTTCTTTTTTTGCATTTCTAACCATAACAGCTGTGCCAAAAGAAAATGTCCTTACTCCATGCAAATGAAAATGTGACATATAAATATTTTAGAAGATACAATGGATGGATTCCTTTCTCTGCTAAAGATCCATCCATTGAAGAGGCGTTTGCAGTGTTTGAATAACAAATCCTCAGAGGATGAAGTTTTCATGTTCTCTTACTGCTTTAATAAACATCAGAGCCTGTACTGTTGGCAGCTTGAGTCAGCTGCAGCCCTGTTCATCCAAAATCTATCCTTTATCAAGAGTACAAATTGAATCCACTGCCTTGAAAGATTTATAAATTCATGCAAGTTTTAGACCACTGGGAGCGCTAATGGCTTTTAGTGCTGGGGCCCCAAGGAGTCATTGTGCATGAAAACCAGAAAACGCAGAGCAGCACTTAAGCTTACCGCAATGTCAGGTTTCTGTTGAAATAGATGCCATTGAATACTAGTTCCAACCAGTGGGTTTTCCAAAGAGAAAAGACAGGGTCTTCAGCTGTCAGCTCACACTGAGGCTTGCGTTCCATGCTATCTCTTCCCTTGCATGGCAAGATTCTGTGTGTACAGAATTTCTGAAATATTTACGTAAAATAAAACTTTTTGTTTAAATAATAAATGTCAAACATATATGATTTCAGTGCTTGTAAAATTCCATTCCTGACTTTTTGTTGTTTTACATGTAGTGTTGTGTCATCCTTTGAGCTACCCATATGCAAATGCCTATTATTCAGAGTAAAAATACGCCTTTGATACATGGTTAGCATGTTTTTTTTCTACAGAGGACACTTGAGAGAGATGGAAGGCGTTTAATGTCTTTCTAAGAAAATGCAAGTCAGACATGCACCACTAGAACCTGGAGCACCCAATAAATCAACCACCGTCTTCTGCCACACACCTGTCAACCTATTAGGGACAGACAACTGTGAAGACGGAAGGTATGTATGGTTGAGATGTGGCTGGGGAATTTGAGAGAAAATATCAGATAGTAAGATGACGTGGAAGGATTGAACATACATGTCAAGAAAAAAAAAAACATACAAAAAGCCAAGATTCTCTTTTAGCCAGTTACTACCTGAGTGCTGAGTGAAGCCGTATATAGGAGGAAGCATGGACATGGAATAAAGTATGCCACTGCTTAATATTAATTATTCAACAGATTGCAATGGCACAAAAATAACAGTCGGAAAAAGCACCGACGTTGGACCTGACATCACAGAGTAGCTGTGTTTTGTCATGTTTGAATGTCGGTCAGAGTAGCTCCACCAACACACAGTTTTCAAAACTATGTTTCCTCCCTCCTCGCCACCTTTTGTCAAAGTACACACACCTCACATGCACACACATAAATAAAAATACATCCATACATATGTATACTACATGTGGCTTGGGTGCAATGCCTCTTCACAAAATGAAATGTTCAAATTATAGTTCTCTTTAATTTCTGAGGGAAACACCAGGTTGCCAGTGGTCTTTGTCACATACGTAAACTTCGGAGCAGCCAACACATTCTCACCCCAATGTGTCAAATACCGCAAGTTGGTCAGTATCAAAGTATGACTTTCTTATCTTTCTAGCGTCAGCATGTGTGTGTGTGTGTGTGTGTGTGTGTGTGTGTGTGTGTGTGTGTGTTTTAGAAAATAAACCTTCCTTTAAAGGAAGGAACAGGTTGAAACAGTCCAACACAATCTGGTATTTCTGATTGTAACGCTCCCTGGAATACTAATGTACTAGATACACAAGCTAACGTTAATAGTCTAATGCTAGCTGATACTTAGAAGGCCTAGATAAATATTTAGCATCCCAGCTCCAGTAACTCAGTGACAATACTACTATTCACACACACACACAAGCGGTAACGTAGCTTAATAACTGACTCTAGTGAACATACAGTGCATGTTGGCGGCTTAACTTACTGTAATCATTTTTACAGCTACTCAAACACCCATTGACCTGCAGAACCACCAAAATGGTCAAAACAAAAGTTTATTTTTTTATTATTATAATTATTATTTGAGTAAATCGTAACTATTCACCTCTTCCACCTTTTATAGAACTAAACTTTTTGCAGTTCTGCTCCTTCATTTTTCACACTGGTGCTACAATTTTATTGATCCAAACGAAGAGCAATTACTTTCTACATGTCAATCAGGTCACAACATGTGATGTCAGTTGTTCAATCATAGCTCCAGATTACCACAGTTGTATGTTTCTGCTTTTTTCACCCTCTACTCCCACAGTTTCCTCCTTTTCTTTACGTTAGGTCTGAAGTACAAGAGCACTAGCACACCACATCATCTTGATAGATGAGAAAATGAGTGAGATGATTTCAAGATCAACCACCATCCCACTAAACAAAGGACATCTGATGGAGGTGCAGATCATGTCCATATTACGTCAATCAGTCCAAGACCAATTCTCGATGTCTACACGACGTGCAAACTAGGTCTGCTATTTGGACGTCTAACCTTGACCCCACTTTGATGTCAATAAGCGGTTCAACATTTGGACGACATGATAGGTAACTTTTTTGGACGTCATGTGGATATCTTAAACAGGAGCAGGAAATTGACATTGACATTATGAATGTATTTTTATTTATACAAATATCAACACTGTTGTCATCAACATGATTTAAGTTGTAGTCCGTAACATTTTTATCGATTTAATTGTATTTTAACTTAGTTCGGTTAGGTTTGCAGTTGGCAACTTGCAAACGTTCTGAGAACCCGTGTTTCCACAGGCTAGAGAGACCAGAGAGCCATTATGTAAATGTATATGTCTACATGAGGTACATCAGGTATGAGGTTTGGAATGAGCCCATCATATCTACAGAGATCCACAGCAGATCCTCTTGATGGAGTACACCAGGTTGCACCACCATGTTTCTACATTAGCACAGATTGGACAAACCAACACTGGCTTAAAGACACCACAGTGTTACCACAGATTGGCACTCAGCGGCTCACGTGACCAAAGTCAAGACAGTGAAAGGTATGCAGCTTAACAACATTTGGAATAACCAACTTGATCAGACATGTTTGCCTACATGCATTCTCATGAAAGCAGCGCCAGAGTAATCCCAGTATCTGCCAACAGCATGTACAGAAGAACAGTACAGTCCAATAAAAGCAGAGCTAACAGCTAACTTTAACGGAGGTTGCATTGGTTTACATTATGGAACGTTCAAGCTCCAAACAGTAAAACTGAGTATTGGGCAAAGGTAAATTACAATGTTATTATGATATGTTCAAATGTAGATGTTTTCATGGGAATATAAAATCAACATACCATTGACAGGTTTAGCTATCTAACACTAGTTCTAAGCAGTTATAATTGATAATTAAAACAACAAATGCCTCCAAAAATGTCAAAGCAAATACTTGAATATTAATAATACTACTATTGATACTATTGCTTCTGTTAATACCACCAATACTGTTAATGCTACTACTACTATACTACTGCCAACACCAAATGCAGTTGAAACCCAAGGGCCTGGGCTGCACAAGATTTCTGCATGACAGCCTATTAAGGCAGTTTTTCTCACCACTGTTGCTGTAACGCTTGCCCCTGGGTGATGTTGGGACTAGGAAATTGTATTGACTCTGAAAATCTTGAGCATATTCTAGTCCTGCTCAGAGATGAGATGGCTTCTGTTGTGATAGAACACTATAAATAACATTGAATTGAATGCCATCATTTATTTCCTAATCATTTGAATTGTGTTTTTATGCAAATTACAACAATGCAAATGTAAAATTATTTTTAATATGCCTACATTTTCCATTTTCCAAGTTTGGCTATTGAGCAAATAAAATACCTCATGTACAAGCCCAAAACATTTACGTCAAGCCCTGCAGTAATTAATGGGATTTCACATTTTAAGATTGTGACATGGGAAGGTTGGGTCAGTGATGGCATATTATGTTTGCACTGCCCTGTTGATTTCATTTTGGTTTTGAGACATTTAGATCATCTGGGCCCGCTTTAAATGCAATTTGGCAGAACTGTTTAAAATATTCTACCGTTCCGTA
Source organism: Chelidonichthys spinosus (assembly GCA_029853015.1). Lineage (NCBI taxonomy): Eukaryota > Metazoa > Chordata > Actinopteri > Perciformes > Triglidae > Chelidonichthys > Chelidonichthys spinosus. Next base: position 12,063,084 of record CM056821.1, on the reverse strand, counting down.
AATGGAGTGATTAGATAAATCATCACTTGCTTATGCAAAGTGAGTACTATTTGACTCAATTCCAAAACTGCAGACACATCACATGACTCAATACACTGTGCTGCTCAACTATACCAACATTACATAACCGTACACTTTGTATGAATAACTGTGGGGTCCCATGTGACATCCAAGGGCTTGGGAAAGCAGATGGCGCTCGGTAAAGTTTTACTCTGAACGGGAGCAGCTTCATTATAAGAAACACTTACAGAGCTATCATTAGAAGTGGTACTTACAGCAAACATTCACATCAAACAATTGCCACACTTACTACGCTGCATCATCCATGAGGAAGCTGCTGCCAAACCATGGAAAACTGTGCTGAATGCATTGCTGTCTGAACTTCACCTTGCAGTCAATTTCACAACAGACTGGGAAGGAAATCAAAGCAAGACAAATCCATCATGAATTAAAAGTTGGGTGTTTTGTTCAATTGACAGGTGAGAAGCACCTATCAAAGCCTCTATGTTTCAAAGCTCTGTGTTCATTTAATAACAACAACAAAGCGAAGAATGTACATTTAAAATGGATTGTAGTACCATGACTAGACTGTTAGCGGTAGAATAGTGTGGTATACCAGCTCATTAGTACTGTGAGGTTCCATAAGGGTCATGACGTTGAGGGTTAGTTAGTTACACAATCAAGTGTGTAAGAGCCAAGATTTGTCTTATCTTGAAATGTTAACATACTAGAAGTAAGTGTACATATATTGCATTGTTTCAAAAAAGAGATATGGGGAAGCAGACACAGCTGAATCTGTACTAAGTTAGAGTAAAAATGAGGTAGAGGTTATGGATGAGCATATTGAGGGAAAAACATTTAAAAACGATTTAAGCACCCAAAGCTTTGACCAACAGCTTAGTGTGGGCAGTGATTGCACAGTCCATATTGTCACTGAAGTTGCCAGGTCAGCATAATGGTATAATGATGCGGTGCATCAAATGCAGAGGAATCTGTATAGGCAACGGATAACTAGATTGAACATGTTTAGAGTTGTCAGGAAGCATTTTTTCCCCCTTTTTTCTCTGTACAAAAAGATTTTTCCTACTTGCAGTTCAAATTGTTCTAAGTTTGGCTATTTTCCAAGGACTAACTGTGCACTGGAACAACTGAGATGAAATTGACAAACAAACATTCCCCAAATTGCCAAAAAATAGGCTGGGATTGATTTTAAAGCAATTTTCAAAGGATAGGCAGCAAACATTTCAATCATTATTTCTATTATGCCATTTGAAAGTCCCCACCCCCTCTGCTCAGCTCTGTTTTCTGCCTACCTCTTTCTTAATTTATGTCCATCACAGACATATTCAAACTCACCTAGGAGTCTGCAGGAGCGAGGAACCTCTGATGTGTTCCACATTGCACTGTTTACGGTCAAAGACAACTGCAGCTTGCTGTGTTGAAGGATAATTAGGCCTATGCTTTGCTGGGCTTTACTATAAGAGTAATCTGTTTGGATGAAAAGTAAACTGGCCAGTTATTTAACTGTGATTAGCTAAAAGTACAATGATTCCCCCCCCCCCCAAAAAAATGCACTTCTTCTATAGCACTTCATCATCATAGCACAGATCAGATCATAGCACTGTTTTTACTTAAGGTATTTACTGGCAATAATATGTTGTGATTTCTTATTTTCGGCTTTGGACAAAAGCATCTCCTAAATGCCCTAAATGTAATGCCCATGAAGAGTCCTCACTTTGGTTAAATCTGGGTTACTGATGCACGAGTTAAAGTCGCAGTTGGCAACATTGTTCATATTCACTGAAACCTATGGAAAGCCGTTTGAGTATTTATTCAATATCCGTGATATCGGACTTAAGGTCCAAGTACTAGTAAGCTTTTTGTCCTCACTAGTAAGACAATTTGGCGCGCAAGTAGAGCTACTAGGGCGCACTGACTGTGTCTTACTAGTAACATTTCTTCCACTACTAGTGCCACTTTTGGCCTACTAGTGCGCAATCAAACCCTACTAGTAAACTACTGTGCTGCACTAGTAACACTACTAGACCCTACTAGTAGGCATGTGTCACGCACTAGTAGCCTCCTGGACCCTACTAGTAGCACCAAAATGTCCACTAGTAGCACTAGTAAGGCATTTTTGACCTCACTAGTACTACTAGTAAGTACAAAGATGTCCACTTGTAGTACTAGTAAGGTATATTTTACCTTACTACTAGTAACAGTGAGAATGCCCACTAGTAGTACTAGTGAGAGCCAAAATGTCCACTAGTAGCACTAGTAAGAAGTTTTTGACCTTACTAGTACTACTAGTGAGGGTCAAAATGTCTACTAGTAATACTAGTATGTGTCTTTTGACCCACTAGTACTACTAGTAAGGTCCAATGTGCCTACTATTACCACTAGTAAGGTGTTTTTTACCTCACTAGTCACTACTAGTAGGGCCCAAATTGTCTACTAGTACTACTAGTAAGAGCCACAGCAACCAATAGTAGCACTAGTTGGGATATTTTGGACCTTACTAGTACTACTAGTAAGGGGGAAATGCTCACTAGTTGAACTAGTAGAAGCCAAAATGCTTACTAGTAACACAAGTTTCACAAAATGTTAAAGGGGAGGTGGGAAAGAAGCATGCATTGAGGCTTCCCATTGGCTCTCTAATTCAAATTAAATAGTGCCGACCAATCAAGACTCAGGATTTTGTCATTATCCCACCTGCTTCATTTGCATTTTGCACACTAGTACTACATGTTGGCCTGACGAAATGCAACTAGTGACACTAGTGGATTCATGGCGCAGCTTACATGTTCACTAGTATGTACCAAACTGTCCACTAGTAGTACTAATATGGCATTTCTGACGTTACTAGTACAACTATTGTGTGCCAGAATGTCTACTAGTACTACTAGTAACAGGCAAAATGTCTACTAGTAGCACTAGTAAGATATTGATGACCTTACTAGTACTACTAGTAGAGGGCAACATGTCTACTAGTAGTACTAGTAACAGCCAAAATGTATACTAGTAGCACTAGTATGGGCCAAAATGTGTACTAGTAGCAATAGTAAGTGGCAAAATATCCACTAGTAGCACTAGTGGGGGACTTTTGCACCTTACTAGTAGTACTAGTAACATAAAAAAATGCTCACTAGTGTTACTAGTGACGGATATTTTTTTTCTTACTAGTGTAACTAGTAGAAGAAAGTGTGTCTTACTAGTGAGCCTCTGGACCTAACATGTAAGAAGTTTGACTGTACTAGTATGACACAATACACTACTAGTGCGGAACTAGCTCGCTACTAGTATGCAATTGCACACTACTAGTGCATGACTTCATGCAACTAGTAAGACATTTCTGTAACATGTAAGACATTTCTGCGCACTAGTAGACATCTGCGCGCTACTAGTACTACTAGTGAGGCAGTAGATGTTAACTAGTAGAATTGTATAGTGTCACTAGTAGTACTAGTAGCGCACAGTTGTCAACTAGTGCACAGTTTTGCTTCACTAGTGAGATGTAGTTGTCCTACTTGTATGCTAAAGTTGTCCTACTAGTGCGCAGAAATGTCTTACATGTTACAGAAATGTCTTACTAGTTGCATGAAGTTGCGCACTAGTAGTGTGCAATTGCATACTAGTAGCGCGCTAGTTCCGCACTAGTAGTGTATTGTGTCATACTAGTACAGCCAAACTCCTTACATGTTAGGTCCAGAGGCTCACTAGTAAGACAACATTTCTTCTATTTGTTACACTAGTAAGAAAAAAATATCTTTCACTAGTAACAAGTGGGCATTTTTGATGTTACTAGTATTACTATTAAGGGGCAAAAGTCCCCCACTAGTGCTACAAGTGGATATTTTGCCACTTACTAGTGCTACTAGTACACATCTTTGCCCTTACTAGAGCTACTAGTAGACATTTTGGCTGTTACGAGTAGTACTAGTAGGCATGTTGCCCTCTACTAGTGTTACTAGTAAGATCATGAATGTCTCACTAGTGCTACTAGTAGACATTTTGCCTGCTACTAGTAGTACTAGTAAGGTCACAAATGCAGCACTTGTACTACTAGTGGACAGTTTGGTACATACAAGTAGTACTACTAACATCATAATAGCCTCACTGGTGTTACTAGTGGATATTCTAGCCATTACTTGTGTACATGTAAGTTGCAAGATGCAGCCACTAGTAGTACTAGTGGACTGCATTGAAATGAAGAAGGTGGGACATGGATTTTGATTGGTCAATGTTCAAACTGTGTGCTTGAGGACTTAAAGGGGCAGCTCTGAATACCAGAGTGTTTACCAGCAGTCATTTTGGAAGATATGTCAACTTGTTTTGTATTATTATGAAATGAAAATTAACTGAATGCATTTCTAATGTTAAAAGGGTTATTTATTAGGTAATTTTTTTATGTTTCTTTAGTATTTTTTGTTTATTCATGTTTATAATATATATTTTATTACTTACAGATCAATATCAATTGTATCTCCATTTGTAGGAATTAAAATATTCTAAGATAATCTGGAAATAGATAGACAGAAAGATAGATACATTGATAGATAGATTTAGTGGCTAAGATATGCCCAGAATTTTTGTAATAGTTTTTGTCATTACTTTGGTCCCACTTGTACTACTAGGGGCACTAGTGGCTACTAGTAGGATATCAGATATCCTAGTCGCGTCGCACTAGTAGGATATCTGATATCCTAGTCGCACTAGTGGCTACTAGTAGGATATCAGATATCCTAGTCGCGTCGCCCTTGCAGGGTATCTGATATCCTAGTCGCACTAGTGGCTACTAGTAGGATATCAGATATCCTAGTCGCGTCACGCTAGTAGGATATCAGATATCCTAGTCGCACTAGTGGCTACTAGTAGGATATCTGATATCCTAGTCGCACTAGTGGCTACTAGTAGGATATCAGATATCCTAGTCGCGTCGCCCTAGTAGGATATCTGATATCCTACTAGTAGCCACTAGTGGCGTCTCGATATCTTACTGTACGGCCGGAGCTGCGGAGACCTGCATTCACGTTGATGCTCTGTTCCAGTTCAACACCAGTTCAAAATACAACTTCAATAATCACCATGTAGTTTAATATTCTCTGGCCATGTCAATCAAAAACTGAACATTATTATCTTTGCAAAGGCAGAATTTAAGCACAGCTGTAGTACTGGCTCACAGTATATTGTACAAGTGGCCATAATGTTATGGCTGATCGGTGTCTTTACTTATGTCAACTTATTCTTTTGCACAATTTTTTATGCAATACTTGTAATTAGTTTGTAAATTGTTTTCCTGAAAAGGCTTCAGTTTTTAATTGCATTGTTTACTTGGTACTCTAACAGATATCCTGGATATCAGTGATATCCTGGATATCAGTGATATCAGTGATATCCTGGATATCAAACATATTAGTGTTATCAGTGATATCCAGGATATCCGTGGATATCCATGATATCAAGGACAAGTATCAGGGATATCACGGATATAAAGGATATCAGATATCAAAGGTCCACTAGGAGTACTATTGCTTCTAGTGGACTTTAAGTCGGTTGTCAAAGATATTCTTCTTATAAGTTCTTCTTATTACCAACAACAACATGCAGTAAAAGCTCATCAGGCTTTATGGGGTTAAGTTTTTGCTGGGCGGAATCCTTTCAGAAGAGCCAATAGGAAACTTCAATGCATGCGCTGTCCCCACCTCTCCATTAGCATTTTATTTCACTAGTTCTACTAGTGAACATTTGGACCCTTGCTAGTACCACTGGCAGGCCAAAAACACTGTACTAGTACTACTAGTGGACACTTTTGCCTTTACTAGTAGTACTAGTAAGGTCCAAAATACCCCAACTAGTGCGACTAGTGGTTGCTGTGACTCTTACTTGTAGTACTAGTAGACAATTTGGCCCTTACTAGTACTACTAGTAATAGCGAGAATGCCCACTAGTAGTACAAGTGAGAGCCAAAATGTCCACTAGTACTACTAGTGATGTCAAAAGAGACATACTAGTATTACTAGTAGACATTTTGACCCTCACTAGTAGTACTAGTAAGGTCAAAAACATCTTACTAGTGTTACTAGTGGACATCTTTGTACTTACTAGTAGTACTAGTGAGGTAAAAAATGCCTTACCAGTGCTACTAGTGGGCATTTTGGTGCTACTAGTAGGGTCCAGGAGGCTACTAGTGCGTGGCACATGCCTACTAGTAGGGCCTAGTAGTGTAACTAGTGCAGCACAGTAGTTTACTAGTAAGGTTTGATTGCGCACTAGTAGGCCAAAAGTGGCACTAGTAGTAGAAAAACGTTACTAGTAAGACACAGTCGTTCTACTAGTGCGCCCTAGTAGTTCAACGAGTGTGCCAAATTGTCTTACTAGTGAGGACAAAAAGCTTACTAGTACATGGACCTTAAGTCCGATATCAAGGATATTGAATAAATGCTCAAATGGCTTTCCATAGAAACCGACACTATGCTCCAATAGAACAACATTAATCATCCGGTTTTAGAAAAAAAAAAATGCTCCTCTACGTGCACCTAGAGCTTGTGGTTTGTTTTGCAAAAATCCACCACGCCCATATCATCCTCATTCAGTTTTAGGTCTACACAGGTGGTAGTTCAGACATGTTTTTCGGTCATCCATCTTAAAACGTCCAGTAATATGCACGTGCTGAGTAGTGGCTCACGTTTCCCCATATGCACATAAACATGAAACACGGCAAATGTCGATGCTTCAAGGCTTCTTCCATTTTACGCATGTAACTACAAGAACACGAATATCCTGAACACATCCTCGGGTTTGGGTTAGGCTTATGGGAGAGGTTATAATTTTAATTAATTTCAGTGATTAGGAACATAGATATGTCCATAGCTTGATTGACATCACAACAAGAAGATTTGCATTTCCATGCAGAAAACTTGATCAGTGAACCACCTGAGGTGTACAGGCGCCTTTCATTTACCACATCGTTTCAAAACAATCAAATCCCCAACTGCGCACCATTAATTCACCATTTACCATTAATGTTTCACAGTAACAGCCATGCTACCCTACTCCTTCTGTTCCGAACCAAATTGACCATCTGTGTATACGCTAATTCTCACTTAACTGCTAAAAACAGTGACACTCACCTGCTTGGGCATCAGCCACAATGGACAACATGATAGTTTCATGTCCAACTTGACAAATGTAGCTGTCCCCAGAGGCTATACTGTCACTTTTAAAACATGCTTCAGCTCTTTTTCCCATGGGAAGAGATGAGCTTAATCACCCACTGGTGTGTTCCCATTTTTTATGAATTTTCTTAATTATCATAAAAGCAGTTTTATTATATTCATGATAAAAGGTATTGTGACTGACATATTAATGGTTTCCACTTTTTTACTCCCAATGTTTATTCATGTCAATGCATTGAACTATGTTTTCTAAATGTACCTCTTTTTTTAATCTCATGTTTTTCCAACAAACATATTTCAGCCTCTCTTTATCTCCACCAATTTATATTATTTTATTAGATGCATGATTTCTCATTCTGTATTATTTTAACTGTTGACATGTTCTGTAATTTTCATTACACATACAAATATCCATTATTGACATCTTGTTTAAGGCACCCAGAGTAAGGCACCCAGCTAATGCAGTAGTGAAGGACTGTGATCAAAGTATTAAACTCTAAAATAACTTTAGACAAAGCCAAAGGCACATTTCCATAGCATATTCAAACCTTCTAATTAACATTTTTTACACCCAGGCTTTATGGTAGGTCTGTGTCCAAACTACTAGTTAGTTTTGACAATGGTATCTATATACACACATCTATTTATTAGTAATGTGTTATGTATGTTCACTGTTCATAGACTGTACAAACAACTCCAAAACATAATGCCTCTGACAACAGCGGTCGCCGGAGTGGAGGCATAATAAACCAAAACATTATCATACACTGAACCTTCAACCCTCACCTCATCTGTGATATCTTTCATGCATTCATTTAGAAGATTACAGTTGGTGCTGTGGATATACTGCCACCAAACATTGCAGAAACCTTCCTGCAATAACAACAATATGGTATTTGTTTACCTTTAAAGAGAGTTCAGAACCCAAGGTCGGCTTTATAGATAGAGCTTTTAGCGATTGTAGCAAAGTATCTTGTTCAGGAACACCTCAGGAGGGCAGATGCATGCTGGCATGTCCTGGCTGGAACACAATACACCACCCTGCCTCATCCCATCCTGTACATTCTTGAATTACTCATCAGAAGTAAGAGGCAGTAAGTCATTTAATGTGTGATTGACGTTACAGTGCTTCAATTCATAAATCAAGTTGTAGATTATTTCAGGCAGGGTCATCAGGAATTTTCAAGATAAAACTGTAGTCGTAGGTGTCCAACAAGGTATCAGTTGTGTTCATAGTGCGTCTACAGTAAGCTTCCTGCTACTAGCCTCCACTAGTAGCATCTCTGAATACTGATGTAATGTACTCCACACCTTCCCCTTGAGTTCTGCCAGATCAGCTGCTGAGCGGTTCTTTGATGTTTCTGTAAAAGCAGTACAATCTCAGGACCCCTTTGATTGTGTGAAATTTGCTGTGTGTTTGCTGTTAATCATCTGTTAGCAATTTTAGCCTTTCAGATGATGATGTGGGTACTTTTGTTGACCTGTAGTCTCGCTCGTCTTTGTTGGACTGTCTTTAAGCTTCTTTTTAACTATGAAATTTTACCTGAGAAGCAAAAGTCTGGATGTTTCCTGATATATTTCAGAGAACATGAAGTAACTATGCATCTGTAGTCCAAGTTGGATTCTGAGCCAGCCTGGTTTAACAAGGCAACCCAACGCATCGGCGATAAAACCAGGGTCAATAATACCTTTTAAAAAGGTCTTTAAAAGGTTCTCTATTTGAAACTCAGAACATTAATATAGCAGCCACTAACAATTTGCTTTGTAAAGACATAGTGTAGTAATGTCTACCTGAGCAGAGACGTAGAGGGAGAGAGAGAAGTCTTCCTCCCTGTATGTGTAGCTCCTCTTTGCTTTAGCCGGGCCAGCCAGGCATGCCTTTTAGTGCATGTGAGCATGCCCTGCAGGCAAGCTCAAGGACGCTGCTCTGTACTGCCTCATATGGCGGTCACAGCTGATTCACTGTCCTGGGCAACGGCGTCATCACGGAACATCCCCGGCTCAATGTATTCAATCCAATCAAGAGTGGATACTGATATAGTGCTGCTGGCATTTCCCTGATCTGTATCAGAATGATCCACAGGGATATACACCGAAGAGGAAAAACATCATGTTAGGTAATGCTATATTGCATTTGAGGGCTGAGGATCACTTTGAAAATGATGTGTTCAGTGCAGGTACAGCAGTGGCCAAACTTTTTTAGAATGACACGTAAGTACTGGTTTTCACATTTCAGATCCTTTTGTCATATGTTGCTGGTATACTGAAGTATAATTACAAGCATTTCATAAGTTTCAAAGTGCTCCATCATGCTGGAAAAGACATTGTTGGTTCTTGGGGGCTGGAAGAAGTTGCTGTCTGAGGAAGTTTTGGTACCATTGTTTATTCATGGCTGTGTTCATCGGTAAAATTGTGAGTGAGCCCACTCCCTTGGCTGAGAGGCAACCCCACACATTGATCATCTCAAGATTCTTAGACACAGGACTGATGGTAGTGCTCACCTTTTCTTCTCCGGACAAGCTTTTTTACAGATGCCACAAACAATCGGAAAGGGGATTCATCTGAGAAAATGACTTTACCCCAGTCCTCAGCAGTCCATTCCCTGTAACTGTTGCAGACATCAGTCTGTCCCTGATTTTTTTTCTGGAGAGAAGTGGCTTCTTTAATGCCCTTCTTGACACCAGGCTATCCTCCAAGTCTTCATCTCACTGTGCGTGCAAATGGGATCACACCTGCCTGCTGCCATTCCTGAGCAAGCTCAGCACTGTTGGTGCTCCGATTCCGCAGCTGAATCAACTTTAGGAGACGGTCCTGGCACTTGCTGGACATTCTTGGGCACCCTGAAACTTTCTTTGCAACAATTGAACCTCTCTCCTTGAAGTTCTTGATAATCCGATAAATGGGAGATTTAGGTGCAATCTTACTAGCAGCAATAACCTTGACTGTGAAGACCTTTTTGTGCTAAGCAAAGATGACTGCATGTGTTTCCTTGCAGGTAACCATGGTTAACAGAGGGAGAACATGGATTACAAGCATCACCCTCCTTTTAAAGCTTACAGCCTTGTCCTTACATTAACGAGAGAATCACTGACATTTGATTTGAATTTTCATAGCAAAGAGGGACTTTGCAATGCCCTATCTTGACCAATGTTGACCATCACTAAAAAGGCTTCTGAGGGTGTATTTGCCTGGATGTCATGGTGGAAATGACCTAGGGTGCATTTTACTCTGAACCATCACTTTAAGCATGGTTTAGCTCCTCCTCCTCTGTCTGGTCTAACCCAGGTGCAACTAGGGGTGACTGCACACATTTCTCTTTTATAGCATCGCATCAGTGGAATCCAATATCACAATCAATTTGAGAGTCCCCATCATTGGATTATTCAGAATCAGCAATGTTTTACCTTCACTTTACTTATGTGCTGCTCATGTTGTTTCAAGTTGTATTGTATACACTTTTTACCATAAATGAATATGTTCTTAACTATTGCACATATTGTATTATTTTTATTATTTGAGGATGCCAAACCTCATCAGGCAAAAGGGACTCCTAATGTCGACTAACCTTTGATCTAACTCTGGATTATTTGTTTCAATGTTGATGAAAGTACATTCTTTCTTTTCAAGGTATTTACAAGTAAATCGAAGTTCATGTGAGCACCCAACTGAAGCTAGCGTTGCTGGTAGATGCAACAATATGATGGCAGGTATATTGCTCAGGATCTAAAGAAGCCCAGTGTGAAGTGGTTCGGATGAGCAGTTCTCAAGGTGCAAGCAGCAATACCGGAGGCCAAACAGCTCGTTCCACAGCAGACCATGTCGAACAGTCGCTGCGTTAGCCACTAAACAAAGAGCAATCCTTCTCACAGTTGTCCAAGCATTTGATTAATGCTAAGAGGAGAGCAATGGGACTCAATTAAATCCTTAAAGTATGAATTTGTTAAACTTGTAGAAGTGCCAACGTTTCAAGTTGTTAATCTGACACTTTATCATGTTGTATTGTTAAATCGCCACACATATCACAGGATCCAAATTTGGAAACAGCAGCAGAAAAATTATTGAGCACATTTCGACACCTTCCCCAAGAAAAAAACCTGGTATGCCTCTTTACAAGACTTTTACAAGTGTTTCATCTGTGCGATTTTACACAGCTTCGTTAAGTGTGTGTGTGTGTGTAGTTTTTTTGTAGTCATAAGTTTAGACTCAGCATGTTTGTGGGTCGCTCCAATTAGTTGCGTGTCCCACAAGCTATCTCTCTGATGTGGTAATGTGTGTTGTGGATCGTGTGTGCTAGCAGAATTGTAAACAAGTTTATTGTGCTTGTTTGTGTTCAGATGTAAGTTGCTGTGTATGTTTGGGGTTATTGGTTGAGCAGGCTTTTCTGTGAATATGGTGTTCTGCCTTGTGTTATTCAAGTGAAATAAAAGTAACACATACATACCTCTATGATTTTCAACCCTGTATACATAGTTCAAAGCTGGAAACATAAAGCATTTAATTCCCCATTTATCTTCACATAACACTCTTTATTGGGTAAGGAATATTAATTATTGTTAAATGCAGATGGCAATTCTTAAGCATTTTAGAGGTGGTATGCTTATTGATCACCCTTATGCGTTCTGGGATGTTCTTGTACTGGGATCACACCACACAGGTAGAATACAAATGTGTGAACTAGGCATGGGTGATATGAGATTATTGTTCAACACAATATTGGTTTGCCACAATAATGGTCCACAATAACAGAATTATCAATAATGCTAATAATGCCTGTTGTGAATTTGGCACTACATTTGGTATGCCTCTTGCTCTCTTTGTCTTGCTCTCTCAATGCTTCATATCATTGTTGTAGTAAAACCAATAACAACACGCTAGAATATGTCACATTTTGTGTTGCCTTGGTTTTAGAACTGTGATTTACGATGCTGTTAGATTTATGCTAACCTGCCACGCTAATTCAGGTGTAGGCTTCCATTGTATGCAACAGTGTTTTGACCACAGTGAAAATGGTTTTGGAAAGACCCAACAAATATGGATGTATGAAGCATATTATTATGTTAGATGAAGACATGTTGGGAATTTTGGAAATTATTACTTTCTTTTTTCCAATACATTTTGACTTTTGGATTGAGGACTTGAGGATAATAACAGAGACAAGCAGACTGAGTGCTATGTTGCTTGCCGTTGTTTGAGAGAGAGACAGAGAGGGGAAATGAGGGTGGAAGCCAGTGGACTCCTGCATACAATATTTCTGTACGTTATTAATAATAATAAAAATTGAATGTCAACACTATGAATGAAGCTTCAAAGCTACATAACATTTGGTACAAACCTACTTAGCCCTAACTCAAGCAGGAAATATGTCCGCTCTCATTGCTTATATGACCATTTTTAAGCCAAACAAAAAAGAAGAGCCAAAAAAAAAAAAAAAAAGTATTTTATGCGATAAAGAAGTTGGGACAAATTATGGAAACACCACCACAATCTTAAAAGTTACCATCAAATAGAATACACAAGTCTGCCACGTGAGCAATCAACCCTCAGTCATCGGGGCTTAACAATGAATATTAACAAAATATGAATAAACATGTATATAAAAATGACAGTCAATGGTGGCGAGACTGCACAAGGGCAGTTACTACCAGTTGATAGATCTGAGGATGAAGGATTAACTTACTGCCTATGTGCTATAATGACAATAAAAACTAACTTTGGAAAATGTTATATAAGAATAAGGTCTTAAAATGTATGTACTTGTATTTTAACATGTTTTTTTTTTTCATTAAAATAGTTTCTTGCAAAGCTTTTGTGTGTTTTTCATGTATCAATCTTGGTGCCTTTTTGATGTTAAAATAATGTTGGCAGCAAGTTATTTAATTTTTAACAAGTGATACAGATATGCTGAGAAACCTGCATCTGTCCCTCCAGTATTCTGCCTAAGGAGAAGACTTTGACAACCACCAAAGGAGAACATCCTCAGCTGGGTTTGTGCATAAGCAGCACATTACTGAAACTTTTAACAGACTCTGCCTGCAGCCAAAGTGATGACCTTCCCTGCTGTGCATGTATCACCCGCACATCTGCCACCTTTGCAAACTACGACAAAAGTCTGTTTGATCAGCGGAGGCAGTCTGAAAGACCAGACCTACTTAGGAAAGACACAACATCGACCTGTTGGGACTGGTTTTGGAGCAAAATCCACTCTATTTCGATCAGAATCAACGACTCCGCTCGTCCATCTTGAGCAACTATCTGCTGCATCCATCCACAAGACGCTTCATTCCAGAACAACAGAGAGGTAATAGGCAACACAGCTTTAAATGATTTCCAGAGAATGTTTGTAATCCAGCAACATTTCATGAGAAAAATGTAATTCTTACACTTCATTGATTCATATTTCCACAATCCATTGATAGTAATCAGTTAATATCCTGTTGCTGATGATTACGTTTCTAATTCATCTTGTCTTTTTTTTGTTTTCTTACACTCATGTCTCATAAGTGTAAGAAATCACTGAACAGGAAACTAATTGGCTGATTTGTGAAGACAGAAGACAAATTAATATTTTTAACATGTATGTCTGTGTTCTTTTTGTTGCAGAAGCACACATTGTTATATTGAAAGTAAAAAAAACACATTGTTCTTCTTTTTGTGTGAGCTGCTAGCAATGTTTTAGCAATACTGAAAAAAAACAACGACAAAAACTTTTCTACACTGTTCAAAGGAAGGTACGGGCATTGTAGGAAAGGCTCAGTAACAAAGTTGAACAGAGATCAGGGAACATGCCAGGATGATGAAAATAAATAAATAAATAACGAAATCAATAAAAATGCTCTTTGGCCTGACAGTTTTCAATGATGATAACTAGGGCTCTGGATGTACCAGACAGCATTTTGTTTTGGCCCTGGGTTTGATTGACAAATAATGGCCCCACAGTTGTTGTTTTTCTTAGCTGGGCACACAGTGTGTAACGGACACCCATCTCACCAGTGTGTGGCATTGGGGAATAATTACAGGGGGCCGCCTGAGGTAAGGCCTGGCAGAGAGAGTTCATTAGTAATGAGGGAGGAGGGTGAAGGAGAGAGGCCTGGGAGGGTAGATAGCTTCACACTGCACAACAAAAGAGAGAGTTTTTGCTCGAACTGAGCTCAGTGCAGACTAAACACTTTCCTTCAGTAGAACCTCTTTTCCCAGCTCAATTCCACTGCCGGTTGAAATCTCTGTAGCTATTACAAGGTGGGGAAAGAAAGGAGAATTGTGATGCTCATGGGCCACCTGTGTCTGTTTGGTATTTAACTCATTTGTATGGAGGTTTATGCAAAAAGTGCCACTAGGGTCTGTGGCTGCCTGCGTGCACACATGTACCTCTTGCTGTTATATAAATCAACAAAATCACAAGGGACAGGTGAAGATGCTGATTTGTTTGAAAAAAATGCAACTGAATTAATCATTTAAATGATGAAGTTGAATGATGAGGGAGATTCTAATTCATTTAAGGTGCGTGGTCTTGCAAACAACAGGAGAAAAACAACAACATAATATTCATTCACAAATCATCTACAAAACTGCATGCTAAGAAAAAAAAGATAGCCTTTTCATATTTAAACTTGATACATTTAAAACGGGAAATTCATTACAACTGTATTATGATTATTGATCTAATTTTGTGTTGATTTTACCAAACCAAACTAAAAAGGAAGGAAAGCAGCTAGTTTTGTTGTTATATTGTTGCCTTACTTGAACTTCTTTCCATTTTTTTCTTCAGTTTTCTGTTTTACATCTCCAATGCTATACTATACTGAGGTAAGAAGAGTCTGTGTCTTCATTCATTGGGCCCTAGTTTCGTAGACTAGGCGCAGTCAGCTCTCAGCGCAGTCAGCTCTCAGCGCACCTGCGCCGCGCCGACGGGGTGTGTCCGCCTGGACTTTGCAAGTTTTGTGCACCGCGCAGGCTCGCACAGGCACACCTCCCGTCTCGCCCACCGGCGCAAGTGGGAAAGAGGGAGGAGAAGAAGACGTGAGCGGGAGATGAGGAGGAGACGAGGCGGGGACTGGGATTAATACAGCCGATTCAGATCTTCACCAATCAAATGAGCTCCTCTCCTCACCTTTAATGCGTTAGGGGAGGTTCAGTGCAAGATCCGTCACTTGACAACCCGATGACAGAAGCAGCGCCGCCGCTCCCACCACGCGCATCACGCGCTATGCGTGCGTATCATAATAATAACAATGCTGATATTATAAAAAACAGGAGAGAGAGGGAGATGTTTTGGTCCAAGAGGCTGAGTTTCCGTTACGCGTGCCATCCGCCTTTGATCTGACGTCAGATGTGACGGGACAATCTATATAGATATAAATTCACATGTTGATTCAATTAGTTGCATTAAATAGCGTTTGTTGTGATTATTTATTGCATTTAAATGTGCCTGGAACTGTGGAAACCTGCCTGTGAGGTCTCGTGACGTGTGCACACTGCGCACCATCAGCCAAACTTCCAATCCGCCAGCTGTGATTCGCATTGAATGAATGGACTTTATTTACACCTTGCGCCGAAAGTAGACCAGGTTGCAGCTGGCGAGCTTTCAGCGCAGTCTCGGCGAGGCTTTTTGCCACGAAACGCCGCTACGCCAAGCTGAATCTGTGACGCCTCCCCCTGCTGCGCCGCCACACCCATCTTGGTGCAGGCGATCCACCAAACTGCCAAACTGACCGTGCGCAAGGCTGCGCGGGTCGAAACTTGCATTACGCCGGCTCCACCACCCTGAGCCGCCCTGCGCTGCGCCACGAAACTAGGGCCCATTGTCTCCAGTCAATAATCATATTTTAAGTTATTTATATGCATACTGTTTCTGCAAAAAAAAATGCATTCAAGAAGCAAAAATGTCAGAACAGAAAATTGTTACTCCAAAAAGAAAGGCCAATTTCCAAACTGTGCCCCAAGATATAATGCTTTATAAGAATATAGCGCGCAAACTATTATCCAGCAATAGAAGAATCATAAGCCTGCTTTATAGAGATGTCTCATAGTACAACTATTGCAAATTCATGAGGAAATGTAGATTTCAAATATAGTGACTTTGAATTTATGCTTTTAAATTCAATAGCTGTAGACAAAAAATAATTTTCAGCTAATATGTTTCTGTTATAGGTGACAAATGTATTATCAATTATCCCAATAGTGTTTATAGAGTCTCTGTTTGGTTTCTATTGTATATTTTATCGTCACTGTTTTGTTTATTGTTTATTATCTTCAATGGATTCACCAAGGCAAATCCATCAGTGTAAAATCCTTCTTGGTAATAAATCTTTTTCTGATTCTGATTATTTCCCACTTGTCCCTCTGATCTCTGCACTTGATCATCAGATGCGACTCTGAAACAAGAGCTTCATCGCTACCAATATTGACTAAATAGTTTTATCGGGTATTTGTGATGATGAGGCTATTCTATTGAATTCTATGTTCATGTACATAATATGCTGGACTTTCAATCACTTTCATAATTTATGTATTATTTGAATGATAAAAATAACAATGAAATGTATTTATGTTTTTGTTACATTTTCATGGATTTTCTGTATAGGTATTATGTACAGCCAGTGCTTGAATTGGGCCGGTACTCACCAGTACGCAGTACCGGGACTTCTGATTTTCCATCTGCGTACCGTTACTTCTTACAGCGTACCGCCACCTCATGACGCATCTAGGTACGCATATTGTAGTTCTTTTATCATGTTGTGGATACCTATAATAAGCTATGCAGTTGATGAATCTGTCTTCATTTTAGATCGACAAGATTCAGTTTAGAAGATTTTCGAGAGCTTGCGCGAGGCTGCGGCGCACTGTCTCTCCACACTTGCTGTCAGTCGAATGCATTTCAGGGCATACCGTAAATCCTCTAATATAGCCTCAGCCAAAATCTTCGCGATGCGAACCTGACAATGAATAGGAAGCGTGGAAATAACGCTGCCTGTCGACACTTGCCCCTGCCTCTATTAGAGACCGGCCGTTATTTACCGTTATTTATGTACAGGGAGCAGAAATGGAAAAATAAAACTGGTCACCCTCTCTGGATGGAGAGGACTAGACAGAGGAATTCAAGAGTGAGTATCTAAGTTGTGATATCTTTATTCCAAGACACTGGCTCTCTGTCTCTCTCTGTCTCTCTGTCTCTCTCTCTCTGGGACTAGGGCAAGCAAGTTGAGAGACAGAGCAAACAAGCAAGCAGAAAGCAAGTAGCTACAATAAAACCACACATAGTTGCCATCTCACTGTACATTGTATCCATTTAGACAACCAATATTTTCCTGTAAAAAAATATGAACAAAATACATTTAAAGATACGGATTGAAGTTTTTTTTTTATATATAAATATTTTTTTTTTACAGAGAAATGTGTGTGTGAAAATTATCAACTAGTATATGGTTTATCTAAGCAACTAGTATAGGGTTTATCTAGGTAAACCAGGCAAAAACACATGGTACCCACGAGAGCCACAAATGCACGTGCTGTGCAGTTGCTGATTTAGAGTACTGGCACCTTTTTTATTCCAATTCAAGCACTGTGTACAGCTGATACCCAAAGTAGAGGCATTTGTATTGGGACTTAAAAAGTCAGATTGGTGCATTCCTACTCTGAACAACAGTATGAGGGAGCAACTGAAAAAAGGCAGCATGCTCAAGGGCGAGATGTCTGCACAGGGCTAAATGAAAGTGTCTGCCTCAAACAGCACCGGGTTCGCTGCAGTTCCCGTGGTTGCGTATTCACACTGCAAAAATTCACAGATAGGAATTGGACCCAAAAGTTGCAGGTTGGACAGCTGAGGTTAAAAAGGCTTTTTTGTTGTTTGTTGTTCAAGCACATTTGGCAACAGGAAAGGAGGCAGGTAACAGGTAACTAAGAACAGGAAAGGAAACCCCAGAGGAGAGAACACTAAGAGCAAATAAGCAACCTGACAAATGACATATTTACTCCAACACTAATGAGCTAATATAAGACACAAAACTCACTGAGGATGTCTAGTAGAAAGGTTTGTGAGCAAAGGGTCAAAAAGATAAATACGCAATACATGATACACTCCTGCATGATCTAGTGTTCCTGAGCAGAGGTCATCCACACCACTTTACGCACAGGCTCTTTGATTCATGCAATGCCACCCTTAACAATTTGTGTGTTGGAAGCTGCTGACTGATGAAGAGCAGGGTTGGGGAAACATTATTATGTATGGAAAATGATGTATACAGAGAGAGAGAACCACATGGTATGTCATTAGGTTTAGAGAAGTGTACATTGTAAAGATCCATTCCCACTGTGTGATTTTAGATGATCATTGCTTGGTTTCCACGTTTACAGATATGGAACAGAATACTACCAGAAAATCACACAGAATACAGCATTATGTGAGTTTTCAGGCATCTCTAGCCCCTCAACAACAGGGGCATGCTTCACCACAATTTGGCACCGAGTATGACCGCAGTGCCTCAAGCTCCTTCTCATCTTTGCACTTTTCTTTGTTTTCTTTTGATTTCTTTTTCTTATTTTTTTAAATCATTGGTGGACAGCAACACATGTATTTACTAGTTGTTGGTTGAGATCCATCGTCTACCGCTTATCCTGTATTCAGGGTCATGGGGGAGCTGGAGCCGATTCCTGCTGACATTGGCTGAAGGACAGGTCATCGCAGGGATGACATGTAGAGACAGACAACCATTCACACTCACATTCACACCGACGGGCAATTCAGAGTCATCAACCTATCCCCATCATGCTAGTCTTTAGACTGTGGGAGGAAGCCATAGAACCCGAAGAGAACCCATGCAGGGGGAACATGCAAACCCCACACAGAAGGAACCCTAACTGGGAATCGAACCTAGGACCCTCTCTGACCCCCACTGAGAGGCGACAGTGCTACCCACTTCACCACCGTGCACCATCTCAACCCTTGTTGGTTGAGATATTACCTGTAAATGTGTTAACATTGTTAGAATGGAATGTACATTTACCCAATTAATGCAGTTATGTACAATGTTGAAGTACTTGTATTCCCTTTTTTTACACTTCTTTATGCTTCTACTACTCTAAATCTAATATAGTGCAGTAAAAGGTACAATATTTCCCAATATTGTACCTTTTACTGCACTATATTGATCTGACAACTCCAGTTTTATTTTGTAGTTTTTGTCTCCTCTGTGGTTTCCTGTCTTGTGGTTCCTGGCCCTTGTTGTTTCTGGTGTCTTGACTCCCCCTCACTTGTGTTGATTGCCAACCTGCTGTTTTTCCCCTGTCTCCTCGTCGGTTCATTTTGTTTGGTCATGTTGTGTTTCACTACCATGGTGTTTTTGCTAGCATGATCCCTGACGTCAGGTTAGTCGTGTTCCTTCTTCAAGCCTTCCTGTGTCCTTTTTGGTTTAGGTTTTCCTAGTGTTTCCTCTTCTGTTGGACTTGGACAGTTTCTTTTGAATGCTTTCTTTTGAAGATCCCTCGTGGGATCTTATGTTTGGATGTTGTTTTGTTAGTTGAAATTTAGCCTTTTTGTCATTTACCTTTTCATCTCTGCCTGCATTTGGGTCCAACCATTTTTCACCCCACTATACAAAATGTAACAGAATGAACCGACCATAGAAAATGGATCCAGCAGGTTTTTTATGTATCAAACAAGAACTGTATGTGCTGAGCTACACCCCCCAGTGTCTTCAAAGTGAGAACCGTTACACTGATAACGAAGAGAGGTAGTCAGCTCTGACAGAGGCTAGGGAGCTGATTTCCACCAGACCGTGGCACAGGGGCTCATTGCCCACCTGGGTTGGGGACTTCGTTTCAGCCCCCGACCCCCGGCACTTGCCTAGCCTGCATGGCTCAAGGAGGCGAGCCTCCCCCATGCTGCCCATGGATGCCCAGCCCGTTCCTGTTCCGACACAGAGCCGCCCGTCACCTGTTCCGACGGGGGTCCGTCCGTCGTGTGTCCCTGTCCCTAAGGGGGTCCGCTCGTCTCCTGTTTTGATGGGTGTCCGTCCATCACCAGTTCTCATGGGGGTCTGTCTGACGCCTGCTCCACGCATCCTGTTGGGGGTCTGCTCGTTGCATGTTCCTGTCCCGACGGGGCCCGTCCAACACCTGAGTCTCTGCCGTCTTCAGTACCTGCATTGGCGGTGCCTTGGATGTCTCAAGTTCATGTGTTGGCCGTGCCTTTGACGTCAACTGTTCCTGCATCAGCGGAGCCTCTGCCTTCTTCAGTTCCTGCGTTGGCGGAGCCACAGCTGTCTCCAGTTTCTGTGTTAGCAGCGCCTCATCCGCCTGTAGTCCCTGCCTCGCCAGAGCCTCAGCAACCTGCAGTCCCTGCCTCGCTGGAGCCTCAACAACCTGCAGTCCCTGCCTCGTCGGAGCCTCAGCAGCCTGCAGTCCCTGCCTCGCCGGAGTGTCAGCAACCTGCAGTCCCTGCCTCGTCGGGGCCTCAGCAGCCTGCAGTCCCTGTCTGCAGTTCCTGTCCAGCCTCAACATCCTGCATGCCTCCTGAGTGGTGTCTTCGCCTGATGCAGGAATTGATTGTTTTCCTCATCCTGGGAGTTGGCAGGCTCAGGGAGGACCAGTTTATAGGTATAGAGACCAGAGAATACTTGTTTTTCATAATATGGCCCCTTTAAGTTTATTTTCCTGCACAAATTTGTGGCATTTAACTGTGATTTCATCAATCCAAGATAGTCTCCACTAGGTAGCATTAGCTTACATTAACGTGTTACTTTCTGTATTAATAAGAATCAAAAGGTGTTAGATAATTATCTTTATTCTCAAATGTAATTTCCGCCTACAGCGCTCCAGACGAGCAGAACAATTGTGTTGTATCCGTCTTGTGTTGATGCCAATGTAGTCTCGCAAAGCCAGGAGCGACCTAGTCTGCTGTTGTTATGCTTGAAGTTAACGCTAGCGTTTCTGGTAAAACCTCACATATAGTCAGGCTCCCTCTAATATAAAGTGTTTGACCAGATCAGGCAGATTTAATTACTGCTGACTCACAATGTAGGATCAACTGGCAGAAGACCATTCAACTTCCAGCCTGAAGAAAAAAACAAAAAAAAACAAATTGAAGTGAAGTGCAAGTAATCAAGAAGTGTGGAGCATGTGAAGGCATCACGCAGATGAGAGCTGCCAATCAACTGACATCGTACAGTCAACACTGTTTGGTTTCCAAAGGACCTCTGGCAGATGAGGTCCCAGAGGCTCGCCTGCAGTTACATCTATCGCCAAAGAGGCCGCTAGAAGCAAGGTATTTCAAATCTTACCTTATGTTAAATGCAGCCTACTTATCATTAATCATACTACATAGGCTCACTTTGTGTACTATCCATTTCACCTCTACTCTCCCCACTGTGGCTGTGAGACAGTCAAGACTCCTGCACACACACACTTGGTTTAGAAACCTGCATTTACTTTTACGAACACTATCAGGCATTCTTATGCAATACATTTTTTGTCTAGCTTCACAGCATTAAAAAATTATATTCAGGGCTACACTCGAAACATTCATAATGACAAAATGGAAAATGGAGGAGACAAGGATGTCAGGCTGACCTGCTTAAATCAGTCGATACTGAAACTATATCATCATGAAAAGTAATGTATAACAGATTACAGAACATTGAACTTAAAGTTTATCAGTTTTCCGTTTAATTAAAAATGTGAAAATGTAGATATGTATAAATTTGTATTGAGTTTCTCATTTCTTTGACAATTAACTTTGTCACATTCATTTTTTTTTGTGCAAACAGCACCTCCATCAGTGCCACAATAACGGTTCATTAGGAGAACACATAGGTTTAACAGGTATGGTTCTTACTATAACACTTATACTTAAAGTACCAGTACTAATAAAATAGTGTATCATGCCATTTTTAGGCAGGGTATTGAAATACAATACAATACCGGTATACCGTGCAACACTATCCAGCTCAGCAGAGTGCACTTCAGGACAACATAGACTAATCAGCAAACACAGTCATTGGCTGTATTGGGGACATTCATACATCAGAAACCCTGGATAAAAGGGGATGTCTGTACCAAATTTACAACTCTGGTGATTTGGAGGAGTGAAGGAAATCCACGTCGATTAGTAGTGTAAAGTGAACATAAATGTAGAGACTAAAACCCAACGCTTCAGCACCAGAGTCATGTATGCTGGACAAGGAAGCATTAGACGAAAATCAGCGCGTGCTGCTAAGATAATGTCTGCATCTCACACATGATCTGAATAACCCTGGACCTGACACTAACGCTCATCTCCGCCATCATGGAGTGCCTCAAGCTGTTCATCAAAACTAGCATTACTCCTTCCCTTCCTGAACCACTGGACCCACTTCAATTAGCATATATAATTTATATTTCGTATACTTTAGCCCTTTACTTTAACTTCCACTATTTGATTTCTTTCACTTTTTACTATAGAGCTAACAAGCATTATTAGACGGTGCCAGGGGCCTACAATTTTCATTGCCAATGACTGCTTCACTGTAATTGTTGTGCTTATGACAAGAAAAAGGAACTTGAACTTGATAAAGCCACTGTTAAAAACACTTAAAATCCTCCTTCTTTTCCCTGGCTGTGACCAATTTCAAAATTTTCTCTTTTGTGATTTTCAATCCATGGATATGCCAGCGCTTTTGCCAAAGACTGTTTATTAATTTATATCAGAGCAGAGGATGAAAGACGTTGATTACATCTCTGTTTGCATCTGTATGTTTTTTCTTTTTACATAATACCACTTTATAAACAATCTGGCATTGTGACATACCTTAAAACGTTAGCACCCTTTAGTTGGCAAGGTTCATACATTCAAATTTGCTTTAAGGCTCCCAAGTTACCAACAGCTGTTTTTCCACATTGGTGGCATAGTTAACTAATCATTGTACCCTTAAGTGTATGCAGTGAAAACTGCCTCAAGGTTGTATGTATCCAGCAACAATGTATCTAGACTACATGATAATGTTATAAATCATGCTGTATAAAGGAATACAAATATGGATATGCAATTGCAGTATAACAGAGGATACTACCCGAGCTAAATACATTGCTGACCTTGTCTTATTGGTAATGGTTTCATTCGTGTCAGTAGAGCAGCCTGTTTGCTCAGCGGTCTCAGAGCTGTTGAGACAAGCCTTGGCGATGTCAAACCATTGGTAACCCTGTTCAAAAATAACACTGACCACTTAAAATCAAACCTGTCACCAAAGCCAAGAAAAACAAGAATCTTACTGAATATCAGTTTGCAATCATTGTTCCGTGTCATGTAAGAGTCATCATGTACATGGAGGTTTCCCTCTTGATATATTCTAAATTTGTGTTTGACTCTTTCCCGTTGCGGAGGACAGATAGTGCAGACAGAGGGGTGTAGATGAATATTCGATGTATTAGCACCATGCAGTCAGGTAAAACTATGCGCAGACCCCCCGAGGATGCTGGGAAAAGGATCGTCAGGATCAAAGGGAACGTGGAACACAGCAGAACGAGGGATCTCAGGGCTTAGGGGCTCATTAGGAATATTACAAAGGTAAGGCTGGGAATTAGCGCTGAGACAGTCTTAATACAAAACCCTGGAATGGATGGCTTATACATGTTTCACTTGCATAGGTAGGGGATTTGACTGTAGTTAAAAAGTACTGATCTAGTGTCATTATGCTCATAATGATCAATCTCACAGAGAGATGTTTTCTGACCTTGAATCATAAGCATGGCATTGCCGAAACAGATTGTTCTGATATAATGTTTTGTGAAGAAGAAATAATATGTTACCTCTTGTCTTTCTTTTTAGTTAGTGTTTAAGTTTGCTAGCACAGCCTTTAGCACATGCAATGCTTGGTTAAAGGGTTCAATGTCAAGCGCTGCAATGTTACGGTTATTGTAGACGTTTGAAAAATCCGGTTGCAGCAGGAACATCCACCCTGCCAAGTTTATGTCTGCTGAATAAGACATGGATTGAAACATTTGATCTGTTTTCTATAGATTAGAATTCTTGTATGTTCTATATTTACTATTTAATGTTAATTTCAGTGTTTATCTACTCCCTAAGTCCAGGGCTATTTGTTGTGTTTTAAATTGTGCTACATAAACTTGTTTATTGTTATTACAGAAGGAAGAGGGGAGGAACAAGCTTGCAGCTCGACACAGTGATGGTTATTCACGTACCATATGCTTTCTGTGATTTTGGCTGAGAAAGTAACATCAAACAACAGTACCATCAGCCAGCTTAGATAAAAGAATATACATAGTGGTATAACATTTGAACCCATTATGTAAAAAGCAGTATGAATGCGGTTATTATCCTATAAACCCACATGCACACTCCTTTCAACTCTCTCTTAAAAAATAAATCAATGTATCAATTAAACCAACCATTAAAGAAACAAAAGTTTCATATGAAGTGAGGATGAGAAGCCAGATGTTCACATACTATGTTTCCTCTCCTTTGTTATGTGTGTCTGTTATAACTAAATCAGGCAGGTATTCATGGTGTCCATATGCACTGTGGCAACCATATGAGTGTGGCAACACTCCATTGGTGTATTTAGCATGTGAAGAAAAAAAAAAAAAAGACGAAAGATAAAGAGGGGTGAGACTACACCGCCATCTGGGCAGGGGTGTCAGAATCCAACAGATGATGATGGAGAGCTTCATCCAGATACCTTAGGGGTTAGCAATAGAGGCAAGGCTCTCATTAACATCAGAGCTAATCAGATCCTGAAACATGAGTCTTTGGGATCCATGGCTGTGTATCAACATTGTGTTAATTTGTATTCAGGTGATGGTGATTGAGTGCACCAAGGAGGCGAGGGGTGCAGCTTTGTTAAGTTATTCGAAAGAATGTTTCCAATACACAATACTGCATCATTCTGGTAACTTGGAGTGGGGAAAAGGGATTTAACCAAAAGTCTTGCTGTCATTCTCACTGCAGACTACAACAACGAACGGAACCATTTCCGCCAATTTTATTTGAGAAAAAAAAAAACACAACAAACATTGAACGTCTGTTGTAAATTGTTGCCAGATTCATATTCTGTGTTAAACTGCAGAATGTCATTTACATGAAAACAGAGCTCCAGTAACTGTATTCAGCCCAGCCTGTAGAATAATTAAAAGCATTCCACTTCCTGAAAGGTAGGCAGAATGTTTCACTTCCAAACTGCTTATTGTATATGTTCATGGATTTTTACACAGCGTGGAGTTTGGTAGTGATTTGCATATAAGATAGTCACTCCCTATGAACTTGCTGCTTGCTTTACCATATCTGTGACTGCTACATACACTGTGCCAAGCATACAGGCATGAAGCACACAACAAACCTGCTCACAATCAAACTCACACAAAGATACACGCACACACACACACACACACACACATGCACATTGACTCACAAGTTTATGAGGCATTTGTAACACTTCACTATTTACAGCTGGAGTCTGGAATGAGAGAAACTGAACGGAGTGTTATCCATCACTGTATGTTGACATCCACATTAACAATCTCAGCATGTGCTTTATCCAAGATAAGGTCTTAGTGAAATTTTTATTTGGAAAGATTGGACACCATTTTTAAAGGATTCAGTACTTGGAATTGACAAAAAACAAGTACCATTACTCCCTTTATTAACATGTTGCCATGTGTATCAGCTGGATTTAGCAAATCATTATTTCATTACATTTCTACAGTGGTCTCTATGAAGGCCGATCAGAAGAGCCAATCAGATGATGCATCGATGCTGAATTGATTTCACTACTCTTTTACATGCTTTCTTTCCTGCTCTGAAAGCGACACATACGCTCCAAGGTGCCGGGCCTGGCGGCCTGCCTGAGCACTGAAATTGGTTCATTAATTTCAATTAAGTTCAATTAATTGTCAATTTAACATGTTATAACTGGTTAAGAATATGTTTAAAGGTTCACTATTGATGGTTTACCGTTGAGATCCCTAGTCTGTATGGTCAATAAAATACTTCCACCATCAACTTAGTTTAAGACAGGAAATGGGTTGGCTGGCTCTTTCCAAAAGTGCCAAAGTTGCCTTTAGTTATTAGCATTGTTCCAAATGTCAAAAGGATTTTGAAATAAAAGTCTTACTTCCTAACAGAAAAGGAATCTTAATAGTTTATGAAACTATGGACAAAGCTTTTGTAAATTCCCTGATTCTGCATGAAAGACTGAAGGAAGTATTTTTATTCTATTACAATACTCTATCTGTATGTTGTGCTCACTGTTGTGTGGGAAGTAAAGGAGCAAATCCCATTGGCATCTGTTATTTAATTGTTAATGCTAAGCATAAGGTTATGTTACTTGTGTTCCATGTTGGCCTCACTTTCCTTGTTAACAGGGGTCCCAGGATACATTTTGTTACCGTGCTGCATGATTCATCAGTGCAGTCAGGGTCAAGCAATATATGCACTATATTTCTCAGGCGTGAAACCAAACACTTAAGGCCTCTGTCAGGAGAATACTGGAGCAGTTGACACTATTCTTGGGCTGCCTAATGATATCCGGATCACAATACTCCAGCTCCTCGTATGAATAAATTACTTTCTCCTATTAGCATTCCTGGAGACTGCAGACATCAGCATAACTGCCACTTACGTTTTATATAAAAAGGTTGACAATGTAAGAAACTTAAGAAAGAAGGTTGGATCCAGGTCCATGTTGGTTCATCAGTTCAAAAACCAAAGCACATCTCGAATTTCTAACCAGCAAAATAAAAATGCTTTGAAAGCCAAAATTTGTACAGTGAGGGAATCTACAAAGGAAATGTAAAAGACAAAAACGTCTCAAATATTCAAAGAATTACAGTTACGTGTTCTGTCTTTTAATGGATGTATAGTATATAAAATCCATATGACTGTGAAAACACCAATGTCTATGTTCTAAGGCAAATAGATTATTATAAACATAAGAGAACAACATAAAAAAAAACATTTGTTTTCATTTGTTCCCGTTGAAAAGTCATCTTTAAAAGCAAACATATGTGTTAGGCTCTAAAGTCTTAGTAGCCAAATGTGCCAGGTACCCCAGAGACAAAGGCTCAGAAACAGATTTACAGGTGAACAACTTTATTTAGTGACTTTACGTGGGTGATGGGCTTGGCCGAGGAGGGAGAGACCGGGTATCCAGAGGGAGGTGAGAGGGTGAAGTTGAGGGGCCTGGAAGGTGTGGATAGAGCGAGGAGACACTGGGTTTTACGGAGGGAGCCTGGAACAAAGAGAGAGGAGAACAGGATTAGCAGGTTATCAGACATACAATTCAGTCTATTGAGCATGCTGCTAGTTTCACAACCGGCAATCCTGACCACAATAGTCGACGTTCAAGCAACGGGCGCCCCCTCTCAGCCTCCTCTTATACTCTGGTAGAGTAGACGCCGATGTGGAGCAGCTGGGCTGCTCGTCGTCACCCTCATTGCCAGCACCTGTGCTGGGCTGACTGGCTGCTGGGTGCTGAGCAGCCCCAACAGTACCCCCCCCCTGAGGGGAGGCACCGGACGACCGCCCGGGGGCGCCAGGGTTGTCCCTGTAGAAGGCATCCAACAAGGAGGGGTCAGCGAGGTAAGACGGGTGCACCCAGCATCGTTCTTCGGGACCATAGCCTTCCCAGTCTACTAAATACTGGAATCCCCGACCACGGCGACGGACGGCAAGCAGCTTGTGAACTGTCCACACAGGGTCACCATCAGCCAGGACTCGGGGAGGCGGAGGAGCTGAAACAGGGGACAAGGCGCTGGCGGCCACAAGCTTAAGCTGAGAGACGTGGAAAACTGGGTGAACCTTGAGAGCAGGAGGGAGGATCAGACGTACCGCCACAGGGCTAATGACGTGGTCCACAGAGTAGGGGCCAACATACCGGGGATTCAGCTTGCGGGTTGAGGTCTGGGATGTCTGGAGGGGCAGGTCCCGGGCCAACAGCCAAACTTTCTGGCCAGGTTGGTAGACAGGAGCACATACCCTCCTCCGGTTGGCCCCACGCTGGGCTTGTGCGGTGGCACGAAGTAGCACAGCCCGGGCGGCCTTCCAGACCCGTCTACACCGGCGGAGGTGGACCCTGGTGGACGGGACTGCCACCTCCAGCTCCTGTTGGGGAAACAGAGGGGGTTGGTAACCCAGTGAGCATTTGAAAGGGGACATACCAGTTGCCGCGCTCTCCATGGTGTTGAGAGAGTACTCCACCCAGGGCAAGTATCTGGACCAGGTCAAAGGGTTGCTGGTGGTGACACAGCGAAGGGCCGTCTCAAGTGTCTGGTTGGCACGCTCTGTTTGCCCATTGGTCTGCGGATGGTGGCCCCCGATTCCTTTACAGAAGGCCTGCCACACCTTCGAGACGAATTGGGGACCACGGTCAGACACAATGTCCGAGGGAATTCCATGCAGGCGAACAACATGGAGAGTGAGGAGGTCTGCAGTCTCTGCAGCGGAAGGAAGCTTGTGTAGTGGAATAAAGTGGACAGCCTTAGAGAACCGGTCAACCACAGTCAGGATGGTATTTTTGCCCTGGGATACCGGGAGTCCTGTGACAAAGTCCATACCTATGTGGGACCACGGCCGAGTGGGGACGGGGAGAGGTTGAAGCAGGCCCGCTGGAGGACGATGGGAAGCCTTGCTCCGGGCGCAGATGGTGCAGGCAGCTACAAACTCCTTAACATCCTTGTTGAGGGAGGGCCACCAGAATCTGCGGCTGATGAATTCTGCTGTTCGGCGTTCTCCTGGGTGGCAGGCAATGTTACTGGAGTGACCCCATTCCAACACTTGTGGGCGGACAGAGGTGGGAACGAACAGTCTGTTTCGGGGTCCATTGCCTGGATCTGGCTGGGTTTGCTGGGCCCGCTTTACCATGGAGTCGATAGGCCAGGTGACTACACCCACGACTCGGGTGGGGGAAAGGATGGTGTTCGGCACCTCCTGGACCTCCGGTAGTTCACCAGTGACTTGACGGGAGAGAGCATCAGCCCTGATGTTCTTGGAACCCGGGCGGTAACTGAGGGTAAAATCAAACCGGCTGAAAAATAGGGCCCAACGGGCCTGTCTGGGGTTAAGCCTCTTTGCTGTCCTTAAGTAGGTCAAATTCTTGTGGTCTGACCACACTATGAATGGCAGCTTCGCTCCCTCCAACCAGTGTCTCCACTCCTTCAGTGCATCATGGACCGCCAGTAGCTCCTTATTACCCACGTCGTAGTTCCTCTCAGCAGGGTTGTAACTCCTTGAGAAGTAGGCACAAGGATGCACTCTCTGGTCCCCCTCAGACTGCTGAGAGAGAATTGCCCCGATGCCCGTATCCGAGGCATCTACCTCGACGATAAACTGCCTCGTTGGGTCGGGATAGACCAGCACAGGAGCTGAAACGAACAGGCTCTTAACCTTACAGAAGGCTGCCTCCGCCTCCACTGTCCAGGAGAAAGGGCGACAGGGGGAGGTGAGGGAATTGAGAGGGGCTGCTATTTGACTGAAACCCTTGATGAACCTGCGGACGAAGCCAGCAAACCCCAGGAAACGCCTTAGCTGAGTTCGGTCGTTGGGACGCGGCCATTCCTCTACTGCCTTGACCTTGGCAGGATCCACACGGGTCTGTCCATTCTCCAGTACATTGCCCAGGTACGTGACAGAGTCAGAGTGGAACACACATTTTTCAGCCTTGACGTACAGGCGGTTCTCCAACAGCCGCTGAAGAACCAGGCGGACGTGCTGGTGGTGTTCTTCCAAGGACGTGGAGAAGATGAGGATGTCGTCCAGGTACACCACCGCAAAGACGTTAAGCATGTCTCTCAGCACATCGTTCACAAGGGCTTGGAAAACGGCCGGGGCGTTGGACAGGCCAAACGGCATAACCAGATACTCAAAGTGGCCAAGGTGGGTGTTGAAGGCCGTTTTCCATTCGTCGCCTTCCCTTATCCGGACTAAGTGGTAGGCGTTGCGGAGGTCCAGCTTCGTGAATACCTTTGCATGAGTAAGTGGCTCGAGGGTGGAGCTGATAAGGGGAAGAGGATATTTATTCTTCACAGTGAGTCTGTTTAGCCCACGGTAATCAATGCATGGTCTCAGGCCGCCATCTTTTTTAGCCACAAAGAAAAAGCCTGCTGCAAGAGGGGAAGACGAAGGTCTGATGATGCCTGAATGCAGGGATTCTGCAATGTAGTTGCGCATTGCTTCCTTCTCTGGAAGAGAGATGTTGTAAAGCCGTCCCTTAGGGAAGGGGGTCCCAGGTAGGAGATCGATGGCACAATCATACGGCCGGTGAGGGGGAAGTGACATAGCTCTGTCCTTACTAAACACTGGGGCAAGATCATGATACTCGGGGGGAACACCTGTGAGGTCTGGGGGAGAGGACACTGCTTTGAAACCGCAGGGCGGGGAGAGTGCAGAACGCAGGCAGGTTGCATGGCAGGTAGTGCTCCATCCCAGGATCCGGCCGGAGGCCCAGGAAATGTGGGGCTCATGCTTCTCCAACCAAGGTCGACCCAACACCAAGGGCGCAGTCGGGGCATGTAGAACAAAGAAACATATTGACTCGGTGTGATTACCAGAAAGGGTGAGCATGAGGGGCCTGGTAGAATAGGAGATAGCGCCTAATGGACGTCCGTCTATGGCCTGGGGAAACAACGAGTGGTCCAAGGGAACCAAGGGGACACCTGCTTGGTGAGCAAAGGAAACGTCCATGAGGCACTCATCCGCCCCAGAGTCAATGAGGGCGCTGACAGAAAGTGTCTCTGTGCCCCAGGCCAGCGTAGCAGGGAAGAGGCGGTTGGGATTCTTCTTGGGCTGGGGAAAAATAGTCTTGCTCACCAGTATAGCCCCTACCAGCGAGCAGGATCTTTTGGGCGAGTGGGGCAAGAGCGAATGAAATGACCTGACTCACCACAGTAGAGACACAGCCTGTTGTTCAGTCTCTGTTCTCTCTCCTCTGGTGTGAGTCGTGATCGGCCAATCTCCATGGGTTCCCCTGGTAGTGTAGAAGGAGCTGGGGAACGCAGAGGTGAAGGAGAGGGCTGAGCTCGGCTAGCAGAGAACAGAGTTGGAAACTCCGTAGCTGGGTGGTGGGAGGGTTGGCGGGGAGAGCTTCGATGGGCTCTGTCTGCGCGACGTTCCTGGAGCCGGGAGTCCATTAGGAGGGCCAGAGAAATTAAGTCGTTGAGGGTTTCAGGGCAGTCACGGACAATGAGATCCTTGATGGCGTCACTCAGCCCCTTGCGATAGACACTGAGAAGGGCATTGGTGTCCCATCGGCTCTCGGCTGCCAGGATCCGGAACTCCAGGGTGTACTGAGCCACAGAGCGTGACCCCTGCCGGATTACCAGCAAACGACCGGCGGCATCCTTCCCGTCTACAGGGTGATCGAACACTGCCTGAAACTCCCTCCTAAACTGTGTGTAGTCAGTAGAAAGAGAAAGGTTGCCTTCAACTGCAGCTATAGCCCAACTGAGAGCCTCATCAACAAGAAGAGACATTACCAAGGCAATCCTAGACCCATCGGAAGAATATCTGGACGGCTGATGAGTGAAAAGTAACTCACATTGAGCGAGGAAACCCCGACAGTGGTTGAAGTCTCCATTGAACGGCCTAGGGCTGACCAAGTTGGGCTCCATTTGGGGGTGCAACTGGGCTGGGGAGGCCGCTGAACCCGCCGCTGCAGTGGGAGGGCTGGGGCTGGTGTGTGCGACTGGAGCTGAAAGTCCGCTGACCGGTGTTCGGGCTGTGAGGGTATCCAGGGATTTCTGAATGTCGGCCAATGCTCCAGAGATGGCGCTCACTTGGGTGGAAAGGGACGCCACAGTTCCCACTGTGGAACGGGAGGCACTTTCAAGCTCTGCAATCTGACTTTGCACAGTGGGAAAGGCCTTCTTCAACTCCTGCTGCAGCTTGGCAAGGTCATGGGCCTGTTTGGCTATCAAACCTCCTAAAACTGCAGGAGTCTGGTTTCCTGCCCCTGGGGACCCGGCTTGGCTCATTGTGGCTTGAACGTTCTGTTAGGCTCTAAAGTCTTAGTAGCCAAATGTGCCAGGTACCCCAGAGACAAAGGCTCAGAAACAGATTTACAGGTGAACAACTTTATTTAGTGACTTTACGTGGGTGATGGGCTTGGCCGAGGAGGGAGAGACCGGGTATCCAGAGGGAGGTGAGAGGGTGAAGTTGAGGGGCCTGGAAGGTGTGGATAGAGCGAGGAGACACTGGGTTTTACGGAGGGAGCCTGGAACAAAGAGAGAGGAGAACAGGATTAGCAGGTTATCAGACATACAATTCAGTCTATTGAGCATGCTGCTAGTTTCACAACCGGCAATCCTGACCACAATAGTCGACGTTCAAGCAACGGGCGCCCCCTCTCAGCCTCCTCTTATACTCTGGTAGAGTAGACGCCGATGTGGAGCAGCTGGGCTGCTCGTCGTCACCCTCATTGCCAGCACCTGTGCTGGGCTGACTGGCTGCTGGGTGCTGAGCAGCCCCAACACATATGTGTATGATCATGTAATGCTTATAAACTGACAGATTCTCTGTTGCATTCATTTTGAGATTTCCAGGAGGTTGACAGGTGGATAGATCTCAGGTAGACATTACAGAACAAAAAATCGCCCACGCAGTCATTTTCACTGAATCACAGAATTTCACAGAATTTTTTTTGTTCTTCATTTCCACTTAATAATAATGAGAACATGATTTGTGTCCTTTTCAAGGACACTATTCTCCTTAACAATAGATTTGAGAGGTCTCATTATTTAAGGCTGTGATTAAAATGCACAATTCACAGTGAAACTTCACTCACGTGTAATGAGCTATCTGTATGATGGATTTATGTGGTGTACACCATGGCACTTAAAATTAAATCTGAACAAGCAATATAAAACATTGTGACATAAAACATAGAAGATATAACTTAAACATGCTCAAATGAGTGAAAACATACCACTCATGAGCAGAATATACATCACTTGAAATAGCTGTTCTCACCTTCCCAAAGTGGTGAACAATCTAGTTTACCACATGTGTATGTATATACTGTATATATATATATATATATATATATATATATATATATATGATAACACATTTGCACATAATATGACTAGTCATGCTATAGACCATTGTTGTGAATGTTTAATAATATAATAAATCGCATGGTACAATATATATATATCACTGATTCTTGAGATTAGGGACAAAAGTACTTTTGAAAAGTGACAAACAAAAAATCAATGCTACATTAATTTGAATTGGATATCTTCATAAACACAGGTCTCATCATTATCAGGTCTTGCATTATATACACTTTAATATTATTTTCCATTGTTTTGAAATGAGCCATTTTAAATTACCTTCATTTCGTTGAGTATTTTTTTAAGTTTTATATATATAATCAGTGGTTTTGTGCAGAAAAGACACTGATGCATGTAGATAAGTTGGTGTTTTAATGTATGAACCCACTCAGTTGCACAACAGAAATATGCATTTTTGTATAAACATGAAAAACCTCCATCTTACGGTGTTGAAACACAACTGACGGTGTTGACACACATTTGATGGTGTTGACAAATTAATGGAGAATCAAACTGATTAAGGATATGTAGCATGTTCTGAACATGGCAAAGGTAGAGACTATAAAGGGAAAGGGTATCACACTTCAAACAAGGAGTACCTGGTCACAGGATCTTTAAGGCACACATGAAAATGTCAAAATGTTCCTGGGGAAATTTTGAACGGACCACAGGGGCTACTGCCAGAGTGTGTACATTATGATGAGATTCTTCAGAGATTTCAAACGAGACGGAGTTGTTTAAGAGGCAAATACAGAGACTGCTTGCTGAAAAACATGAATTTACCTCTAAAACAGCTCCGTCTCGTAACATTACATTTTCATTACATAGCGTGGTGAATGTGCAGGTCACAACTTGTCCACGAAAGCATTTTGGAGTTGTTGGATTATGTATTTGATGAGTTTGATGAGGGAAACCAGGAAATCCCATTAGCCTCTGTAGCAAAGCTCTGAGCAGCTAAAAATAGTTTACACCGACAAATAAAGGTAACAAACCTACTGCTGTGAATATAGGGATTATGGCAATGGGCCAATTTGCCAAAATGTGGAACTGTCCCTTTGTTTTTGTTTTGTTAAGATTTTTCTTCTGGCATAGACGCCATTTATTTAGCAGTGGTCAGAGAGGAAACATGGGAGAGAGAGGGGGATGTGACATGCAGCAAAGGACCTCCGGTCAGGATTCGAACCAGGGCCCGCTGCATGTGCTCTAACCACTAGACCACCTGCGTGGCGGTGAACTATCCCTTTAACCGTAGCTGTGGCCTGAGGCTCAGTTAAAGGGTTACCGTGGCAACTTGAAGTCCCCACCAGGCTGAGGGAGACAGAAACGTGGAGAAAAAGAGCCATTTTCTGCTTCTGCGCTGGTCTCACATTTGGGCTGTTTCTGACAAAACGATAGGTCTTATCAGAAAAAAACACACCAAATTACTAATTTTTCAAATTACTCATATCTAGTAAATGGTAGCCATTCAGTTTTCAGCTGCCACTAAACTAAACCTAAATACCAACTTTTATTTCAAAATTATTGATTGAAATCACCCCTAATTTGAAGACAGTGTTGACACACACTAGCTGTGACCACAGAGATTTCAACTTGTTTGCTGAATATTTTTAAAAATGTAAAACTTAAGAGAACATGTGTTGTACTGCTGCATCCATCAGTAAGAAGGAGTCAAAGGGGGTCCTCAGGGTTAAGGCTGACCAAAATATGCCTGATTTATTTAGAATTTGAAAAATATCTTACAGAGTTGACTTGAATTAAGGACAAACTTTGAGAGGCTGTTGTAAATGTATAAAATAATGGAATGTCCACTTTAAATGTTTTGTGGTATTTTATTAAGCCATACAATTAACCTCATATTAATATTTTGACATTTTGGGACGAGTTCATTTTGGGAGAGTTTATTTTATCAAATTACTATGAAATAATTGAAATATATACAAAACTAAGGGTGTACACATACAAAAGTCTTTCATATCCAACTTTTAAAGCCTTTTTAAAATAAATAATGTATTGTTTTTTAAGACAAATTGCAACATTTTAATGTGGGACATGTTTTGTCCCTTATCTCAAGAATCAGTGATATATATATATATTGTTTTAAATTACTAATTGCATGGTCTCTTCAAAGCTTCAGAACCATTATATTTTTAAAATGGAGTCCTTCATCTGCATGGTGGTGTAGTGGGTAGCACTCTTGTCTCACAGCAAGAGGCTCCTGGGTTTGATTCCCGGGTCGGCCCGGGTTCATTCTGTGTGGAGTTTGCATGTTCTCCCCGTGTAAGCGTGGGTTCTCTCCGGGTTCTCTGGCTTCCTCCCACAGACCAAAGACATACATGATGGGGATAGGTTAATTGGCGACTCTAAATTGCCCATAGGTGTGAATGTGAGTGTGAATGGTTGTTTGTTTCTACATGTCGGCCCTGTGATAGACTGGAGTCCTGTCCGGGATGTACCCTGCCTTCGCCCAATGACAGCTGGGATTGGCTCCAGCCCCCCGTGATCCTAAAATACAGGATAAGCGGTAGAAAATGGATGGATGGAGTCCTTCATTTAAAGTAACTGGTCTTTGTTACTTCAATATGGCATTCAATTTGTCTCAAAACCTGCAAAAATAAAAGGCAGGCAAGTGGTACTTGTTCACATAGCCGAATCTACGAGTTGAGAGGCGTGCTGAGGGAGTATTTGTCGTAGGCACAGGTGTCCTCTAGCGAGCACGGTGATGCGACACAAATGCAAGCTCGACCTTCCCTATGTGCTTGCAACTGCTCAACACTCGCCCACTCTTCAAGTGGACTTGGAGACTTTGGAGATAGGGATGGAAAAGACAGAGAATGACTTCTCCACTGATGCCCCAAGTCAGCCATCACCAATTAGCGGCCCGCAGGCCAAATCCGACATGCAAGAGCAAAGTGTCCGGCCCGTGCGGACCCAGTGACACTATGCAATATCCTGCCATAAGGTGAAATAAAGAGTTCGGTAAAGTTGGAAATATATTCACAGATTTGAACTTTGGGGATCAATAAATCTGAAGAGAAACGTTTTCACTTCAAACACAAATGATGCCTCTGTCCCACCGTAATATCATAGATTACGAGCTACAAGGACCAAAACAAAAATACAAGCCGTCCTCCAAGCTGGACGGAGAACAATGATCTTTATGCGCAGCCGGCAGCCGGGGGAGTGCGCAGGGACCGTCTGCAAATTGCAAGACAAGAGCAAGAAACTGCAAACAAAAATCAATAACTCCACTGTTATACAATCTTTTTTTCCTTGTGTGCACCACTTGCTGTAGTGCTGTTGTTTTTTGTTGTTGATCAAACTGGTCATATTTTGTTGTTCAAAATATTCTCCAGGTGAATTCAGACAAATTAATCGTTAAAGTGTGCATTTTTTTTATCTGTCCTTCAACACAGGTTATGACTACTACTATATCTGCTACTACAACCAAATACTAATCATTAAAATAATAATACTTCTAATAATAGCAGGAACAATAATATTTGCACATCCAACAATGTTTATGGGTCCAATGAAAAAAAAATGTGGCCCTCGACTTGGCAACGTGAACATAATTTGGCCCTCAGTGAAAACTAATTGGTGAACCCTGCCCTGTGGAAAAGTGAAAAAGTGGTGCAAAACTATCTATTGTTGATCTGATGGCAACTATTGAAAAGACCAAACACTCATCATACCCACTCAATGGGTTTGGCGCATGAGTCAGGAGGTAGTAATTGGAAGGTTCCCTCAGAGAGAGTGTTTAAGTGTCCTTGAGCAAGACACTGCACCCCTAACAGATGACAAACCTGATGAGCAGGTTGGCAACTCGCAGTGCAGCCTCTGCCATCAGTGTATGAATGTCTTCAAGGATGGTTGAATGTTAGCATGCAGTGTACAGCTGGCTGCCTTGAAAAACGCTATATAAATTGCAGTCCATTTACCATTTGACTTTCTCCTTGCTTGCTCCCTCAAGCAAGTATTAGAATGATTGTCCTGTATTGATAGCTCACTTAGATCAAACACTCACCCCACTCCCGAAAGTCTGTTGTTTCAGCCATGCCTGAAGACGGCATTAAATCATTAAATTCAACCATTCCGTATAATTCTAAACTGACTTTATTGGCTGAAGCCTGAGAAAATAATCTCTGAATCACGTATTTCATTTATGGATGGAAATGGCTGGTTAACTCACCACTGACAAAATTACAATATTAATAACAACATTCTTATGAAATATCTTAAACAGTGTGTGTGTGCGTGCATGTGTGTGCAGCGTGCTGTTTTACAATGTCTTAGTTGTAATTTAGCACTGATGCCAATAACACTGACCATCTTGATCCATCCATCCATCCATCCATCCATCCATCCATCCATCCATCATCTATCGCTTATGCTGTATTCAAGGTCATGGGGGGGGGGGGGGGGGGGCATAAATGTATGCTTATTGTACATGACAACGTTGTAGTTTGAGTGTTTTGAAAAATAATAGTAATAAAAATGACTCACACTTGTATGACATCATGTCTGTATCGCTGCAATTCATTATTCACCTGCCTGACCCATCCTAATCTGACCAGACCTAAAATAGGAAAGGAAACTGTGGCCAGAATCCTTACTGCTAGAGAAATAGAGCGTGTCACTGCACTGGTTGCAGCTACAGTTCAGGGTTGATTTTGAGTTTCTACTATTGATGTTTAACACACTGCCTGGTCTGGCTCCCAGCTATATTACTGAGCTTTTAAGTCCCTGCGAGCCAATAGTTGCTGCCTGAGATCATCGGAAAGGTCACCCTTTGCTGTACCCAAATCTAATTTGAAAACCGGTGGTGACCTTGCTACCGCTATTAAGGCTGAATAGCTTTGGAATTACCTCCCTGAGGAGAACAAGTTTCACAAGTTTTAAATATTTTCTTCAAACTTGAGACTTTCTTTGTCTTAACGTACTTATAGTGCAACACCTGCTACTTTAATGATTATATACATCATGTTTTACTAGATGTCACACTGGTTCAAGACTAAAAGACGCTTGAAGATGCTTGTCACTCTCTTCATTCAACTATCTAATGAAGGCAATGTCTTCAAAATAATGTGGAAAAAGAGGGAGAAGGTTGACTTTTTGCAGTTCCATTACCATTTGTACCTATACAAAATACAAAAAATACTAAATTAAACATTGTTTGTTACTCGGTTTATATTTTGTAGTAAGATTCTGAATGTGCAAAGCCCCCTAACTCATAAGTAATATTGTAAACAGTATCATATTTTACTCTAAGATGCAGTACTAGAGGTATAAAGATACATTAAATGTAAATACTAGTAGTCCAAGTACCTCAAAATTGTACTTAAGTACAGTGCTGGAGGAGCCCATGTGTAGTTAGTTACATTCCACCGCTGTTAGAACAAGAGCAACACATTATTAAGAGCACACAGTTCATGATAGATCTTGTCTCTTAATTTTGCTCAGATAGATGCATTTAACTCCCAGGAGGAGCCTGCCCCCGGATCCCCTAGACAGTCCGAGGTCCACCCACTACAGTCTCACAAAGTCCTCTGGGAAACACTGTTTATGTATGGGGGTTGGTGGTGGGAGTAAAGTTTTGACACCCTTCAATGATTGAAAATAAATCTGTAATACATTTTGGCAAGGCAATTAATATTGCAACAGGAGAAGCAGTTTCAGAGGTCCATCAAAAAATGCACTGAATAATTAATCTGAAAGCTAAGTTCAAAACCAATCCATGCTTGTAGCTACTGCTCAGTGAGAGAGCAGTCAGATTTTGACCATAAAAGATATGAGCTGTAAGTGTGTCAGGATTAATGGATAGCTAGCATGCAAAATCACACACATGAATAGCAATGAAATGTAACATTTGGATGATGTATGGTGAAATTATATGGTTTAAATGTAAAAAAAAATATGAGTGAATGTTTTATTTGGATACATGTAGTCTACTGTTTTGCCAAATGAAAATTATTATTATCATAAAATGCATATATATATGACACCCAGCTGCTCCTCTCTTTTCCCCCAACCTCCGACACCCACATTGCAACTCGCATCTCGGAATGTCTGGCAGAAAACTCCGTCTGGATAACTGCGCATCACCGCAAGCTTAACCTGAATAAAACCGAAGTCCTCTTCATCCCAGGGAAAAACTGCCCTCGCATGGACCTGTCGGTCACTGTCGAGGGCATCACAGTATTGCCGTTGTCAACTGCGAGGAACCTGGGTGTAATCCTCAATGACCAACTATCCTGCACCCCAACATCACTGCTGTGGCCCAATCCTGCAGATTTGCCCTCTACAATATCAGCAGGATTCTGACTTTCCTCACAAAAGATGCAATGCAACCCCTGGTCCAAGCACTGGTCATGTCCGGCCTTGACTACTGCAACTCTCTCCTGGCTGGATCCCCGGCCTCGGCGACTAAACCAAATGCCTTGTCTTCAATCTATCCAAATTCTCCCATGTGAACCCTCTCCTCCGTGAACTCCACTTGCTCCCTGTTGCAGCACGCATCCAATTCAAGACGATGGCACTGGCCTTCAAGGCCATCAATGGAACGGCACCCATCTACCTTCAAACACTGGTGAAACCACACACCCTGATGCGAGCAATTCGCTCCTCTACTTCAGCTGGCCGGTTGGTACCACCATCGCTGAAATAAAAAAAATGTCGCTCAGCAAAGTGCCGACTCTTCTCTGTTTTGGCGCCTCAGTGGTGGAAAGAACTCCCGACCAATGTCAGGACAGCAGAGTCACTTTCCATCTTCTGAAAAAGGCTGAAGACTCAAGACTAGATCTAGATTAATCTCACTGTAATCTTGAAATTAATCTAGATTAATCTAGATTAAAATGGCTCTTTTGAATTCTGCCGAAGGCATTCATAATATCTGTGTGCTACCTAAATAATGACTAACTAACTAATTCCG
The DNA here is from genome assembly GCA_029853015.1 of Chelidonichthys spinosus. Lineage (NCBI taxonomy): Eukaryota > Metazoa > Chordata > Actinopteri > Perciformes > Triglidae > Chelidonichthys > Chelidonichthys spinosus. Next base: position 12,022,950 of record CM056821.1, on the reverse strand, counting down.
CATTGCACAAGGTGCAAACAACCTTAGTCTTGTTGGCTAGTTCAAGCTGCAACTCTCTGTGGAACTCTCTGTCAACTGTCAATTATTTCTATTCTACATTCCGATTGGTACTCGCTTGGTACTCGCTTCACTCGCATTGCAGAAAGTTGAAATTATTAATTTGATTATTTTCTCCATACCCACCCACATCGCATCGCTTGTCCTAGACACATTCTGCTAGAACACATTCACATTCCATTGACAGTTGTCGCTCAGAGATGGGCGAGTAGCGACGTATGTGAACGGGGCTTTAGTCGAAACCAAAACACCAAAGAAGGCTGAGGAATAGTCACCCACTTATATTAATAATAATAATAATAATAATAGTCATAATAAACTAATAGTATAAAGGCTCAGCACTGTGTTTGAGTCATTTTGCTTTGATCTTTTCTTGAATGCTTAAACTCCTCAACCCTATTTAGTATGTCAACATTTGTATCAGTAACAGCAGTTTGTAAGAAATTGGTCAGTAATTGATATGTCATATTTTGGTTCTCAAAATTCAACAAATTGATGCATTAGAATTAAATCTATTAAATGTATATATATATATATATATATATATATATATACATTTAATAGATTTAAATAGTGATCAACTGGTAAATTAACAACACATGATGCCTCTGTCCTGCCTGAAAAAATAATGATGCTTTATGAAAATTATATACTTTATGTATGTATGTATATATATATATATATATATATATATATATATATATATATATATGTATGTATGTATGTATATATATATATATACATACATACCAGTGGCGAGCGGTGACCTTTTACTGTGGTCATGCTGAAGTGTCAATACCATGCGCGCCCGTGGGGGGGCATTATATTTTTTAATAAAAAATATAATACGGTTTTTAACTACTACAGTGGAAACCGCTAGTGATCACGTTGGTCCAGAGTACATTTGATCACTATATGCGGTTGATTACTAAAACCGAATTGTTATTACAGTATTTCACTTTTTTTTTTTATGGAGAACATCATCTAAATGCCAGTTGTATAGTTTTTCAATGAGAAAAATGTAACGAAACGGTCGTCAGCGCGATCCTGTCGTCAGCTCCAAACTCACCCGTCTGCACCTCAATCACAGACAACAGCTGGTTTTCCGCACAGCATTTACAGTAACTCACGTGACACGTCTCAGATCAGTAGGCGCTGCTGCCGGTGTGTTTTTAAAACGAACTAGGCTAGTAGCGCCGCAGATCTCTCATTCCCCACCTTGTTTGACTGAGAGTGTTTCAAGATGGTTTTCATGAATGAACAGGCAATATGTCGCTGTCAGACCGGATCGTTTGACGGGAGGGGGGTCGGCTAGCTAGCCATTTATGTTTCTCATACGTGCTAGCTTGAAAGTGACAGACGAAATTCTTTGCAGTCTTTGTGATATTTACTTCAGGAGTAGGCCGTCCACTTGAAATGATAGCTTTCTTTTCCTCAAAAGGTCTCCGCGAAAACGGCACTGAACGCAAAGCCTGAATATAATTAATATTCTCAGTCATTTTGACCAGGCTACACAATGAATGAACCACTGACAGTTTCCCGCTGAACAATTCAAACAAGTCATTTTTGCGCATGCGCGTTGGCAGATAAGCTGCTTCACTGACAGCTTTTTTGCCATTCAAAATGCTCATCTACAGTAAACACAGCCTTTAGCAGTACTGTACTAGTCGGTGTCACAGTGCGCATGCGCGAAACAAGCTGTCAGCTTTCCAGCTTTTCGCAAGCAAAACGGGACAGATTAGGCACGGATTTAAGACCAAAACAGTAAAACTAAGGTATTGTATAATTGAACACACTGCCAGATTAATATTTTCAATTATTTTTATTGAAGGGCTTGGGCATGCACTGCATTTATAGCTTATTATGACCGCTCGCCCATGATACATACATACATAAAGTATATAATTTTCATAAAGCATCATTATTTTTTCAGGCAGGACAGAGGCATCATGTGTTGTTAATTTACCAGTTGATCACTATGTACACAAACCAATATCCATTCAAAAAACATCCTTGGTACACCAACTGCTGCACACTCTGTTGCTTGTTAAAGCTTTACCGCAAACTACCCAGCCTGCACCTGTGCCAGCATATCTACTTGAGCCAATGGTAGCTCTTAAAGTGATAACACAGCACAGCTTTGCTACGCTGCTGGTGCTCATTATTCCCCTGCTACACCAACAGCATGGCTGCTGGATAAGCAGGGAAGAACTTAATGCACAGCAATGAGTACCAAACATAACCGTATCACCCTTTGTTATAAATGGTCTATCTTGTGATTCAAGTTTTTGTGATTAAACAATATATGGTGGCATATTTGTTCTAGATGAAATTGTACCCTGACATGCAACATTAGGCACTACATTTCTAAGGCAGTATTTGTAATGCAGCTCTGCTAGCAGCAAACTAAAATTTAACTTTGAGGCCAAACAGGAGTTTTTCTGAAAGGTCCTATCAGTCTACTTATATGGGGACCAGTTTGAATGATGATATCTCTCGTGCCACAGCTGGAATCAAACTCTTGGAACTCAGAACATTTTTTAGGCCCTGATGGCTACTAACTTTGTCAAGAAATGATACTAGCATCACATGGTTTCCATTTCCAGCAGTGCCTCTGGACCTTTTTACCACGTAAATGTGCTGCTTAGCAAAATCTCTGGCAAGAACACATTTATGTTGTCAGTTTTTGTCAATGTACAGTAGCTATGTGGAGCTAAATGCACTCTGTCCTGGCATCTGTGTCTGTATGCTTCATCTAACCTCTTACTCCTGGAGCACTCAACAGACGACAGCTATTTGCTCCTTCTCGCCTCTGTGAACACAGGCGGGTACATATATAACTTTCATGCAGGCAAATCGCCCTTTACTGGTAATGTTGACACAACATGCAATGAGCTGCTTCATAGCGCAGGAGGTCAAATTTGTATTCTGACATACCCCAGTTAGACTACTGTGCTGATGCAGTGGGTTATAAACTGTATGTAGTGAAGAGGAGCATTCACTGATAGTAAACACAGTAAATGGTATATGAAGTACATGTTTAAGCATACAGCCGTGTGTGTATGTTTTTGCTCTACCTATGGCAGGGGTGGAGCTAAATGACAAATAATATCAAAAACAAGTTTAATAATACAACTTGTTTTTGTATTGTGGACGTTCCCAAATGTACAACAGCGTATTAGGGCCACTGTAGGAAGAAGAAAAAATGAAGCCGAGAGAGGGGGGCAATATTCAGAGCAAGAGCAGAGGGGCAAATTTGCAAGTTTATAAAGTGGCAAAGTTTATAAAGTCACATATTTATGATGCTAACAACTGGAATTTATGCTAATGTGGCATGAGGGTGGTATGTGCAAAATTAACAATTTAAATTGCGGATAAAGTGCTGCTCGACAACGCCACCTGGGGGAATTTCGCCCCCAGGAAATTAGTTTTAAAGGACACAAGTCCGAATGCACCCAGACAAGACGCGAGTTATAAAAATAATTAATTTTATTAATTCTCAATATAAAAATACAAGTTAAATAGTTTAGTCAGTGACATCCTACTCTTTTAAATGCTGCAATATTTTAACCACCTTTTCTTCACTCAGGTAGCAGTGGCTCAAAAAACAAAACAACGACACAATCAATTATATACAACAAATAAACCTTGGAATAAAGAAAACAAACATAACCATTAAACAAAAACAAAGAAAAGCAAACAGTTAATAGCACACAAAAGCAAAGCAATTAGTCATAATAAACTAAAAAAGTAAACAATATTCATGCAAAACAATCAATAAACATACTAAGGATAATAAATCAGAGCTCACTGGTTGGCTACACAACGGTGGAGCACTTAAGGTCCAATAGGACCAATAGTAAGTGGGAAAGGGAGCAAGTAAACGGTGATCGTGAGACTGGACATTAAAACACTACAAGACAGAAGTAGAGTCCCGGTGCACCGAAGCGTCAGACGGCGGTAAGTGGAGCACCGCAGCGCACAGCCAGACCGCATGCACAAAAGATTTCAATTTTAATACTAATCACTATCTGACCGAAAGGAGTAACCGGTACAGATCACATACCCCGAAGCACAGGTGCGGCTCTGCTAACACAGAGGAGAGGGAGAGCGACAAGCCACAGGTAAATCCTGGAGAGAGTGGATCCGCAGCACGGACAACTCCAATCCCACACAGCAGTAGCCAGCTGACCGCCACGCTGCAAGGCACAAGGATAAAGCAGGTGTAATGCCCAGAGACAGCAGAAATACCCCAATAGCGCAACGCAAAGAACTTACAATTTCAAGGTGGAGAGAGAGAGCGACAAGCCACAGGTAAATCCTGGAGGGAGTGAATCTGCAGCACGGACAACTCCAATCCCACACAACAGTAGCCAGCTGACCGCCACGCTGCAAGGCACAAAGATAAAGCAGGTATAATGCCCAGAGACCGCAGAAATACCCCAATAGCGCAACGCAAAGGACTTACAATTTCAAGGTGGAGAGGGTCCGGCAAAATCGGCGACGCCAACCGCCACACAGCTCAGACCACACACAGCGCCATGCCACGCCAAGATACCAGCCATGAGGGAGATGAAGGACAGACTGGATTAAATAGACACCTGCGCCAGGAGCGCTGGCGGCTCCGCCCTACAATCAGTGCAGCGCACTGACACACACCTGGTGTGGATCAAGCAAGGAGGAGGGGCACGGTGGAAACTACCTGACCATCCTGCCACACTAACTTCCCATGAATGTAGGCATTTCATTTTCTAATAAATATATCACCGTGTGACAACGCCTCATTAAGGTCCTGGGGTCTGTACTACGAAGCGAGTTCAACATACCCACGGTATCTTTCAGAGATCCAGTTTAAGTAACCCTAACAAAGGCAATCGGAGATAAGCGGTCACACGAAGCTGGTTATCAACTCGTTAACTCAACCCAGGGTTTACCTGTCCAGCTATGAGGCACATAGGCGGCGTTTGCAGCATTTGACCAATCACATCAGTCTACGGCAGCGGAGCAAACCATAATCTTACAGAAATACGAAGAAGTTAAACATATAATACAGGCAAAAGACAACCATTTCATCTGCCAAATGCAGGAAGGACAGCTGGCAAAAACTCGCTGACTGTGTGAATGCGGAAGTCGTATTAATAGTATTTGTAGTAGTATAATATGACTATCCCATCATAAGGACACTAGTAGATCTGACTGATTAAATAATAATCTTAACTTCGCTGATAGCTTAGTGGTAGAGTTACCGCCCTGTGTTACGAGGCTCCCTACAGCGGCCCCGGTTCCAATCTGCCCTTCGGCCATCTTTTAAATCATGTTGTCGCGCTCTCTCGTCCCTTTAACTCTTATGATGTCCTTCCACAATAAAAGGCCAAACATATAACTTTAAAATGATGAATGTGTTGCTTTGATGTATTCTTATAACGTGGTTTATGACAATATCAGCCTCATTCTTTCAGCTGCAATCCCGGCGGTGTAAAACGGACTTGGGAGCAAATCAAATAAATATAAAAACATAATTCAAAGTGGTAAGTAGGCTGTACGCTGACACAGAAAAGTCTTTCCCTCTGATGAGAATCTGTATCTCTCATATAAAACATCATCAGGGACAGAAAAAGGGTTTTGCCGGTCTCTGTACACACTATAGTTCTCCTACGAGACCCTCTCACGATCCACCGAGCTTCTTTTTTTTATATCCACGCACCAAGAGAGCTGATTGGTCAGTAGGCGGTGTGTTTCTCCACGTTGATCTCTTATCAGGAACATAACCTGCTCCGGAGCAGGTTAGCTCCACAGCGTAAGTTACCATGGCGATCTACCCCGGTAAGAAGTGAACCAGCGTCGTAGGACGGAAAACTCAGAGTTATAAGTTACCTCGCTAAGCACAAATCCTGCTTCATAGTACAGGCCCCTGTTGATGGTTATGTTGGTTTTGTTTGTATGGGCCAAATTGTCATCTTATAGGTGTTAATTGATCAGTTGGTTGGGCTAAAATGCTAGCAGAAGTTTTCACTTGTTGTCATAGCAATGGCAAACATCCATGTGTCTATGTACACATTCAACATTAGAAATCATTTTCTAGTAGGCCTACATCAAAATAAACAAGTCTCATTGCATACATCTGTATGTAAACATGATTACCTGCCAAAAGAATAATTTGCCACTTTATAAACTCGCAAATTTGCCACTTTTTCTAATGTCGCAAATGTACATATAGCCAATATAAACAAGTTTCTTGGATCCGCTAACACTGAATGTTTGCTATGACATCAAGTGAAAACGTCTCACCGCATCTTAGCCCAACCGCCCAATCCATAAACACCCATGAGATGACAATTTGGCCCATAAAAAATTAAAACAACAATAACCATCAGCAGATATCACCCTAAGGAGCTTAACAAGGCTTTGTCACATGTTGTGATATATTATTTAAAAAAATAAATGGGTACATTCAGGGGAAGTTATCGAGTAAAAATTCTGGTCATAAGCATCGTAAATATATGACTGTTTTTTTTTTTTTTTTCAGTGGCCCTAATAAGCCGTGCTAAAAATGACCTCCACTGGGTCTGTTTTCTTAAAAGACTACACCTATTTACACTTTTATTTGAATACAAATAGTTTTGCTGCTTCAACAATACATATTAAAATACAAGTACTACTCTCTATACATCCCTAACCTATATGTATTTATTTATTAAAACTTACTATAACATAACCAATTTGTTTTCATTGTACAGTAATTTGTCCATTTATGCCACACGTAATCTAGTATTTATTTACTATTTAGTTTACTAGTAGTAACGGATATTAGTGTCAAGCCAGCCACAATAAAAAAAGTAGTTTGCAAATATTACGACCATAAGCTTTATCATTTATCATTTTATGATGAATTCAAAATCTAAGGTTGACAGGCTGCATAAGTATAATTCTAATCCAGAATGTATTTATCTATTTCTTTGCATGGAGAATTTGGTAAGTTTATGCAAAGATCATACATTGCAGTATATAATTGTATATAACATCTGCTTTATTCTGATCCAAGTTTCAAGGGCAGGCATGGGCTGGTATTACAAGGTACAGATTTGCAGGTACGCTGCTGCATTTCATTCAAGAATATTCATTGCTTCTGAAGTGTAACACCAAGGCCCAATTAAGTTTCTTTTCTTATGATTTGAGTCTCCTTACCAGCTGTCTCCACGTGTGTACAGACACCAACCCCTCCATTCAGGCTGTACAAATATGCTGCTTAGTTATGCAGTCCTGCACATGAGTCCCTGCAAATATGAAATGACAGACTTAGCCAAAGGGATGACCCACTGGCAGCTCACTGTCATTGGCTTACCCCCTGTGGATTAATTTGTCATAAACATTAGGGATATCATCCTTCAAGTCAGCCAATGAAAGTCATGGGATTGGCAGATAAAGGGAAATAGGGGATTTTAAGAGGGTAGATTCACAGGGCTTTGTATATATTAGATTGTGACATAAATCCTGGAGCTATAGTGTGTTCTGCTCTGCTTCAAGGTAATGGATACCTGTCTTCTTAATCGTGTCCCTACAGAGCTGAAGGGAGTGAAAAGGGGGCAGGATACAGTGTTAAAAGAAGGAAGCAATTGGCATTAGTGCACCATCTAAGGATTGGAGCAAATCTATCTTAAAAAGTTAGAAAAAAATAAATACAAGCACGATACAGTCCAAACCTTAAAATATGTATTGCTTTTCTACATTCCATTCTATCACATGTGCCATGGTGCTAGTAAATGTGGTGTACAGTGTGGAGGAGAAAGGAATTGACTTTGCACATTCTTACAACAATTGAAGTCAAAATGCAATTACTACAACAACAACAACACCATTTTATCAACCTGCTGCAGGGTTGACAAAAGAGGAGTTATGGGATCCACTTACCAGCTAAAGAGAAAAAAAAATCAGGACCCAGGAGAGACCAAAACAAAGCTAAAAAGGAGAGTGAATATTAAGTTTGCACTTATCACGTAGGCTGAAACACTTCTGACAGTGTATGCTAACTTACTGCAGCTTTAACTTTGTACATGGATTCCTGCATGTTCGTATTGCTGTTATAATTGTAAGTAGTGGTTGCTGAAGTCGTCAATGAATGAAACCACTTTACTGCTTGTCCTATCACTGTTTATATTTTATAATTACATAGTATGTTATTAGACTTACATCGTTCTGTAGTCAAAGGCACAATGCAACACTAAGCACCACTACTATTATTATATTACTCTTTCTTTCAGATATGATGATACATGAAGCCTGTAGCCTACATAAACTGGACTATGGATGTGAATTTTGCAGCTGTTTTATGCCCCCACCATCTTTGCAAATTGATACAATATGTGCTTGAGTTGACCTACAATGTTTCAGTGCTTTAAAGTAACAAATGCAGATATCTTACCTGCTCAGCATTACTCCACATCTAAAGTGAAACAAGTTTTCATCAAACGGTTTTTCGCAAAAAAAAGGGTGCCCTCTGGTGTGATCCTCATCAAAGGTTTCTTCCAAAGTTGTTCTTATTATTTTCAATATATATTATTGAGCCTGAGTGGCAAGAGTAATACGCTCTTAAAGGAATCACAACTCGTACAATACATTGGCCCTTTCTGCTGGAAAAGGCCTGCCTTTCAATTTTTCATTAATCTTATTTTCCAAAAATTCTTTTATCACTGTGAAAGAGGTTATGGGACATATAATTATGTATGCACAGCTCAGGCTGCTGGGTGCCCCCCCCTTGTGGAGTTGGCCCTTCCCAGGAGGAGTCAGTCTGACAGAATAGGCAGGATTATCTGCATTTGCAACAGGTCTAGCTTCAGTGACCACTGACCTCCTTGGGGAGGGTCTAAGTGAAAAAGTAATATTCCTCCAGAAAGCAATAACGTTTCAGATTGTGGTTAACATTTTCAGTAAATTATGTCGATCTTTGCACGACAATTTCTTAATCGTGGTCTTTGGCATCTCTCTCTGCTACCACAAGTATTTTGTGATCTTGGATTGCCACAGAGAGACCATGGCTACAGCAGAAAATCCAAGTAATGCTGCCTTCATCACCACCAATCGCTTCCTCCCCAGTGGCTGAATGCTCCTGCTCTAACTCCAGGAGGAGTTGCTCCCATTTCCTAGACTTGACCAGTGCTTGTAATCTCATTTTACTGAACTCTAAGGACCCCACCGTCTTGTTAGCTCCAGTGCAAAGAACAAGTCCATTCATTATATGGAGTCTGATGAATGACTTGGTCAGACAGTAAGGGAAAGCCAAGGTGTAAATGTTCAACCTCTCATAAATCACATAGACGGGCAAGTCTAGACCTTAACCTACATGTACTCGGGAGTGATGATACTGTTGTATATTCCTACCCAGTTGTGTGGAAAAAATGTTTGAAAATAATGCTGTGCTTCTGTCCATCTCTGAGTGGTAAAGTGTCGGTATAGGCAGATAGTAGAAACACATCATATTCTGACTGAAAATTCTCCTATATGGTTTCAAGAAATAAGATGGGGTAAATTGAGATCAGTTGTAAAAAATGTTTTACGCAGTCTCAGATTTTTCTTAATTGGTTCTTTGCGGTTGACAAAAAAATATTCACTCTTGTCATCACTTTTTCAAACATTCATAAACTGTGGCAGCACAGAACAATGGTGAATGCCTCTCCTGCATGCACACACACACACACACACACACACACACACACACACACAGTAGAGTTTGAAGAGCCCTACTCTTCATCACTTGCATGAGTTGCACATGTGACCTTGGATGACCCCCAGCTCAGGTATACAGTGCCTTGAAAAAGTATTCATACCCCTTGAACTTTTTCACATTTTGTCATTCTACACCCACAAACAAATATCCAAAGCTTTGAACATCTCAAGGAGCACTGTTCAATCCATCATCCAAAAATGGAAGAAGTATGCCACAACTGCTAACCTACCAAGACATGGCCGTCCACCTAAACTGACAGACCGAGCGGGGAGAGCACTGGTGAGAGAAGCTGCCAAGAGGCCCATAGTCACTCTGGAGGAGTTGCAGAAATCCACAGCTCCACAGGACAACTATAAGTCGTGTACTCCACAAATCTGGCCTTTATGGAAGAGTAGCAAGAAGAAAGCCATTGTTGAAAATCAGACATAAGAAGTCCCGTTTGCAATTTGCCACAAGCCATGTTGGGGACACAGCAAACATGTGGAAGAAGGTGCTCTGGTCAGATGAGACCAAAGTTGAACTTTTTGGCCTGAATGCAAAGCGCTATGTGTGGCGGAAAAGTAACACTGCTCATCACCCTGAACACACCATCCCCACTGTAAAACATGGTGGTGGCAGCCTCATGCTGTGGTGATGCTTTTCTTCAGCAGGGCCAGGGAAACTGGTCAGAGTTGATGGGAGGATGGATGGAGCTAAATACAGGGCAATCCTGGAAGAAAACCTGTTGGAGGCAGCAAAAGACTTGAGACTGGGAAGGAGATTCACCTTCCAGCAAGACAATGACCCTAAACATACAGCCAGAGCTACAATGGAATGGTTTAAAACAAAGAATATTCATGTGTTAGAATGGCCCAGTCAAAGTCCAGACCTAAATCCCATTGAGCATCTGTGGCAAGACTTGAAAGTTTCTGTTTACAGACGCTCTCCATCCAATCTGGCTGAGCTTGAGCTATTTTGCAAAGAAGAATGGGCAAACATTTCAGTCTCTAGATGTGCAAAGCTGGTAGAGACATACCCCAAAAGACTTGCAGCTTTAATTGCAGCGAAAGGTGGCTCTACAAAGTATTGACCCAGGGGGGCTGAATACAAATGCACACCACACTTAAGCAGATTTTTATTTGCTTAAATTTTTGTAAACCATGTATCATTTTCATTCCACTTCACAATTATGTGTTACTTTGTGTTGGTCTATCACACAAAAATCTCAATAAAATACATTTAAGTTTGTGGTTGTAGAGTGACAAAATGTGAAAAAGTTCAAGGGGTATGAATACTTTTTCAAGGCACTGGCTGTATCCGAAACCACATACTGCTAGTACGTACTGATTTGGCCAAAATGTAGTATGCAGTATGCAGTATAATCTGCAAAAGCTAAATCTGCAGTATGCGAAAAGTTCCCGGATGTCGTACTGATTCGGAGAATATTTCCAGTATGCATCCGACCAGTCTACTCTGCCTACTGTTTCCCACAATGCAATGCGCTGGAGCCTGGATAAATCGAGTAATGACGGAGCAAGAGAGCGTTTCCAGGGGTATACAAACGCCGGAGCTGGGACGAGAAAAAAAAAAAAAAAGAAACGCCGGAGCAGTACGGCGTTTATATTTGTTATATTTGTTTACATAAGTACAGTGCATAGGCTACTTGATTATTGTGACGAACGCTATATAGGTACAATAGAAATCCAGGCTGTTGTACATATGAAATGAAAAAAGTACTCTGTTAATTCAAACTTTTTTTTATTAATATTTGGTGATTTCTGTACATGCAGAGCTCCCGAGACTATACTGTATACTGTCCACTACAAACAGCGGTTAAGATAACTGGCTTGCTGTCTCCCCCAGGACGATGACGCATGTTGGCCGGCGGAACACCTCTGGAGACGGGCAGCTGCCTCTGAGACGACCCGCTCCTTCCGGAGCTTCACTTCTCCGAAAACATCGAGGCAAATTACTAAACAGCCATCATTTGGGTAAACTAACCGCACATTGGGGATCTAAACGGTTACTTTCTCGCATGAAAAAATGTAATAAAGTGACATAATAACAGCGCTACAACGGGAAATAAAACAGCTTTGCGCCTGTAAACTGCTGCTGCCGGTCGCCATGAAATGCATTGTGGGAAACTTGCATACTGCATACTGCGGTGTGAACGGCGTCGGTCTGCTGAAGTAGCATACTGAATCCCACATTCAGTACGCAGTATACAGTATATATTAACGCAGTATGTAGTAGGCAGTTCGGTAGTATGCGGTTTCGGATACAGCAACTGTAAGTTCCAGTGTCATCCACGAGATCCCTTCCTTTTCATCTACTCGCTTTGCAGGTTAACGCTTGGACTGTCTATATCCGCAGTGCCTTCTGGGTAATGCAGTTAATCTAACCTGCACATAACAACACAAGCAGGAGCTAGGAAATGTTGATAGAGCGTCAGTGAAGTGAGTGCCCTCGCTCCCCTCTCCTTGCCTGTATAGTTTTTTTCTTACTTCATGGTGTTTTTCGCTAATGAAGCAAGCTAACTTAATGTTACGTTACTTGTTGTTATTGGTAACACTAACGACAGCATGTCAGCGTGTTGTATCGGTGGCAGAGTGTTTCTGCTCTCCTCTCACAAGCATTTGTTATTTCATAAGTTACATGTCCTGTGTTCACGGTTAGTGGATTGCTCTCGCTCAGGCTGCCCTGAAAGGACGCACTAGCTTTATATTGATAACTGGCATATCAGTGAAGGGGAGTGTCCTCAATCCCCTCACGGTAGAATTGATCACTGTTTTCAGGTCCTGTTCCCACGGTTAGCGGAGTGCTCTCGCTCAGGCCGCCTTGGGGGAAGCTAGCAGGAGCGTGTGCTCGGCGCTAGCTTTATATTGATAACTGCCATATTAGTGAAGGGGGGTGCCCTTGCCCCCCTCTCACTGTAGCGTTGATTGACCTGCATGCCTGTAGTTCCTGTATGGCTCCTCTTCAGCCTGAATATAGCCATGACCATTGTCCCTCTTGTCTTGGCCTCAGGCACCTGAGGAAGGGTCTTTCAGAAGACCCCTGCATGAACTGCAGTTACATGCCTCTCGCTGTGAGAGCTGCAAGGTTGGCTGAGGTGGAGAGCCTGATGACCGATGCTGGTTCCACATTGTCAGGGCGGTCGTCCCCAGCCCTGCCTGCCCCATCACAAGCCCTGCCTGGCCGTCGCAAGCGGCGTGCCATGGAGGCTGCCGGTGCTCCCTCCAGGAAAACAGCTAGGGCTGACAAGCTGTCCTCCAAGGGGGATCTGCTGGCGACAGAGCTGGCCCTCTCCTCCTGTCCCTCCATTCTAGTGCTTGTACAGAAACTGCTGTTTCACCTGAGCAAACACCCATGCCTGAGTTTTTTCCGGAGGAGGATATTGTTTCCGTGGCAGCTTCTGCCACTCTTTTTAAAGAGATGCCTCCCAGGTCTCTGGGCCGGGCTACAAACCTGGCCCAGGAGCTCAGGACAGGCGTTTCAAAGGTGGCATGATCTAAGGGATTTCAAAGGGCACGAAGTTGAGGGGAAGGAGCTCGGTGGTCGTGGGGGAGGAACGTGAGAGTTATCCATCCATCCATCCATTGTCTTCCGCTTATCGAGGGCCGGGTCGCGGAGGCAGCTGCCTGAGCATGGACGCCAAGACTTCTCTCTCCCCAGACACTTCCTTTAGCTCCTCCGGGAGGACCCCAAGACGTTCCCAGGCCAGCCGGGTGACATAGTCAGTCCAGCGTGTCCTGGGTCTTCCTCAGGGTCTCCTCCCGGTGGGGCATGCCTGGAACACCTCCCGAGGGAGGCGTCCAGGGGGCATCCTGTACAGATGCCCGAGCCACCTCAACTGGCTCCTCTCGATGTGGAGGAGCAGCGGCTCTACTCTGAGCTCCTCCCGCGTGACGGAGCTCCTCACCCTATCTCTAAGGGAGCGCCCTGCCACCGCCACCCTTGGGAGGAAGCTCATTTCAGCCGCTTGTATCCGGGATCTTATTATTTCGGTCACGACCCACAGTTCATGACCATAGGTGAGGGTAGGAACGAGATTGACTGGTAAATCTCTTTACCACGGCGGACCGATACAGCAACCTCATTACTGCGGACCTTCAGCATGCCCTGGGGCGGTTTGCAGCCGAGTGTGAAGCAGCTGGGATGAGGATCAGCACCTCCAAATCTGAGGCCATGGTTCTCGACCAGAAAAAGGTGGCTTGCTCCCTAGAGGCCTGCACGGGCCCGGCCCGGATCCCGGCAATCAGGCCCTAGCCCGAACCTGGCCCGACAAATTAAGCAATAACTGAGCCCGAGCCCGACTAAAAGGGTCCGCTATTTAGACATGGCGGTTTCCCGACACTGCGGTCGTGTAATAGTTTCTCAGAAAGCCGACTTGAACAATTAAACAAATAATACTTTTAACACACAATTAACCCTTGCAAAGACAAGCGTTCATGAATTTAATTAGACCTCAATGTCGAAATAACGGGATGTCACAATAGCAGCATGTAACCATGGACAGCCAGGATATATGACATCGGTAAATCTGTGCGCCGCGGGAGTAGATAAATGAGCAGCACACATGAGCTCATTGTCCATAGCCAACTTAGTAAGCACCATGAAATAAAGGAATTGAATCACTTTGAATATTTATTAAATAACAATCAAATAACTGTATTGCTCACCTAATAAAGGCAACATTACAATAGCGCATTGGACAATAATTTCCGCTCAGAGAAATCAAATTCTGACATCGTTATTGAAAAAATCATGAATACATAAAACCAACTTTACCAGCTTTACTTGTGTGAAGCCCGAGCCCGACCCGGCCCGAATTTGCATATTGTGTCGGGGCCCGTCTGGACCCGTCAGGCTTGCAGGCCTCTATTGCTCCCTCCAGGTCAGGGGAGAGTTTAAGTATCTTGGGGTCTTGTTCACGAGTGGAACATGACAGTTTTAAACATTCAAAATCTGACAGAGTGCCCTCGATCCGCCAGACTTGCCGACTGGGCCTTTAACAAACACATTTACTCTAAAACCTTACTACAGGCTTATTAAACACTAAATCTCTAATTTTGTAAAAATGTGGTTTAATCTATTAAATTCCTGGTTAGTGAATGTGAGTGTGAATGGTTGTCTGTCTCTATGTGTTGGCCCTGTGATAGACTGGCGACCTGTCCAGGGTGTACCCTGCCTTCGGCCAATGACAGCTGGGATCGGCTCCAGCCCCCCCGCGACCCTGAATACAGGATAAGCGGTAGACAATGGATGAATGGATGGATGGAAATTCCTGGTTAAGAAAATGTAGTTGAATTATTTTGTTCAATGTCAACATTGATGCCACACAATATTAATAACCTCAATAGATAATTTTCAATTCTGGTTTGTTATTGACAAGACTGTTGGATATTTAAGGCTGACATGTTGTTAGTGATTCAGCCTTTACTGTTTGCTGCTCCATTTCTTAGTCTATTATTAATTACGTGCAGGCAAAGTAACACTGACATATTTACTAGCTCTCACATTTTTTTTAATTCATTTTCCATGGCCATGCTTCAGAGTCCATGAGTGTCTTCAAGGTAGTAGAAAAAGAAACATTTGCAAACTGATGTTCAAGCAGACAGTGACGTTTAAGGCAACACCTACAAGTCTGTCTGCAGGTCTATGCTATTAACATGATTTCAATCTCAGTTGTTTGGGTTGAATGCTAAAGGCTTTGGACATGGTTCGGCTGTTATTCCACATAAATCTCCTCTTTTAGGTGGACTTTGGAAACAGTAACTGAACTTTGAAACTAAGACAGGAGGAGACAAGACTAAAGATCAAAACCAGTATCTGGTATTGGGTCTGATGTCTGACTGTGCTCATACAACTACTCCAATACAACGGCATCCAGTACCATCGGTGGTATTGGTGCATCCCTAGACAAGAGTGTCTGTTCCAACCACTGCAAACATATTCATAATAGACGTTTGATTCCTTCTGCTTGTGTGTGCAGACAATTTGTAGAATATCAGTGTTAAAGGGAGATGCAACCTTATTGTGTGAGATAGATGGAAACAGCACTCAGAAGACAGAGGTTCGGTAGAGAAGATGGGATTCTATTTATTTCTCCCAAAAAAGGCCAAACTGCAATTCATTGTTCTTCTTTTTTTTTTAGCATGATAGTAAAAAAAAAACAAATACTTAAGCTTAGTCACCCGAGGTTAAGGTTCCCTTGTGCAAAGAAAATAGCATGAACAGTCACCTGTTTGCCACCAGCCTTCTTGTCTCCTTGAAAACCTGGGGTGCAGTTGAATAGTCTATTTTGCTTAGGAAGGTTCCTAACTGAAGAAGTGACCCGGAAGTAAACAAGTGGCCGCCATAAGAGCTGTTCGAATTCTCTAAATGCAAAGCTCCAATGCTTCCTTTCAGAGCTCCTTTAGCATAGGATGCAACAGACCTTCCTATGGGAAAGAAAAGGGGATTACGTCGACCCACAATTCTTTGCGAGACCAACATTTAAAGTGCCGCACACCTCGGCCGTTCATGAAAACAAACGATATGCCTATTTGCATATTTAACAATTACTTTCATGCAGACATATAGTAATTGGAATTGTGTTGATAAATGTGTGGACAGTGATAATAATTGAATGGTATTTTTTTTATTTATTTCAATCATGTTACAAACTTGACAAAAACGAAACTGAAACCACAAATGAAACGTAAATAAAGCAAACGGTCAAACAGGAATGAGGAGCTGCTGGACCTGAAACCGGTCAGTGAACCAGCTGTTTATAAAACCAACATGTGGAGAAGTGGACGATGCGCTTTTTGTAGTCCATTATTGTAGTTTCTCCAGCGCAGACGCATGTCAATCGCTGGTGCCGATCATCAGCTGCCGATCATCAGCTGTCAATCATCAGCGGCCGCGTTATAATGATGTAGCTTAGTGAAAGTCCGGTCGGATTCTCTGAGCACCGCGGTCGACTTTTCCTTAAACCGTTTTGAGTTCTCCTATCGCCTTTCCTTAACCCTGTGACGTTTTCCCCAGAGGTCAAGGAATAGGAGTAAGGAATAGGAGTAAGGAATAGGAGATAGGACCTTATTTTTTGACTATTCGACTGCACCCCTGGCCTTAAATAGGCCCTGCACTCATTACCCTAATTGGTAGAAACCAAAATGCCAATTTGACAGGGGTGCTTCAGTACAAGTATATGAGGCAGTGAAATTACCCATGTGTGTGTGTATATATATATATATATATATATATATATATACAGTATATATACTCATTGACAAATAATATTTAAATTAATGCCAAATAATGACAGAGTCGAATCAAACACGGCAGCCTAAACAACATTTACTTCTTCCCAGATTACCCCCTGCTATTCCAGAAGTTGTAACATAAATAAAAGTTGTGCAAGCTGGCCGTCCATGCCCCTGGTATGACATACTTTAAACATTCAAAACTCAATACAAATGAGCAATACACACGAAATGAAAACAAAGTGTAGCATGATTTTTTGTAACATGTAACAGTGGAGTAGTAAGTTACACGGAAAAGAGATGCATTATTGATGATCGCTAGCCTTTGTTGACGGCCCCTGCAGTGTTGATGTTTATCCGGTGCACACGCTCTAAACAGCTGCAGGAGTAACAGAGGTGAAATATGATTTATGAACCGGTTAACACGGAGGATGATAACGGACTATAAACAGAGGAGAACTAGAAATACCATAACATAAACATGAACACACAGTCTTTTAATGAAGGCAGCGCATCACTGCCATGACGGGGCTGCTCGTCCTGTCACAATCAGCAATGGAAACTTATAAATAATAATAATAATAATAATAATAATAATAATAATAACATAATACTATAGTTTAGTTTTTTTACAGTTGCCATAGTGTTTTTTGAAAAATCCCTTTCCCTTTAAACTGTCTTTACATTTTGTGCGGACCTCTCTGCCAATACATAGAGTATAAGTTTATTGGCAGTGCAGTTGTGTAACCTTTCCACACTATCCATTTCAAAATGCCATCATACTTGTCAACAAAACATCACAGAAAGGTCAGCACCCCAATCTATCCCCCTCCTGAGGCCACCTGGTAGAGTGATAACTAGGTGCAGATTTGAACATGCCACTCATGGAAATCCACAATTTAATTTAAAGAAATAGACTAGACAGTAATTAGGCTTACCTATTGCTCTAGGTTACATACCAACACTTATAATATATAATACTGTAAAGTTCATAAGTTAATTTAATTCATATCATTGGTGGCAGCGGTGGGATGTATTTCGGTGATTTTGTGCGTTTGATGAGTTTTGTTTATCTTTCTGTGGATACCATTAGATGGTGGATATCGTCACGTTTTGATGCACAGACTATGATAGAGAGCTCTGGTCTACTGTTTGGGCAGTAAGACATTTATACGGTGGCCCAAAGGTGTCAGGCCAAATACAAAAGCCACAACACAAATACAAAAGCTACAACACAAATACAAAAGCCACAACACAAATACAAAAGCCGCAACACAAATACAAAAGTCGCAACGCAAATACAAAAGCCGCAACGCAAATACAAAAGCCGCAACGCAAATACAAAAGCCGCAACGCAAATACAAAAGCCGCAACGCAAATACAAAAGCCGCAACACAAATACAAAAGCCGCAACACTAATACAAAAGCCACAACACAAATACAAAAGCCACAACACAAATACAAAAGCCACAACACAAATACAAAAGCCGCAACACAAATACAAAATCTACAGCACAAATACAAAAGCCACAACACAAATACAAAAGCCACAACACAAATACAAAAGCCACAACACAAATACAAAAGTCACAACACAAATACAAAAGCCGCAACACAAATACAAAATCTACAGCACAAATACAAAAGCCACAACGGAAGTGAACTTAAACACCCATAAACTCAACTTCCCAAAATGCATTGCGGCTCATCTGACTTCTGAAAAGTTTTGGATAATGGCGGACGATTGCGGTGATTCTGGCGACAGTCAGCAACAAACCGCGAACACATGTAAGTATACTGTAACATGATTTTTATGTTTCCAGCTGACTTTTAAATCGTATTGATAATGAACGTTACTTTATTGTTGTTGGAATTGTACGTTAACGTTACGAATCGAAGGTCCTGCTAGCCGGCTAGCCCACTGACGCTAATTTACCATAGAAGTTCGTGAGCTTAAGCGAAGCAGCAAATGTGCCGTTTCTACCGACGTTAACTAAGAATATAGTGCTTATGTTAAAACGTGGTGATATATTAACTAACGGTGGTTAATAACACGGCACATCGTTGTTCGTTAAAGGTACGGATGCAGACAACGAGCGCCTCATCTGGTGGAGGGAACGATGAGGAGAAGTTCACTGGCAGAAGGGATGCTGCTCTGAGAGGCTTCATTTAAAAAATGTGGTGTTAAATGTTATAATTCTCATATATGCAGGGCTTAAGTACTACTGGTGCATATTTAGCTACTCAATGATATAAGGTTGAACACCAGCGTCTATAGATGGGAGATGTACTGCTCTCCTGAGATGTCTACCTGAAACGTTCTGTTGAACAGCAAAAAATCATCAATGAACTGCAACAATTTTCTACGTGCTGTTCTTCATATAGGATGTTTATTGAAGAACATTAGATGGGGGGAGGTGGAGCCGGATGAGTTAAGAAGGAGTGGGAGAACATGAAGCAGAAATACAAGGTGAGTTGGAAGCAGTTTAAAGTATTGAACACTACATGCTTTATGTGAAGCATAAAATAAACCAGATGAAGTTGTCTTTCTTATTAATAATCAGGTAAAGTCAGTGCTGGGTAATATCTACAATGTGTTCAAACATCAGAGTCCATTAAGTGGATCCCATGTGGAACAGTATTACAGTACATATTATAATATATGACTAGTGGTGAATAGTTGATCTAAACAATGATTACGATAAGTGTTTGTATATGTTGTTTATAGGAACTGAAGATGTCAGCACTGAGGGAAGGAGAGGTCACTGCTGCACACTGGAAGTGTTTGTTGTCATGGATGAGGTGATGGAGCAAAGACCTGCTATTACCCCACTACACCCCATCTCCTCAGCCATGATGCCAACTACTGCAGCAGGGTCTCTCCTGCAGAGCAGGAGGGAAATAGACCTGCAGGCCTAAAACATTAGTCAACAATGAAATATATTCAGATATTTATTATTTAGATTTGTACAGATCATCAGATATATCCCTAAAACATTTAACAGGAAACATTTGTCTGTAAGAACTTCTACTGTGTGGTATTACTTATAAACTGCACCACTGATAAACAAAAATAAAACCCCAACAATAATCGTGTTCCTGCAACACAGGGATCTGGACATTTGGAGCAGACACTGCAGCTACGAGCCTCTGGGGATGTCCAAGGACTGTTGGAGTGGCTCGTTGGCTTTGTTGCAGTCACCCCCATCAAATATCAACATGGAACCCATCTGCTTTTTTTTCAAGTTTTATTGATCACATGTTTTGTAAAAAAAACAGCATTCTTTACATACAGTGAAATTAAAAGGGGTAAAGCAATCTGTCTGTCACTGCAAAAAAAACCATCCATCCATCCATCCATTTTCCTCCGCTTATCCGGGTAAACTTTTATAAATAGTAATGTATTTAAAAAAAACAGGCATCTACCTAAGGCGATGCTATAGAAATAGTTGATAAAAAAGTATAGTATAAAAAATGACATAAAAATTGCAGGTGTTTTTTTTTAAGAGTGTCCTCAGGATGGAGGGGGAGACCTTAAACTTCCTCAGCCACCGGAGAAAGAATGTAAACTAAATGTAAGGTATGTTCTGTTAGTAAGCAGTAGACGAGGTTCTCTTTGGGAGGCCTTGAAAGACGGAGGTCCTTCCTTCAATCCCCTCCCCCAGCGGTGGAACATGAGTATTGACCTGCAGTACAGCCCTCTGGCACCAACCTGTAACAGAAAACACAAGATATTTCATTTGTTATGAATGTTTTCCTGTTAATTTGTTGATGAACAGTACTTATTTCTTATCATACACATATTGCAACCTGTATATATGACATGGATTATTTGTCTAATAAATGATTCACTAATATCCCACTACCTGTTTTTTTTATCCCACCAAACTCATACATGATATGAAAACGGCTTATATTAACCAACATGTCTGTTGATTTTGTTTATGCATGCATATGCCTGTCTATTGATAATCAAATAACTTAAACCAAATAAGTGATATTACTTACTTCAGAGGGAAATCCAAATTTCATGTATGTGAATAATGTAGCTCCTCCGACGGCCGATTTCCTCCGTCGTCTCCGCGGTGAAGGTGCTGGTGTTCCGTGGTCAGAGGAATAATACAATCTATGAACATTAATGATCGATAAAAGCTGCTTAATAGTCGCGATATATGGCGAGGGAAAGCAGCTACTCAGGTAAGAGGAAGAAAGCGCAAGCGTGGGAGCTTGATAAAAACGGTAGAAAACATTTGACAATAATACAAAAATATTTTGAAATATTGAATTAAGTGTAATACTAATTATGCTTTATATTTTGATAAGTAATGTCCATTAATCGGGAGCTAGAACTGAAATCGATACAGTTATGTGAGAGAAGATGAGGACGAGATGTCAATAAAGTTAAAAAAAAAATTGTAGTATGAGATGTGTTTGAGGTCACTTCCATTGTTGTTTTTGTATTTGTGTTGCGGCTTTTGTATTTGTGTTGCGACTTTTGTATTTGTGTTGCGGCTTTTGTATTTGTGTTGCGACTTTTGTATTTGTGTTGCGGCTTTTGTATTTGTGTTGCGACTTTTGTATTTGTGTTGCGGCTTTTGTATTTGTGCTGCGACTTTTGTATTTGTGTTGCGACTTTTGTATTTGTGTTGAGGCTTTTGTATTTGTGTTGCGGCTTTTGTATTTGTGCTGTAGCTTTTGTATTTGTGTTGCGGCTTTTGTATTTGTGCTGTAGCTTTTGTATTTGTGTTGCGGCTTTTGTATTTGTGCTGTAGCTTTTGTATTTGTGTTGCGGATTTTGTATTTGTGTTGTAGCTTTTGTATTTGTGTTGAGGCTTTTGTATTTGTGTTGCGGCTTTTGTATTTGTGCTGTAGCTTTTGTATTTGTGTTGCGGATTTTGTATTTGTGTTGTAGCTTTTGTATTTGTGTTGAGGCTTTTTTATTTGTGTTGCGGCTTTTGTATTTGTGCTGTAGCTTTTGTATTTGTGTTGTGGCTTTTGTATTTGTGCTGTAGCTTTTGTATTTGTGTTGCGGCTTTTGTATTTGTGCTGTAGCTTTTGTATTTGTGTTGCGGATTTTGTATTTGTGCTGTAGCTTTTGTATTTGTGCTGTAGCTTTTGTATTTGTGTTGCGGCTTTTGTATTTGTGCTGTAGCTTTTGTATTTGTGTTGCGGCTTTTGTATTTGTGCTGTAGCTTTTGTATTTGTGTTGCAGATTTTGTATTTGTGCTGTAGCTTTTGTATTTGTGTTGCGGATTTTGTATTTGTGCTGTAGCTTTTGTATTTGTGCTGTAGCTTTTGTATTTGTGTTGCGGCTTTTGTATTTGTGTTGCAGCTTTTGTATTTGTGTTGCGGCTTTTGTATTTGTGCTGTAGCTTTTGTATTTGTGTTGCGGATTTTGTATTTGTGCTGTAGCTTTTGTATTTGTGCTGTAGCTTTTGTATTTGTGTTGCGGCTTTTGTATTTGTGTTGCAGCTTTTGTATTTGTGTTGTAGCTTTTGTATTTGTGTTGCAGCTTTTGTATTTGTGTTGCGGCTTTTGTATATGGCCTGACACCTCTGGGCCACCGTACATTTACGCCATCACCTGTACAAGCAGCCATTTGTCATTATTACAGATCACAAACCTCTTTTGGGTCTCAGAAAAA
The DNA here is from genome assembly GCA_029853015.1 of Chelidonichthys spinosus. NCBI lineage: Eukaryota > Metazoa > Chordata > Actinopteri > Perciformes > Triglidae > Chelidonichthys > Chelidonichthys spinosus. The sequence continues at coordinate 12,000,299 of CM056821.1, read as the reverse complement.
TACCCATTGATAATGACAGAACTGGTTGTCATGCACGCTGGGCTCTTCAATTTGAGCCTTTTGAATGGACTGTGATTCACAAAGATGGCTACCGCCACCTTAATGCAGATGCAATGTCACGTCGCCCTGATGACACCAAACCAACAGAGCAGAACACCCCCTGCCCTGCTCCCGCCAGTCCACACCCTGACAAAAATCTATCCTGTCCTGTAAGTTCTGTACACCACCACAGCTCCTGCAGTACTGATCCATAACCAGTTTCCAGTAACCAGACTACACCACTGCCTTCTAGTCCAGATTTGCAGTATGTTACGCAGTCTGTCTCTTCCACATGCATGCTTCAGCTCCCTGAAGAAGATCGGGAACAGCAACAAGAGTTCTGTACTGTCTGAGGTTATTGGCTGGAAAACTAAAGGTCAGAAACCACCCTACTGGCGCTTGAAAAAAACACATCTGCTGAGTAAATGCTTTGGTATGAGTACCACAGACTTACCTTTCACAGTGGGTTACTTTGTTGTAAAGTTTTCAACCCAAGTCGGTGCTGCATCAAGTTGTTGTTCCCCAAGCCTTGAAAGACACTATCCTACAACTGCTGCATGGAAATCCAGTAACTGGTCATTTGTCTGCAGATAAAGTCCTCAAACGTGCACAGCAACTGCGTTATTGGCCATTCATGTCACGTTACATCAAGCTGTGGTGCAAACAATGTATTCCATGTGATGCCAGACGGAGCCCCACACCTCATCAAAGAGCTCCAATGAACAAGATCGTTGCTGCTGAACCAAAAGGTGGCAGCCGACATACTTGAGCTCCCCATTACAAGTCGTGACAACAGGTATGTGCTTGTTGTTCAAGACTACTTCTCCAAGTATGTTAACTTGTATGCTATTCCAGACCAGCGCGCCACAACAGTTGCAAAATGCCTGTTTGAAAATTTCATCTATGACCATGGCAGAAATGCTGCATACAGATCAAGGACGTCAATTTGACTCAGACTTGGTTAAGCACCTGTGTCAACTGCTGGGCATTAAAAAGACACAAACCAGCCCATATCCTCCTCAGTGTGACGGCACTCACTTATTGATCAGATAGCCAAGACACTTACATTAACGTCACTTAGCAGACGCTTTTGTCCAAAGCGACTTACAATAAGTACATTTGTCAAAAGAAAGAAACAAAGAAACCACAACATATCATTGCCGATAAAGAAAGAGCTAAAAAATAGAACAAGTGTTAGGTCCTCCTCTCAGTAAAGTACTAGCTGTTCTGCAAACATACCTTAAGAACAACAGTGCTATGATCAAAGTGCTATAGGTAAGGTTTTTTTTTTTTTGTTAGACGTAACAAGTGCATGCATGTCCTCAGAGGTGAGAGGACTAAAGCTGGTAAGCCATCAGAGCTGAGAGTTAGTGGAGATGTTTTCTGGGAGGTTATAGGAGTGAATGAGGAGCTGATGTCATTTACTTTCTTGTTTCTTACTTTGTATGTTCTCAAGCGAAACAATGCATTTTTGTTTGTTGTTGTTTTGTTTTGTAAAGGTTACTCATTTCCCCTTGATGTTTGTGAAACGAGGATGTTTCTTTTGTGGGAGGGGGAGGAAATGTAAAGTTCAGAAGTTACTTTAATTCATATCTGTCATTCTTGAGTCACTTTATTAAAAACATATGTTAATGTTTACACAGTCAATATAATGTATTATGACTGCAGTTATTATTATTTGCATATTTTCATGTTGAAATCTTTTCAGCTATCATACATGTGCTGAATGTACCTTTTGGGTTGCCGTACAGGTACCTCAGTCCTTCTAGCTTCTGATTGGTTAGTTGAGTGACACGTGAGTCAGGGACAGGAAGTAATGTTGTTGTTGTGAGGCTGAAATGCAGTCGAAAAGTAAAGTGCTACTTGAAGAAATTATCCTTCTCTATCCTGCTCTTTCTATCATAAAGACTGCACAAACCACCACACACCGAACCCTCACGTTACAATACAATTAACACTATTTGTATGACATATTTGGTTTTCAAGCCAGCACATAAACTCAATTTTGACAAGATGTCAAAATATCAGTGTGAATAAAATTATTTCCTTTATCTGTGTGGGAGAGTCTGACCTGTTAAAACAATCTTCCTCACAACCTCTCTACCTTACAAATCAGCATGGCTGTAACCTGTAACACCTACCCTGTCCCCCAAACAGTACGTTTACTGTATGTATATGGAGAGATGGTGTGCATCCACACATCATCATCATGAGAACAGGTTCCTTTGTCTCTTTGACAGACAGACCAATAACATAATATGATAATGGGGAGATATGTCAACCTCTTAAGAGACCAGCTTAATTGAGGTAATAACTACTCTGATTTACCATGCTGTCAGTACACTCTGGAATTCAGTATGAAATACATAAATCACATCTAAACTATGAATTGGCCTTCTGCCTGAACAGTTAGGTGAAATGCATTTTGTGCCAAACTAGGAAACCAGGGGCAGAGAGGAACATATTAATTGACTGTTGTGGCACTCGACCAACTTACGAAGAATTAATTATCATCATCACTATGCATGAAGGCATCCGTGTGCCAAACAATTTGAGAACTGTGCAGCGAAAACAGCCAACATTTTTAAAATGTTTACGGTAAAAGCAGTTTATAAAATTACAGTAGAAACCATTCCGTCAGCTACATGAAAGAGAAATGTCCTAATAAATGAGATGTTGCATGTTGAGTAAATTGATTTCAAGTGAACCAAGATGACTTCAAGTATATGTAGCGCAAGTGTAGTGCATTCTTAAGATATTTCGATTTTAGCTGGTATTTATATGACATTTCTATCTATTCTACATATTTTACATTAATGCAAAACTTTATTATCTTTGATTTGTGAAACCTTTTTAACGCTCATGCTACTTCGTTTGCCACTAATGACTTTTGATTAATCTATTGATTTATCAAAATTATACATTTTCTTCTCCTCCAAAAATGTATATTTAATATACATCCATTTTTTTCACAAACTGTAGGTTATGTTATTGTGTAATGCAGCACAGAAGCCATGACATTTTAGATACTGGAATAGAAAATCACCCTTCCCATATTCTCAAAGTTCCCAATATTCCCTGGGAAACCAAATAATAAACAACCATAAGAGAAAAATGTTAAATTATTTCAACTGAAGCCGTTATTTGTTAAAGTCTAGTTTATTTTATCTATTAAAACTGGACAGGCTGCAATTCACCCACAACCCCCGTACATGATTTAAAGAGTAATAATTAAACAGAAACAAAAATATGAAGCCATTAGGAATGGATTAATTGACACAATCATCCATGCTAGAATAAAGCACATGTGATATATGAAAAAAGGAAACCTCTGGGCAAATTGTTTTGTTTTAGGTAAATCAACTTCTGTGTATGGACTTTTGAAAAGCCCTTATTTAAATCAGACGATCCTAAAGTTGTAAAATGCACTAATAGCTGAAGCCAGAGTTATCCTCCTTCCTCTGTTCATAGGAATGATTAAGGCTGCTGCCTCCAACGCTATCCACTTCTCTTCATACATATACAAGGCAAGTGTCTCACTTACTGTTACATTGGTTAAATGTTCAATTTGTAGACACCTGTTTTTCATCAGACAGAGCTAATTATCACTATGCTTAACCTGACACGTTGAAAGCACACTCTGAGTAAGTTCTATAAAAATAATTCTGAGTTAATGTGTTGGCGTTTAATCAAGATGTCATATTCTGCTCTTTGGTATCATGCAGGTGTAAAATGGTACGTATAATATGTTCTTAATAAAACAGGAAATAGGACTGGTATCTTATTTACTGAAGAGAGTTCAATTCACAGCCATAATTAGTGTATTATGAGATCATAGTTGATTCATTGTCAGGAACTGTCCCTCTTCTGGTTTATTCTCTATGTTTTATGCATATCAGCATATTGTCAAATGTTTAGATATGTTATGCTTGTAGAAAACATGACAAAAGGACTCAATTTTGACACCATCAAGACTGCTTTTCTGGCATGAAGGACAAACATTTCCTTAAAAATAACTCAACGCCATTCAACAAGAGTTAGAGTGGGAAATGTCATGGTGAGCTCAAGCATGTCAGAACCACTGTAAAGAAGAGAAACTCTAGGCTGTCATGAGGTTATAAGACAAAAAGCAAAGAGCATAAAAAGATAAAGAGGGGAAATGAAAGGGGGGGGGGGGGAGAACAAGAGCATCAGATACATTATCATTGTATGATAGATTTATTTTGGTTGCCGAAGTTACCCCATTTTGAGAACAACCGATCAGTTGAGTCAAAGGAGAGCCTGTGATGAGCAAAGAGCATTGGATAAGGATAAGTCAATTATTCAACTGTCCAAATATCATTCCTCTGTCTAAATTTGCATGCCCCCTTGTCTGTTCTGTCTCGCTCTTGTCTTTAATGTCTCTCCTCAGGCTGAACACTGTAGCATCTCCAATGTGCCTGTCTTTCAACTATAACATAAAAAGTGAGTACCAGTGAGAGATTGAGACAGAAAGAATAGAATTAGGAAAATGCTGACAGTGTCTGGCATTATTGATCACCAATTATGATCCGATGTCGGTCCTCTGAAGTTGCAGAAGTGCAGTTTTCCCCAACATCTACCTATCTATCTGACATCCAGAGGACTGCTGTATATGGGCGTAATGTGGTTGTCGTTGTGGACTTCTTTTCTACATCAAATTCAAACTCATTTTAGATGTTAGTTCGTTTTTATACTGCTTCTTGGCTCTGTGCATAACTGTAGCTAACCAAGCTACTGATTACGTTCATAATAGCAGCAACTAGTGTCTATGCTTCCTTGGGTAATGTTAGCTGACCAGCTGGATAGCCATAAAATATACAATCTGGTGTAATGACAGTTTTTTAACCATTTAACAGAAACAGAACGGGTAGAATTACACGTTTAGCAATGGTGAGATCGTGGCTGTGCCCAGACAACAGGCGACATCCATCTTGCCATCTGCCGCAAAAATGATGTTACCTCCAGAGACAGAAATCCGTGTGTCATTAATTGTATTTGTATGTGTTTAACTGTAATGTGATCGAGCCTGGGTAGTCTGCACTAGGTAACATGAGCTAATGTTAGAGCTAGCAGGCTAGCGTTAACATCTTACATTGAGTGTTAAGAATCAAACGTGTTAGATAATAACCTTTATTCTCGACCGTAATCTCCGTCTATAGTGTTCAAGATGAGCAGCGAAAATGTGTTGTACCCATCTTGTGTTGATGCCAATGTAGGCTCGCAGAGCAAAGAGCATTGTAGTCCACAATTGTTGTTATGCTCTCTAGGCTCTCTAGCCTGTGGAAATGCAAACAGGTTCTCAGGTTGAACGAACTGCGAACCAGCATTGGGCACCAGCCCGGTTCTTGAACTAGGTTAAACAATTAAATAGATGAAAATTTTACAGACTATAACTTTAATCATGTTGATGACAAGAGTGTTGATATTTGCCATGAATAAAAATACATTCATAATGTCAATGTCAATTTCCTGCACTTCTTTAAGATGTCCACATGACGTCCAAAAAAGTTACCGATCATAACAACCAAATGTTGAACTGCTTATTGACATCCAAATGGGGTAGTGGTTAGACGTCCAAATAGTGGACCTAGTGCATCGTGTAGACGGCCAGAATTGGTCTCTGACCGATGGACGCAATAAAGACATGGGGCCCTAGTTTCGTAGACCAGGCGCAGTCAGCTTTCAGCGCACCTGCGCCGCGCCGACGGGGTGTGTCCGCCTGGACTTTGCAAGTTTCGTGCACCGCACAGGCTCGCGCAGGCACACCTCCCGTCTCGCCCACCGGCGCAAGTGGGAGAGAGGGAGGAGAAGAAGGCGTGAGTGGGAGACGAGGAGGAGACGAGGCGTGGACTGGGATTAATACAGCCGATTCAGATCTTCACCAATCAAATGAGCTCCTCTCCTCTCCTTTAATGCGTTAGGGGAGGTTCAGTGCAAGATCCGTCACTTGACAACCCGATGACAGAAGCAGCGCCGCCGCTCCCACCACGCGCATCACGCGCTGTGCGCGCGTATTATAATAATAACAATGCTGATATTATAAAAAAACAGGAGAGAGAGAGGGAGATGTTTTGGTCCGAGAGGCTGAGTTTCCATTACGCGTGCCATCCGCCTTTGATCTGACGTCAGATGTGACGGGACAATCTATATAGATATAAATTCACGTGTTGATTCAATTAGTTGCATCAAATAGTGTTTGTTGTGATTATTTATCGCATTTAAATGTGCCTGGAACTGTGGAAACCTGCCTCAGTTTTTGCCACGAAACTTCCTCTACGCCAAGCTGAATCTGTGACGCCTCCCCCTGCTGCGCCGCCACACCCATCTTGGCGCAGGCGATCCACCAAACTGCCAAACTGACGGTGCGCAAGGCTGCGCGGGTCGAAACTTGCACTCCGCCGGCTGCGCCACCCTGCGCCGCCCTGCGCTGGTCTACGAAACTAGGGCCCATGATCTGCAAGTCCATCAGACATCCTGTGTTTACTGGGTTACAGATCCAAGACGATGTGAGTTGTCCTGTGTCACTCATTTGCATTTACATGTGAATGTCACAGAATAAAATAAATGTCATCATTGATCATACACCTTTCTTTGTCTTTCATTCTCCCTGGAAATCTATACGATCACATGCTGGTTCATGTGCTCTATGTCTTTATTTATCAGTGTATCAGTGAATGCTCAACAGATAAATGCTGGAAACATACATACAGCTGGAGATCTAATTAAAAGTATGCAGCAAGAGTTCCACAGACAGTTGGTACATTTGCAACGTTGCTTCTGCATTTCAGGGAACAATGTGTTAGCCTCACCCAGAGTTGGTGTCAAGCTATTGCCTTGGGTGCGAATCCACCTTCCTGGTTTAATTGAACAGCTGCTCAGCATCTAGATTCATACACACATACCTGCTTCCTTGAGTCTGATAGCTCCTTTATTGTGACAAATACGAGGGGCAATTTATTGGTCTCCCTGGACAGTAAAGCGAAGGTTACATGCGGCACCAGAGCTTTAATTGCATTGTCAGGAGAAGGCAACGTCTAGCCATGGCAGCTCTGATGTGTTCACATAAACTCACATGGATGTTCACACACCACTAGTTTGTATACACACCACTGTTTGTGTGTGAATAAATGTCAAGGAAAATAAGATATTTTGTCAAGGTCCACTTTCTATGACTTCTCTTTTTCCCCATCACTTCAGATTCAGACACACAGCTGTTTGCAGTGAATTTATACTGCCAACACTGTCAGGGAATCGAGGAGATTACTCAAGTTATCTTAGCAACATGTACATTCAACGTGTTTCTACTTTTATCTGAGAAACGTTTATCTAACGTTTATCTGTTAATCACACCAGAATAGGATCTTTGTTTTTTCAATCACATAAAATAAGCAACCCTTGTGCAAGATTCCTAATTGGAGGCTTCGGTGAATACTGATGCAAGCAGGAATGAACGCGACACAATTATAGCTTGTGCTTGCTCATGTCAACAGAGAAACATGCAGTTGATTAGTAGGTATACTCATATGGGACACTGGACACTGGAATTTGGTCCGAGTTGGAGAGAAGGACATAACTTCAGTCTTTATTAAGACGGCATACTAACTATAACGCAAAGTTCATGTTTTTTTTATCAATCTGATTGACCAGGTTATTTTTAAGTAGTTATGAACAACATGTGTCAAAAGTTTCAGAATGTTTTACACTAAAACAGCAAACATCAGTAGACTGCTTTGGTTGGCTGGGGGGTTAAAAATGAAGCACTCATTTTAACATCAGACCAAATATCATAGTTAAATTTTAACACTTTAAAGTTTCTTTTCATTATAAACGTATCAGTAATCTTCTTCTACATGAAGAACTCTCAAATATACATGAAATAAATTATAAATTAAATCCTCTGCACAGCACTTATTTAAATAGGAAATGCATCACTTTTAAAGCTGGTCTCTCCCGTTACTTCCTTCTTCCAAAATTGTGGTGAAGAACACCAGGAGCAAATGCCAGTTGAGTTGAGTTTTCATTAAATCAAAATTATGACTGGTGGGTTAACTGCATTCCAAATGTATCGGAGCATACAAGGCCAAGGAAACATTTAGAAAGGGATTCCAGCGTAATGATCGCTCCACCTAAAATGCATATCACTTCCAGCAAACTTATCTGAGAATTATGAGGGCAAAACACCATCACTAATCTGATTTAACCAAATATTCTCTGGTCTAGCTCAGATAAACAAACCCCCAAAAAAGCTGATTCTATCAGCATGTAAGAGTGTTGAGCCTGTTTGTAACCAGTATCACTTCACCTGTCCCTCCTCCTCTCCCGCGGTTCCACACTAAAGGGGGAAGTGCTGCGAAGCACTGCCTGCCTCCTGATATTACTTTTCTTTGTTGGGTCTTTTTTTTTTAAGGCGGTTAAAGTACATTTTCCTGCTGCGTCTGTCCACAGCAGTACCTTGCTTAACTTCCGTGTCAGCACTCCTGCCTGCTTCCATCTACTGCAGGTAATGCACTGACTGTGGAAGTTTCGCATACAACCCTACTGCAAAGATCCGAACTATCCCTTTAAATAGGCTGTAGGCTACTGCTTTCATTTCATTTGGAAAAAGTGAAAACCCAATGCCATTCTTGTAATTTAATATTGAACCAATCATTAACAGCCACTTTTGAACATGTTTTAACACAACTGACAGAATAGTTTAATTATTGGGGTTCTTGAGGGATGAAAGTTACGAAATGAGACTTCATCTCTTGAGATGGCATGCTGTAGTACACATTTTCATTCATGGTGTTGGACAGCGTATTCTTCCACTGTCTAGTCTCAAGATGTAAAAACATTAAAAATGAAGAGAAAGCTTAAAATCTGCAAACATTTCCAAAATTCAGCGGTGCCTGTTAGGCTGTGTGTATTAAAAAAACAGTCGAGTAAAATGTTTACAGTCAATTGCAACAGTCCCCCAAAGTGGGATGCTTTGTGTTGTTCATATAATATAACGATAATCAAGATGGAGAGGGTTAAGGAGGTGGATGGTTGCACAAGCCCATACAACACACTTTAGTTACCATCAGACAGTAAATGTTTTGTAGACACATTTAACATGAGCTTGTTGATTAAAATAAGTTAACATAACAATTCCCCCAAATCCCTTAAATTATAGCTTGTGCAAGATTGTTTCATGTGATCTTTGTAGGAAATGAGGCAAATTGCCTGAAGTGCAACAAAAGAAAAAAGACAAGACTTAAGCAAAATGTGTGTGTTGTGTATTATTTGTTGGTGGGCTAGAGGGGATTTTCCTGAAGAACTACAAACAACTTCTGCCCAAATGCACATGGTTGGCTGGCAAGGACGCACTGGGACACTGGAGAGGCACTTTATGCAAGTGCCCAAAGGGCGAGAGCCAAGAAAATGTTGGCCCTACACTAATATATTTTTTGTGGCATGAAGATAATCTGAATATGCTGGCGACCTTTAAAACACTACGAGAGCTGGGACACTAGTCACAGTTCATCACATTGAGAATGTAAATTTGAGCCAATCAGATTTAAACAAAAATAAAGATCAGTCAACATTGTTTTTTTTGTTTTTTTTTAGGGTTGCAGGGAGCCTGGAGCTGATCCCAGCTGCAAAGGACGATACAGGGTACACCTTGGACAGGTCGCCAGGCGACCACAGAGCTAAAACGTGGAGACAGACAAACATTCTCACTCATATGAACACCTGCCGGCAACTTAGAGTCATCACTTATCCTATTCTGCATGCCTTTGGGGTTTGGGAGGAAGAAGAAGAAAATCCACACTATCCCTCCTCAATATTTAAAGTATTACATTAGCAGTCTGACAGCAAGTGTCCCCCTCTGTGCTGGCTGCGGCATCAAGGGTCAGGCTGGCCCATGTTATTGTCAAGGACTATACAGTAACTGCCATCAGAAATTAAAAAATAAAACTCTATGACCACCGGCTGATTCAGCCTGAAATGGATTGAATGTTCGGGAGTCTTCACAGTCTCGCTGATGGGCAGTTTGGCCCTGTTGGCTGGTGAACAAGTCTCAAAAAATATTGCAAAACAAATCTATCCAACGGTCAGTGTAAATCCATGAATACACTAGATGTAGGATATTAGAGGATATCTGATGTCTTAAAAGGAATCTTTTGGTGCCCTGGTGCAAAAGATTAATTGCTTTTTGAAACTGTAATATCAGAGAATGTATGTATTCAGCAGAGACTTTTTCCATCCATGTCCTTATCTAGCTTAATTTTACTGCCAATTGTGGGTGTTGTGGGTGTTTGGAAATATTTAAAGTGCACTCTTATATGACATAATGAGTGCCAGAAAAAAAAGTGAAAAGTCTAATGCATAACTCTCTAATTAGTGTCTGGTTTGGCAGAGGGGTGGAAGACCACCAGAAGGATAGAGCACAACTGGGGATAGAAGCAATAAATAGGAAGGAGCAGATGGTCTACTCCAGAGGACAGACACCCGAATGCATGCAACAAACTGGACACCATAAAAGTTGGAAGTGTGTGTGTTACCAGTCATGTAGGGACATAGATCTGATAACACACTCTTGTGGGGACTCACTTTTTTTGATTGAATGGGGACAATTGCATGTCCCTATTATGTAAATCATTACATTTTAGACTTGGTTTAAGGCTAGGGCAAGGTTACATTAAGGTTAAATGCCCATACCAGTCTAATTCTGACTTCTCTCCCTCAGCAGAGATTCCTCCCATCTTCAACACACATTTTGTGCATTAGTGTCTGCAGTGTATACTTTCATAGAGCTCAGCCTACCTGTTTTAACTGCCGTTCACGGCCATTCATGTTGAAAAGGTGTGTAAAAACACTATGAGACTGTTAAGTTGCTGGGTTATGTAATTCAACCTTGCGGAAATCACACCTTGTGAAAATCACAGTACTCACAGTATTCAAGTACTGCATTACTTGAATTAAAGCCATTGAAATTTGAACAATGATATCAAATCACCTTGGCGTCTGAAGCCAGAAGCAGGTTCTGGGTACACTTGTTCATATTCAGCTGCTTCCAGGGTACATAAATGGACTGGGTTATGGCCATTACACACTTTTTTTAGCAAGCTTTTTTTTTTCATTCGGCAAACAAATGTGTTAAGCACAGAAACCTTGCACACTGAGGCCAATGCATTTTTTTAATATTGGTTGTGAAAATTCACAAAACGAAAATAAGTCATCCAGCAGTGAGGGAGATTTTTGTGATTGTCTTCTTCAAAAAAGAAAAAGAGCTGCGCAACAGTTGGATCGCGGAGATTGGAGGTCTTCTTTCTGACTACTGGTCCCAGTAGTGCTGTACCGAATGAACCACCGACATCCTGAAGTCCACCTGAAACCAATCAGGATCATGTGGACTTCAGGATGTCCGATATTACAGTTTCAAAAAGCAACACCATGGGGCAGGGGGCATTAAAAAATGTCAGACATTGAAATGAGGCACCGAAATTTGCGTTTTTATTCAAGCTTGTTACTGCCGTTTACGTCAGAACTGGTGCCCTACTGGAACCGAGTTTCATGAATGTTAGTCCATGTAATGTCCCCAAAAGTTAAAGAGGTGTGTGTTTGTTTGTGCGCGTGCGCCCACGCCCGCATGTATCTGTGTGCCCTGATGTATGTGTATGTATGTGTTTGTATGTGTTTCAACTTGCAATCCAGCAGACCATGAATAAATTATAAATTTTGATGTTATTCTAAATCTTGGAAAAGATGGACCAAAATGTTCAAAGCATTATATCTGATGCAGCTCACACATTCCATAGTTGTACCACCACTATTTTTTTTCTTTTCCAAGTATTAAAGTAAACATTGTTACTGTAGGCTAGCATTATCGAGAGCTCTTTTTCTCTTTCATTCAGTTTTCCCTCTTTTGGATGGATTTTGATGCTATCAATGACAAAGGTTTTTTCTGCACCTACGAGGAAGGTGCAGAACATTTTTGTATTCTGCTTATACTGGAATGAATTGTGGATTTTGCCATTACACTACTACTGAGTAGGTGTGCTTTCTCTTTTGGTAAATGAAGGGATCTTTAGAAGATGCTTTTATGGATTCATTCATTAATGCATCCCAACTATGGCTCCTAAGACATTTCGGAATCCTGCTTGTTGTTTTAGACTGCCGCATATGGATAATGGACAAGGTTTCCTTGTTGCTGCTCCATCCAGCCTTCCGGGGTTTGCTCGTCGCCTGTTCCTGTTCCTGTCCCGACAGGGGACCGTCCAACGCCTGCTGCACGCAGCCTTCCGGGGGTTCGCTCATCGCCTGTTCCTGTCCCGACAGGGGACCGTCCGACACCAGCTCTACGCATCCTGCCAGGGGTCCGCTCGTTGCCTCTTTCTGCATCAGCAGTCTCCAGTTCCGGCCTCAGTGGCACGTTAGCCATCCCCAGTGGCTTCCCTGAATTGTCTCCTGTCCCTGCACCGGCAGGGCCTGATCTGTCTCCGGTTCCTGCCTCGGCGGCTCCTCAGCCAGCTCCAGTTCCTGCATCAGCAGAGTCTCAGCATTCTGTAGTACCTGCCAGGTCGTGCCCTCATGCCCGGTCACGCCCATGCCCAGTCACACCCTCATGCCAGTCTCGCCCTCCTGCCTGGCCTCTGGAGCAGTCCCGATCGTGTGATCGCCCTCATGCCTGGCCTCCCGAGCGGCCTGGCCCGCTTGGTTATCCTCCTGCCTGGTCCCGCCCTCGTGCCCAGTTTCGCCCTCCTGCCCGGCCTCCCGAGCCCTTCCTCCAGGCCCCCTTTGCCCGCCCTCCTGGACTATTGAATCATGGACTTTTGGGACGTCTGGGATCAATCCCTTAAGAGGGGGGAACTTTTTTTATGGAGTTCCCTTTTAGCAAAATGCTGTAAGTGAATTTGAATTCCTTCTGGAAAACCACTACGCTACGGTGATGATCTGGTATATGCTGCCTTTGTCAAGGTTGAAAGGAGTACTTTAAGTTTTCTGCCTAGGTTCAGACTAAGGAGACTCCTTGTTGTCTGTATTGTATGTTGTACAAACAACATGAATAGTTGACGCCTTAAGGGCAGAAAGAAAAAAACCTTGATCCAGAAAAAAATGAAGCCACGTTTTAATTGTATAATATCAGCATTCTGTGTGAAATTATTCATGACAAAATCAATAGTTCGCTACATATATTTATATATTTAATTTTTTTTGTGCGCAATTGATATATATAATATACAGTGTGTGTGTGTGTGTATATATATATATATATATATATATATATATATATATTTATATATTTGAGCTAATCAATTGCGCACAAAAATGCCCCTGGTGTGTAAAGGTCTTTAGTGTTTCAGTGTTTGGAGAGCCTGGCAGAAGGTGTCAACACCTGATAATGGAGTCTCCTGTTGATGGAGACCAGACAGACTACTGTGGGAGCTCATGTTCATCTCCATTCGTGACCAAGGCTGGCAGACGTTAATGTGGATTCCCCAGCTAATCCAGCTGTTGATAATGTTTTTGGTTTCCCATTCTAGCAATCTGGATCTTTCTGGGCTTGGACTCCAGGTTTGGTCCAGGTGTGCAATTTAGACTGAAGAGTGTTTAGAGAATAATTTGTAACGGCATGCTTACACATGAAAATCATACATACAATATATATTATCTCCTTAACATTTTTTAATGGTAGTCTTAAAGGTATAGTAATGTATCCCATTCATTATCAAAGGGCATTTGATGCATAGTAAATGTTTGCCAGAAGACCAGGAACATTATTTAATGCTCTAATATGTCAGATCCATTCACAGCTGCAGGATTTTATAATCCCGGAATCTTGTGTAGGTCTACTGATGGACACATCAGACAAGGTCATCATGAGTGCAGAACTGAAAGCATTGTAAATAGAAGGCTGCCTATTGAAAACAAAGTTTCCTCAGCTTTTGTAACCTTACAAACTAAAAAAAGTAATAAATGATTGGACTGAAAAATAGAGATGACAGTGTACAAAGTGACATAATGTGGCACTAATAAATGCTGTGTTTACAGTAAATCATTGCTTGCACCAGGTACATGAATATCTCCAAAGAAAATGCACTTTAACAGTACCCTGACCAGGGGTGAGCGGAAACCTCTCATACAACTCCTAACAGTCAGGGAATCCCAATTACCCATTCATTTTTAAGGCAGGTAGTAGACACGAGGAAAGATGACGGGACCATCCTTGTCCAAAGGTTATTATTTTAGTTGCCATGTTGCTCTGGTATTTTTCATTGAAAAGACAAAATGCAGAATGACAATATAGTACATATATTATTATTATTATTATTATTATTATTATTATTATTATTATTATTATTATTATTATCATTATCATTGTTATTTTTATTATTTTCCCCATTTTACCATCAATAATTTACCTAATGACATATTTGGGGGGAAAACTGGTCTTGAATATGTTGGATATGTTAGAAATACAAAAAATAATTCTCAACACAGAATATCCAAACCTCTACTGCTGTGCTGCATTCAGGATTATCATTTTCTTATGGTCTGCATGTTTTTATCCCTGTTTTATTACAAGGTATTTTAACCTGTTGACACATGATATTAAAACATATCCCCCATGATCCAATTTCCTTTGCCAACACCACAGCTTGTATAATTCTGTATGAAACAGCTAAAACATGTTTTGTGTCAGTGGTTTGTAAAATTACCTTTGGGCGGTTCCATGCAACCCATTGACATTTAAAAGAGAAAAGTAAAGCTGTGTTCCCCAATTGTGACAGATAAGAGGCTATTATTTGGTTGAAGGCAGTGTCATGCCTTTTGCTATGCTTAGCATGTTTGTAGCACACATGTGCACAGCACCACAATTGTATGTGTTGAAAAAAGCCATTTTTGTTATTCTTAAAGTACAAGCTTTCAACTTTTATAGATATGATGTCTGAAGAAATTATTTCTATAATTCAGTCTGCACGTATCTTGTATCGGGGTAATTTAATGTTTGTAGAGGGGAATGATAATTGATACAGCCAGTAATATGTCTTGCATGGTTCCAGCTTGCTGATCCCACGCGTGACAAATAAGTGACCCTTCCATATGGTACAATTATCCGCATGGTTTCCTAAAGGCCAGAAAAAGCAGCCTGGGACACCAAGGTTACAGACTGACATTAATGTACTTTATCACATTTCCCTTAGGAAATTGTGTATTGTAACTACAATAGTATGAGTCTTAGAGTTACTTTACTTGTTAAATGTGATTAAAATTGTTATGCTTTTTAAATTTCCTTTAAATACAAATTGTTTCAACATAATTATGTTGACTACGGGATCTTCAAAGATCTCATGGACATATTTATTGAGAAAGGTATACATGTAAATCACCTATTTTGCCCAGAACAGGAAACTGGTAAAGTCACAATATGTCATGCTACTGTGAAAGAGCTGTCCCTTGATCTATGCTTCCTGCAACAGAGTAAATTTAAGTGGGATGTATGTGTGCTTGTTAAGAAGCAAATGCTTTGCCAGTAGTCTGGTGAAAAAAGTGGTTCTGTGAAGGGTAGTCATCTCTAATACTGATCTCACCACTTATCAGGAAATAAAGTGACAAACCTGCTGCAATGTTTAGCCAGGATGATAATCTGGACTGTGTCCAAAATCACTTTTCCAGATAGTCTCCATAATAAACACTCAAAAATGACTCTAAAAATGATCCACTGACATTGCCCTCCACAGAACAGCTGATTTGGCTCAAAAGGTAATATTAACTGCTGGATTGCAACGGTTCACAAATGGCACAAATGTATCCCACATAAATGAAATATGGTAAACACCAATCCCCCATCCTGACCATCACACCCAGTTCTCCCCCTCATAAAGGGCACAAAAATCCCCACATCGGCACTTTAAATTGACATTGGCACTTAAATCATGAGCATTAGAATTGCCAAGTATTGCCAGTATTCCGAGAAATACAGGGGTTCCCTATTGCCAAAACTGAAGATTGAAGTGTTACTCATTACTCTATAAAACTTGAATACACATTTGATGATTCTGCAGAAAGAAAAACAGATCATCTTAAAAAGCCATACTCACAGTGTCACACTATGGTCAACTAACTCCTCAGATGCTATTTCAATTTTAAGGAAAGATAAGTCATAATAAGGGTAACTTTTTGAGTTCTTGATCTCATTGAGCTATCATGACACAAATGTCCTTGCCACTACAGAGAACCATTAAGAATAACAAGCATTCATAGAAAGAATAATTTGGAAGCGAAGACAAGTTTTCACTTTCAAAGGCTCTGTTTCCTGTTCCATTCTGCTACCATCTACTTAAGCATGCATGGTCAAGCAGCAGCAGAGTCTGCTCATTTGTCTCATTACTGGAGAAGACAGAAAGAAGTATGACTCTCCTGAAATACCTGCCCTTGCCAACATTTCGGGGCATGCACAATGAAAGAGGGCCATATTCTTCCGGTTGATTTTCTGTGTCAGACATCACTAGTTGTATGTTTGTGTTTGTGTATGTTTTTAACGTTATTGTCATTTAACATAACACTTATCTTGCAAGGTGTGAAGTGGTCTTTATATGGTGGTGCTTCACATTCCTGCTTCCATTATTTCCTTTTTTGGCAGAAGGAGGTGGTAAACAAACACTTGAAATAATTTTGCATTTCACAAGTTTGAATGAGCATCACTTTCTCAACAGTTGTGAAAAGAGTAACAGAGGAGCTGAATGTTGATAATGAAGATGAATGTAGCTGCACCATTGGAAAGGCAACAACACACTTATTCAAAGTGTGAACTCAGAAACACTATAACCAGATGACTCTTGACTTGAACAATCAAAATAATGATATAATTACTTGAGAAAAACAGCAAATGGCCTTCTGAGCATCACATTTTGACCATGAACTCCAATCCTAGTTTCCAAAGATTATGATCATGTATTTTTTTTTGACTTGCTATAGCTAACCATGAAAAAGTGAACAAACTTTCCATATTAGGGATGTCCCGATCCAGCTTTTTGCACTTCCGATCCGATACCTATATTGTAGCTTTTAGTATCAGCTGATACCGATACCGGCCGATACCGATACCAGCCGATCCAAGCATGTATTAAAGATTAAAGATATTTACTTATTTTGTTGTCAGACTCATGTTGAAAAGGGTTTTACTCTTAAGAACAACTAGTCAACTTAATTAGGTTAGTTCGAATAATCCACAATGGTTGGTAATGAGAAGCTGACCTGTTTATTCTTAACAGGGTTAAATAAACACAAAATAAACGAAATAATAAATAGTCAATCTTACCGCTTTACCATTTTGAATACTTGTAACTGTCGAGTAACAACGTTATTCAGTTCGATCATAGAAACGAACGTTAGCAGCATAGACGTCGGAAACCTTGGCCCTGTTGTTCTCAGTCACCTTCTGTGTTATGGCCCATTGGGATTTGGGTACTCCTATTCCATACTGGTTGCAGATGTTCCTGTGTACTATCCCAGCCACTTGGTTGTGCCTCTCCATGTACGCTGATCCAGCTAGCATCTTACACCCTGCTACTATGTGCTGGACTGTCTCAGGGGCTTCTTTGCACAGTTTGCATCTTGGGTCTAATCTGCTCTGGTAGATCCTGGCCTCTATGGCTCTTGTGCTTATGGCCTGTTCTTGTGCTGCCATAATTAGTGCCTCTGTGCTGTCTGTCAGTCCTGCATTTTCCAACCACTGGTAGGATTTCTTGATATCAGCCACTTCCTCTATCTGATGGTGGTACATGCCATGTAGGGGCTTGTCCCTCCAAGTTGTCTGCTCCTCCTCCTCCGCACTCTCATCAGGGTTCTGCTGCCTGAGACATTCACTTAGCAGTTCATCCTTCGGGGCCATTTTTTCGATATAATCTCAAATTTTCGATGTTTCATCCTGGACCGTGGCCTTGACGCTCACTAGCCCTCGGCCTCCCTCTTTCCGCTTAGTGTATAGCCTCAGGGTGTTGGACTTGGGGTGGAACCCTCCGTGCATGGTGAGGAGCTTTCTAGTCCTGATATCTGTGGCTTCTATCTCCTCCTTTGGCCAGCTTATGATACTAGCGGGGTATCTGATGACTGGTAGTGCGTACATGTTGATGGCTCGGACCTTGTACTTACCATTCAGCTGACTTTTCAGGACCTGCCTTACTCTCTGGAGGTATTTGGCTGAGGTTGATTTCCTTGTTGCCTCTTCATGGTTTCCATTAGCCTGTGGGATGCCAAGGTACTTGTAGCTGTCTTGGATATCACCTATGTTGCCCTCTGGTAGGTTGATCCCCTCAGTCCTGATCATCTTGCCTCTCTTTGAGACCATCCGGCCACACTTGTCCAATCCGAATGACATCCCTATGTCATCGCTGTAGATCCTGGTGGTGTGGATCAGTGAGTCTATTTCTCGCTCGCTCCTGGCGTACAGCTTGATACATAAAACAATGCAGTCCTCAACATATATTTGTAAACCCAGCAAGGTTAATTAAATATACACAAAAAAGAGCATTTATCGGCAGCTGAACAGGGAAAAACTAAAAACCGCCAGATATATTTTATGTAAATATATGTTGAGGACTGCATTGTTTAATGTTGTTTAATGGACTCAGTTTGTACCATCTCCAATACTTGTACAAGAACTATGCAGTAGGTATAAGATATACTGTACCTGCAATTAGGGTTGCACATCTCTCTGTGAGAAACGATTCGATATGCATTTAGATACACAAGTTACGATTCAATTAAAAAACGATATCCCTTTATTACAGACCGATTCGATTCAAATCGATTCCATACAGTGTAAGAACGATACGATTTGATTCTACGGTTAATATTTGTTGTAGATATTTAATAAAATAAAGAAGCCAATTCTATGAAAGTGACAGTACAATAGTTTATTTTCAAATATGTAAAATATCACATATCCCCAAAGCTGTATGGCACTGGCAAAAAAAACAGAACAAAAAAAACAGAACAACGAAATCACATGTCAATGTATTTATTTTTAGACATGGACCAAAAAAAAGTCTGACTGAATCGTTGGATGGTGGTCACAGGACAGTGTCGTGGACGCTACCCGTGCTGCGGTCGAGTAAACCCAACAACCTGCCTTTTAGACCCAATCCCCACATCACTCTTAAAACAATTTTATGCGTTCTTTGAGTTTGAACATTTAAATCTTGTGAATTGCTCTCTCCAGACGGGTGTCTTCCCCACTGCCTTTAAAACGGCAGTGGTGAAGCCCCTTCTGAAGAAGAGCAATTTGGATCCTGACATCTTCGCCAACTACCGACCTATATCCAACTTACCCTTTGAAGTAAAGTTTTAGAAAAACTGGTTTTTATCCAATTAAATTATTTTTTAAACAACAACATTTTAGAACAGTGTCAATCTGGTTTTTAGGATGAACCACAGTACCGAAACAGCCCTCGTGAAGATTGTTAATGACCTCAGGTGTAACAGTGACTCTCAGAAACTGTCAGTCATGGTGCTACTGGATCTAAGCGCTGCTTTTGATACAGTAGATCACCACATTTTATTAAATAGACTTAGACACCTGGTGGGCCTCTCTGGTACTGTTCTTAACTGGTTTTATTCCTACCTCACAGGTTGTCACTTTCTTGTAAGTATGGATACATGTTCCTCAGGAATGCATGAACTTAAGTGTGGGGTGCCCCAAGGGTCAATTTTAGGTCCAATACTTTTTAATTTATATATGCTCCCCCTTGGGGACGTCATCAGGAGTCATGGCATCAATTTTCACAGCTACGCTGATGATACAGGAGTGGGGATGTTAAAAGGTTTGTTTTATTTTATTTTAATGTAAAGCACTTTGGGCTGCATTTTTATATCTATGAAAGCTATATAAATAAAGGTGACTTGACTTGACATTTTACATACTTTATTCTGGGTCATTAAAATGACCAAAAGAATATGTGGTTTGGATTATGTTGAATATGTTTTACATTAAAAATATATATATATATTTTAAAAGATTTTGCTTTCAACACTCGATGAGCTGTACATTCTGCGTGTGTATACACATGTTTTAAAAAGTATCCATTTATAGCTCAACAGATGGCTGATGGCTGTAAACACAGACCACTAGCATGCTACTTCCCTGGAGCTGTGTCAAGGTGATGAATAGCCACAGCAGTCACTGTCTGCACGACCTACTCTGTCCTCAATTGACATAATTCCAGTTTAGGTTATAAGCAACATCTATCATTGACTGCAAACTACAGTGCACTACTTCATTATTGATTTGTTCTTGATTTAGACTATTTATTCATCTTTGTGCATGCAATGTAACGTCATGTTGCATGAGATAGACATGCTGGAAATCACCACTACTAGCTGGCAGCAGTACACACACTCATATGTTGCAAGGCAGACCACTGCAAACATTACTTATCACAATGAATATGCCCACTGACAACACAGATGCATACAGCTAAACATGCACATATAAAGCCCTTGGTGCATCATCTGTGACAAGATTGATTTTCCGTGAGACAGATCTAAGGATGCTCAATTTCTGTTAGACTTATCTAGGTCCAGTTGTGACAGCCGGGATGCAAGTGCATAATATGGCCATGTGTGGAGTGTCATATATATATATGTATATGTATATACACTCACCAGCCACTTTATTACGTACACCTTGCTAGTACCGGGTTGGACCCCCTTTCGCCTTCAGAACTGCCTTAATCCTTTGTGGCATAGATTCAACTAGGTACTGGAAACATTCCTCAGAGAGTTTGGTCCATATTGACATGATAGCATCACGCAGCTGCTGCAGATTTGTCGGCTGCACATCGATGATGCGAATCTCCCGTTCCACCACATCCCAAAGGTGCTCTATTGGATTGAGATCTGGTGACTGTGGAGGCCATTTGAGTACAGTGAACTCATTGTCATGTTCAAGAAACCAGTCTGAGATGATTCACGCTTTATGACATGGTGCGTTATCCTGCTGGAAGTAGCCATCAGGAGATGGGTACACTGTGGTCATAAAGGGATGGACATGGTCAGCAACAATACTCAGGTAGGCTGTGACACAATGCTCAATTGGTACTAATGGGCCCAAAGTGTGCCAAGAAAATATCCCCCACACCATTACACCACCACCACCAGCCTGAACCGTTGATACAAGGCAGGATGGATCCATACTTTCATGTTCTTGACGCCAAATTCTGACCCTACCATCCGAATGTCGCAGCAGAAATCGAGACTCATCAGACCAGGCAACGTTTTTCCAATCTTCTATTGTCCAATTTTGGTGAGCCTGTGTGAATTGTAGCCTCAGGTTCCTGTTCTTAGCTGACAGGAGTGGCACCCGGTGAGGTCTTCTGCTGCTGAAGCCCATCCGCCTCAAGGTTCGACGTGTTGTGCATTCAGAGATGCTCTTCTGCATACCTCGGTTGTAACGAGTGGTTATTTGAGTTACTGTTGCCTTTCTATCAGCTCGAACCAGTCTGGCAATTCTCCTCTGACCTCTGGCATATCTCTGTAAACCCTAGAGAGGGTGCGTGAAAATCCCAGTGGATCAGCAGTTTCTGAAATACTCAGACCAGCCCGTCTGGCACCAACAACCATGCCACGTTCAAAGTCACTTAAATAACCTTTCTTCCCCATTCTGATGCTCGGTTTGAACTGCAGCAGATTGTCTTGACCATGTCTACATGCCTAAATGCATTGAGTTGCTGCCATGTGATTGGCTGATTAGAAATTTGCGTTAACGAGCAGTTGGATAGGTGTACCTAATAAAGTGGCCGCTGAGTGTATACACATTATATATATCCATTCACCCCATGGGTGGTCTTGTATTTCCTCCTTCAAGCTCGGGTCCTCTACCAGAGACCTGGGAGCCTGAGGCTTCTACAGTTGGACAGAGATTTCGGATGTTGTTCCTGAAATCTGCTAGAGCCACTGTGCCAGTTTGGGGGTTAAAGCCCAGAGTGCTCCGATTACCACCTGTACCACTGGTGCCTTTACTCTCCACATCTTTTCTATCTCCTGTTGGGGTAGTAGCAGGAGCAGATTTGGTTATCAACAGCTAATTATTAATGTCGATATGATTATCGATATTAATAATTATATTTAATATATTATTATGATATAATCATGAATATACGGGGCACCACCCTGGGATCAGGGAAAAGATAACCTAAAACTGTATTCAGTCTCAATATAAAGGTTTTATACTCACATGCCAATCAGCGTGATCATTGGCATAGAAGTATAAAAATCAAAACAAATCAAACAATTAAAAAGGCGTGAAATTTGAGCACTAGCCTTCACAACCTGCTGTTATCCAGTGACATATACACAACAAGCACAAGAGACCGCTAGTTATAATATAATAAGATTCATTAAAATCAGTTAATAATGATCACAATCAATAACACTGCAATTAACTGTGGTGGAAATCAGTTTATGATCACCTGATGAGAAATAAGAATACAACTCCTAACAGCGCTTTTAGTAATTTATTCTATAAAGAGTCCAAAAACAGGCTAGCAGTCACTACAGACAGACTGTAAACAGACAAAGTCCTCGCAAATAGGGTGTCCAAGCGGACAGCATCATCGACATACAGCTTCAGAGCAAACTTGCTGGCCAGATAGGGGCAGACTCCTTAAGAGTCTGACCAATTCTTCAGTCTTGAGAAGGGCTTTTTATACAGTTGTTTGTGATGTGTCATCAGAGAAGCATTGTTCCGTTGTTTGTGTAGACGGTGAACTTTGTCCAGAATGTGGTGTTTGAACCACTCATCAGTGTCCATAGATCCATATTGACTTGCCAGCTGTGCTGGTGTCACAAGATGCATTTTACAACTCATGTAACACATGACATGACATAAGTGCAGAATACAGGTTACCTCATGACACTTGGAATAGTATGAGTTAAAACTACTAATTATACTATAATGAACTACTAAATGAAAAATTCCCATCACATTAACAAAGCCTTATCACCTAACTACCTAACACACAAAGCTAAGCTCAACAAGGAAGAGACACGTGGGGTGGGTGTGTGTGTGTGTGTGTGTGTGTGTGTGTGTGTGTGTGCGTGGAGTGAGAGAGAGAGATGGCCGGGTGCGACCACCAGGTGGAGCTATCCCTCACAGTGTTCAGGGGCGGAGCCGCTGACGTCAGATAGAATAGCGAGAGAGGGAGAAAGAGAGAGAGATGGCCGGGTACAGCCACCAGATGGAGCTATTACCCACAGCGTTCAGGGGCGGAGCCGCTGACGTAAGATATAATAGCAAGAGAGGGAGAGAGAGAGGGAGAGATGGCCGGTACAGCCCCCAGATGGAGCTATTTCCTTAGCGTCCGGAGACGGAAACAGCTGGGGGAGGATGTGTGTTAGCGGGACACAAACAAAGAGAGGGAGAGAATGCACGTGCAATATTCGAAGACTCAGGAGGCGGGTTACTATCACACGGGAGCTCGTGAACGAACTGGCGTTCGTTCAGCGGGACCCCGGTCCTTTAAT
The DNA here is from genome assembly GCA_029853015.1 of Chelidonichthys spinosus. Lineage (NCBI taxonomy): Eukaryota > Metazoa > Chordata > Actinopteri > Perciformes > Triglidae > Chelidonichthys > Chelidonichthys spinosus. Next base: position 11,976,749 of record CM056821.1, on the reverse strand, counting down.
TGATAGTAGATAGTAGACCGCTTACTGAGCTCGCGAATGTGGCTGAGGTTAGTCAAAACACTGTTACAGAAATCAACCCAGCTGCGTGGGTACACAATCAGCCTTTCGAAATACAACAATACAGAAAGCCACGGACTCGGCAGTCCGTGATCAAACCTTAAAACACGTTAACAAGAATTACAAGCTGGTCCTACACTATCGAATCTCTGCTTCTGCCCAGACAACTAGCCTCTTACTTGTATCGATGTGAGGTTTTCCGTCCCATGCGGTGATGGCGTTTCTTGAGGCCGGCAATGTACGGTGGTTCGCGATTCCTTGTTCGGCGACAGAGGATGCGACGAGTCGGTTGAATCCAAACGAGGGCGGGGCGTAGAAGTTATCCTTCTCGCTGGCAGCTGGGACAAAGAAAGTGTTTATTCTTCCTTCCGCGGGCAAACAGGAGAGTCGTGTGGTCGCGGCTATCTCCTCAGGATCCAAAATGATAAAAGAAAAGAAAAGCCCTTAATGAAGAAGCTAAAATCGAGGACGTTCACGTCGCCCGGATTGGCGTCACCGGGGCCCCACCCTGGGGCCAGGCCCGGGGTTGGGGCTCGCAGGCGAGCGCCTGGTGGCCGGGTCTGTGCCCACGGGACCCGGCCGGGCACAGCCCGAAAGAGCGACGTGGGCCCGCCCTCCTGTAGGCCCACCACCCGCAGGAGGGTTCAGAAGGGGCCGGTGCGGTGGGATTTGGGTGGCTGTCCTGGGCGGGTGCCCCGGCGACCCAATCCCCGGACGGTGACTCTAGCCATGGGGACATGGAATGTCACCTCACTGGGGGGTAAAGAGCCTGAGCTAGTGCGGGAGGTAGAGCGCTACCGGCTACAGGTAGTCGGGCTCACCTCCACGCACAGTCTGGGCTCTGGAACCCAACTCCTTGAGAGAGGCTGGACTCTCTTCTACTCTGGAGTTGCCCGCGGTGAAAGGCGCCGAGCTGGTGTGGGCTTGCTCATAGCCCCCCAGCTCGGCCGCCATGTGTTGGAGTTTTCCCCGGTGAACGAGAGGGTCGTTTCCCTGCGCCTTCGGGTCGGGGATAGGTCTCTCACTGTTGTTTCGGCCTATGGGCCGAACGGCAGTGCAGAGTACCCGGCCTTCTTGGAGTCCTTGGGAGGGGTACTTGAGAGTGCTCCAACCGGGGACTCCATATTTTTACTGGGGGACTTCAACGCTCACGTGGGCAACGACAGTGTTACCTGGAGGGGCGTGATTGGGAGGAACGGCCTCCCCGATCAGAACCCGAGTGGGGTTCTGTTATTGGACTTCTGTGCTGGTCACGGTTTGTCCATAACGAACACCATGTTCAAACATAAGGGTGTCCATCAGTGCACATGGCACCAGGACACCCTAGGCCGGAGGTCAATGATCGACTTCGTGGTTGTGTCATCTGACCTCAGGCCGTATGTTTTGGACACTCGGGTGAAGAGAGGGGCTGAGCTGTCAACTGATCACCACCTGGTGGTGAGTTGGATCTGCTGGCAGGGGAAGAAGCTGGACAGACTTGGCAGACCTAAACGCGTTGTGAAGGTCTGCTGGGAACGTCTGGTGGAACCCTCTGTCAGGGAGGTCTTCAACTCCCACCTCCGGGAGAGCTATGACCAGATCCCGAGGGAGGCTGGGGACATTGAGTCCGAATGGACCTTGTTCTCTGCCTCCATTGTTGACGCGGCTGTTCGAAGCTGTGGCCGTAAGGTCTCCGGTGCCTGTCGTGGTGGCAATCCCCGAACCCGGTGGTGGACACCGGAAGTAAGGGATGCTGTCAAGCTGAAGAAGGAGTCCTACCGAACCTGGTTGGCTCGGGGGACTCCCGAGGCAGCTGACGGGTACCGGCAGGCCAAGCGTGCTGCAGCACGGGCGGTCGCTGAAGCAAAAGTTCGGGTCTGGGAAGAGTTCGGGGAGGCCATGGGGGAGGACTATCAGTCGGCCTCGAGGAAATTCTGGCAAACCATCCGGCGCCTTAGGAAGGGGAAGCAGCCCTCCACCAACACTGTTTACGGTGGAGGTGGGGAGCTGCTGACTTCGACTGAGGATATCGTCGGGCGGTGGAAGGAATACTTCGAGGATCTCCTCAACCCCACTGACACGTCTCCCATTGGGGAAGCAGAGGCTGGAGACTCAGAGGTTCACCCACCCATTACACGGGCTGAAGTCACCGAGGTAGTTAAGAAGCTCCCCGGTGGCAAGGCACCGGGGGTGGATGAGATCCACCCTGAGTACCTCAAGTCTCTGGATGCTGTGGGGCTGTCCTGGTTGACACGTCTCTGCAACATCGCGTGGCAGTCGGGGACAGTGCCTCTGGACTGGCAGACCGGGGTGGTGGTCCCTCTATTCAAAAAGGGGGACCGGAGGGTGTGTTCCAACTATCGGGGGATCACACTTCTCAGCCTCCCCGGGAAAGTCTATTCCAGGGTGCTGGAGAGGAGAATTAGGCCGATAGTCGAACCTCGGATTCAGGAGGAACAATGCGGTTTTCGTCCTGGCCGTGGAACACTGGACCAGCTCTATACCCTCCGCAGGGTGCTCGAGGGTTCATGGGAGTTTGCCCAACCAGTCCACATGTGTTTTGTGGACTTGGAGAAGGCATTCGACCGTGTCCCTCGTGGCATTCTGTGGGAGGTACTTCGGGAGTACGGGGTCAGGGGCCCTCTGCTAAGGGCTGTTCGGTCCCTGTATGACCGGAGCAGGAGCTTGGTTCGCATTGCCGGCAGTAAGTCAGACCTGTTCCAGGTGCATGTTGGACTCCGGCAGGGCTGCCCTTTGTCACCGGTCCTGTTCATTATTTTTATGGACAGGATTTCTAGGCGCAGCCGTGGGCCGGAGGGGATCTGGTTCGGGAGCCACTGGATTTCATCCCTGCTTTTTGCGGACGATGTGGTCTTGTTGGCTCCTTCGAGCCAGGACCTCCAGCATGTCCTGGGGCGGTTTGCAGCCGAGTGTGAAGCAGCCGGGATGAGGATTAGCACCTCCAAATCCGAGGCCATGGTTCTTGACCGGAAAAAGGTGGCTTGCTCCCTCCAGGTCGGGGGGGAGTTCCTGCCTCATGTGGAGGAGTTTAAGTATCTTGGGGTCTTGTTCACGAGTGAGGGAAGGATGGAACGCGAGATTGACAGGCGGATCGGTGCAGCGGCTGCAGTAATGCGGTCGCTGTATCGGTCCGTCGTGGTAAAGAGAGAGCTAAGCCGAAAGGCGAAGCTCTCGGTTTACCGGTCAATCTACGTTCCTACCCTCACCTATGGTCATGAACTTTGGGTCATGACCGAAAGAATAAGATCCCGGATACAAGCGGCCGAAATGAGCTTCCTCCGCAGGGTGGCGGGGCGCTCCCTAAGAGATAGGGTGAGGAGCTCCGTCACACGGGGGGAGCTCGGAGTAGAGCCGCTGCTCCTCCACATCGAGAGGAGCCAGTTGAGGTGGCTCGGGCATCTGCATCGGATGCCCTCTGGACGCCTCCCTCGGGAGGTGTTCCAGGCATGCCCCACCGGGAGGAGACCCCGAGGAAGACCCAGGACACGCTGGAGTGACTATGTCACCCGGCTGGCCTGGGAACGCCTTGGGGTCCTCCCGGAGGAGCTAGGGGAAGTGTCCGGGGAGAGGGAAGTCTGGGCGTCCCTGCTCAGGCAGCTGCCCCCGCGACCCGGTATCGGATAAGCGGAAGAAAATGGATGGATGGATGGAAGAAAAATGAAGCAAGCATCAAACTGCCCAGATCTTTTACAGATTGTAAACACTTCTTTTCTGTGAGGTGTCTTTCCACAGGCCTTGAAAACTGCTGTTATCAAACCTCTCTTAAAAAAGAATAATTTAGACACTCCACTACAATTATAGACCAATTTCAAACCTCCCATTTTTGAGTAAAATCAGTTTTTAAGCAGCTGAACGACTTTGTGGTGATGAAGACCTGTTTTTATGTCTTCAAGTCAGGATTTAGACCACACCACAGCACCGAGACAGCTCTTGTCAAGGTCTTCAATGACATCCACTTAAACACGGATAATGGTAGAATTTCAGTCTTGGTATTACTTGATCTCAGTGCTGCATTTGACACAGTCAATCACAACATACTCCTAAACCGTCTGGAAAACTGTGTGGGACTCTCTGGCACAGTATTAAAATAGTTTGAATCCTACTTGAAGGACAGAGACTACTTTGTGTCTATAGATAATTACACATCTGAGCGGACAAACATTACATGTGGAGTTCCCCAAGGCTCCATTCTGGGCCCTCTTCTGTTCAACATCTACATGCTTCCACTGGCTCAGATCATGAAAAACAACAAAATATGTTACCATAACTACGCAGGTGATACACAAGTTTACATAACAATATCACCAGGTGACTATAGTCCATTTCCAGTACTGATAAGATGCATTGAGCAAATCAATAATTGGATGGAGCAGAATTTTCTCAAATTAAACAAAGACAAAACTGAAATCATTGTTTTTGGAGCCAAGGAAGAACGGTCAAAAGTTAGCACCCAGCTTCAAGCGGTAATGGTAAAAACCACAAACAAAGCCAGAAACTTAGGTGTAGTCACGGACTCAGACCTGAACTTCAACAGCCACATTAAATCAGTTACAAAGTCAGCCTACTATCACCTAAAGAATATATCAAGGATTAAAGAACTTATGACTCAGCAGGATTTGGAAAAACTTGTCCATGCATTTATCTTCAGCAGGCTTGACTACTGTAACAGTGTCTTCACAGGTCTCCCTAAAAAGTCCATCAGACAGCTGCAGTTAATTCAGAATGCTGCTGCTCGAGTCCTCACTAAAGACCAAGTGGATCACATTACTCTGCTCTGTGTCCCCAGAGTCAGAACCAAACATGGAGAGGCATCTTTCAGTTTTTGCGCACCACATATCTGGAACAAACTTCCAGAAAGGTGCAGGTCTGCTGCAAATCTCAGCTGTTTTAAATCAAGACTGAAGACTTATCTGTTTGCCGCTGCCTTTCAGTAATCAATACTATCTGTGAACTTCTTATGCTGCACTGTATTTTCTATTCCTTGACATTCTTGTTTTTAATGATTTATTTTTATTTTATTTTATTATTATTAAATTTTAAATTATTGGCTGGTTTTAATGAGGGTTTTTCTATGCATTTTAATTTTGCTTTTATTTTCTTTTAATCCTTCTACTTTTTTTCACTTTATTGTGATGACAATCACAATAAAGTGATTGTAAATGTAAATGTATTGTATGACATTTTTATAATGTGAAGCACTTTGAGACTGCCTTGTGTATGAAATGTGCTATACAAATAAAGTTGTCTTGCCTTGCCTTGCCTAGAGAAAAAGAGAGGGAAAACAGTCTGTTGCTCGTCCAGCGAGTTTGGGGGAAAGACTGCGGCCTAGGACAAAGGAAAATGCTGCAGGCGTTAAAAGTTCACCTCCTGTTGTAACGCGTGTCACGGTGGAGAGAGGAAGTTCTTAAGGCGGCGCTGGGTTTTATACCTCACGGCTGCTCCCGGGGACCCCCTGGGGTACCTGTGGTTGTCAGCCAATAGGGCACCAGTTTTGTGACGTTGCACTTCGCACCTGGGTGAGAAGTAAAGCCAAAATGGTGGCTGTAGTTCTTTATCCCCTTTGTCCCTTTGTTCTGACCGCATGTGAAGGCTTCTGGGCCTCCGTGTATGCATTGTGTAGTCTCTGACTACACAATGCGTCTCTGACGTTCACTAGTCCCCAGCCTAACCCTTGGACTTGGGGTAAAATCCTCCATGCATGGTGAGGAGCTTTCTTGTTTTGATATCAGTGGCCTCTATACCTTCCTTTGGCCAGGTTATTATACCAGCAGGGTATCTGATAACTTCATGACTCTGTGTAGGTATTTGGCTGGGGCTGACTTTCTTGCGCCTTCTTCATGGTTTCCATTTGCTTGTGGGACTCCGCAAGTATTTGTAGCTTATCTGGACTCTGAGATGTTACCGACACTCCTTTAGTGATCAATAAGTTAAAAAAAAAACAAATAAATGTGAACCCATGTGCTGCCTCACAGAGCACCTGGCTAAGCTTTTCTTAGCATGAAGAGTGGAAAAAGGGAGAAACAGCCAGCTTTATCTGTCTCAAGATAACACAATTAAATTGTTTATCTGCCCTACACATGTATCTGTACAAACACCATACTGCAAAACTTTGCAATTCATTCTTTCGGGGGCTCTTGGCTGGGAGCTGCAGTGGGGGCTTTTCAACCAACTCTGAGCCAGGAAGAGAAAAAGCATATTTTTTTAAAATGCCAAACAATTCCTTTTATGATGGGAGTTAAACATGTCAAAAGGGGAAGAGCTGAAAGTGAAAAGTAAACTAGTGAGAGGTCTGGGGAAATTATTTAAAATGCTGGATCACCGTTGGATTTTAAAGGAAGCAAGCATTGGAGAACTTGGGTGCTGAGGATTCTGGTGGTATAAACTGGGGAGAATAAGATCCTCTTTAAAATCAATGCTGTGTTTTAATGAAGGGAGGCCACAAGGAGGGGAATGTTCTCTCCTCTGAATGAAGAGCCCAACGTTTTGAACATGCTGCAGGCGAGACAAGGCTGACTCCCACATAAAGGGAATTATCCTACAATAATCAAGAAAATAAGGGATTAAAAGATGTACTATGATATTGAAATTCCTAAAAGACAGAAAATATTAAAAGCTTCAACAGCAACACTGGAATTGTTTTGACCTTTTAAATCTGTGTGTCAACATGGCAAAATGCGGTCCTAGAATAACCACAAACAGTTTTTTTGGTACCTTGCCTGATGTTAAAAGTGTAGACCTGAATATAATTTTATGTCCAGAGCGACTAAAATAAAATTATAATAAAATGAATAACAGATTTTTCAACGCTAGCATTAAATTATCTTGCTTCTAATCAATACTGAAAACTACTGCTATTTTAAACGCTTAATTAATCTGGAATGGTAAACAACCCCCAATATTGCAAACCACAATTTAACCCCTGATTACAGGGGTTTTAGAACGTTGGGTGGAGCATGACAGGAGTCTTTGTAGCCAAAAATGGATCTGACTTGTGCTTGTTTGGCTTCAAGCTCTTTGCAAACCAAAATTTGACATCCCCAAGAGTGAGGACTTAAAGCAACATGGATCATCCAGTTCCAGTGGAGAGTACAGCTGTGTGTGGTCAGAGGAAGATGGATATATGGATTTTTGTTGTTGTTGTTTTAATAGAGCCCACTGGGAGCATATATAAACAGGATAAATCTGGATCTAAAATATCAAAATAGAGCCTAAAAATAGGGCTGAAGAGGCAAAACGGAAGCACACAGCAATCCTGTTTTCTGCCCACTGTGGCAGGGGTTACTGCAATTACTACGGAGTGTTTGAAAATGACTTCAAATACTATTTGACCTCCATGTGGGTCAACAAAACACATCTTTGATAAACTTTGTCAAAACAAACAAACATACGTTTCAAAACGACACTCTTGAGCACCGTGGCTCACGGATAACATTGCTCAAAGCACCTAGGAGGGAAAAGAGAATGAAACAAGACTCTCCTTTTAATCCTGACATTCTAACATTTTTTCTCATGTAAATACCAAATAATTGTTTTACGTACATCTCATTCTCCTTTTTTGTAAAATATTCACAGTATGCTCTATGGGAGGATTTGAATGTGTTGTTCCCTATTGGGAGCTAATATCCAAGTCAGCAGTTCTCAAATTGTAATGATAGAGCGCCCAAAAATGTAATCCCTCCTTGACTGTCTCCCATGGCGAGTCAATGACATAACTGACAAAGCTATTACTTCAGACAAATGTCTCTGGCAAATTCACACCAGGATATCCAAGCAGAAATAACAACACCATATTTCTTTCGACTTTCAACATTTCCTTGAACTTTCTTTTCCTATTGTTTTCCTTTTTCCTTTTGATTTTATTGTTTAGTTGTTAATTGAGTAGAAGGCATGCTGTATATCAGAACATTCTTACACTACTACTGTGTGTAAATTATGACAGCTTATTACTTACTGCTAGGCACATTCATTGGAAATCATGCATTGGCCACATACTGATAAAGTCCATTTAGATGTCTACAAATTAAAAATAAAGTGAAATACCAAAATAATCAAGATATTTAACACCATTAGTAGAAATCATCGCAGCTCTGCACAACTCCCCCAAACCTCACGGCTTCCCAGGGCCATGGACTTATTTCTTACACCCTCTAACAACCCTCAACTTGTCCTCAGTGTATCTGCAGTGAAATGGGCAACTCGAAGGCAGGCCCATTGAACACAGTCCACATACGTAAGCACATTTAGAACAAACTTTTTTCAGAACACTGCAAAACATCTTGTAGTGTTTGACAGGAAACTTTACTTTCTGAGTTCACTCCTTAATTGAGAAAAGGCAAACGTGTCTTCACAGACCAAGTACAGTTAGAAACAATTCTCTCAGATCAAGACAAAGGAAATATCCCCCCGATTCAACCAACTGACAGTATCTTGCCACATGTTCATTCAAAATGAGCCAATGGGACTTTTCAAATATAGAATGAGAAAAAGCAAAGCGATATGTGTTCACGTATGCTTGATATGTTCAGGATGCTGCATATATGGACACCTCTCCACAGAAAATGATTGATTCTCCATTCCCACCAAGTACAAATGACCTTGGTCCACATTTGGAATTTGACCTTGTCTACATTAAATTAAAGATAGGTGGTTCAGGATAGAGGTGGCTCAGGACCAAGATAAACCCATAGTTACCTTCTTTTAATCGCCATATTATATTTATATACATACACAAGAATACTTAAAACTGTGCTGTCTACAGAAATTCAAGTATATCATTTATAAGTCGATTAGATTCTTAATACCCAAGCCAAGTGTGGCCCGTCGCCGCCGCGGCATGCACTTGGCCCTGTCTAACTGTGAGCAGCAGATCTAGAGAAGCTATACAACACCGACAACGCCACCTTAGGACTTTCACCTAAAGAGTATAGGTGAAATATCTCAGAGAGGGTTTCACGAAAACATCCCATACACAGGTCTGCACACAAATGAATACAGGCATGTATGATGTATAAGTTAACAATCTTTATTTCAATAAACAATTTTTATTAAGTTATAAACATTTATATAGTTCTTTTCTTTAATATCAGACAAAATATGGTGTTCCACTTACACCCATCCGTAGTGGTCCAGCTAAGAGAAAGGGGGCCGATAAACAGCTAGCTCCAGCAGAGGTCACTGCTCTTAAATAAACAAAAAAAAAACAAAGAAACAAATCAACTAGAAACTCAAACGAGAAAACCAAGATAAACCATGCAACATATATAAATTTAGCAGGTCCTTCACTGTCACTGCTGCAAGACTTTCCCTTTACCTCCCACTGGCAACTCACAGTCTGATCTGAGCGGACAAGATTGAACTCCAGTAGCTTCAAATAGCGTCTATGCGACAAGAGCAACGCAACTGCTTACAGCCAAGTACGCAGAGCAACGCGACTGGTTACAGCCAAGTATGCAGAGCAACGCGACTGGTTATACTTACGCAAGTTACGCGACTAGTTATGACTAAACAGAGCAACGCTAATTAAACAAAGTGAGGCTAATAAAAAGAGGCTAACTACACAGAGCAAGGCAAGCAAAAAGAGAGGCTAAATACACAGAACAAAGCTAGTAAAAAGAGAGGCTAGGCATTAGAGGCAAATGTTTGGAGGAAAGAGTTTGGAGGCGAGGCAGGGCACACAGCCGCCCAACGCCGAACAGGCTTCAAAAACAAAAGCAATCGTTAGTGACAACACCATAACACACTAGCAGACAAAAATAGGATTTAGCTCATCAGCTCGCAGGTTACCTGCTTTGTGCACGCATCAGCGCTTATAGCTGTTAGCAGCTACGGCGGCAGCAGCGGCAGCTAACCGGACAGGGGGACACACACACACACACCATCTCGGCCCACCGCGCCAACTTACAACAAAGGATTGTCAGCGCAGCATCTTATTACCTCGTCACGTCATGAGACTGCGCTACATACCTGCGGAACACTGCACAGACGCCGGGATACGATGGCTCGGCGGAGCTGCCAACACGCAGCATCCGCTTCGGCAGAAGAGAGAGAGAGACTAAATAACTGGGGGGTTTATAAACCACCCCACATTAGCTGCTGAAACCGCGGCGGCACTACAGGTGCCGGAAAGGGGCGTATCACACCTGCTGTGATCACCATACCTGTCGCAAAACAGACAAACAGACTAACGAGGACACCAAAGAACCGAAATAGATAGATGCCATATATCATCCGGTTACTACAGTGGCCGACAAGGGCAAACGCGCCGCAAACGGCAAAACGCTGCAAACACAGGAATGATGCAAAACCAAAAACACACAAACACATAAAACAAATGCAACAGAAAAACGCTGCAAGAGAAATGCTGCAATCACAGAAACGAAGCAGAAGCAAAAACTTACAAACCCACAAAACAAATGCGAAAGAAAAATGCTGCAAATATCAAAAACACACAAAACCCCGAAACAACTGCAAGAGAGAAATGCTGCAAATTCACTCCACAAAACGGAAGTGCGTCAGGCCACTAGGGGGGGCTCGACCTGAGGGATGGACCGGTCCTGTGGGACCAGACCCTCTTGAAAGAAGAAGAAGAAAGTCGGCTAAGTTTTGGAGAGGAGAGTGAAAAGGTACGTTTTCCTTGGCCGTAATCTTTTACAATATTATAGAAGAGCAGCATGGTTACGTAGCCAATGTTAGCATGTTTTAATTTAATTTAACGTTAGTTTTCACCAGTGCTGTACTACTCGAGTCCGGACTCGAAACGTTTTTCTGTTGTCTCGGACTTGTCTTGGACTCTTTGGTATTTGGACTCGGACTTGTCTCGGATTGGCTATGGGGATCAGCACCTTGACAGCGACTATGACACGTAGGGATCTATAGGGTGATCTGTCACTGTCTGACTGAACAGCCTAATGGAAATTATATTTTACAATTCTTCACATTATTAACTAAAGAAATTCGTTAAGGCAAGTAATTTGGTGCTTTTAAAGTCATGATATTAAGCTGACATGGATCCTGTATTTTCTTTGCATTCAGATGCTGCTGCTGCATCTCCAGCCGCGGTGTCAGATATAATCGGTTTAATAAAGTCAGTGATCACTCAAAGTTAAAACTATGAAAAAAAAAAAAACTCTCAGTCACTGAGGTTTCGGGTGGATTCTTCCGGAGATTTTGGGGTCTTTCTTCAGTGACTCATTTCACTACAGCTAACTGTTGGAGGTAAATCCGCCACCTCTAGTATTTCACTCCGAGGTGTTTTGGATAAAGTATGAATCCAGTGTTCTTGAAGTTTTGGGCTTTCACTTGGAGTTTTGTCTGAGATTTTAAATGTGGCAGCAAACTGCTCGTTGAACCCCAGTTCAGTGCGTTTGATCCCATGTTTAGACAGCGCAGCGCAGCGACACTTTACATCCTCATTGTTTAAAATCTTGTAGTATTATGAAGTACTTTCACACAAAACTGGTGGCAGAAATCGTGTTGTGTGTCTGATTTAGCCACAAGTTACTGTACTAACTTCATTTAGGGTCAGAAGTGTTTGAATTCATACAGTGGTTCCTACAACTCGAAAGGCACAAGACAGTACAATATTAAGTGAAATTGCTATCTCATTGATCCTACAGTGTTTTTACACTGCACATGCTTATTGATGATTATAAATCATAGTGCTATTGTAGAAATAACATCTTTAGCATCACAAAATTTACAAACAAGTAAGTGGTCTCAAAAGTGTGTGAATATATCTATATATCTATAAATATCTATATATCTGTCTATATATATATAGATAGATATATAGTCTGTATAATATGTCTGTGTTTACTCTCGATCTCATTTAGACTCGGACTCGGACTTGGACTTGGACTCGGGCCTTGTGGACTTGGACTTGACTTGGACTTGGACCTTTTTTGACTCGGACTCGACTAGCATGGACTTGGACTTGTCTTAAACTCGACAAAGGTGGTCTTGACTACAGCTCTGGTTTTCACTCGGCGACATCGTCTCCTCATATTGGACACTTAGGTGGTCAGAGAGATGACAAACCAAGTGCAGGTAAATTAAGGACAGAGTACAGGCCAGGGAGATGGCAAGGAAAGAGAAAAGGTAGCAAATGTGAAGAAGAGTAACAGAGGGAATGCCAGGAAGCAGAGAAGGGACATTAGGACAAAATGGGAAGGTGATGAAGAGATGTAGAGAGCATTAGACAAGCTCAAGATTAAATAAAAAGCAGAGAAAGGTGACAAAGAGAGAGAGAGAGAGAGGTAACAGTAAAACAAGCATCCATAAGCAGCAGAAACTTAACACGCGCAAAATTACCTATTCCTCTGAGGTGGCCTCTCTCCTTATTTAGTGATGATCACTATGTAATTTTAAATTGAGTTGACTGAATGGATTCACCATAACATATCATTGTCTATTTTTCCAGGCTGCCATGTTTTGCCCCTTCTGCGGCCAAGATCTGGGGACAGTTCAAGTGTTCTGTCACTCATGTGGCAAAAATGTACAGTTCTTGGCACAAGCTGAACACAACAGTAAGTAGTCTTGAAGTACTCTTGGTACAACATGCCACACTTTTTAAGATACTAATGCCCAAACATGGCTTCTTCCCAGATAAACCAGTATTTTTGAGTGTAATAATGTAATGTAACGTACATTAAACAGAAATATTTTACAGGCCTTATCTGTACAGTATGTAGACAAACTTTATGTGACTGAGCTGTAACAACCCTTAGCTGATTTGACACAGAATGGTGCAGCCTGTCCTTGTTGAAAATGTATTCTCTTTTTCTCCCCTTGTTTGTCAGGTTCAGCATTGGATAGCCCCACAGAAGAGGATCTGATTAGAAAGTCTCCAGATGGCAACCTAACATGGACCACACTGTCATCGTCACTTGAAGACTGTCCACTGTAACCTATGAAAAGCAATAATTATCTTGATTGCTATGGGTATAAAGATGAATTGCATTAATCTCCCCAGTTTTATCTGTGATTAAAGGTTATTTTGAATCCTTAAATCTTTAATTTCTATCAACCATAAATGTTTAATTAAAATTCACTACATAAATTTGGTGAAATTTATCTTGTACAGAGTATCAGGTGTAGGTGGAAAAAAATGATTTTTAAATCTAACATATAATAAAGTTGAGCTTAAAACAAGATGGAAGATGTGTCAGAAGCACTTACAGCTGTTTGCAAAGTCCTCAACAGTGCAAATGTAAAGTGTTATTCTTTGGTAGGACTTTCCAATTGCCTCTTTGTACTTATGCACCGTGAAAGGGGTGTCTGTTCCTGGGATGTTTGTAACTTCCTTAGCATCAGGATACAACAAAACATGGGCACAATCTTCCATATCCTGGTTGAAATCTTTCTGCTTCTTTACAGCAGCAGCCAGCAGTTGTTCAGATGACCAGTGAGGCTGAATATCAATGGGAAGTGACTTCCCTCTCACAGGCTTAAGGGAGTCCTTGTGCATCTTCATAACTCCAACATTAATCTGAAGAAAGATGAGATAATGAAATTAATAAAATAAATTTAATTGATAGAATCTGTCATTTACAGTTTATGAGTCTGCATTGGTCACCATGTGTGGGCATACCTTCACTATTTTCTTTTTCTGTTCCTTCCCTGTTTTGTTCTGACGCGTCTTTGAAAAGAATGTCTTTCTCTCCCTCTCTTTTATAGCCCTAAATGTCATAAAGGACTCTACAACTGAGCTTCCTGATAGAAAAGTTAAAAATACAGGAATTAGACATTAGTTAATCTTTTATTATTACGCTTGCTATTCTCATCATTAATCTTTCCTGCAGGGCATTTATAACATTTAATATACAGTGCTGAGATGTACTGAATACAAGAACACAATTTTCAGTTTACCTGCACTAGTGCTTGGCTGTGCATCAGGAGGTGCACTGGTGGTGGGCTTCTCCTCGGGGGGTTTGTTAACCTGATCTGTTACGTATTTAATGTTTCTGCCACACAGACAACAAAAGTCTGAAGAAGCTATCACGGCAGCTCCACAGAATGGACAGTACATCTGTGAGGGGAAAGAGGAGATTATTAAATTGGCGAGGTTACATCAGAGAAAGTGGATATTTTATTTTCCTGAACATTTAAATAAGACATTTTTAATATTCCACTTTCAGTCAATTAGCAAGTTTATTAGAGATAATGGACACGTGGCCGGGCATTATCCCTTAAATAAATACAAGCTCTTATAAATCAAAGTTTCTAGCACGCTAACATTGGCTACGTAACCATGCTGCTCTTCTATAATATTGTAAAAGATTACGGCCAAGGAAAACGTACCTTTTCACTCTCCTCTCCAAAACTTAGCCGACTTTCTTCTTCTTCTTTCAAGAGGGTCTGGTCCCACAGGACCGGTCCATCCCTCAGGTCGAGCCCCCCCCTAGTGGCCTGACGCACTTCCGTTTTGTGGAGTGAATTTGCAGCATTTCTCTCTTGCAGTTGTTTCGGGGTTTTGTGTGTTTTTGATATTTGCAGCATTTTTCTTTCGCATTTGTTTTGTGGGTTTGTAAGTTTTTGCTTCTGCTTCGTTTCTGTGATTGCAGCATTTCTCTTGCAGCGTTTTTCTGTTGCATTTGTTTTATGTGTTTGTGTGTTTTTGGTTTTGCATCATTCCTGTGTTTGCAGCGTTTTGCCGTTTGCGGCGCGTTTGCCCTTGTCGGCCACCGTAGGTTACACAAGTAACAACAATTGAATTATCTTTTTTAATTTATCTGTAAAACTTGAATAATTAATTTGTTATAACGTGGTAGCACTTACCCTTTTATGTCATACTGATGACAAAAGTTTTTGATACCTGGTTAGACTAATACAAATACTAATTTCTTAGATCAATTTAGCTCAAGGGACTGTCCCTCACTGAACAATTACCCGTTGTTCAAATGCACGTATAATATGGGCCGCTGAGAGTGACGCATGTATTCCATCAATGTCATATAGATTTTTTCTCTGAAAAAAACATTCTACAATCATAAAGTTGCAGTCAGTAGATTGTCAGTTGTGTTTTCCCATAGTGAAATGAGTTCTCTGTTTTCTATAATGTCTTTCATGCTGTGTTCACAATACGAGTGACACGGCAACATTCTTCAAGTCATATTCAATGACTTGTGAGATGAACTAACCAACTGCTGACATTTGTTGTTTTGTGACATGTTACAAATCAAAGTAGAGCTTGTCGTCTGTTTCACACTGTTCTATAAAAAATAATAATGCTGGTAGCCAGTGCCTTGTTGGGGTGACCCCGAATAGTCATTGTACATTCATAAATAACATTATTCAAACATACAAATATATAAATAAATAACAACTTGGCTATTGCAAAATAAGAAGTGGACGTAATCATTGGTGAAGAGTTCGGCATTTTGGCCAGCATCATCTGAGACATTTTGCAACCACTGAATGGAAGTGACCATATTTGGACTGCGGAGGAGCAACTGGTGGATCTGAGCGGCACCCTGACTGCATCTGGATCCATCTGGCTTCTGGTGAAAAGCTGTTAACAAAGTTAGCTTCATAATTCAAGGTTTTACATCTTTACAGCTGTAAAAATAACCTTAGAAGTTAATTGCATCGATTACAATGGCCGCAGTAGTGACGCTGTGATGGCGACTTGTCAGTCACAAGGTAGCCATGCCATAAAGCATACGATGCTTTATCATCTATTAAATTACTTTATGAAATGGACATCATGCTGTTTTGTATGTGAAGGGAAGCAAACCATAAACTCATGTTTACAGTGTTTACTGTGATAATAAATCAAGTGAGAAGTAGGGTCATTTTATCATAGATTTCCGTGCAATTGGACATTTTTCTTTGCTACCAGAGGAGTCGCCCCCAATGGCCAGCAGAGAGAATGTAAGTTTGAGGCACTTTTTCATTGGCTTCACTTCTCAGAACTTAAGGAGGCTGCTTGGGGCACTCACTTAAGAACACTGTGCTATCAGCACTAGGTACAGTATAGTTTGTATATGAACAATACTGTAACATCATGTTTACAGCTTGCGTCTCTCTCTTTCTCTCTCTCTCTCTCCCCAGTTGAGCGTTCCTTCAATTCCCTATTGTTTCCCTTTTGGCTGTGGACTGCAGCAATGGGGGAAATTTAATTGGATCCAAAAATTCTATTTCGAACCACAAAGAGCAAGCAGGCTGAAACCATGTCTCTCTGTCTATCGATCTCCGATCCTGGTCATTACTATGGACAGTACCACAGACTACACATACACACAACAAAAAGCACTGTCTTTTCTGAATGACCAGCTAAGTGACATAAACATGCATCTCAGCCACTATTGTTGCACTATTGTTTTTACTATTTTACTATATTATTTCTTTTTTTAAGGATGAACTAGACAGGGATCAATTAACGAGAAAGAAAGGAAAAGATTCAATGATCACTCGACGAACAAGACCAATCAGATTCAACTATACAGTGACCATAGAGTGACTCGCTAACAATGTAGCTGGCCATGCTTGGCCACTTTGTTGCTTTGTAGTTAATGCTGTGAACAAACACTAAATTGCCAAAAGTATTCACTTCCATGGCCACAGGTGTATAAAAGCAAGCACCTAGGCATGCAGACAGTTTCTACAAACATTTGTGAAAGAATGGGTCGCTCTCAGGAGCTCAGTGAATTCCAGCGTGGTACTGTGATAGGATGCTACCTGTGCAAGAAGTCCAGTCGTGAAATTTCCTTGCTCCTAAATATTCCACAGTCAACTGTCAGTGGTATTATAACAAAGTGAAAGTGCTTGGGAACAACAGCAACTCAGCCACAAAGTGGTAGGCTACGTAAAATGACAGAGCGGGGTCAGCGGACCCCCTGAAATTGACAACTTTCTGCAGAGTCAATCGCTACAGACCTCCAAACTTCATGTGGCCTTCGGATTAGCTCAAGAACAGTGGATAGAGAGCTTCATGGAATGGCTTTCAATGGCCGAGCAGCTGCATCTAAGCCATACATCAGCAAGTGCAATGCAAAGCATTAGATGCAGTGGTGTAAAGCACGCCGCTACTGGACTCGACAAATCACGCTTCTCCATCTGGCAATCTGATGGGTGAGTCTGGGTTTGGCGGTTGTCAGGAGAATGGTACTTGTCTGACTGCATTGTGCCACGTGTAAAGTTTGGTGGAGGGGGTATTATGGTGTGGGGTTGTTTTTCAGGAGCTGGGCTTAGCCCCTTTGTTCCAGTGAAAGGAACTCTGGATGATTCAGCATACCAAGAGATGTTGGACAATTCAATGCTCCCAACTTTGTTTGGTGATGGCCCCTTCCTGTTTCAACATGAGTGTGCACCAGTGCACAAAGCAAGTTCTATAAAGACATGGATGAGAGAGTTCGGTGTAGATGAACTTGACTGGCCTGCACAGAGTCCTAAACTCAACCCGATAGAACACCTTTGGGATGAATTAGAGAGGAGACTGAGAGCCAGGCCTTCCCATCCAACATCAGTGTGTGACCTCACATAAACACTGTGGAAAGCCATCCCAAAAGAGTTGAAGCTGTTATAGCTGCAAAGGTTGGACTGATGTCATATTAAACTCTGGGGATTAAAGGAAAAGTTCGGAATTTTGGACATAGGCCCTCATTTCCAACTTACCCGACGTGATATAGGTCGGTGGAGACCGTTTTCAGCACAATTGGTCCAGTCCTTATAGTTGCACAAGTCACTGTTGCTAAACTGGTGTTGAGCTAGTGCAAGTCAACGGTAACATCCAGCCTGTCTCTAAAAACAGCTTTAACTGCTCCGCAGAACACCCGAGACAAATGTATTATAACGTCGGACTATCGATGTACATGTCAGTGTTGGTAGAATAATTTTAGAAATTAAACCAACCTTGCAGTTTCAATGATAAAACATTTTGAGGGACTAGTTTCTCAGCAGCAGTGGAATTTTACTTTGCGTGTTAGTAGTAGTGCGTAAAAACGAAACCTAAGCGCCCTACAGTCGTGACAGCTAGTACTCGTAGCAGCAAAATGGTGCTTCAGTGTGCGTTCCTGTTATCCTGATTCCTTCCCGCTAGCATAGGACTGACAGCAGCTGAATAAACTTGCGTGATTGTCAGCGAAACCGAAACCGTCTTCCTCTGTAGCCTCACTAGCCTGGAGATATCAATCCGCCGCTGGTGTAGCCTTAGCAACAACAGGGAACAAAGTATAAGCTATTCCAATGCCATGCAAGGTTGTTTTAATTTTTTAAATGATTCTACCAACACTGACATGTACATCGATAGTCCGACGTTTTAATAAATTTGTCTCGGGTGTTCTGCGGAGCAGTTAAAGCTGTTTTTAGAGACAGGCTGGATGTTACCGTTGACTTGCGCTAGGTCAACACCAGTTTAGCAACAGTGACTTGTGCAACTATAAGGACTGGACCAATTGTGCTGAAAACGGTCTCCACCGACCTATATCACCTCGGGTAAGTTGTAAATGAGGTCCTATGTCCAAAATTCCGAACTTTTCCTTTAAGAATGGGATGTCACTTAAGTTCATATGCTAGTCAATGCAGGTGAATGAATACTTTTAGCAATATAGTGTAGCATTAGTGTCATGGAGAAACAAGTCATGAATTTCAAGCACACATGCTACTAATGTTGATGGAACTTTAGCACAAAGTCAGTCTATTTATGATCATGTTTATGAACTGTTTTTGCTGAGCCTGAATTGCAATTTTCAATTATTGTCACTCAATTTTATATTCATGTTTGGTTTCTTTGATTTTAAGGCTGATACAATTATGTTTAAAACTCAAATGGTTATAATTCCAATGGCATGATTGAAAAGCATATATAGGTAGGTCCTGTGCACAAGGACAGACAAAATCAAGCTAAATTCAATAGACAATACCTGTTGTTTCAATCTGTGATTCTTCAATAGTGAGGCCTAGTCCATGCATACACGATTTTTATTGTATATTGTGAAGCAAGTGAATGAGCTAACTAGCCAGTCCTAAAATTGTTCAACTTTTGCCTTATGCTTCATTAAACACTTGTTACAGCGTTGGTAAGCACTTTGCTATCGCTAGTCAGTCAGTCATCAACATTGTTCAAGTTGAAGCATCATTTCAAGAGTATCTAGATAGTATTGTGACATATTTTTTATTATTATTTTTATAGAGTGAAACAGGATAAGCAGTTGGCAAATAACATTGGGAGGAATTTGATTTGATCGTTCTGAAGATTAGCTCACAACCTTCACTTGCTCTGTGCAGCGTTGTAGTTGTAGATTGATTGATGGATGGGCGCCGTCATATTATTGTGGAACTGGTTGGTTGTAGCTCATGTAAGCATGCATCACATCTTCCAGGAAGACTAAAACTAAGACAATTATTCAGGGGGTGGGGGGGGGGGGGTTTGTTTAATAGGCACACCATTTGACCAGAGATATGATCTAAAAGAGTTAAAAAAGCCTTTTTTTATTTCAGTTCATGGTAAATGGACACAATAATGACAGCAATTCCTAGGCAGCGTAAGTGCTACTTGGTACATGTCCAAGTTAACAGGATTAACAATGTACGATGTAAATGGACAGATGTATCAAAACTGTGGCTAAGCCCTCTCTTCTAAGTCTTCTAGCCCCCCAAACAACTGCAAGGACATATGCAAAAGAGTCAACTGTAGCTAAAGGGAGATAAGTCTTTGGCACCACCACTGGCGCTGACAGATGCTACAGACAGACACACACTATAGAACATTTTGTCTTGTAGAGGCAAAGCTGTAGGCATCATCGGCTAGGATTTGGTGGCTTTTCACTGACTAACGAGATTCTGACTTCTTGGCAGCACACTGATGAGGGTGAAACAGAGCAGTATGAACTGTCACAGTTCAAATTGTGCCATGCTTAAATGGAAGGCAGACAGGCTGGTGGGCAGACATTTCTAAAAAAAAACAAAAAAAAACAGAGACCTGGTGTTAATGGCACATTTAAGCCTACTATTGGGCTGTCACATTACCCAAAAGGTAGAGTATTTTATCAATTAGTATTTTGAATGCGTAGATATTTGGATGAAAGCATAAGAACCTAATGTATAGTTGAAAATAATAAATGGCACAGTATGTTTAAATTAAACAGACATTATGCATAAAAATCACCACATTAAAATCGGAAAACAAATGATCGTACAACAAATCGTTTTTTATTGATAAGCAATTTCCCCCTCCACCATCTATGCATATTATTCTACAGTATGTACATTCACCTACCAGTATTACACTGGAACCTTTTCATATTTCTGTCTTTATCTCCATTTTTTTTACTGAATTAATTTATTTTGGCCTCAGTTCCCTTATCAACGTTATACCATTATGGTGTGACAAAATGCCTCAAATGCATAGTACCACACTTATTTGCATCTCATTTTATTTCCATTCAATAAATTGTGATGATTCAACATTTTCTTTTCATAATTGAATTTCATTGAACGAAAAAGGTGCAATGTTTGGCTTGTGCGTGTGTGTCTGTTGGGGTGATGGGTCCAGTAATTTTTTTTTATCATGTGAGGTTCTTTTTCCCCCTTGGTTTCCTACTACTGATACATATATATATATATATATATATATATATATATATATATATAGAGAGAGAGAGAGAGAGACACACACACACAGAGAGAGAGAGAGAGAGAGAGAGAGAGCTGCAGGACATTGTGAATGGAACGTAAGGAATGTTGTACTAGAATTACCAACCTCTCAGTTGTATGCCTCCGCCAATCAGTGTGAGTATACATCCATGTCTGTCCAAGATGTTGTCACTTCATCATTTTATCCTTTAAGTCACTTGTGTGAAAGTCACAATTAGTATTAGTGTTAATTCTTGAATTATGACGTTCAATGTGTTTTGGGAGTCACAATGACGTTTGACCAACACATTCTAATCAGTTCATCATGGATCCAGGTGGACATTTGTGCTAAAGCCCAAGTTATGCTTCCGCGTCGACACAACGCAAGGGGGCTTGCGGACCCCTTACGTCCTTGCGGACCCCCCTTACGTCCAATGCAAGGGCCTAACGTGCACCTCCCAAAAATCCCAGACGCGCGTCAAGGCGACGCAACACCAATGCAGCGGCATTGGCTGTGATTGGTCCGCTAACTACATCCGCTGGAGACCGCTACCGCTAACTACATCTGCTGGACACCTCATTTATTGTTTGCACCTTGTCGCTTTTGCACAAAGAAATAAAACACAAGTTCTGAAAAATAGTCCACTGTAAATGCAAACAATGTCCTGACTAAAGATGAAATAGTGCATTTAACTTAATTCTTACTAGTTTTTAAAGTTTACTTTCTTACACCGAGTTTTCTGCACTTTTTACCTCCATACTTGTTTCATTAATTTATATGAACTTGATTTTTCCGAGTGTGTAGCACGGTTTGTGGTATGAGACTTAAATAACAGAGCTGCGCACCCCACTGCGCATGTCCATTAACGGCTAGCGCGCATCTGCCGCTGGAGGTGAACTCAAGGAAGTGGTCAACGCCATTGCTCTCACGGAAAGTTGGCTCTAACGTTGGTTTCGGTAAGTGTAAAGCTTTTGTTTGCAGTCTTGTCAATATAATTTGATGTTTAGAATGAGAATTGTTGGAAGAAAGCCCACTCTTCGACTTTTTGTTGGCATGTTGGCCTGTGTGTGTCTGCCCGCGGGTTCACAGAGCAGACGTTAGCAACAGCTCAACATGGGCGAATCAGAATAAAAGTACTTTGACTCGGCCTGGAGCCCCAGTATAGTGCTAACATGTCTCCGCCGGGTCCCGTCTGTTAGCTGCTGGATTAGCGCGCGGCACTTTAATTCTGTTGTTTCTGAGTTAACCAGTAATCATAGCTTAACGGGCTGTGGTGGAAGAGAAGTGCGTGTGCGCGCGTGTGGTGGTGTGGGGGGGGGGGGGGGGGGGGGGGGGGTGCTCCGTGCAGATCCACGTCCGTCGCCGGCAACGGGAGCCACGGTGAGCGGAGAAGTGTGCGCGGTGCGGGCCGACAGACGATTAACGCTGGCGTGTCTGACTGCATCAGGTCCGGGTGGAAGACCTGCAGGCCGGGATTTTTGTCACCTTTTACCGAGTCAAACTCAAAGTCATGTCGGTACTTCCAAGCATTAAACGCTGCATGGTTTTGCTCTCTCGAGCTCCGTGTTATCTCTTGTTGATCTACACGTCTGTTGTTTACCACTGACGCCGCGCCATTCATACGCCATGAGACAGTCTCACAAAACAAAATCACGGTTTAGTAACGCAGCATGCTTGCGGGAAAGTAACGGTAATCTAATTACTGTCTTTGCAATTGTAATCCCTTAACTTTACTAGTTACTTGAAAATCAGTAATCAGATTACAGTAAGGTAATTCTAACGCATTACTGCCCATCAGTGCTGACTTTACCCAGTTGTGTTTACTTCATGCAGGTGGTGTAAGACCCTGATATATAGCCTACTAAAACCAACAAACCAACACAGAAGAAAGGAGACACGGTGGGTACTGCTTTCATTACTTTTACTCTATTTGCATTACCCAAAAGGTATGAAGAACACATTTGAGTTCATCCAGAAGATATTGTTGAACCTTGGACAACAGAAGCTCAGCCCAAAACTGCAAACATTAAAAAATGCTCTTTTGGGCTAGATGTTGTGGCTAGGGATAGCTATACTTGGTTTTCTACATAATTGTGCTGTGTGAATGAGTGTGAGTTTAATGGGGCAGAACAGTTAACAAAACATTACAATATTTCACCGAAGACGCTTCACTCGAGGCTGTAACCCATCCAATCTCTGGTAACCCACCATTCTCCACCGGTAAGGACCTTGAAGTACTAGGGGGGCTATGGAACTGCCAGTCTGCAGTCAAGAAGGCGGACACCATTTCAGCCTATGCCTCCCTGCAGTCTCTCCACTTCCTGGCCCTCAGAGAGACCTGGATCACCCCGGAAAACACTGCCACTCCAGCCGCCCTTTCAACTGCCTACTCGTTTTCACACTCCCCAAGACGAACAGGGCGAGGAGGAGGAAATGGGCTCCTCATCTCACCCAGATGGTCCTACCAGGTCCTTCCTCTGGACCACCTACCCCGATCTACACTTGAATTCCACGCCGTCTCTGTCACCCTTCCTTTCAAACTCAACATCATAGTGATCTATCGCCCACCCGGTCCTCGCGGTGACTTTTTGGATGAGATGGATGCCCTCCTGAGCTGCTCCCCTGATGATGGCACGCCACTCGTCGTCCTCGGTGACTTACACATCCACTCGGGAAAGCTGCACTCATCTGAATTCATCGACTTCTTTTCCGCATTTGACCTTACACTCTCCCCCTCTCCACCAACTCACCGCGCCGGGAACCAACTTGACCTTGTCTTCACAAGATCCTGTGGCATCTCGGCACTCTCTGTTACCCCGCTCACCGTGTCCGACCACCACTTTGTGACTTTCTCCCTCCCCATGGAGCCCACCACATCCCTCCCCTCTACGCCTCGAATGGTCACCAGCCGCCGCAACCTGAAATCCCTCACTCCCTCCGCTCTCTCTTCAACTGTTATCTCCTCGCTACCATCCTCAGAACAGTTGTCCCTAATACCTACTGAGGAAGCCTCCTCCATCCTGATGTCCTCACTCTCCTCTTCTTTGGACACTCTCTGTCCCCCTATCTCACGACCTGCGCGATCATCTCCCCCCCCTCCCTGGCTGTCTGAACCTCTGCAAACCAACAGATCATTGTTGCGAGCGTCAGAGAGAAAATGGAAGAAATCGGGCCAGCACGAGGACCTTGCTCACTACCACCGCCTCCTCTCTGACTTCACCTCAACTGGAACTCAGGAAACTCTTCTCCGTGTTCTCCTCCCTCCTCACCCCTCCTACCCCTCCGCCCCCTTCCTTCCTTACTGCCGATGACTTTGCTACTTACTTTACCAAGAAAGTAAATGACATCAGCTCCTCATTTACGCCTATTCCCTCCCAGAAGACATCTCCCCCAACCCTCAACTCGGATGGTCTTACCAGCTTTACCCCCCTCACCTCTGAAGATGTTCACGCACTTGTTACATCTTACCGTGCCACCACCTGCTCCCTCGACCCGATCCCCTCCTCTCTTCTCCAAGACATCTCACACGACATCTTGCCATTCCTCACCACCCTGATCAACTCCTCCCACACCTCAGGTGTCATTCCAGCGGATTTTAAGACAGCTACTGTGAAACCTCTCCTTAAAAAACCCACCCTAGACGCTACTGACATCCAAAGCTAGAGACCTGTATCTCTTCTTTCATTCCTCTCTAAAACCTTGGAACGTGCCGCCTACAACCAACTGTCATCCTATCTCTCGCTGAACAACCTCCTAGACCCTAATCAATCAGGATTCAGGACTGCTCACTCCACTGAGACGGCCCTCCTCACAGTGACCGAGTCCCTGCGAGACGCCAGAGCCTCGTCTCACTCCTCCGTTCTCGTTCTCCTCGAACTATCTGCTGCGTTTGACACAGTCAATCACCAAATCCTCCTCTCCACTCTGGCTGAACTTGGCATAACTGACTCTGCTCTCGCCTGGTTTACATCATACCTGACAAATCGCACCTTTCAAGTCACATGGAATGGCTCTATGTCCAAACCCTGTTCTCTGGACACGGGTGTCCCACAAGGCTCAGTATTAGGACCGCTTCTGTTCTCACTATACACCAGATCACTAGGTTCTGTTATCACATCGCATGGATTCTCCTACCATTGCTACGCAGATGACACCCAGCTGTTCCTCTCTTTTCCCCCGTCCTCTGACACCCACATTGCAACTCGCATCCCGGACTGTCTGGCTGACATCTCTGTCTGGACAACTGCACATCACCTCAAGCTTAACCTGAATAAAACCGAACTCCTCTTCATCCCAGGGAAAGACTGCCCTCGCATGGACCTGTCGGTCACTGTCGAGGGCATCACAGTATTGCCGTCGTCAACTGCGAGGAACCTGGGTGTAATCCTCGTTGACCAACTATTCTGCACCCCCAACATCACTGCTGTGGCCCGATCCTGCAGATTTGCCCTCTACAACATCCGCAGGATTCGGACCCTCCTCACAAAGGACGCAACGCAACTCTTGGTCCAAGCACTGGTCATCTCCCGCCTTGACTACTGCAACTCTCTCCTGGCCGGACTCCCGGCCTCTGCGATTAAACCATTGCAGCATATCCAGAACGCTGCAGCACGTCTTATCTTCAATCTACCCAAATTCTCCCATGTGACCCCCTTCCTCCGTGACCTCCACTGGCTCCCTGTAGCAGCACGCATCCAATTTAAGACGATGACACTGGCCTTCAGGGCCATCAATGGAACGGCACCCATCTACCTTCAAACACTGGTCAAACCTCATGCCCCGAAGCGAGCACTTCGCTCCTCTACTTCAGCTGGCCGGCTGGTACCACCATCGCTGAAATCAAACAAATGTCGCTCAGCAAAGTCCAGACTCTTCTCTGTTCTGGTGCCTCAGTGGTGGAACGAACTCCCGACTAATGTCAGGACAGCTGAGTCATTTGCCATTTTCCAAAAAAGGCTCAAGACTCACCTGTTCAGACTTCACCTCGACTAGCATGACCCCCCCCCCCCCCAAAAAAAAAAAAAACCCTTACCTATAGCACTCTGACCGTAGCACTGTTGCTCTTGAATTACTAGTTTACTCAGATGAGGACCTAACACTTGTTCTACTTTTAGCTCTTACTTTATCAGCAATGATTAGTTGTTTCCTTGTTTCCTTCTTTTTGTGAGATTGTAAGTCGCTTTGGACAAAAGCGTCTGCTAAATGACCTAAATGTAAATGTAAATGTAAATGTAATATTTCATGCATTTATTTTTACTGTATTGAATATTATCACAACACAGTGAGAATGTCTCGAAGTTTCAGAATGAACAGCATGTTAATTGTTGTTTACAAACACTGAAATAAAAAAAACATGTTCATAATGCCATTTTGTGAATTCTTATTTTAGTATGTTAAGTGCATTTATTTAAATGTGACTTATATTTATTGAGTTCCTGTCAACTTTATTGAAGTGGACTAAGATACCTCAAGTGAAGTGTAATACAAATTTCAAGCGATGCCCACTTGTTTTGGTAGAATAAGTTAATATGACTCAAAGTATTTGAGTTGTAACAGCTTGATTTGAATTTAACTATACTGAGATATATTAAGTACTCACAACTTCAAAAACAGCCCGAAAGCTGTCACACACACACACACACAAAAAAAACCCATTAAGATATATTTTCTGTGTGCACGCTTTTTCTGCTCATCAAGATAATAATCCAAATTTCAAGTGAAAGACAGCACCTGTGAGTGACTAGAAGTAAACTGAATGAGTTCCAAAAAATGGCTGGATGCACTGAACCTACAACATGCAAAATTTCCCCCACACACAGCACTCTAATACACAATCACGTTCAATGTCTTTCATTTAAAGTGACAGGAAAGATTACAATTTCTTCATTGCGCCCAGCAATTATTTATTTGAACCTGTAGGGAATAAAGCCTACGCTATGGTGGTGGCACCATGTTGAGAGTGTTTTAAGCTGAGGAACTTGTCAGGGTTGAGAGAAAGCTCAAAAAGTACAGCAATATCCTGAATGAAAACCTAGTCCAGAGCACTTAGGACCTCAGAAGTTTCCCCTTCCAATCAGACAATGACCCTAAGCACACAGCCATGACAAAGCAGGAGTGGCTTTGGGACAACTCTGTCAATGCCTTTGAGTGGCCCAGCCACAGCCCTCAATCGAACATCTCTGGAGAGACCTGAAAATTGCTGTCCACCGATGGTCCCATCTCAGTTTATTAGGGCCATTGTAAGTAAAAAAATAAATAAATAAATTAAACTGGAGACGAGAGAGGGGCAAAATTTGGAGAAAAAAATACCAAATTTATGAGATTATGAAGTTGCAAATTTATGAGAAAAAATTTCTTTGGGCCATTCCGTGTCATTTCATCAAATGCTTCCCACCTGACCATCTCAGAATGTCCTGAAAAAATTAGTACAAAGACACACTTGTTAATAGGACAAATCCAAAATATTAGGTCTACTGTCAATATTTTTCTCATAAAACATCATTGAATGAAGGGTAGTTTAGACGGTTTTTGGCATCATGCTCTGAAAAACCATTTTTAAACAGCAATATCTGGAAAACTATCTCACCTGTGGCCTTTTTTTACAGAGTATATCTGTTACTAATAGCCTCCAGACATGAAATATCAGGGGTGTAGCTCAATGATAACCTAGTATGGTAGGTACTTAAAATGTGGCTTGTTGAAATAAATTAGTACATTTGAAGAGTGGCTGAGCTCCCATTTTTGCAGATAAAAGTCTTCTATCACTTCTGCCTCTATCTTGGGTGTTAGCTTAAACATTCTACAACATATGGTTTCTCTTAGATGATTAGTTTCACAGATATTAAGGCTCAAAAATGGAAGTAAACACATCTTTGCCAATATTCAGCGTATTAACAGGTATCAGGTCCAAACTTACTTTTTTAAAAAGATCATATTCCTGTTAAAATCATATTAAACAATCGGGAGGGTGTTTTGCCTCAATTTGTCGCAGTGATTTTTTAAAATCCTGATATTGGTGGGGTTTTTGTGGCCAGTTTTGGTATTGCATGTCCTAACAGCCTACTCATAAACATCACAGCAGGGCAATTCAATTGTGTTTTTTTTACCATTTACCAAAGACTTACATGTGACTAAATGTTACTGATAAATTTAGCCTCACGAAAACATAAAAATGTAGCACAGTTGTAGTTACAGAGACAATACGTCCTTGAATGTGAGTTAAACATGGTGAAAGCAGCTTAAAGCATGAACAAACAGCATAATATTAAAGACTTTTGTCATACTTTAAGTATATAAATTACACAACCAAATCAAATAATAATCTTAATTTGAGCATAACGATTTTACATTACAGTACAAAAGTCTCTACAAAGTTTGCTATTGAATAACAGTTTGTCACTATGCTCACTATGAGGGATCACACATTTTTCATCTTTTTGATCCAATTCCTTCGTCACATTCATTAATTTGTCGGTCACTTTACAAATTGTCTAATGTACATCTCTCCTCTGTTGTGCTCATCTTTTTTGATGGCATACATGCGCCCAGTTTCTGTAGAGGGAACGTCAAATCTTGCAATTCTATGTTGCAGTGGGACATTGCACATGTCTTCTCTTCTTGGCCAGTAGAAACTCTTGGCATGGCCATGTGGGTGTATGAGCTGAACCAGTACATCTTCATCTTGATCTGAAACATCTCTGATAGATCCTATCCACCATTTCTGATCATAACTCACATATTGTCTCATAGTGAGCATAGAGACAAACTGTTATTCAATATCAAACTTTGGAGACTTTTCTACTGTAATATAAAATCTTTATGGTCAAATTAAGATTATTATTTGATTTGGTTGTGTAATTTATATACTTAAAGTGTGACAAAATGTACAGTCTTCAATATTATGCTGTTTGTTCATGGTTTAAGACATTAAAAGCTGCTTTCAGGATGTTCAACTCACATCCAAGGACTTATTGCCTCTGTAACTACAACTGTGCTACATTTTAATGTTTTCATAAGGCTAAATTTATCAGTAGCATTTAGTCACATGTAAGTCTTTGGTAAATGGTAAAAAACACAATTAAATTGCCCTGCGGTGATGTTTAGGCTGTTAGGACATGCAGTACCAAAAACGGCCACAAAAACCCCACCAATATCAGGATTTTAAAATATCACTGCGACAAAATGAGGCAAAACACCCTCCCGATTTTTTAATATGATTTTAACAAGAATCTGATCTTTAAAAAAAAAAGTAAGTTTGGACCTGATACTTGTTGTCAGTTTTTTGGAATATGACTCTGAAGTTGGGCAAAGATGTGTTTACTTCCATTTTTGAGCCTTAATATCTGTGAAACTAATAATCTAAAGGTGGGTCCACACCGGACCGACTGCCCGATTTGCGACGGTAAATTTGGCTACTTAACATGGCCGATTCAAACAACGACATGGCCGGTTCACACCTACGGAACTACAGCCGACGCCATACGTTCCGCGCTTGCGCGAGATGTAATGTCTCCAAAACAACAGGCGGCGCTAATCTGTATTGTGGGCCAAAAAACACGAAAACTGGAAATAGGCGGTCCTCTCTAGACCACTTCTTCGATTCCACTGGTTATCTGGTATGTTTACCATCGTCACTTCCGGGCTTCACTGATTCGCTAGTCAAGCGGCTAGCCTCCACCAATCAGAATGGTAAAAGAGTGACCGACTCGCTTGGCGGATTACACATTTGAATCGGCTGAAATGAACGCCGACGTGGGCCGATTCGAGCGACCACACCAAGCAGACTCATGTCACGGACGCCGACTCTCTCAAAGACGCCGATTTTCGGTCCGGTGTGGACTCGCCTTAAGAGAAACCATATTTTGTATAATGTTTAAGCTAACACCAGAGATAGAGGCAGAAGTCATAGACGTCTTTTATCTGCAAAAATGGGAGCTCAGCCACTCTTCAAATGTACTACATTAGTTCAACAAGCCACATTTTAAGTACCTACCATACTAGGTTATCATTGAGCTACACCCCTGATATTTCATGTCTGGAGGCTATTAGTAACTCTGTAAAAAAGGCCACATGTGAGATAGTTTTCCAGATATTGCTGTTTAAAAATGGCTTTTCAGAGCATGATGCCAAAAACCTTCTAAACTACCCTTCATTCAATGATGTTTCGTGAGAAAACTATTGACAGTAGAGACCTAATATTTTGGATTTGTCCCATTTACAAGTGTGTCTTTGTACTTTGTACTTACTCTGTAATTTTTTCAGGACATTCTGAGATGGTCAGGTGGGAAGATTTTCAGAAATTTGATGATATGACACGGAATGACCCAAATGTCATTAAATAAAATAAATTTGAATGGTACAGGGTATTGGATATGGCATTTTCAAACCTGACAAAGAAAACATTAATCACTGCTTTCAGTGCTTTGAATGAGAAATGTTTCTCTTCTCTTTGCTTTAGAACCATTTGAAATAAATAGAGCAGTATAATAACAACCAACTTTTTCCAGCAGTGACCATAAGTGTTTTTTTACACGCAGTAAACTAACAGCTCTAAGACAGGGCACCTGAACTCCTGTGCAAACATTAATCAGTAATCACAGTCACACCATTGTAACAACAACCACCCAGGCACCCACAGCAATAAAAATAGTCAGTGCAACACACAGAAACCACCTATTACTGTGAAACTTTTTTTCAAGTAGTAAAGTCAAGTGCAACTATTCTCAACAAAACAGCAGCTTAGCAGCTTTAAGACAATGACAGTTATATACCAGATGAGAATCCTATCTGGCAATCACATCAGCTGCATACAACAAAATATCATGATGTGAAATACATTGTAATGTAAACCAAAAATAAAGTGTGTCGGCTTAGCCTGCCAAATTTTGTGCAAACAACTTCTTCCGTAGGAGTTCAACATCACAATCATCAACAATCCGTGGTGAGTGATTACCGAGCATTTTTTTCAAATTATCCCGGTAATTTGTCTGAGTGAGAAACACGAGATGTGGCGTGTGCTGCTTTGTCCTCTGACAATGTAAACAGACTTGTCTGTCTCAGTAATGGGCTGAATGTAAAGGAGGACTAAGCTTAATTGTTGTTCTATGGAGTGAAAAGGATTGATCTTTCTAAATTCACAGCAGAATATTTCCTTGTTCTTTTTTCCATATGTGCATGTTCTATTGTGGACCTTTTTGAAATGTTCTGTTAGTGCATATAAGAAATATGCGTTTTTCAAGCTGACAGTCAATTTTGACAGCCTTGATGGTTTCTTTGGAAATCTATAGTTCACATGAGAGAATCTGTGCTTAAAGTTTAAAAAGTTGCTATTTAATAATAGAATTTGATTTTAAATACTTCCTTTGTGTTGATTCTACATGAATTCCATCATTTTACATTTAAATATCCATTATAATTTCTTAAGAAGAAACAAAGCGATTAATTGCGATTAATTATGATTAATTGCGGCAAATTGTGCGATAAATTAGTAAAAAATGTTTAATCGATTGACAGCACTAATATATATATATTTATATCCCCGTGTTCTCTCCAGATTCTACAGCTTCCTCCCACAGTCCAAAGACATGCAGGATGGGGATAGGTTAATTGATGACTCTAAATTGCCCATAGGTGTGAATGTGAGCGTGAATGGTTGTTTGTCTATATATGTCAGCCCTGTATTAGACTGGCGTCCTGTCCAGGGTGTACCCCACCTTCGACCAATGACAGCTGGGATCGGCTCTAGCCCCTCCACGACCCTGAATACAGGATAAGCGGTAGGGTTTTTAACCATGGTCAACGCTGCTAAAAAATAAATATACTGTAGCCACCGGATAGTTCAATCAGTAGAGTTGGTACCTCATGTGTCTTTATTGTAATCTAATTTTGTTGGTTATTCTGTATACACAACATCTATTGCATGGCTGTCTATCCATGGAGAGGGATTCCGCCTCAATTGCTCTTCCTATCTTCCATTTTTTTCCCCTGAGTTTGAAGGTTTTTGAATATGCTGTTAAGTTTGTAAAGCTCTTTGAGGAAAATGTATGATTTGTGATATTGGGCTGTATAAGTAAAACTGACTTGACTTCAGCATGTTGGAGGCTGTTCTATTTTTTCGTACAGGCCATTTCCCCCCTTTTTTTTTGTTGCCGTTTGCCAATTCTCTTGTTTTGATCCACCATTTGCCTCAGTTTCTGCTCGGTGTGAATCAAGACCTCATTATATATGGCTTGTGGCTTGTGATGACTTGAAAGGTGCAACAGGCAATTCCACCATGTTTAGTTGTTTCTCTGCAAAGGAACTGGCAGCAAAATGCTTTTTCTGCTGGCAGGGGTGAATCCTGCTGCCTGCTACAAAAGTAAGAGCATGGTGTGTTTGCATGTTGGATGTAGCACTAAGGAAGTGTGTGCTTGTATTCCTGGTAAATGTACTGGAGAATTGCTGGTCAACGTCAAAGATGCAGCAATAGTTTGTAAGTTTAGTGTGATACAAGCACAAGCTACACAAAGTTTTTCTTAATCCTACTATGATGTAATCTGTGCTCTATGCCAAGCAGTATTTGAATTTTTATTTGAACTACGAATTATTTGAACAAATTATTTCTCGTTATAATTGAGTGTACTGTTAATATTTGTGGAAGCTTTTTTGAAGAACTAATATGTTGTTTTTGCAGTGGCTCTGATAACACTCACTACCCACAGATTGGCCACCAGTCTTGAGGCAAGGCAGCAATAGCTTGACACTCTTCCACTCTTCTCTTTCACCCCATTGATGAGCAAGGGTTGGTTGCAGCACTTGAGTAGCTCCATCATAGCAGTAAGTGGGTTGGTGCCATTGCTGTTGCTATTTGCCCCTTAAAGCTATGGTCTACGATTTGAAAGATTGAAAAAAGCATCCCCCCCCCCACACACACACACACCCCTCCCCTCCGAGCTCGTATCATTCTCCCCTTGGAGCCTCCCACGAAGCATTACCGGGATAAATAAAAAAAACATTCTCTTATTTTACAAAAATAGTTCACCGAAATGTGTTTCTGAAAACATTTTAATGCGAGAAATAATCTATGCTGTTGCTGAATTTCTTTATTTTAGATCGACAACGGTCAATTTAAAAGTTGTCCTCTCGAAACTCGCCGTAGTACACAAAGGCATTGCACGGCCTCTTACATAGACAATGAAAGGGAACGTCCCTCTCCGGGTAAAGGTATAAACTCAGACAGGACGCCATTTTGTTTCCCGGTGTGTCTGGGACTTCCACAACATGTAGATAGCAGTAATAGTGTTTATTACGGCCATGAATGATGACACATTATCGGTGTAAATGCAACGGGTGCCGGTCAGATTTCTCTCTCACCCCTACTGCAGTGAGGGGATCACTCGCCACAATCCCTGCCTCTCCCCGCTGACGCCACAGCCTCAGCCAAAATCTCACTCTGAACTCAGTTTAACACTTGAGAGCCCTGCTCCATACTTGAACTGCTCAGGGCAACAAGTGTCTTGTCCGCTCGTAGTTTCAAATGCGGAAGTGGGTCGGGACGAGGCGTGAGAAGGAGCAGGAGAGTGAGCGAGGATTGGATTGGAAAATGTATCCAATAGTAGCCATGCGGACCGCATGGCTACTATTGGATACATTTTGGCTCAATTGACAAATCTTCCAAATCGTAGACCAGAGCTTCAACTGAGGAAGCTGAAGTTCCTCTCTAAGATGGCCTTGTAGTACTATTTTCTGGATGTTCGTTAATTTAACTCCAATGATGGTTTTGTGAATGGTTGCCAAGTTCTTGTCCACATCAAATTTGAATTATTTATTAATTGCACTTTACTCAGTTTTGTTTGAATAAAATCAGCTTTGAATCACTTAGTAGAATTTAATAGAATTTTATCAGTAAAGTAAAAGATGCCGAAAATTGATACATTTAACTCATTGGGAGGTCATTGGTTTTGATCACCTTTTACACTTTTACCGCCCAACGCATTTTGCACATGGACAGCTCCACCTCCACCCAAGGCATTTGCGCAACATGGACATCAACATTCCAGGACTGCCATTTTCCCAATGGTGAGACCTGTTTAATCATTGTTAGTTTAGGAACAATTTATAACTATAGCAGTTGAACATTGTGAGTTACTATGATGAGTTACTAAACATGCCAGCTTTACTGCACTTTAAGTCAAAATTAAGCTAACTATATAACGCTAGTGAATTGAAGTCAGTCTGTGTTGTCTGGACCAAAAGCATGGCAAGGACTGAACTAGTGGTCGGTTCAATGTCACAAATATGTGACTTTCCCAAGTATAATGTTATACGTATATCATGCCCTATTGAGATACCAGCTACTACCGCCCTGCTGCCACCCCTCCCCCACCTTAACAAGCTAGCTAACAAGTAGCTGCAACAACAAACAAAATTATTTCTCGGAGGTGAGTAATTAATTACCACTTACATTTACTGCATTCCGTGTTCTCAAGTAACGTTAGCCTAAATTGTACTCAAGTAACATTTTTACTGAAGTAACAGTAAAATGCTGCTAAAAGCAGTATACTTCTCAGCTTTCATACATTTTGAAAGAATAATCAGTAGGTTTTGGGTGAATTAGACAGAAAAATTATGGCAAGAAAGCGACAACCAATATTGTTGAATAGATTTAAAGTAACAATGTGCTAAAATATGACTTGAAATAATTTATTTTATTTTGTGAATCTTAATCATTTTTTGCCAGATTCTTAGTAAACCTAAATCAATTTCACCCATATATTTAATGAATATAAATTACTTTTGCTCAGATAATTAGTAGATATAAATCAATTTTCCTTCTGAAATTTATTTGGATTTACTAAATATTTAGGGCTAATACAACTCATAATTTGGCGTGCTATTACTAAATCCAACACATTTTAAC
The DNA here is from genome assembly GCA_029853015.1 of Chelidonichthys spinosus. Classification (NCBI taxonomy): domain Eukaryota; kingdom Metazoa; phylum Chordata; class Actinopteri; order Perciformes; family Triglidae; genus Chelidonichthys; species Chelidonichthys spinosus. Next base: position 11,942,223 of record CM056821.1, on the reverse strand, counting down.
TGTTGCTTCTATTACCATGTACTTATTGTTCTTGTTTAAATTTAGTTCATTTATTCAATATGTTTTAATCAAAGTTGTAGTACTTAAAATCTATTCAATTATATTACGTGTCACTCTCTTGCCATAATTTTTTTTAAGTAACCATTGGTCACATTTTTTACGGTGCACATAGGAAATATTAAGTAGGCCTAATGTAAATTTGTCCAGCTTTGTAAATAGCCAGTCTGATTTGCCCTCACAAGAACAACAACCAGTATGTTTTGTGCCAAATCTTAAGCATGGTGATGGCAGTTCAGAAAACAGTCATATGGATCTGTGGGTCATTTTGGAAAGAAATGACAAATCATATATTTAGTAGGGCCGGGACTCGATTAAAAAATGTATCTAATTAATTAGAGGCTTAGTAAATAATTAATTGAAATTAATCGCATTTTAATCGCATAGGAATATTTGACCTGAGAACAGTGAGAAGTATTTTTTTTCACATGGATTTTTCGTAATATTCATAATTTTATTTTATTTTATTGAGCGAGAAGGGTGCAATGTTTGGCCAGTGTGTTTGTGTGTGTTTTGGGGTGATGGGTCCAGCTCCAGAGTTGTTTGGGTTTTTTATTTATTTATTTATTTTTGCTTGGTTTCCTCCTAATAGTAATTGTTAATTTTTCAAAGAAACAACTGCAGAACATTCTGATGAGAATGAAAACCTGTAAAGAATGTTACAAGAATTACCATCTCACAGTATTGTCACACAGCGGTGAAGAGTGTCCTGTCATGGGTTTTCTGTCTTGTGAATTTTATGTTTTATTTTGAAAAGTAACTCTCCTCTCGTTTCAGGTCACTTGCCCTTCCTCATGTGTCTTCGGTCTGACGTCATCCCTAATCCCTGATTGTTGTCACCTGTGCTCCCCTCCCTGATGTCTATATAGTCTGTGTCTTTCCCTGTCTCGTTGCCAGAGTATTTCGCCCCCCACGTCTGAATCTAGCCCATGACCACAGCCTTCGATCACGACCAAGTCTTGTTTGTTTCAGTGTTTCAGGTATTCCTGAGTGATTTTGTGTTTGGTTAAGTTTTCAGTTCCTAGTTCATAGATAGATATTCTCGTAGTAGTTTTTGTCCTCCTCTTTTGGGAGCGTTTTCTGTTTTCAGCCTTATAGTGTTTCGTTATTTTCCTCCTTTGTTGGAGCGTTTTTGTGTTCTCGTGTTCTTCCTCTTTGTGATATTTGATATTCCTGTAGTAGTCTCGTGTCCTCCCTTTTTGGAGAGTTTTCCGTTCTTGCGTTAGCCTTAGAGTCAGAGTAGATAATCTTTTGTTGTCCCGTATCCTCCCTTTTGGAGCGTTTTCCATTGTTTAAAGTTTACAAATTAGTCACTGCTAGAGTAGACATTTAGTTAGCCTTTTGTTTTGTATCCTCCCCTTCGGAGCGTTTTCCTTTGTCGTGTTTGTACATCCGCCACCTTCCCTATCCCCGCTCCCCTTTCCCTTTTCCCTTCCCTCTCTCTCCCCTTTTCCTAAAGTTAGGAACCAAGTAATTTTCATAGCCATTGTGTTGTCACTCGTTTATTCTAGTCCAGTTCTGACAAGTATGCCTCCACCAACTAGTGTTGGAGTATAAATCCATGTCTGTCCAGAATGTTTTCACTTTATAATTTTATCCTATTATACGCTTTTAACATTCTTAATTAGCATGTTAATTATTGAATTATAGCAGGCAATGTGCTTTGTGAGTCACAATGACCTTTGACCAACAAATTCTAATCAGTTCATCATGGATCAAGGTGGACATTTGTGCTAAAGCTGCAGAAATTCGCTTAAGGTTTTCCTGAGATACAATGTTCATTTGAATGGACCAGAGAGACAGATAGCCCTTGGAAAAACCAAGCAGGATATATTTACCATCTGCAGGCTTCATCTGCTCGTCAAGATAATAATCGTCATTTACATGTTGATCACCATGGAGACTAAAATTAGGGATAAGAAGATCAAGACGCCTTTGGATACATCAGTGCTTTCGATTTTGAGAATGGGCAGTTCAATACTGCTATTCAGTAAATAATATTTAAATTATGTCTGATACTTAATTAAAAAAATGTCACATTTTTCTAAAGATCACAAAATGATCAATACCTAGTCTATGAGATGGGTGAATACAAAGAGTTGCATGTGTTAGTCGTTTAATTTTCATTGAGATCAACAGTATCTCGGATTGTATATTGGATTCAATTTTTTCAATGGCCCTTCAAGAGAAAAAAAAATACTGAGATATTTGTATGACATTTAGCTGTCAGTCAACCTTGACCTGACAGATGCGATAATTATTTGCTCTATTGTGACGATATCAAATAAATATATAGAGATATAACATGTGAATTGAGGCGTTGTTCCTCACAAGTATCACAAATGATCAGTGTTGTGGTTTCTCATCTATCGAGTTGGATTTGTAATATTGTTTGTTGTTTCTGTGTCTGTGTTAAATGTGCAATAGTATATGTATGTGTGTATATGCACATACACTAGCAGAGTTATTGTATCCTTCCTGATGAGAAACTGATTTTGACACATTTTGTTAGAAGCGGATTATACTGTAACTGACTTGAGTGGACAGCCTGGCTTGTTTGAGATCTGGGCTGTACTTTAGGTTACAGGGTAAAACCATGGATCACTGTCAGATTGTATCAGGCAGTCCCATATGAAGCTCAGTGTGAACACCACATAGCCAAAAGTCTTTTCCTTGACAATGTAACACCATGCCGCTAAAATGACAGACAGACCACTCTCTCTAAGAATCTCATGCTTACGCCTGGGGAATGAATATGTGCTAAACACAGTGAAAACCAATCTCGTTTTTCATAATCATTCCTGGGATTTTCTTCGGTCTCCAAATGCAGGATTGGCATTAAGCCCAATAGCAGCAGGATAGGCCCCCTAGTTAGATTTGCACCCAGTCAGACCATAGTCATTCTGAGAGTCTACTCAGTCTTTGCTATCAACTACACCCCCCCACACACACACACACACACACAGACACACACACACACACACACACACACAACCCAGTCCCCGCCTGACACCTGAAATTAACAACTAACTGACAGAAGGAATATTTAAATTCTCATACATAAACTCACATTGACACGCACACCCTGGATGTCGAGTTATCAGTTAAAGCTCAACGTTAATGCCCAAACAGTAAAATACAATACAAGGAATTAAATGGAAGCAGATTAACTGAAGCCAAACTGTAATGGGTCTGACTTCCTCAGATTAAAAGGGTAAAGATGGATTACTTTGCATGGAACAACTAAGATTGTTCTTGTTTTTCAACGATGGCACACAGCCTGAATTTGATATTGACAGGAATATTGATGCAGAGATATTGAAAGGTGCCGTCATGGTACAGTTCACACAGCCGGACACACAATACACTGTATGTAGATTAATGCATGTGATGTGGAACCAAAGTTGCAGAACATAAATTCCGCCTGGAAACCTTTAGCCATACGTCATTAGCAACATATGCTGAGGTTACCATAATGGATTGGCTGGTGGATCACTCACACTATGGCTTGCGAAAATGATAAGCAGTCAGCTAAGAGAGTAATAGAGAGCTGTGTATGCTTTGCATCATTGTATTCATTTCAATATCTTCAATTGCAAAACCTGAATTCTATCTATGTTTTTCCTCAAAATTTGTACTTTAAATCAGCTTAACGACATGGGTCACCGTCACTCACCTCAAATGACTTCTGGTACTTAATGTGACATTTAGATAACGGCTATCAATGACGTCTTTTTTGGAAACATGGACAGCGCTGTTTGTAATATACATTTACTGTCCTGATATTGATATCTAAATATTACATTCATTTTTCATTGAAAGAATCACCCCCCAGGTGCTTCATCCTGACCTGGGTTTGTGCAAAAAAAAAAAAGCAAAAAAATTCCTATTTCTGTGTGAAGCCGTTTTTCACAAATGATCTTGCTATGATTGAGTAAACTGTGCAAAAATTGTCAAAGCCTTTTTAAAAAATGTAATATATTGGTATGGGGGTGGCTTTGATAACACACAATGCCCACAAACATAACACATGTATTTGAACTTGAGGCTAGGCAGCAGCTTGTCCAATTACTTCAGTAAATGTAAGTCAGATCCATTGGTTCATAAAACTCCTGCAACTCAGCTATGATCTTCTCTTCCACCCCATTGATGAGGTAGGGGTGGTTGCAGCACTTCTTTGTGGAGCGTAGCTCCAGCATAGCATTGACTAGGGGTTGGTGACATTGCTGTTATTATTTGCCCAATAACAGAGGAAACTGAAGTTCCTCTTTACAACTTTTTCTATTGCTAAATGACAGTGGGCACAACTGGAGTCACATGTGTCACGGCCCCAGCCCATGGCTGTGTCCTGTCTGTGTATGTCTGTGTATGCTGTGTGGGTGTGTTTTACAGGTTGCTGATTGTGGGCTGGCTGGAAGCACCTGTGTATGGCTGATTGGCTTGCAGATATAAACCCCTGACGTGGGCTGCCTCGCGCTCTCACTCATCCCTGAGACCTCGATCCTGCTGCACCTCGTTTGTTATGGTCTGCACCTGACAACATGCACCACACATACACACATGGCACTCAAACACTTTCACACACTACTGACGCTCACTTCCACCCGCCATTGCACATTCCTATTTGTTCTCTAATCAATAAAACACATTGTATTTCGCTACATCCCGCTGCCTTTGCCTGTGTGTTGTTGCGGCCTCAGAGCCGGGCGTAACACATGTGCAAAACGTTAACCACAGTCTGCCCAGCAGTGATTCATGTGGACCAAACTGTAGTTTTGTTTTTTCAGCAACTCACATGGCTTTAACCATAACCTGCACAACACTGTGGATTTACAGCACTTTGTTCAAATGCTTAACATGCCACTGTCAAAACTGTAAACCATACATCCGAAGCAGAATTGATATATGAGTTGCCATTACACTTGTACTGTAAAATATATTTTTACAGGGCTGCACAGTGGTGAAGTGGGTAGTACTGTTGCCTCACAGCAAGAGGGTCCCAGGTTCGATTCCCAGGTCGGGCTTGGGTTCCACCTGTGTGGAGTTTGCATGTTCTCCCCATGTAAGCGTGGGTTCTCTCCAGGTTCTCCAGCTTCCTCCCACAGTCCAAAGACATGCAGAATGGGGATAGGTTAATTGATGACTCTAACTTGCTTATAAGTTTGAATATGAGTGTGGATGGTTGTCTGTCTCTACATGTTGGCCCTGCGATGGACTGGTGACCTATCCAGGGTGTTCCCTGCCTTTGACCAATGTCAGCTGGGATTGGCTCCCATAGATTAAGTGTAGTCTTATCAAAAAGAACTGAAAGAAAAATATAAGTCCAAACTGTAATTCTACTGAGATTGCAGTGGCTGTAATACACAAGGCCATTAATTGCAACTATGATGAATGCTGCTTCTAAGATGGGTGACTTCTAGAAAAAAATAGCTTTCTCTGATAGAAGTAATAAATAACACAACCCTCTTTCTCCAACATTAAAAAGGACAGTTTCAAGTCTGTAACTGGCTCTATCACACTATTGCCTGTGGCATCCTGATAAAAAACACTTAAGTCATTGATTAAAATGTAAGCAGGTTAATGCTAGAGGTGACTTCTTCCGCTTAGCATAATTTGCTTATTACACAGGCAAATAAACAAACCATTGATCACCGTGGACCCTGACATAAAGTAGATTAGACGGAAGGAACCAGGATAAGGTACCTATGTATTACAGCAGCATGCTTCAAAATGGTCATATTCAACTGTGACCCATCAATCACACTGTATGCCCACTGGCCCCAAAGGCATTATCTTCAGTAATCTTCAGGAAACCTTACAGAACAAAATTTAGCATTCAAATATACTACTAATTAACTTTTCTACATTAAAGGTCCCATATTATGAAAAACGTTTTCTCTGGTCTCCACACCAATAAATTGGTCCTCCCTGAGCCTGTCAACTCCCAGGATGAGGAAAACAAGTGACTCCTGCATGGTCTCTGCAGCCCAACCACTGGTAAAACCTACAGGCTGTTCAGATTCAGCTCCTGTGTTACGTAAAGAAAGGAGTCATTTGCATAGGCTAAACTCCTCTATATTTCGCAACACAGCAGGGAGAGTGCAGCTTGACTTACTCAAGGCTGTTGCCTGTGGTCGAACAGGACCCAGGGCTGCATGTCAGACAGAGTGCCGTGCACGACAGTCCGGGTCTGGTCTCATGCATTTCATTTTTAATGACAATGTGCTGGCTACGGTTCGTGTTAGCTTGTATGTATACTGTACTTCACATCGGACTGCTTCAGCTTTGTACTGACCCTGGTTCATCAACAAGGTTCAGTACAAAGCTGGCTTTGCCTCGACACTGACCCTTGTAAAATAATCTGTCCCAACCATACGGGACCCAGCAACTTCACCTGAGCCACATAGGTGAGCCATATCGATACATCCAAGTAAACATTGGCGCATGCTGCTGCTAGCATAAGTGGCATCGTCACCGTCTCTCTCCAAGTAAGCGATGACAGACGGAGCTCTTTAGCATTTAAAGGTGCAGGCAGAGAACCAGCCTGTTCTCAGGAGAGCTCAGCAGAGCTCAGCAGAGCAACTTTTAGACAAAAACAGTGTTGTTGGACCTCTGACAGCTGTGTGAAATTGATGAAAAACAGTATAATATGGGATCTTTAGTACTAATCTGTTGTTTTGATTGAGCATTGTCCCTGGATTGCCAGCACCTAACATAACTTAGACGGCCACATTCCTTCCAACCGCAGCGATGAATGTGGCAGTAAGACTGCCTCACAGGCACAGTTAAACATTTAATTTGGACAGGTGTCGAGGAGACTTGCACTAAGGGGACAGGCAGAGACATGGGTCAGAGCAAGTCTGCTGAACTGCAGTTGTACGGCTCCTCTTTCTTTGACGTGCAACGCGCAGCCATTGCTGCAACACCAGAACATATATATATATATATATTACACTGTAATAAATGATTCTGTGGTCATGTAGGTTTTAACTGATGAATTTGGTAAAGTATATTCAATATTAATGTGTCCTTGATTTTGTGGTAATTATTTAAGTAAAATTCAAATAAAAATGTCTTGAATAAAACCAGCGTATTTTGGATTAATCAAATATAAGCTTTCTGTTTATGCAATTCTAAACTGAGAGAAAATTGAATAAATCCAACGTAATTTAATCTGTCAATTTTTAATTGAAAAGCACTTCCTGTTAACCACGCTTTTTGAATTCGGCAGGCAAAACATGCAAGATGGGGAGTTACCCTTCTCCACTTTACTCATCTATGTTACCTGGTTAACTGTGGTAAGTAAACTTATTTTGTCTGTACTGGGATGGTGAGGTCAATACATAGTTATGGTGCATGCTGAATTATAATACAACATGAGCAGAGCATAGCACAGAGAGAGAGAGAGACTCAGCAGCAGAAAGCTGGCTTCTGTTAGCTAAACTATGTTAATATAGGCTAGTATTGTGATAGTGTTTCGCTTCCATAATGGAAGCGTTCGTATTGCTGATAAAAGCACAAGCTTTTACTTTGAAAGATGTCGGTTAGTATTTCCGATATAGTGTTGCCCATGTTGCGTTTGTGTTATTCATATGCCCTCGGCATGTACTTATTAAATCCTGCCGATAATCATGTTGGGGTTTGTGTTGCGATTAGACACTGTTCCATATCGGGAAATGATCAGGATTATCGTGCTAAATTGAGTGAGCTTTTATTTTCCAAACTCTACTTGCTGCACTTCTGTTAACTTAACTTCCGCTTTGTGTTGGACCGTTTACCACGCAGGTAACGTTATCACTTATCTCTGTTCTTTCGCTGTTTTGTCATAAACGTTAAGTTACCTCGAAAACGCATTAAGTACATGTTACGTTTTAGAGCTTCAATTTTATTAAGGTTCACTGTTATTCTTAATTCTTAATCTCCCGCCAGCCGCGAGAAGTCGAATCAGGTAGGCGAGCTAACGGTTGCGTCAATTTTCTCATTTAAATGCTAAACAGTACAATACAATTCTTCCGACAATATGTGAGGAGCAATGCGGTACAATTTGTTTTATGTCCAGCATATGCAGGGTTGATAGTTTAAAAGTTTAGCGAACTTCGTGTGGTGTGTGTGTGTGTGTGTGTGGTGGGGGTGGGGTAGGGGACACGTCAGGACATGCTGCAAGCTAGGCTAGCATAAACTAGGCTTTAAGCCTAGCCTAGTTTATGCTAGCCTAGCTTGCAGCATGCTTCTGCGTCACGTCGACGGCGTAGGTACGGCGTCGTTGTTGAGCATTCGAAGTTCTGCGGTCCGCGTCAACGCGACGCGTAGTTAGGATTTTTTGGAGGTGCACGTCAGGCTACGGCGTAGGGGTCTGCGGTAGCTACGCCGTAGCTACGACGGCGTAGCTACGGCGTAGCCGTCGACTTGACGCAGAAGCATAAACTAGGCTTACCTGATGTGATCCGTTTGTTTGTTCTACCTTTGCATAAAACTCAGTAAACATTTAGTCAATCACTTACTATATTATAGTAATTACGTGTTCAAGTGTACAACAATTAGGTTTTGCAATTAATTTAAAATATGAAATATTTAAAAAGCTTTAAATAAAGTTAAATTAACAAGGTTTGTTTTGGGAGAAACTCTCACACCTAGAACGTAGGCTATAATTGTTTAAAATTTAATTTATTGCTAGACTGGATGTCATTAGTGTACATATATGTTGACAATAAAGGGATGCAAATACTGATATACCAACCAGCCCTACAATACACCCTATGCATGTGATCGATACATGGTTGGTTTTTATTTTATCTGCCATTAAACAGAAAGGCACATTTTGTAATTAACATTACTGTGTTTCTCTTATGTGCCCCCAGATGAGATGGCAGTGTAAAACCTGTGGATACAGAGCAACGACAAGAGGTGATCTTCTGACCCATTACAGGCTACAGCACAGGACATTTCAAACTGGAAATTCGGTACCTTGTCTTGTCCATGATTGTCCGTGCTCCTTTAAAACTTTGAGTGCCCTACGCACGCATCTTTCAAGATACCATGCGGAAGATGAACCTAGAAGGCCAGAAGTAGTCCTCTGTTTCTCATGTTTAATTTGCTCATCTAAACATCCCACTAAAAAAGAATATTTCCTGCACCTTGGCAACCATCTGAGGCGCCATGAAACTGTAGAGTGTGTTTTTGCTGGATGCACATTTAAGACAAATATATATGTCACATTTTTTTCACACAAAAGCAGAAAGCACAGGTCTCATTCACTTGAAGACTTAAAGCCAGATGTCATTGGTGAACACCAAACTTTTCCACATGAAGCTGATCATGTAGGAGACAATGATTATGAGGATACCTGCATAAATCCTCCAGTGGATATATCGAATGAAATTCAACAAAGAATTGGCTTACTTCTCTTGAAGTTGGAAAGTGTGCACAACGTTTCTGGTAAATGTATTGATGATTTGGTGGAGGAGCTTCATTTTATATACACAGCATCTGCTCCAGTAATTTATCAGCTAGTTGAAACAAGTTTGAAAAAGAACAATTGTGCCGTGGAAGAGGACATTGTCACTGAATTGGCAGAGGAACTCTGTAAGTCACATCCTACAAGCAAAGCATTGGGAGTAGATGGGCCCTTTGGTTCTGTTTATAAACGAAGAAAATATTTCAAGGAACAGTTTGAATTTGTCGAGCCAGTGGAGTACGTTCTTGATTCGCAGGAGAATCTCAGCTTCCAATACGTGCCCCTTCTTCAGACCTTGCAGCTTATATTTACTAATAAGGATATTTCACATGAGGTTTTAAAAAAAAGACTAAGCTCATCCACTCACTATGAATCATTTCAAGATGGGGAATATTTCAAACAAAACCCATTTTTTGCTGTAGAGGAACCAAGAATAGCATTAATTCTCTACATTGACGATTTCGAGATTTGCAACCCATTAGGAACATCACGTAAAAAACACAAGATCACAGCTGTTTATTGGGTCTTAGCAAATATACCACCTGGACTGCGCTCTACACTTTGTGCAATAAACTTGGCCATTCTCTGCAAGGCTGTTGATGCGAAAAGATTTGGCTATGATATTGTGTTAGAGCCTCTTTTGAAAGATTTGTCTGTCTTGGAACAAGAAGGAGTTTTTGTTGCCAGTGCTGGAAAGAATATTAAAGGGACAGTATATTGTGTGGCAGCAGACAACCTTGGTGCACACTCTCTTGGTGGACTTGTTGAAAGCTTTACAGGTCCTTATGTTTGCAGGTTCTGCTTAGGACACCGTTCTGAATACTCTCGAAAGGAGGTACGCTGTGGAGAATTTCCACCTCGAACAGAGGAAGCCCATATTTTGCATCTCAAAACTGTAGAACAAGATCCGACCTTGCTACATTGCAATGGGGTCAAGAAGGCTTGTCCACTGACAAAGAAGCTGAGGTACTTCAGTTTTGTTCGAGGTTACCCTCCTGACATACTCCACGACCTTTTTGAAGGCATTGTGCCTTCAGAATTAGCGCGCTGTCTTAATACTTTCATTAAGAACAAATACTTTACATTGTCTGAACTTAATAACTTAATCAAGCAGTTTCCTTTTAAGTTTACGGATGATGTTGACCGCCCTCAGGCCATCCCAGTTAATTTTGCTAGTCGTGGTACTGTAGGAGGAAATGCTCACGAAAACTGGGCACAGATAAGGTCATTGCCACTAATCATTGGCTCAAGGATACCCATTGATGATCCAGCATGGCAAATTCTTATGACTCTTAAGGACATTGTAGAACTCTCAGTGGCCCCTCTACACTCCCCTGAAAGCATTGCTTATCTTGACCAGAAAATATCTGAGCATCGTCACAGATTGCAAGAACTTTTCCCTCAGCTGAGTTTGACACCCAAACACCATTTTTTGGAACACTATCCAGCTCTCATAAAAGCTTTTGGTCCTCTAGTTGGATTGTGGACTATGCGCTTTGAGGCCAAACATAGGTTCTTTAAACGTGTTGTGAGGTTCTCAAGCAATTTCAAGAATGTCTTGCTGTCTCTTTCAACAAAACATCAGCTGTCAATGGCTTACAATTGGCAAAGAAATGTGGCTAAGCCTTCCCTGATAATCAGTAAAGTGTCGTCTTTGCCTTTGGAAGTACTGCGTGTTGAAATCCAGGAGACCATTAAGAAAGTGTTTCCTCAGCTGTTAAGTGTACAGTTGTCTAACACTGTGACATACCATGGAACCAGGTACTCAGCTGGAATGATCTTGCCATATGGTTCTACAGGGGGGCTCCCAGACTTTGTTGAGATTGTACAGATGTTGACCTTGGAAAACGGTCTTTATTTCATTGTGAAGAAAGTCAATGCTTGGTACCAGGAGCATCTCAGATCTTTTCTGTTGGAAAGCTATGGGGACATGATTCTTGTTCATCAGCACAGCCTTCCAGATGTCTGTCCACTTACAGCTTACTGTCTTGCAGGAAAGCGGATGGTTACATTGAAACGCTACATCTGTTGCACGTTTTAAATTACATTTCCATCACAAACTGTGCAGTGTCGGCTGTCCACCAATCACTTGTTCTCAGAGAGTTAAACCAACTTTGGTGCATAATGGAGGTATAAGTTTTTTGTGTCAGGATTTTTACATTTTCTTTTTTTCTTTTCCTTTTTTTGGTCACTAGGCCACGTGACATGGATTCAGCAATGCTCCGGATGATCTTTGGACACAGAATTGAGAAACTGTCTCTTCTGTCTGGAATACCGGATACTGTTGAGGAGCTGAATTTAGCCGTCAAACAGACATTAGACATCAACAATGACTTCAGCCTGCAGTATTTAGATCCAGATTTTGATGACTTTTTTACTCTCCACTCCACTGCTCAAATTAAACACAAATCCACAATTAAGGTTGTGACAATCGAACCAATAGTTCTCAATTTGTATCCAGTACCACACAATGAAAGCTGCAACGAAAGTGTGACCTCAGAGCAATCCTTTACTCCAGCCTCCACAAGTTCCATTGCACAGGACTCCCCTGACTCATGTGATTCTTGTGCAAGCACAATCATCCTGTCACCAAACAGAAGCGCACAAAGGAAGCCATGGCCAGCTGAATTCATCATTCCACAGTTCTCTGTTGAAACTGATGTTGTTCTTGAAAGAGCCAATGAACTTTACAAAAAAGATGGCACACTGCTGACTTATCCAAACATCAAGTCAGCCATACTTGAAAAGCTAGCTCAGTCCATTTATACATACACTGCCTACCCATCATCCCTGCAAGTTCTATCTGTTGCTGAAGCACTTATTAAGGCCCACCCATGTCTGAAGGATCCGGGGAGCTCTTCAGGTCTCAGTGGATGGCAGACTAGCATTAAATACAAAATGGCTAACTACAGAACAAAGCTAAGAGGCTATGGTATGCCAGATGTTACATGCAATTCTCTGAAACATAAATGCCCCGATGACAGGAAGTCTGCTAAAAATGTTAAAAAGGCAAGAAGAGCAGAGGTAAATTACCTCCCACCCTACCCAGCGGGTGAAGATGAGCACAGCTTGGAACAAGCAAGGGAAGAACTAGTCACTGAGTCAAAGAAGAAGAACAACGAAAAGATGGTCAGTGATAAAATGAGCAAAACATTTGCCCTCAGACGACATGAAGTCATCAACCAGTGTCCAAGTGTTCAAACCATGAAGGACCGCTGGCCTGCCCTGTTTAATTGTTCTCAAGTGAGTTTTCTTATGTCATTACTGTTAAAAGATAAATGAAAATGTGACAATGATTAGGGAGTTGTAAATAATTTTGTCCAATTTACTTGATTAAGTTCTTGATGTCAAAGTAGTAAGTATTGGATGTGCCTCCCAAAGCTCTTGTATAAGTTGTCTGAAAGGTGATGTAATACCATTGTCTCTCTTGTTGCCTTTTTGTTTCAGATCAGTGCAGAATTTCAGAGAATAACCACTGTGCATCTGGAACCCAAATTTATGTCTGGGTTGGACCTTCACACTCCCAAGCTACTGAAGCTGTTTCATGCCAAAGGTGGAGCACTTGGACAACGACTGAAGATCATAATGGAACCACTGGAGGTACAATACTTTTTTCAGGCAACATTTTTTTGTACAACTCAAGGTGGCAGAATAATCAATCCAATAAAAAATTTGAAGTACATGTCTAGATAATATTTTAACATGATGATTATAAATGTTGATTTATTTATTTGTGAGTTTTTTGCTGATGAAGTTAACAGCGCTATACAGTGATTGGGATTTTAGATGTTGTCAGTGTATATTTGACTTTAGGCTCCATTTTAAGATAGCAATTATAATTTTATCACCATGTGTTCGATATTATTGTAAAGTTTTTTAATGTAGTACCTTTCACAGACGCCATACATTACAAAACTAAAAGGACCATGCAAACTCTTCAAAATAAGGTGCTATGCAATGAAGTTTGTTTTTTATTAGTGTAATATCAGGAACTGAATTATGACACTGCACTGACTCCATTTATAAGAACAGGAAAGACATACATACACACACAAAGAATACTGCCAGACCTCAAGGCTTCACTAAATGTATATTTACTCTCAGAATTTAAAAACATGATGACCAAAATCACAAAAATAGGAACTAGGTTGTACAAAACCAGAATTGTCCCCTGTTATGTGTTTACATGTCCAAATTAATAGAACATGACTGTTGTTGAATAGAGTGATTTTTTTGTTTTGTTTTTATGATTGGCTTATCAGTTGTTGTATTCCTCTCCAGAACTCTGCATGCCCTACTGTTGAGATGGCCAGAGAGGTTGTCCTTCGGTGCCTTATAGAATACCTTGGAGAGCATGGGGAACATCTCATCAAAGAGTTCAGTGTAGGTGAACTTAATTTGTATTAACCTAATTCAAGGATTGTAATTCCTTGATTAGATGCTGTCAAGTACATTGATATGTGATGTGTAACCAAAACTGTTTTTATGCTCTTTAATTTTTGCCCTACCAGAACAGCTTCAGTCTGTTGAATCAATACTAAAGAGCACTGAAGTTGTTGGCTCCTGGTGAATCAACTCCTGATTTTCATGAGGGTTCAGTGAACAGTGAATAAGGGCCCTAAATAACCATGAACTTAAAATTTTGCTTTAATTTGTCATTACATTGACATGAGTGACATAGAGCTCTTGATTAAACATCTTTGTGATGTGTTATGCAGTTTTTTGAAGTGATATGCTGCTTAAAAAACAGTTTTTTGCTATGGTACTGATTACATTTTCATGTTGCAGGGCACCGAGAACTTGGAGGAACTTGAACAGATTGTAGTGGCAATAACTGTGATCACAAAGGACACAAGTGACAGCCCAAAGGAAATTGGAGTCGTCATTGAGGGCATGGAAGTTATCAAAGGACTTGGAGATATTGCCAGGGCTTGCTGTCTCCTCTTGGGCTTGACCTATGCACTGAATCTCGATTATCCCAAGCAGTTGAAGTACACCTTTGAGGTATTCCAAAAACTTTTCTTGGAACTGGATGCATCAAAGCTGTCAACGAAAGTCCAGTCCCTCAAGAGCAAACTTCTGGCTTGAAGTGAAACTATGGTCGCACACTTTTGTGCCACACAAGGTTCAGCTTTAACAGAGCTTGAGAATTGCATGTTTGAAAGTGCCAAATGTCAGTGACATTTCTGTTGTTGTCAGAGCAAGGTAAAAATGTTTATGTACAAAATGTTCTTTTACATGTTCTCTGTTGTGGCACATGCACATTTCAAGGATTTGTGCTTTTTCTTTAAGATCATAACTGGTATAATTTTGTGGCTCACTGTGCTGAGGAAGCAAGCAGAGGATTTTTCTTTTCGACAAGACAATTCTTTCAGTTTATACAATGACCATAAATGCCCTCCTTTCTTATTTGTCACAAGCATTTAATTTAGCCAGTGGAGTACGTTCTTGATTTGCAGGAGAATCTCAGCTCCCAATATGTGCCCTGCCCCTTCTACCTTGCAGCATATAGTGACCAATAAGGATATTTCACTTGAGGTTTAAAAAAAAAAAAGACTAAGCTGTGATATTGTGTTAGAGCCTCTTGAAAGATTTGTGTGTTAAAAAGAAGAGTTTTGTATGTCTACAGTTTTTGTTGTCAGTGCAGGAAAGAATATTAAAGGGACAGTATATTGTGTGGCAGCAGACAACCTTGGTCCGCACTCTCTTGGTGGACTTGTTGAAAGCTTTACAGGTCCTTACGTTTGCAGGTTCTGCTTAGGACACCGTTCTGAATACCCCTTAAAAAATTCTGTTATAGTCAGTTCAAGGTAAAAATGTTTATCTACAAATTATTATTTTACATGTTTTCTGTTGTGGCACATGCACTTGTGAAGGATTTGTGCTTCTCTTTAAGATCATAACTGATATAATTTAGTGTCTCATTGAGGCGAGGAAGCAAGCAGAGGATTTTTCTTTAAGACAAGACAATTATTTCGGTTTATACAATGACTGTAAATGGTCTCCTCTCTTATTTGTCACACACATTTAATTTATTTGTAAATTTAAGTTGGTAGGACAGAGTAGCCATGCCCTAACGTTTCTTAGCTCTTCTCGACAGGTACTCTGGCAACTGTACTCATTTTTGTTTTCACAAAATAGTGTTCAAGGTCAGCATTTGTAAAAGTTTGCAATGAAATGCTATTACTTTTATAATTAAAAATGTTAATTTTGGCAAGCATTTAATGTGTGTTCTGTTAATTGAGTTTTATTTCCTCTGTACTTCCTGGTACCCACTGTAATCTCACCTTAAAATGTAGATCATGAGATAAACACAATATATCTAAGTAAGAATAATATTTCAATTTAATTAAATCCACTGAGTAAATTCAAATAAATTAACTGATTAAGATATATCATTATTACTCAATTATGTGGTACTTGTATGTAGAATTTAATTATGTTTTATTAGTACTTTTTACTAATTTAGACATTTCTCTTTTTGATATATACTCAATATTTTTGTTTAGGTTTTAATTACTGCCTTTATGTATTTTAATTAAATCTACTCATATTAAATGGTTAACTCCAAAGGGTCTCATTTAATTAAAATGTACTCAATTACAAACCTGATTATATTTAATTAATAATATTGCGTGCAATCTGTTGCCTCAATTTTATTGAGTAAATATGGTATATCTTTCTTTACAGTGTAGGGCTGTCAAAGTTAACGCGTTAACGCAACATCCTCTTAACGCCTTTAATTTTTTTAAAGCCGATTAACGCTCGGTATTAAAAAAAAAAAAGAAACGCGCATTGTATGATTTGTGGCCGTCGGTGGCACCTGTAGTCTTGATCCAGAGGGAAGGTGCGTGTCCACAGGCTGCGGTGTTTCCCCGCGTCCCATTCGTAGTAGTGAAAAGCCGTGCAACGCATTCTGGTAGCGTCGCGGCGAATGTCGAGAGATGGCGCGCGAGTTGGCCGCTCCTCATTTGCCTAAAGTATAAGTTGAATCTACTTTATGCTAATCAGAGGCGCCGGGCTCGACTCGCCGCCTCGCGAACGCTCGCAAAAATGTGTTGTTTGAAGGAGAGCGCCTGTCAATCATCCTCTAGTGGCAGCCCACCCAGCGTGCAATACTGGGAAGCGGCGCGTCCACACGCGTTTAAAATCGTCCACAGGGGCGATTAGTGAACGGCAAATTCACCTTCAAGACTGCCAGATGGTTCAGTCGATAAGACCAAAGTCATCTGCGCGTACTGTGGGTATGAAATGAGCTACCATAGAAATACGTCCAGTCTGAGATATCAGTTGCAAGCCAATGCACTTATATCCTAACTGTACTTTTCTCCTGTTACACTATCTCCTGTGACATGTTCACTTTAATTGTTTGTGATAAATTCTTATAACCCTGTTTTGATCCCATGTTTTGGTAAGGGGATATTTGAAGTGTTAAATAAACATTTTCATAAATCAAGTATATTTGCCCTTATGTTGTTAAAAGTATTAAGAATATGAAAAAAATACATTAAGGTACATTAAGAAGAAAAAAAAATGTGCCAAAAAAATGCGATTAATTTGCGATTAATCGCGAGTTAACTATGGACAAAATGCGATTAATCGCGATTAAAAAAATCAATCTTTTGACAGCCCTAATATATATATATATATATATATATATATATATATATATATATATATATATATATAATATTATAGGCATATGAAATGTGAAAACTTGTGAACTAGAGAAATTTAAACTTTTTCTGGTTTATAAACTCTTTAGAGAGATCAGGAATACAATATATAGAATGCAGATAACACACTGTTTTTATGTGCATATGTGCATCGGCTGCTGCATTTTGGACAACACAGCGCTTAAACAAATCTGGTCCTTAACTATAAGCTCTGCCAAATATTGAGTAACACCAGCTCACCAGAGGTGTCCCATCCAGACATCTGTTCATACTTGATTAAACCTCCAGGTAATTTATCATTCATCATTAACAGCCAACAACACATAGGGCCCAGTTTCGTACACCAGGCGCAGTCGGGGTGCCATGCACCACAAGTTTGGTGCATGGCTCAGTCTAGCGCAGGCACTCCTCCCGTCAGTCCTACCCCTGCAAGTGGGAAAGAGGGAGGAGAAAAGGCGTGAGTGGGAGATGAGGAGGAGACGAGGCGTGGACTGGGATTAACACAGCCGATTCAGATCTTCAACAATCAAGTGAGCTCCAAAACAGGGTCAGGGCACACAGCAGTAGACATAGTGATGGCGAGAACCCCGTGCCTGCACGAGCCGCCATTCATCATTATCATCACCGTCTTCACCTGCTCTCCACAGCTGCACCGGATTCCCCGTCCAACACCAGAATGGCAGGACACCGGGACCTCGCACCCCGCACAGACCAGCTGCAGCCCCAACTCCGGTTCCAGCTCGCGGCAAAGTTGCACGTTTCTCCATGGACACGGACAACAGGCTGCCAGACCAGGCACGAGCGACCAAACTTTTCCCAGGATGAAACTGATGTTTTGATCCGAGAGGTCCAAGTTTCAGCTGTGTTAATTCAGTCAGGCTGAGTTTCCGTTACCCGCGCCATGTGACGGGACAATCTATATAGATATAAATGCACGTGTTGATTCAATTAGTTGCATTAAATAGTGTTTGTTGTGACTATTTATTGCATTTAAATGTGCCTGGAACTGTGGAAACCTGCCTGTGAGGTTTTGGTGACGTGTGCGCACTGCGCGCCAATGAGCCAAACTGCCACTCCGCCAGCTGTAATTCGCCTTGTGCCGAGAGTAGACCAGGTTGGAGCTGGCGGGCTTTCGGCGCAGTCTCGGCGAGGCTTTTTGCCACAAAACTTCAGCTGCGCCAAGCTGAATCTGTGACGCCTCCCCCTGCTGCACCGCCACACTCATCTCGGCGCAGGCGATCTACCAAACTGCCAAACTGACCGTGCGCAAGGCTGCGCTGGTGGAAACTTGCATTGCACCAGCTCCACCACCCTGTGCCACCCTTCACTGCTCCACGAAACTAGGGCCCATAATGTTGCTTAAAACTATAGTCAGCATAGTCATGGTATTATACTTAAACACAGACAGGCACTTATAGCAATGGAGACACTGTTTACACACTTGTTGAATTTCTTGACATTACAAGAGAGATGGCAGATAAGGTAAAGCTGACTGACAGCACAAACGAAAAGCTTTGACAGTTTTGCTTTTGAGGCAAAAACACACATCTTCAAATAAATCTTACTTGTTATATAGCATTTGCTACACACATAACACTCGATGAAACAGGGTCCCATTGTTTGCCTGAGGGATCCTCACATCTGATAGTTAGATTCTAAAAGAAAAGTGAGCTTCAGTCTTGGGATGTGGAAATGTGAAAAACCAGAAATGTTTTCTTTTTCTTCATGTTGAAGGTGTGTCCTGGGACATAACAACTGTTTTGCATAATGCTGATCTTGTAAAATGTTATAAAACCGATATATGAAAACATGTCTCAGTGTAATTTATCTCCAATGAATTGTGTTCATATATATTTATTTTAAATTACAAATCTGTTACCAACATTGAATTGCAATACAAAACGCAGTGTGACATAGATACGGTAGCAAAGCCAGTGACTGGAATGGTGAATGCGTGTGTAATGTGTTTGCGTTCAACACAGTCAATTCATAGTTGCTCTAAAGTAAACTGTACTTTGGGATTGTAAAGTAAATTACTTGTATTCCTTTTTATTATTATTGTTAAACAAATATTATGTAATTTTATTATGTAAAGGTACGTTTACACCAAAAGGAAGC
The DNA here is from genome assembly GCA_029853015.1 of Chelidonichthys spinosus. NCBI lineage: Eukaryota > Metazoa > Chordata > Actinopteri > Perciformes > Triglidae > Chelidonichthys > Chelidonichthys spinosus. Next base: position 11,922,918 of record CM056821.1, on the reverse strand, counting down.
ACATTTTTCGCATGGTGCATATAAAATCAATGCAAAAATGCTCTGAAGTGAGAGCCTGTCAGCATCAAGATTCTCCTCTTGTCCTCACTGAATCAGAACTGGAGACAAAACATAATGTAGCGGTCTGTGGTCACCCAGAGCTCTGCGATAGAACTTCACATTAGTACAGAGACTGAAGGAAACTATGATTATAAATCAAAAACTGTGCTACAACAAGGTCGCTGCCCTATTTATGTCTAGACATTATTAGAAGTGTTGATGAAGCAGCTTCAGTGTTATCATAGCCTTCCTCTGATCAAAAAACAAACTCTATTCAGAAAAACAAGGATTTTAAATTGCATTCGCTAATTGTCTTGTGGACAGTCCTACCGACTTCAGACTTTTCACAAAACTTCAAAATACTTTTATTTATTTATTGCAATTAAATCACAGCAAAACAGTTTTATGTTCATACCATAGTAAACCAGCCAACATGTGGCTTTCTATTCACACTATTCACGGTGATGTCATGAACTCAGACAGGATGTTGTTTTATTTCAGCCATGACTGATGGGCGTTGCTGGTGTCTACATGGAGGTAAGTGTAAACCTCTTTAGTGCATCTAGTCACGGAGATGCCAATAAACACAAATTAACCCACAAATAAAGACAATTGACCAAACTTGCGTGAGTAACGCGCATCGAAAATTCACTTTGCTTTTTCATGTAAACGTATCTTTAGAGTTGTTTAGAGATGTTTTTCACTGAATCAGTCATAATTAATATAAGATGCATTTTATGTTGGAAAAAGTTTATGGTTACGTCCATATTGTGTCTAGGAGCGGAGGACACTAACAATTAAATAAACCCTGTGGAAAATCAAGGGAAAGGCGGAACAAACAACTTAAAGCAATCTTCCCAATAACAGACAAATATTTCACAAAAAAACTAAAGATCGAAGGTTTAGACACAAATAACATCAATGAACAACACACAAGGCTTTCACACAGCTGTTAGGAACACACTGGAACAAGGTGAAACACTGGCCCTTTGGCTCTCTCAGCTCTGGCTTGACTTTGGTTTCCACTGGCTCACACACAGCATCGGGCTGTAGCTTGGCGTAGACACTTTATGTCTCCCTCTGATTGCAGCTGAGGAGCCACAGCTTTGGGAGCAACATCACCAGTGCAAGTACACACCTGGAGAGAATTACACAACAGAAAACCCAGCAAAATAAACACTATGGCACGCAACAGTATTACTGAATGTATTCTGAATAGGGATGCTCCGATCGATCGGCTGCCGATCGTTATCGGCCGATATGGACCCTAGACAGGTTGATCAGTGATCGGTCAAAGTGCCGATCAGAAAAGCCGATCGCATATTTATATATATATATATATATATATATATATATATATGTTTGTAGTCAACCCGAGCAGAGCTGAGCGCGCAAGTGGACACGAGCAGGCAGCGGATTTTGCAGAGAGCGGCATTTTTATTCTAAAAGTACCGGTCTGGTTCTGCTCTGGTCCCGCTCACACCATGATTCTGAAGTCCGACCCAGAACCCTGCTGTGTCCTACACAGTCATCAACAGTATGTTCAGTCATAAAATTACGGATTATTATTGTTATTATTATTATTATTATTATACCATCCATTATGTGATTGGTGATCGGTATCGGCAGATTTATGATTCCTGTGATTGGTGAACCGATCGGGCCCCAAAAATGTTGATCGGAGCATCCACTAATTCTGAGGAATTTATTTTCAATATTGGTACTCTTATCCAACTAAGGTACCTTTTTCTGTACATGATCTCAGCTCTGGTGTGACACAAATACACATCTAATCAAATATATAGCCGTTTTTACACATTCTGCCATAATCACGGAAAGGAGAGCCCTTTATATGCCGTGATCGCACCGTTTATAAAGCACTTTGGTTTGCGGCATAGTGCCTCAACGGTGTCCCTTTTTAGCATCCCGGTGTTGCGGAACCAGAGAGACCACAACACCCCTGACATGTGTAATGAGCATTGGAAATCCGAATAGCTCGAGTGCACCAAAACACCAATGCTTTTGCTTGTCTTGCTTATTTACGCAACTCTTCAACCAAAAACGAAGTTGCTGTGCATCATATACATGTTGCTGCAAACAATGGCGGCCTCACAATAGCAACTACAGATGTTCTATCTTCTTCGGATCAACTTTCTCAGCTTGTTAAATCCTCTGGCGGGATGTCACCCACGTAGCACAATCTGTTCAGGCTCGCTCTGTTCTGTTGCGGTTCTGTGACTGCCTCCTTTGCCGTCTCAGAGGTGTAACATTCTGTAACCCCTTTCCATCTGAGTAGCCTACCTGTAACAAAGACGACGCTGCAGAAAAAAGGAGGTATACTCCTGCAACTGGTTCATGATTAAGGGATGGTCTCCATACAGCTCTCACCATGGAGACGGCTGAGCCAATGGCTAGCAGCTAGAGATGCTAACAGCATAACCAAGACAGACAGAGCAAACATGGATGGTGTATTAAGGCTGTGGTTAATATTCAGAGAAAAAAAGTTGCAAATTTGCAAGTTTATAAAGTAGCAAATTGGCTACTTTATAAAGAACTACTTTATAAAGTTGCATAGTATATTATGGTGCTAACAACTGGCATTAATGCTAACTAACTTAATTAATACATCACAACATGTGACAACTCCTTGTTAAGGTCCTTAGGGTGATGTCTGTTGATGGTTATTGTTGGTTTTATTCATATCAGCTAAATTGTCATCTTATGGGTGTTTATTGACAGGCGCTTGGGCTAAGATGGAGTCAGCTTTTACTTGTCATAGAGGACCCTGTGCACTCGCCCTGCTGCCGGCTGCACATAGAGATCAATGTTCTCCATCCAGCTCGAAGGACGGCTTATTTTTTTTTTTAATCTGGGTTTTGGTCCTTGTAGCTCGTAGTCTTTGATATTACGATGGGACAGAGGCATCATTTGTGTTTGAAAAACATTTCACTTCAGATTTATTGATCCCGGAAGTTCGAATCTGTGAATATATTTCCAACTTTACCAAACTCTTTATTTCACCTTATGGCAGGTTATTGCATAGTGTCACTGGATCTGCACGGGCCAGACACTCGCGGGCCGGATTTGGCCTGCGTGCCGCTAATTGGGGATGGCTGACCTAGAGGAACTGACGATTGCAAGCTAGCGAGTGGGCCACGCACACAGGAAGTCTAAATGTACACTGCATTTTACAAAGTGTAGGATTTATCTCTCAACTATCATCCTTTCCGTTTTGTAACTGGATGCCTCAGATGGCTTAGCCATGTCCATCCATCCATCCACTACCACTTATCCTGTATTCAGGGTCGGGGGGGGGGCTGGAGTCGATCCCAGCTGACATTAGGCAAGGCAGGGTACACTAGGGTGACCACCTGTCCCGTTTTAGGCTATTTTGTCCCGCTATTTCAGTGTTTGTCCCGCGTCACGCATATCAAGACAATGTCCCGCTTTCCATTCATTGGCAAAAAAAAAAAAAATGTTAATATTAAAATTAACCAGCCCAGAGCAATAGAGAAAGACTATCACCCTCTATAGCTCTGATCTGCGCTACTCGGGAGCATTTCATTTCGACCAATGGTTGCAGGAGACAACGATGACGTCCGTCCAATAGGCTGCGTTTAATGATATGTCCTACGTCAAATGTATACGCCCCAAACATACACACGAGAGAGTCCGAGAGTAGTACGTCTGTCATTACTGTACTGTACGAGTGAAGATGCAAATGACAGGATGAGTGCACCGCAGTCAAGCAAAAAGAGAAAGTGTTCGTTTAAAAAGGAATGGACGACTTCACACAGCTGGGTAAGACCAACTGACGAGCCCGACAAAGCATTCTGTTACCTATGCAACAGCAGTTTCTCCGTTGCTCACGGTGGAGAAAATGATGTCAAACGACATGCTGGGCGGGAATCTCATCACAAAAAGGTCCGACAGCAAGAGACATCTAAATCAATGCAGTCGTTTCTATTGAGTCCAAAGCATGACAGTTTATGTGATAAGGTAACAGCAGCTGAAGTTACCAGTGTGTATCACTCAGTGAAGCATGCACACTCATACCGGTCCACAGATTGCAGCAATAGCTAGCCCCTGTAATTTACCCGGACTCGGACATAGCCAAAAAAATGTCATGTGGCCGCACGAAGAGTGCTTGCATCATAACAAATGCCCTCGCCCCTTTGTCAGTTGAAAGAAGTTTGAGTGAATTGACTTCCCCCATTAACAAACAGTCAGATGACAAGCCCCAGCTCACACCATTTTTCTCGGTGGCCTCAGATGCCTCAAATCACGGCAGTGCCGAGCTTTTCCCACTGGCAGTAAGATATTGGACGCCAGAGCTGGGTCTACAAAACAAAGTTCTTGATTTTTATGAGGATAGCGAGGAGGCATCTGCATCCATTCATAAGCAAATAACAAATAAACTAAGAGAGAATGGCCTCCAACTTGATATGATCTCTGCATACACAGCTGATAATGCTAGTGTCAACTATGGCAAGTACAATTCTGTTTATCAGAAGTTGAAAGCAGATAATGCCAAGATTGTCAAGGCCAACTGCATGGCTCACATAGTGCATAACTGTGCAAAGTTTGCTGGAGACAGATTGGACATCGACATTGAAAGTGTGGTGAACAAGATTTTCAGTCATTTTTCTTCATCATCCAAGCGCACTGAGGAGCTGAAAAAAATCTTTGCATTTGTTGAAGAGGAATACCATGTCTTACTGAATCATGTGTCCACAAGATGGCTCAGTATATGGTCAGCTGTCACAAGACTGCATACCTGCTGGCCTGTTGTGAAGGCATACTTCTTATCTCTTGGAGGAGAGCAATGCCCAAAGGTGCTGTGAAAGCTGTTTAAGAAGGATCAAGACGGTGAGGGGCAACCACTTGAGTTACAGGCATATCTGTCCTTCCTCCACAATGCACTGAAGATATTCCATGATGTTACCATGCAGCTGGAAAGTGATGACAGGACAGTCTGTGAGCTCTATGACATCATGTCCACACTTCAGAGAAAGCTCCCTGCAGAGACAAGTGGACTCCTTCTTCGGAACAGAGACCAATGCACTTCTCCAGCAGTTTCCAGACAGTAAAGCAGCAGCAATCAAGGAGGATTTTTGCTCCTTCTATGATGCTGCACAGAGCTACCTACAAAGATGGTATGACTTCTCAGACACCAATTTTCACAAGCATGTGGCAGTCTTGGAGCTGAAGAGGGAGTTCACATTTTCCGACCTCTGTGATGCAGTGAATGCCCTTCAAATACAAGACAAACTTGACATGGATGAACTGTACGAGGAGTACTGTGTAACACTGCCACGCCAGCAGGACATTGCAAAAGGAACAGTCCCTGTTGTGGAGAAATGGTCACTATTGCTCAAGGACACAAAGACACCAAATCTGACTGCACTTGGATCCTTTCTCTTCAGCATCCCTGTCACCAATGCATTTGTGGAAAGAGTGTTCTCCTTGATGACTGCAGCATGGACTGACCAAAGGAACCGGTGCTCTGTGGAGCTCATCAAGAGCGAAATTCAAGTAAAGAGCAACTTTGGTTATAGTTGCACAGAATTCTACAGCTATGCAGTGAAAGAGAGGACCTTACTGGAGGCTGTACGGTCAAACAAAAAGTATAAATTCAAGAATAACTAAGGTGAGAGTCATATATTTATTTATTTAAATGGCCAAATACACAATTTTTTAAAATTTTGTATGTATCTAATAATGCTAATATTTGTATGATGTTGTTCCTTCTGTGTTTCAGAAATGTGCCCTCTAGCCTATCCATGGTGCTGGAAGAAGCTGACCTATAAAGAGAAAAGACAGACTTTTTCTTCTACCTCTTATATTATAGTTAAACATGGCTATACCCAAGTATGAGATTCTTTTGCACTGGCATTTTATTTAAGCCAAGATTTTATTTAAGATTTTCACACAGTGCCCTAAGTTGAATTCTGAAAGTATGGGGAGTTAGGCTACTGTTTTTTATGTTAGGCCTTTTGAGTGCTTGAGATGTCTCAATAAATGTTTTACTTAAGTAAGTAAAACAAATGTGTTACTTAATTCTTTGTTGTGTTTCCTGAAAATATATAGGCTATATATTAAATATTTTGTTTTAAAGACCTTGTGGTCTGAATTGTGTATGGTCAGGGTTTACAGATGGTCACGTCCGTCCCGCCGTGTCCCTCCAAAACATGCCTGCTGTCCCACTTTTTGTCTTTTTGGAGGTGGTCACCCTAGGGTACACCCTGGACAGGTAACCAGTCTATCACAGGGCTGACATTTAGAGACAGACAACCATTCACACTCACATTCATACCTATTTAGAGGCCAATTTAGAGTCATCAATGAACCTATCCCCATCCTGCATGTATTTGGACTGTGGGAGGAAGCCGCAGAACCCTGAGAGAACCCACGCTCACACCAGAGAACATGCAAACTCCACCCAGAAGGAACCTGATCCAAAACCGTGAATCGAACCCGGGACCCTCTACACCACTGTGCAGCCTTAAAGTGATGGTTCGGAGTGAAATGCACCGTAGGTAATTTCCACCATGACATCCAGCCAAATACCCCTTCGGAAGCATTTTTAGTGATGGTCAACATTGGTCAAGATAGCCGCTATCAGCCGATTGGCTTAATACTAGTGCTATGGTACAGTGGGTATATCTTGTAAATTACCCCACTAATAATGCATGGAATGTTACCAAACTTCTGCAGTAGTACACATAGGGTCTGTACTTACAAAATGAGGCATTTGAAAGTTTGTAAGTACACCAGGAGTTTATTTAAAAGAACACTTGCCTGATAGCTTCTAAAATAAATAAACTCCTGGTGTTCCATGCTTTATTAGTGGGGTAATTTACGAGATATTCAAGATGTACCATCGCGCTAGTACTAAGCTCTATCTTGACCAATGCTGACCAACGCTAAAAATGATTCCGAGGGGGTATTTGGCTGGATGTCTTGGTGGAAATGACCTAGGGTGCATTTTACTCATTTACCATCACTTTAAGCCTCATGTCCTTTCCTTATTTTACTATGTTTCCATGCTTTAATTTAAACCTGAGTGCATCTTCCAAAGCAGTCAACTCAACGAGGCTGGCGGTAGCTTATTTTGCTTAATAAACATTTTTTTACGCATGTTCCACACTTTTCCACACTTTCAGAGCCCATTGAATCTGAATCTTTTATTGTTCTCTACTATATTAATGCTGTAGCATATATTGGATATGACAGTTACTTTCAGATGGAGAAATAATCCCTGCGACAAAGACACGCTTCCACAGATTATGTTCTATTATTATTTAAAAAAAAATTTTCCTCTACTGTCATTCATGAATTATCTCGCACTAATAAATTTGTAGTTTCCAAAAAGACTGGTAAAAGTAGAAGTACTGATTCAACATCTTTACTCAAGTAAAAGTAAAGTACAGCTTTTGAAATGTACTGAAAGTATAAAGTAAAAAATACATTTCTACTAGCTGTTGGTTTAGAAGGCTAACTGAATCTTAATAGCAATAATCATTAATAAGAAAATTGATGATTCACCTAAAATTCATTAAAACTACAATGTACGAAATCTAAAGTACAGTTATTTGTTTTAAAGGAGTAAAAGTAAAGAGTTAAAAAAAATAAATCAAGGAAATTATTACTTAAGTACAGTTAAAATGTGTTTGTAATTCCTTATTTCCCAGCTCTGAATTCTGCAAAAGTATACTTTGGATATTGAATAGTTTAATTTTGTATAAACTGTGAGGCATGTCGTTTTATGAGATCCATTGACTTCCTGTCATCGAAACTTTGACCACACATAAACACACAATGTCCCTGGAATTGCAACGCAGTGTGTCAAATCACAGCATTATCTGTCAACTCCATATTAGGCTTATCCCTGCTGCAGTTGCTGCCTTGTCTTAGAAGTCACTATGCAACAGTGAAACAAATGAAGTACTGATGAATAAAAGAACCTTTGGAGTCTTCCAAAGGGGACTTTTATATTTTCTCCTCTGTGCCATTGCAGAGAGCGATTATAAAGGACTATAAACACTGCTTGCTGTCTATCTGAAAACACCCACATGTGAAGTGAAATTGTTTGGCATCATTATACTGCAAACAGGCATCACACATTTTGTATAATCACTCTATATGAATATATATAGAATGTGCTTAGATCTAATTTTATTTCTGTATCCATATGACACAGACCCAGATGTTTAACACAGTTGCAAACTTAACCTTATGTTATTGCCACAGGTAAATATGATAAGGATGGACAACTGAAAAAGTATATGAACATCTCATATAATAAGAAAAATGTTTGTGTAATATATTCTTGGACATAACATTTATATATCTTAATATTTTCCCCAAAATGTTTACCATGTTAGAGGGATTAAAGTTATAATCAAGTTCCTGTTGATTTGGCAACACCTGTGATTGCTGGTGTCAACACAGAGTGCAGTTTAATACTACAGGTCCCAGAATTCACGTAGCAGCACTTGAACTGCTACTGTTTAGACAGCAGTCAAATAATCTCATATTGTTTTGATTTAACAGAGAAGTCAGTAATTTTTCACACAACAACCTTGCTGTGAAGTTGTATCTCACAGAGGCTTATCCCTCATGTCATTAAAATATGTATAACTGATCTGTAAAATACAACATTTAAATTAAGTGTATTAAAGTTATAATTGTCAGTTTCTGCAACACACCAATGGTATACCAGTGTTTCTGGCAGGAGTATTGAGTAAGTGCATCCATGCAAATAGAATGAAACCAAAATGTCACAGAAATTGGACATTAACCAAGCCCCTGTAGTCGTGGGCTTGCAGATGTTGTTCTTCACCTATATTTGCTCTGGGCAACGGTACAGCTTAGACGATGGAGTGACATCACCATTTGTGGATCACCTGAATGCAGTGACAAGATAGCTAGTGGCCATATGTTTTTCCCCAAGGCTAGGCCCAATTAGAATGTTTGGCTGGGGTTTGAAGTTCACTCAGGTCTGCTTCACTTTCAAGAAGAAAAAAAAAAAAGTTGTTAGCTGCCCCTTAATATGGTTCTACCTGTGATGCTACATTGACTGCTTTCTGGTTTACAGCAGATCTATCTGAACGTGGCTGTGTCTGCCACCATCAACTTCTACTGTTAATATTACTTCAATATTTCTACTACTGTTAATTATATTACTACTGTTAATATTACTACGACTGGCGTCCTGTCCAGAGTGTACCCTGCCTTCGCCCAATGACAGCTGGGATTGGCTCCAGCCCCCCCCGCGACCCTAAATACAGGATAAGCGGTAGAAAATGGATGGATGGATGGATATTACTACAAGAGCCTGTTCCGCTTCAGATTTCTGAAAAATAGATTTATGTTGGGACTTTGAAATTCATTAACTCTGAAAATCATGAGTGTGTTCTGGTCCTGCTCTAGGTGTAAAGTGTCCTGAGATAACATTTGTTGTGATATGACACTATAAATAAAATTGAATTGAAAGGTAGGAAGAATATTCATATTACCCGTATGGAGATATTGTTAAATTGTCATGTATCAATATTTCTCAGTCATAGCACTGTCTTGAGAGTGTGTCTATTTCAGCTATTGTACATTGATGGAGATCAGTAGGTGTCCAGAAACTTACAGGTATCTGGTAATCTCATGTGTCATATCAAAGACAGTTATCCATCATTCAGCGTGCCACAAATCTGAACTACTGGATGACCTTCCTCAATGTCTGTATACTAATATTACTTTTACAAAACAGTCCAAATAGAAAATAGAACAGCTAGTTGAGGGTTAGAGATATGGGTGCTTTATCAGACACTTTGCTTGGCTCTGGAGAGAAGTTGGTCCTTATAAGGCCTCATACCATAACCATTGTGTATGAAATGTGCTATACAAATAAAGTTGCCTTGCCTTGCCTAGATCTACGTGATTGACAGTTTCTATTCTGTCCACACAGGTCAATCAGGCTTGCAGCCAGTCTGCTTCATGACTGTAAATTGTTTGGCCTTTTCTTAGCATCTCAGCATTTATTCCATGGCTTACTTGATGAGATCGGTATCTGGGTTACAGAGTAATCCATTTATAGAAGTAATGCTTCATGTCTTTAAATGTGCTGGCCTTTTCTCAACATCACTCTTTTCCTGTTCGGTATATTATTTGGCACGATGAGAAAGAACATCACCCACAAGAGCATGTGGGGCTCTTTGAGCTAGTGAACCTTGATTGCAGTTTTGCAGCTCTTGCTTATACAATGTCTCCCTCTCAACCCCTCCCTTTCTCTACAAATTCACATGCAAGTACCTTGACATTTTGGCAACAGCTAGTTAGCAATAACAGATGTTTCTCTGATAGTTTGTCATTTTCGATTTCAACTGATAAAAACTGGGTTTTGACAAGGGTTGGAAAATCCTGAACTATTTCTACAGAACTGTTTATGACTAAGCAATCTGTGCAACATGCCAGCTGTCTGAAATCTCACAGAAAATTATGTATGTCACATGATCAAGAACTTAAGTGTCTCTGATCTAAAATAGTTTTCTGTTGGAGTGATGCATGTATTCATATTCTATTTCAATGTGAAGCAGATACTGTAATATAGCCACAGTAATGATTTATAAAAAGTAAAAAAGAGACTTCCTTATTAGTTTGATAACATATCACTGGTTGTAGTAACATCTATACATTGGAGTCAAGCAGACCTGAGAGAAATGCAACAATATAACAGTTATTAAAAAAATAAGTTGTGCAGTATTTCTTCCTTTAACACGTGTATTTTCTTATTCTATTGCCCTGACAACTGACTGGATTAGAGGTTGTCCACTTCACTGCATTTACTTAATAACAACTCTCAAACTCAATTGTACCTCCTCAACTATTGGAAAAGCTGTATTGATCCTGGAAGAGAACTGCTGCCACAAAATGGAATTCTATCAGTGTAACTAATGGTGTGCAGGAACGTGAAGACATCATTGACCCTGAGCCCTCCGACAATGTGGTTCACATTTTAGTTTTTACGCTGCTGTATACTGTCACATTTTCTTGAAGCAGTTCAAGAAACTCGTCCATCTGCTCAGACTGTAACAAGTCATCTGTGTTTATGTTCCTCTAATGCATTACATTTAAAATATGTTATGAAATAAAATTAGATTTTTTCTAAGAAGGACTGGCAGACTAGATAATAATAATAATAATATTTATTTATAAAGTACTTTCCATCAAAGCGCTGTAAAACAAAAAGTAAATGTATTACAAAAATAATAACTTGACTCAATGAAAATATTCACATATAATTATATAGTGACCATGACACAGATAATAATATCAACAGAAATTCAGCTTTAAAATATGAAAATGACAATACATGAGGAAACTAAATCAATATGATCTATTTATAGTCTAAATGTTGATTATTTACAGCTTCTTTTCTGTTGATCAATGAGTATTTCCCCTGTCAAATAATCTAATGCAATACTAAAAATCATGTCAAATACAAGTTTTAAATACATAATTCAAGTATATACCCCTCAATGAAATATTTGCATTTTCAATTAAAGATCTTACATCCAAACAGGGAATATAAAGAGAGCGGAACCACTTACACAAATCATAAATGTGCAAGAACTAAGTGTGCTTAAACCAAATATAATTATTATAGTCGCGTAGGAAAGCATCCTCAGTGTGTAGCAAAAGAGGTGGCCTTTATCATTTAATGAATGCCAAATCAAGAAAATTAAGTAAAAACACACAATGCTAATACTAATGCGGGAAGTCATGCAAAACCCTGTAATGCTCTTAAATGACTATGCATGCTCGGATGAATGGAAGTCATATATTTGGATTTTAGTTGTCATGGGGGATATAATTTCCATGTCAGGGTACAGGAAATACTGACAAGAAATATTTTGAATTAGTCTGGTAATTGTATTTGCTGCTTAAATATGTGGCAATAATTCCCCCTTCTCCTTTAAACCAGAAATAAGACAGCATATACTGTATATTAAATCAAGATCCAAGCATTCTCTGAAAGAAACCTCTTGAGACATTAATAATGAATGAAAGGAGGAATCAAATATGCAATGGACAAAGTGACAGAAATCTGCACAAAGTTACAGATATGTTTGATATCTATGAATTGAGAAAAGAAGAAAATGAAATAACTGACATTGGGAGATTCCTCCTGGGTCCCATAACATTATTTCGGTTTGATTCAAGCTAAGAGAACGGGTCTTTACACAATGACTTCATTAACGAGTAAAGTAATTCATAGATGAGGGTAAAATTTAAGTTAGGATTCTATAATAAGTTCAGCAGTTGTATGCAGCAAATGTGAATATAGATTTTCAAAATGTGAAGAATGTCACTGGTCTATGGTATAAATCATAGACTAAAACCATTTTCAGTGATTTTGAATAGACTTTAACTATTACTATACAGATACAATGTATTCAGTTGATTTCCCAACTGAACACATGTCTTACATGTCTCTCATTAGGGATCCCTTACAGCAAGTCATGATATGCCATTTAATGTCCAGTGCATTCTTGCTTGCCAGGACAGGTGCAGCAGGGGCACTAGGGGGACTCATGATGGGAGCGATGTCATTGCCACTGAGAAACGGATCCCCAAAGGTATTTTCAGAGGAATGTGATGCGGACAGCAGAATGTCCTCTATTGCCCCAGGGATATAAAAAGGGGAGAAAAAAGGTAGATACATTTCAAGACTAGCCAATGCTGCCATTTGCAGTGAATGAGCTTTTCGTGAAAGAACTGAAAGTCAACAGTTAGTCAACAGTAGCGGTATTTAAGAAGTGAAATACATCAATGCTCAGTCTAAAAAGCTGTCTTGATTGCAGGTTTCTTCTAAATCACAATTTAATTCAAATTTGCTGTAAAGTGCATTGTCCAGCCAGCACCGAATCTTAAGGGCTGATGAGGTTGCTTGGCACTGGAAATCTTTAAAAAGGGATGTTAAAAAAACACGTCTCAGGCAGGAGTAGTGCAAAACACCAAAATACTGTCTTGTGTCATTTTCTGTAGACCTATCTTACCTATCTACCTACGTCTTAACACAAAATACGGTTATTGTTGGGGCCTAATGAAAAGGGAGAAGACAAACTTTTCACAGGCATGATCAGTTGTCTTTTTTTTTTCGTTTTCCTTTTTGTTGAAAATGTAGAATACAAAATGAAAATGCTTTGACTTTTTAACTCAAAGATGTTTGCCTAAATCAAACCAAAGTTTTGAAAGTTTTCAAAGTTGGCAGACGGCTAACAAGACATTGTAGTGCAACCGTAGAATGTGATTGTTGTTAGATGCAGCAGAGACCTTGGGTCCGTTTCACAAAGCAGGTTTAGTGAAAACCTTGAGTTAGTTAACCCTGAGATGAGGGAAACTCTGGTTTTTCGGTTTCACAAAGCCAGTTCAGCATAAATCTGAGTCAGTTACCCGGGTAACATGCTCCGTGAAACTAACCTGCTCGCTAGCAGGTTTGCTTCAACAAACCCTGAGTTTCTCCCTACATGTCTCCGCCTTTTTCCAGAATCTTAACCAACTCTGAAAAAATATGCCGTCCTTTCATCGCCAACCTAATCGATACGGAAATAAAAGTGATTCTAGCAGCTTTGCGTCGGTAGAGGATTTTGATTACCTTTCCTTTCAATCACATTAGATATTATCTAAACAATATTCTCCGATATTTTCAACATTTCATATCGCAGACATAATCCGCAACCAGATTCTTTGCGGAGGTAGTGTTTTTGCGAACGGGAGATTTATGAAATGATAAAGTACATTCCTGTGTTGAAATACCTGCTTATATTTACTGTTTAATATGTGAAATATGATTAAAATCATATGCCTTAGTCAACGTATTTGCGCAATATTCTTATGCTTAATTTTCAACTGAAGCCACTTTCTTTCTCTGCCTGGGGGGATTACACCCAATAAAAATAATAATTTGTGTTGCACTGCTTTGTAAACTTCGGGAATTGAACTGCTGTCGCCTGCACCATCGGCAGCGTTGCTAACCATTACACCACAGCGTCGCTATGCATGCCTGAAAATAAAGACTTATTAACTTTAGATCAATAGACTGTTTCATTCAGTTATACACATTAGATCGGGCAGTAATTGTCTGCCACGCCAACTATCTCTACTTTGCTGCAGTTACGGTGCTCCGCTTTCTCAGGATGAGCTCGTTTTCTACATAAACACTCAGTAATATCTAATGACGCTCTCCCCGTTGCCATGGTGAATCGTAGTATCGGAGCTCCATTGATGATGGCTTTGTAGAGTCGGCAGGCACGCGCGTAACTCAGAGTTTACATACTCAGAGTTGAGTGAACTAATTCAAAACCACTGTTCTGAAACTGAAAACTCAGAGTTGCCCATCTCAGAGTTGTTCAACTCAGAGTTCAGGGTTAGGTTCAGAGTTTGTTGAACCTGCTTTGTGAAACGGGCCCCTTGTTTGTTGGATAGTCAGCACAAGATCCAACAAGGAAAAAGCAACAACAACCCTTAATTTACACAAAAACTGTAAAGAAAAGATAATGTTATTATTTATTGTTGCAATAGAACAATGCAAAATTGCCAATTTGTTTTGCTGTCCATGTGTTTTATGTGATGTGATGTGAATTGTGGTGTCCATACAAATAAACATCGTTGTAGACCTTCTATGTATTTAGTACATGTATACTGATTCAAATGTAAAAGTCTTTGTCTCTGCTTGGTGCAACTATATCTAAAAAAAATGGCATTCTATTTTTTTGTGTTGTTCTTTTGGTAAATGCTGGAACTTAAACCTAGTTAGAGTATAAGGGCTATGTGTGAGAAAAAATCTGCTAGCTGCTAATTGCAGCTAATTCAGGAAATGTCATAGCCATTCAATGTCCCCTTACCGTCTTAGAGCTGCTGTGAAAAGCTTATTTTTGTAGATTACTGCCCACTTGTAATGCACTGCAGAAGGATTTATGTTTTGTTTGTGTAATGTTGATCTACTAAGGTCTTCCAGACTCTTATCTTATTATTTTTTAAAGCACTTTTTGAATAAAAAAGGTGTTAAGATTATCTGCTTGTCTTGACTCCTGAAAACCTAACCATGTGCAATAGAAAAGTGAGGATGCGATACATCATTATCGAATCATGAAGCCAGTGTAGTTTCAGGGGATCTGGGATGTCAGATCCATGGAAACGAGATGGTAAACTGGTCAATATTCAAGGATTTAAAATCCACTTATCACTCGTGCTGATTAATGGATTTTTGAGATTATTCGTAAAGCCATTTTCATAATAAGGTAGTAAAAATAACCTTAATACTAGCATCCGAAAAGACAGAAATCTCTCACCCCTTCATTTGTTGACATATGATGCAATTGCCAGTTGGCACAGTACGGAAGGGGCAGTTTTCTTTCCTGATTTCACTAAAACCAGTTTATTGTAATATATAGAGTCAAGTGTTGAAAGCCATTAAAATAACACTTGTGAAAAACTGAAGACTAAAACTGTAAAAAAAAAAAAAAATGTTATAGGGGCATGTTATTTAAATTCAAAATGGTTGACTTTGGCAAGCCACTGTGGGATATAGCAATTGATGTAACTCTAAAGTAGTGCATGAACTGCAAGTGACTTGTATTTAAAAATAATTTAAAAAAAAAGTTTATTATGATAGTTTTAAGTCAAATTAAGCTGTCATTGTAAACAAAAATAGTGTTAAGAACAAACACAATGCGAACTTCCACCACACCCATCCTGAACCTTAACTCGGCCTGGCCTTGGCACATACTGAAAGCTGGAAAAATGTGTCCATGCCTTCTGTGGAGAAGTCTGGTGGAGCAGGCTGCAACAGCAATACTGTATTCATATCGTATCGCAGTGAGTGGAAACCTTTTCACCCACACAACATAACAGTAGGTCACACTTGCATGTGAAATCTATGCAAATCCACTGCTCACTCGGAATATGTAATTAATGGAGAGCAATTAAAATGTGACTATGAAATGTTGTGTGAGGCTCTGCATGTTAATTAAGCGCTCTAGGAAAATAAAAGCTCTCGGATGAACACTTTCTAAAAATCCTCTTTGAACCATTGCTACTTTTCTAGAGGAATTCCTGGTTTCTAAATGTTTTACTCATTGTTGCCTAGTTCTACATCTTACATTCACATTAACAATGCATTTTTGAATGCACAAAAACACTGAAGCCATATATGATGAGCAACAACATTTCTAATGCATGTTAAAGAGTTTGTATGTGACTTCAGTGTTGTGTTGGTGATTTGGTGGAGGTGGGACTTTAGCATGTCTGGTGTGGAATTGTAGGAGCGAAGTGTTAATGTTCTCCACCTTATAATGTATATATCCAATTAGACTCCATCTGATCGGCGGGCTCCAGTGCGTATATTACATTTGTTAACACTGTAAAATAGAGTGTGGTGGCTGCCTCAAATTATGACATAATGACTATCCTCTGCCTTTCTTCTGTTTCTCTGCTGCACTGGTGTAAATGTATTGGGTGAAAGACCTTTTAAGCCTATTGCACATTGAATGTAATATGCAAACTCTTCTATCCAGTGTCCTGTCCTTTGTGGATAAGATTGTCTTTGATTTGAGGAAAAATAAAAATTGCCAATGAACGTGACCCAAGTAACAACTTACTTGAGGCTCACAGTTTCAAAACACTGTGTCGCTTCTGTCAAATGAAGTATACTATGACTTATGACATCCCAACATCTGCTGAGGCAGCAGTGATGTTTGAATGCGATAAGAAGACAGGAGAACAATTGAGAAATATAGCAGTTTACACAAGAAAGACAATGTGAGAACATATCCACCTAATTTCAATTAATGTAATCAAAAGTAATATCATTTTATATCAATGTCCCTCCAAATTAACATTTCAGTCAGTTTGTTGTGACTGCCCTGTATATTCGGGCATGCAGCAGAGAATGAGCATGACAGAATCTGAAATCATTTATTGATCCCTGGAGGGGACTATGGCGACATTTATATTAGCAATCTTTTTTTATCGACATTGACAGGATTTAAGGGCCTTAACTGTTGGATGAATGTTTAGAATCTTAAAAAAATGTTTTTTTTCTGAATTAATTATTTTATTTTTTAATTTGTTTTAATTTTTTGTGTGAAAACTGAAGCCAAAACTAAGATTCATACCGAACTACAAATTTTGCTTTCACCTCAAATGTTTTGTCAGCAAAAATATGTCGACTTTCGGACAATAACATTTAACGTGGCAATAATAAGCAGGCTTGTTGAACTTTTATTGCAATTATACTAGACTAAATAAAATACAATTCAACTAAAACAATTAAAATCAGTGAGGTGCGATCATACAGTATAAAGGCCCTGGTATTGAAGGGCTCTGTAAAGTTTTCCAGTGTCACCATGCCTGTTGCATTGAAGTCATTGAACCTTTCTTCTAGAGCAAAAAGAAAGAAAGCCCCAACACAGCAGAATTGCCATAATCCACATAATATGAATTAAAAATGTTTGCCCTGGCTCTGTCTACGATTTAATGATCTAACTATGTCAATAAAAATCTTGAAGAAAGATCACCTTCATGAAAACTGCAAGACCAGTGGAAGGGTCCTGTATATACACAGCTGGTATTCAGCAGTGGAGATAGACCTAAATTCTGTAGTTTTGGTTATTTGATAAAGGATGAGACACCACTTTTTAAACACATAACCTTGTCAAGTTCTCCATCAGAGGAGATGTAGACTGGTGATATATTTTGCAATGTATGTAGACCCTCTTACAGGTTTTGAACCTTAGATGAGAAGAGCAAATTAGCGAGAAGGCAGCACCAATGGACGTCTAATGTTTGTCCACTATAACAAGCTTTCTGACCTTCAGGAAGAGAAGTGTACATGAGTGCTTAAATGGAGTGCTCTCCCTTTCATTTTTTCCTTCCTCCATTCAACCTGCATAAATTCATCCCACGGATCGAATTTCATGCAGTATTTTGGCCTGAATTTTACCTGAGGACATCCTGTTTCCTATTAAATCTCTATTGATTCTTTACCCACACCCTCATCAAACCACTTTTCAGCATATCCAGCACACACTTCCTAGTATCAACAAGAGACTTTTAGAGGCAGAATGCAAATGAGCAAATCCCTAAGGTAATTAAAAACCAAGCCCCTAACTTATTGCATCAAGCCTTCCTGACTAACAAACACCTGTGCTGTATCAATTAGGAAGGCTTTATTTGTATATAATATTAATGGATTGCAACTGTTTAGTTAATTTAAAGATCACATATTTCATTTCCAGCTGTGCAAGCAATGTAGTGATCATGTTAACCTCAATGGTGGTATTCAGTTCAGAAGAGAATTCATGCATAATATTGTAGAACATATTACTCATTTGACCTTCAAAATGTTCCGTTTGTTACATGAAACACTGTAAGTGGAACCAGAGCCTCATCTGTGATGTTATCATAGGATACTATAAGTCAGAGTAATGAGAGGTGGACAGCCTTAATACCGTAGCAGCAGCTAGTCCTGCTGTTTTTTATGAACTCCTCCAGGAGCTAATCTCACTGCACCAAAATGCAACATATTTTTGGGTGCTCACTAATGGCTGCAAGCTCTAGAACTCACATTTTCTCCTAAGACCTTTTAACTGCCTGTTTGATACCAACGTTGACCGCTGACTTATTACTCTTAACCGACCTCTGGCCGGTAGGAACCGTAAGTGATAACACAGCTGAGTGCATCGCCGAAGCTCAGCCACTGCTCTGTGGCCAGAGACACAGTAGGGGAAAACAGATTGCTCACGTTTATTGTTTTAGACAGTGTGTTTGACAATCAGCTAACTGACCTACACACACTGCTGACTGCATCAACGCCACTCAGTGGCCACAGACAGATTTATTCTGAGCCTCTTTACCGGGCGTCAAACGTAAGTTTCTGTATGTTTTCTAAACAATGTACTTGAGGCCCCAATAAACACTTCCAAGTCATGGTTACGCCCTTGAGATGGAGCTGAGACACAAGCCTGCACAGACATCTGCATAGATTAAAATGAAAGTGCATCTGTTGTGAGACGTGCGAGTGCAAAACGCGACTGATACACTTGGAGTCTCGATGGGGGGTTTGCCAATTATGGATTTTATTCATTCAATCAAACAATACAACAGTTGTTGTTGCAGACACACCTGATGGAGATCTGCACTCCACCGCACGCACCACCTTTCTAATATTCTTCTGTCCTCAATACACTGCCGTTGCAGATGGTTGTTAGTGATTCAGCAAACATCTTCTCCGCTTCCTATTGCATTATCTAAATATGTCACAGCCATGTCTTCTAAGTCCTGTTCTGTATTCGTCAGAGGGGGTTGATTAAAATCAAACAAGTGCATGTATTTGTATTCATTTATCCTTAATAACCTTATCCACCAACAAACACATTTGAATCCATAAAATAAGCCACTCTTTAGCATATTCATAGTGAACACACCTGAAATGCACATGAGTGTGTGAAACCACACACTCTTCGGTGAAAACAACTGCACTCTCTCAGAGTTTTTCTTGCTGCTGGCAGTGAGAATAGTGTTCATGCGACTTAAATGCTCTTGCTGGGTTGTTCATCCCATAGCTGCCAGTCCGTCTTAAAGAGCAACGTTACACTCAGTTTTAGCGTGAACATTCTCCTTTCAAAAATAAAGAAAATCGCTGCCTTGTAAGGGATGAAGTGTACTCGGAGGAAGGGGCTCTAGAGTACAGCATTACTGAATTTTCTCTAGATTTTTTTTAAATGTGCATTGTAATGGACAGGACAGACTGAGACCAGAATTAATTGTATAAATGCTCACGTAATTTATTTCCTCAAAAAGTTACCGTTTATAAAATGTGGTTGAAGAATCAAGCCTCTGCACAGTTTTGGGAAGATATTACAGTTCTTGCAATGTATTATGCTCACAAAGTGCTACTGCTTGTTGGCCCACACATTACAGTGAGCTTGTATTGTTAAATCTATTGAAAGTAAATTGAAATTGAAACTATTATGAAAATTCTTCCAAAGTATGGATCCGTCTCCGGCATCATAGTGAACAATACTTCAAATTTCTAATGAATGAAAATTGCAAAATGTTGCAAAACGTTCAACAGGGTTATTTTGTGTAAATGGGTAAAGCCTGCGATTCCTAAAATTCAATCTTATTCAAGCCCCAGGTTTTATTCCCTAAGGGACATCACAGATGACTATCTTGGATGATTATCTTGGTCCTCTTTCTTTTTCTAGCATCACAGAGATGGACACCTATGGAAGCCCATTTCCGCCACTTGAAAAAAAAAATAATGAGATCCTAAGTCATAATTATGAGATAGCTAAGTCATAATTATGAGATCCTAAATCGAAATTATGAGATAAAAAGTCGAAATTATGAGATAAAAAGTCATAATTATGAGATAAGAAAGTCGAAATTATGAGATAAAAAGTCATAATTATGAGATAAAAAGTCGAAATTATGAGATAAAAAGTCATAATTATGAGATAAGAAAGTCGAAATTATGAGATAGCTAAGTCATAATTATGAGATCCTAAGTCGAAATTATGAGATAAAAAGTCGAAATTATGAGATAAAAAGTCATAATTATGAGATAAGAAAGTCGAAATTATGAGATAAAAAGTCATAATTATGAGATAAAAAGTCAAAATTATGAGATTAAAAGTCATAATTATGAGATATTTGCACACAGCAGTTCAATAGCAGCTCTGGTGTGGGGAGATTGACAAGGAAATGGATTGTGAGTATATTGAGGACTACTTTAAACGTGGCTTTACAACAAATGAAATACTGGATTTGCTTGCGGATTCACATGGGATTGTTCTAAGCAAGCGCACCCTTGAAAGGATTTTAAGCAAGAAGCAACTCTGGCGTAGAAAGAACAAAACTGATGTGGCTGAAGTGGCAACTTTCATTCAACAGCAACTAGAAACATCTGGTCAGTGCCATGGTTACAGGTGGATGCACCAAAAATGTTGGTTACATGGGCTTGTGACTGACAGAGAAACTGTCCGAATATTACTGCAGTTATTGGACGGTGAAGGTGTCGATCTGAGGTCAAGAAACAGGCTGCGAAGGCGTGTTTACCACAGCTGTGGTCCAAACTATGTCTGGCACATTGATGGCTATGACAAGCTTAAGCCATTTGGAATTGCAATCAGTGGATGCATTGATGGATTTTCCAGGAAGATGATATGGCTTGAAGCTTATAAAACAAACAACGACCCCAAGATCATTGCTGGCTACTTCATGGATGCTGTGATCAATTCTGGTGGATGCCCTGCCAGACTCAGACTTGATTTAGGTACAGAAAATGGCCATATAGCTGAAATCCAGCGGTTTTTGCATTTTTCTGAGAACCAAGCTGAAGCGGACAGTGTTACCTTTGGTCCAAGCACTGGAAACCAGCGAATTGAGCTGGTGGCTGATCTTGCGAAGTGAGTGTGTCCAGTTTTGGATGGACCTGTTTGATAAACTGAGAGAAGATGGCCACTTTTTGGACAACTTCTTGGACAAGTCCTTGATCCAGTTTTGCTTTCTTCAAACAATACAGGTAATTGACATACAATGAGATAAATGATGACCAATAATATTTTCAAGAGCCACACAAATGACCATGAGTAACAACCTCAGTGTCTGTGTCTGGTGCAGAGAATAAATAACACCTATGTGTTGTTTCTTGACGTGCTATGGTATACATTTTGCATCATTTCCTGTTATTGTGTTATTGGTAGTGATACAGTGCTTTTGCTGCTCCCACTCATCCTAGTAACTGTTCAAAATGTGTTGCACTGCAGAATAATACATTTAACGTATTAATATTATTGTGCCAACCTACTATATTATAACAAGAATACAACACTTAAAATGAAGCAAATCATGTGGACTACTTAATAATTAACAATCCCCAATATTTTTACACACTCTGACTAAATATTTTTTGCTTCCCAGGAAGAACTTAACGAGGTTGTATTGACTTGGAACAACCACAGAGTCCGTCAAGTCCACAACTCACGATCACCTCATGGACGTCCCTCCATATTGCATACAGTCCCTCAATTGTATGGAGGCAGGGATTGTTTGCACCACGTGGACCTGGAGAAGGTTAATGTCTGCCTTGAAGAGTGTGTGTTCAAGGACTTCCCATGCGATGAAGATGTGTTCCATATCTGTGTTGACCTAATGTCAGAGCATAATCTGATACTAACAAATGATGTGTTTGAAACAGTTAACCTGTATATTCAACTCAGGCAGCTGATATCCAATGAACTAGATGTAGATCCTTAACTTACCTGGGCCTGTGTCACATATTTGTTTCATTCCAGGACAAACTGAAACTTGTGCACTGACTGAAATTTGTCATATATTCACACATATTTTAATCTGTGATTGAGACAAATATAATTGTAGCTATTTTAGACACATTAAAGATGTATCAAATATGTTAAGTTCTTTCTAACACCTCTAAAACATATGTATACACAAATTACTAAAATTGTTTTTATATTGGCTATAAAAAAATGCAAAATTCTGTATTAAATGAACTTTTTATTCAAATACAAAACAATCATAACACACAAAACTGCACTTGCTTTTGTTTTAAATCCATTCAACTTGCTTAAGTAGGGAGCCTTACATAATACCCATCTAAAAGGCTTATAGAAAGTTTGACAGGGCCAAGCTGTCTTTTGGTACATAAAATCAGAACCTGAACAGAGCATGTTGTGCTTGAAATAAGAAATTTAAAAAAAAAGACAGAAATTATTACAAGATAGGATTACTATGTGATGAGAGTAGAGTGAACTTTGTGAACACAAAGTTTCTAAATCCATCAAGTAAACGTAGACTCAAATTAAAATTTCTCTCATCCCAAATTAACCTTCAACATTACAACATGTGATTAATTTAATAATCACAACAATATGTTGAAATAACACATAACACCCAATTTATCATTTAATTTGACACAGATTGAGTACATTGAGGACTACTACTACTTTAAAAGTGGTTTTACAACAAATTTACATTTACATTTAGGTCATTTAGCAGACGCTTTTGTCCAAAGCGACTTACAATAAGTACATTTGTCAAAAGAAGGAAACAAAGAAACCATGACGTATCATTGCCGATGCAGTAAGAGCTAAAAATAGAACAAGTGTTAGGTCCTCATCTGAGTAAAGTAGTACTTCAAGAGCAACAGTGCTAAGATCAGAGTGCTATAGGTAAGGTTTTGTTTTTTTTTTTTTTTGGGGGGGGGGGGGGGATCGAGGGAGGGTGCTAGTGGGTCATGCTATGTAGAGTCAAGGTGAAGTCTGAACAGGTGAGTCTTGAGCCTTTTTCGGAAGATGGCAAATGACTCTGCTGTCCTGACATTGGTCGGGAGTTCGTTCCACCACTGAGGCGCCAGAACGGAGAAGAGTCTGGACTTTGCTGAGCGACATTTGTTTGATTTCAGCGATGGTGGTACCAGCCGGCCAGCTGAAGTAGAGGAGCGAAGTGCTCGCTTCGGGGCATGAGGTTTGACCAGTGTTTGCAGTTACAAATGAAACACTTAATTTGCCTGCTGATTCACATGGGATTTATAAGCAAACTTACCCTTGAAAAGAGTTTTAGTAAGAAGCAACTCAGGCATAGAAAGAACAAAACTGATGTGGCTGAGGTGGCAACTCTGAATATTACTACAGTTATTGGACGGTGAAGGTGTCGATCTGAGGTCAAGAAACAGGCTGTGAAGGTGTGTTTACCACAGCTGTGGTCAAAACTATGTCTGGCACATTGATGGCTATGACAAGCTTAAGCCATTTGTAACTGCAATCAGTGGATGCATTGACGGAAACATCTGGTCAGTGTCATAGTTACAGATAGATGAACAAAAACTTTGGTTACATAAAATTGTGACTGACAGAGAAACTGGTGGCCAGTGGATGCCCTGCTAGACTCAGACTTGATAGTTGTAATTAAATTCCTATTTTTTTCTCTCAAAAATTACCCTCAGCATTACCAGATGTGATTCTTAATAACCAAAACACTTTGTTGTCTGAAATAACTCACTGGTTATTGTGAGGTGTAACATTATAAGCCATCAATCTTACTGATTAAAATAATGTGTTCTGAAACTGGAAACAATGTTCAACAAAACATAAGTGGCAAAAAGCAGCAGAAAATGAGGACTACATGTTAAAGCTGTGACACTCACTAAGGTTAAACAAGGTAGCTGTAAGCCAAAACTCTGGAAAAAGAAAAATCCTAAACATGAACCTGCGGTGGCAGTCCAAGTTCCAGTTGGCTGAAATCTTTGTATCTCAGACAATGTCCATTACCCACACGTTGCTTTCGAAGACTTTGTTCATTTCATGTCGAAAATCTGGGTAGTTATCATAACTGACTGGCAACTCCAAGTAACAACCACATGTATGAGCAACCGGTCTTCTCTGAAATCCCTGAATTTGTGTGAAGCTGACAGTGATGCTCTTTCCTGTGAACAAGTCTGATCCAGTGCAAAATCTGAGGAAAAAGGAGAGGTGCTGGGTGTCTGACTCTCTAAGGTATGCACTTACGTACTTGACAATTTGTTTCTCCTGGGCATTCTGGTTACTGGGGTAAATAATAGACCTCATAATCTTCCTTGATGTTGGTTGTAGCTCTTCATAGACTGCTGAGATCTCTTTCAGCTCTGATCTAACAGGTGCAAGTGTGTTGCTCCACAAAAGCTGGCTCTTGAATCAGTTTTTGGTGCGCAAGCTCCCTCAAGATTTGCTCAATGTTATCAGCTGTTGGAAGCCTCCGGCAGTTGTGAATGTCCATGATTTCCAACAATTCTTCCTGGTCGACACTTTCAAAATCTGAGCGACAAGATTCAAAAATGACTGGCTCAGACTCTGATACATACTTGAAAAAGCAGTCCACAAGATTACTCTCCACAAAGCCCAAAAGAGCTTGTTCCAGAAGTACAGGTGCAATTTTTACAGGAAGGTATTTCTCCTTTTGCCAGCCAAATGTGATTACACGGCCCACACTTTCCCATTCTTGTTTACCAAAATCATGACGTAGATATGGCACTTTGAATCCATTTCCCATGGTGCACTGCTCATAGAAGTCATTCCAAAACTCTGACAGTACATCCCTCAAAACACCTCCATCATCTACAGCCTTTTCAAGCTTTCCATCAGGAAGAATAACTTGAAAGTAAATGTCATCCTCCATGATACTTTCCTCAGAAAACAACTGAATAAGTTCTTTAAGAATCGGCCCACGATGAAGAGCAACAATTTTTTTCTGTCTTTCTCTCTGATTGGCTTGTTCCTGCAACGTATCTGTGGGAGGAGGCAAAGGTGATTGAAAAGATAGTCCCTGAGTGAAGGGCAAGGTATCATCAAGACTCGAGTACTCCATCCCAGCGATGCTTTCTGTGTGGAAAGTTATGATGCCACTATCCTCTAAAGCATCCACGTGAAGTAATGTTTCATGTTCAGTAGACCCACATGCATCAGTTTGGTCGACTGTGGCATAAAGAAGGGAAACACTGTCACTGCTTGCATTTGCAAATACTGTGCTGCTTCCAACATAAATGACATCTGAAGTATTAATCTCCACAGTGTTTGTTGCAGTACCTGGAGTGTGGTGATCTGTATCACGTCTGCCCTGTGTCTTGTCACTTTCTTGTGCAGTTACATCACTATTCTCCTCCTCCACATTTATGTCACTGGTGATGTCTCTCTTCTTGGTTGTCAAATAGAAACGTAACAGTGGTAACTTTGTTTTTTCATACAGTTCCCTAACTGTGACGGTCTCCACTAATGGATTCTGCTGAAAGTCAGTTAAATCTATGTCAAACTCAAAAAGACTCCCCTCTGCATTTTTCCCATCTGGAAAAAACAACTGCACAGCCTTTTCAATCAAGTTCTGTTTTTTACTGTCCTTTGGCACACTCTCTTTTCTGGTTCCCCCACCCTTTTTTGTGCGTACCTGCACATATTCCCCCTCTCTGGAATTCAGCCATCCTAATTCTATTTTTCTCTGATTCTTCTGAGCATTCTTTGAAATGGTTTGATCCTGTCTCTCAGGCACATGATCCCCTTTGTTTCTTGAGAGCTTTCCTCTAAGTCGCTCAAAGATTTTTGACATGCGATTACTGGGCTCTTTTTCCTTCCTTCTGCAGTATCCAAAAACAGCCAGTCGATCACCATACGATGGAAGATACTCTCTGAGTTGGTCATCTGTCATGAGGTGTATGACACTGGAGTCGATCTAAAATGAAGAAATATTTCATTAATTCTTAGGTCAAGTGCATTAAATTATAACAGGAGCTACCTGCATATACGGCACAAGATTTTATATATAAAAGCTCTTTCAAATTTTGTTTTTTTTAGTGTGTGATTTGTCAAAATTAAGTATTTCCTACACTAACTACCTTCTCCTGCTCCATTCGCTGTATGTCTTCCTCAGGCACATGTCGTGACCTTAAGTAGTCACTTAGCTCATCCATCCTGTGACAGGTCAGAAAACCTCTGCGACTGTTGAATGAAATTAAATCTTAACTGTGACCTCAAATAAATAAATAATAATCCATTGATTTTCACTAAATCTTTGGTGTTTATGGATTTGGTATCCAAGCACCTTCACAGTTATTATCATGTTTAAGTAAGACCAAACCTTTAATTATGCTCTAAGAAATCAGCATTGTTTCATTTCATTTTTTCTTTAAGTATCTTAAATCAGTCTCTTGGTTAGCAGATGTTTCAAAACTGCCCTCTGATATTGTCAGAGTTCCAATACTTAGTAAGTTGTTTGGCTGGATGCTGACTCAATAAAATACAGAAACCTATAGGTACAATACATGGCTTTATTTCTGAACTATGTAGCAAAAAGAGATTTGTAGAAAATCACTATTAATTGAACCAGCTTGTATAAATATTTCACAACTAAATATCTTGTTACATGCAAATAACGTGTAGTTGTCCATTTTCAGATATTTTGCCTTGCTCTAACATTCTCATGAGGCTTTTTCCTTAAGCTATAACCTACTTTTGTTGTGAATAGAAAACTGAACGTGTTAACTGAAAGACAAACAGTCAATGATGGAGAAAGAGCAAGTATGAGTGTCGCCAGCGCTGCGTCACGACACGTCACGACAATACGTGACGGTTTCTGACAGCTTCACAGCGAACATGTGGTTATTGTGGTCATTTCACTTGCGCTGCAAGCGTGTAAATCAGTGTTTTTGTCCGCCACACACACACACACACACACACACACACACACACACACACACACAGCGGTGGGAAAACGCAAAGCTGTGCGGAGAAACGGAGCAGATATTTAAAGTTATAAGTGCTCTGGATAAATGGACTAAATCACTCACTCATATTTTCTTGCCGGTTCATGGTTAAAATAAGCAGAACAGTCGGACGGACAATGTAAAGCGTTACTTTTCAAACATGCTGTAGGTATTCACAGCTTCGCGTTTCATTAACAGTAGGATAATATAGCTATGGGAATGTTTGACTTACCAACTCTTGGTTACAGAGATATGTTTAGGCTGATGTAACCGCCTTTGAGTAAAATGAAGCTATTCACTGCCGCAGTAAAGTTAATTTAGGCCTACACTGTTGTCATTTCCAGGATAGGCTACCATTTAGTGGCGTGAACGTTACATCGACGCTTTATGGTTCAATGACATATTTACATATCCGAAACTAAATTAACAGCAAGGACAGACTAAAAGATTTAACGATTACGTCTAACATCCGATCTAACAAAAGTCATCTATATTTACCTCATTTAGGATTGCATATTGTGAGCGTGGTTAGGCCAGCGAGGTGATGAAGGGATCGTTGAAAACGCTGCCATTGAGGCGCATGCGCACTTCTTATCTCATAATTTCGATTTTTTATCTCATAATTTCGACTTTTTTATCTCATAATTTCGACTTTGTATCTCATAATTTCAACTTTCTTATCTCATAATTATGACTTTTTATCTCATAATTATGACTTTTTATTTCATAATTTCGACTTACTTATCTCATAATTTCGACTTTTTATCTAATAATTATGACTTTTTATCTCATAATAATGACTTTTTATCTCATAATTATGACTTTTTATCTCATAATTTCGACTTTTTATCTCATAATAATGACTTTTTATCTCATAATAATGACTTTTTATCTCATAATTTCGACTTTTTATCTCATAATAATGACTTTTTATCTCATAATTTCGACTTACTTTGAGGATATTTTTATTATCAAGGCTAAGTTTCAGCTCTCTTTTCTTTTTTTACTGGCGGAAATGGGCTTCCATAGGACACAGATCAGTGCTCCACACACAAAAAAAAGGAGGTTTGTTACATTTTGTATTGTTTTTTTGCTTTAAATCTACCTTGCAACTGTTAGCACTACTGTTACTATTCATAAGAGTGCTGAGAATATGTTTTACATACCGTAAAAACAATGTATAGCTGTTTGAAAATATAAAAACATTTATATATGTGCAACCTAAAATAACATTACTATTATATACTATATACAAATTCCACTTGATATTGTTTTGGCATTCTGGGCAAAGTAAATTCACTTTTGTTTGCCTCAATGCACACCATGATGAAATGCTTCCTACTCCACCTGCTCATTAATCAGGAAGGCAGTGCAGATGGCGTTCTTTGACAGAGAAGAAAACATGGAGAGTTATCAACTTTTTGCTGCTAATTAATCCTTCGATTCTTTGAATGGAATTGCAAACCACATAAATTAGCCTAAAAGTAGAGGAGAAAAGAGTCACATAACTTTATCTAATGCTGTGTGCATGTCTCCTTTTTCAGTTCATAAATGCATCTTGAATGCATCACGTCTCCAACCTCTCCCAGATATGGTAATTCTTTGATTTACTTTCCACGTGAGAGTTTACCGTTTCCAGGATTATGTTGATGATCGGCTCTCCTACTACAGTGCAACAAACAAAAACCAGGGGCCTGTACTACGAAGCAGGATTTGGGCTTAGCGAGGTAACTTAAGCATTAACCCTGGGTTTTCCGTCCTACGATGCTGGTTCACTTCTTACCGGGGTAGATCGCCATAGTAACTTATGCTGCAGAGCTAACCTGCTCCGGAGCAAGTTATGTTCCTCATAAGAGATCAACGTGGAGAAAAACACCGCTTACTGACCAATCAGCTCTCTTGGTGCGCGGATAAAAAAAAGAAGAAGCTCGGTGGATCATGAGAGGGTCTCTCAGGAGAACAAGAGTGTTCAGAGACCAGTAAACCCTTTTGTCTGTCCCTGACAGTGTTTTATATGAGAGATACAGATTCTCATCGGAGGGAGTGACTGTGTCAGCGTACAGCCTATTTACCACTTTGAATGGTTTTATGTTATATGTATGTTTATATGATGTTTTTATATTTATTTTATTCACTCCCAAGTCCATTTTACACCGTTGGGATTGCAGCTGGAAGAATGAGGCTGATATTGTCATACACCTCGTTATAAGAATACATCTATGCAACAAATTCATTATTTTAAAGTTATATTTCAGGCCTTTTATTGTGGGAGGACAGCGTGAGAGTTAAAGGGGCGAGAGAGAGGGACGACATGATTTCAAAGAAGGCCGCAGGGTGGATTCGAACCCAGGACCGCTGCAGAGAGCCTCTGCAAATGTGGAGGTAACGCTACCACTGAGCTACCAGCGCAGTCATATTTGTGATTGGTCAAATGATCCAAACGCCGCCTCTTTCATGTGCATGCGCTCATAGCTCGACAGGGAAACCTTGGGTTGACTTAACGAGTTGATAACCAGCTTAGTGTGACCACTTATCTCCGATTTCCTTTGTTAGGGTTACGGATAACTGAAAGAGACCCTGGGTATGTTGAACTCGCTTCGTAGTATAGGCCCCTGTTGGCAGAAGATTGGTTGGCCTGTTGATATAAAAAAAAAAAAAACACTATTTTATGAAAATAACTATCTTTATTAAACAAAAAATATAATTCCCATGAGATAGTAAAACTGGGCTCTCAACCAATCTCAACAACAGGTTGATTGCCAGGAGATGCCTGGGTGGAAAACAATATTTACAAACTATCTGAGCAAAATGTATACAATAACAAAGTAATGTTGTCAAAGCACCGATTCACTGGCTGGTATTTGCTGGCCATACACTGAGCCCGCTTCTTTCAACACAAAACTTCGCTCTTCACACACAAGCAACCAAACTGGTCAACTCTAACACTACGATCAAATATCCAGTAAGTAGTAAGTCCAGTCACACAAAACCCCAAATCACTTTTCAGACTTTAACAGCTATAATAATGTTTTCTGCTTCGCTGGTGAAGATCTGTCACGTCATTTTGCACTTATATTGTATTATTGGCAAAGTGCATGAATGCAAATTAAGGTGTTGATAAGAACTTGACCAACACAAAAAAACAACTCTATATGCAAGAAACAAATGGGGTTTTGGGGGCAAAAAGCTTTCCAGGGGGAAGGGTACAAATTGGAGGTGCAGCAGGTCAGACATCTACAGGCCAATTGTCACAATGAGTGGATAATGTGATGCACAATAAAGACCAGAATCAACACTAACTCAATGTCCACCCCAGTAGGACTCACTTATGTGGCTGAGCTGCTGGAACATACAACAATAGTCTTGAAGTCAGAGGGAGCCACCACAAATCTTTCCACACCTCAAGATCTCTTCTAGTACAACCTAAAGTCTAGACCTGCTAGATAAAAAGCAGGGGACCAGTGTATGGCATTACATGCAGCAGCTGAGAGGAACACTGCATTAGTCAGGTGGCAAGGATGCTGGACAAAAATCAACTGTCTGTGACCACCAGATTAAAACTCACAGCTTTAACTTGGGAGGTTTTGGGCAGCAGAGGCACCAGGTAGTATCTGAACAGCACTCGATCTCTCTCACCTGCTCAGAACACACCAGCAAAGTCTGCAGGTTTCTGGCAGGTCATCACCAACAACAATCCAATCTGAGTTTGTGGTGAGGCCAACACACCTGTAAAGGACCAGCAGTAGTCTAGCAAAAGTCTGCAGGGGAAGCTCTCTGCACTTCAGCATGGAAATTGTTAATTTTTCCTTCAAACAATTGTTCAATTGAATTTCTAAGGTAGCAGGCAGATGATTGTATGGCGCCTTTATGAGTCTATTAAGCAGATGCACGTGGAAAAGATTAAAAAAGAAACAAATTAGGTGGCTATTTATAATTGTGTTGGAAGCATTTTCAGCATTAACTTCAGTGATCACGAGACTAATCACAGCAGCCCAAAAGATGTCAGACCCTCAACCAGATGTTGGACAGAGAGATCATATCTGCCACCATACACAACCACTTATCACGTTAACTATGTTCCAGACAATGATGACATTTCATGAAAACCATTAGTCATTGAACAACTATAGTGAGTGAACATTTGAGTTTTGAGGTCAAGAATGATCTTCCATACTCAAGACAAATCGACTGTTTGTTGTACTGTTTTCTTTGGAGGGTGAACGATGTGAGGCCAACCACCAAGTAAGCTATAACAATTCTCTGGAGGAGAATTCTATATGTCATATCTAATAAATTATTAAATGTAGAGATTTAATTCTAAGGTAATAGGAGGATTGCACAACAACAAATAGGGTTAGATCTAGTCTGTTTCTTCCTATTAACCGTTCTGGCGCTAAATTGGCTCCATAAAAATGTGAGCACAGGTCCACAAGAACATAAGTACTTCACAAAAGTGCTCACACACTGTAACTCCGCTCTCTAGAGCTATTAAAATGCATGCCCTTATGTAGATTTACCATCATGAATCCCTCCAAATTCCCCAAAGTCCTACTAGTTGATCTCCTGTGCACTATTTGTTTGAATATTTGAGTGACTCTTTCTCATTTACATATTTTATGACAGAAATCACAGGATTAGCGAGGTGCCAGGATTGAACAGTGGTCAAGGCCAAAGTGAAAAGCAGTGCACACTGCTAAACTCACTTAATTCTTATTTAACAGACGCATTATGTGTTTGTTTAAATCGAGAGATAAATATAATACATAATAATCAAATAGTTGTCTGCCAAACACCACCACAACAGTTGTGTTGGTAATGGGTTTTTCTCTTCCGTTTCATCTTTGTTGAATACAAAAATCCATGACACTGCTCACGTCGGGAACACTGAAGCCTAGTTCCCCAATGGCAGTTGTGATGATTGAATAAGAATTTAAATCTTTGATTGAAAACATTTTTCATTCAGTAGCCATGAGGACTTCCACTGCCAGCATGTGAAATTAATGACTTTGGCAAATCTGAATCCGTCATTTGATCTGGCTTTTCCCAGCAGATGATGCTGCTCCATGCCTGTGCTTTCAAATACACCACTGCAAGCATGGCCCGTTGGAAAGGTCCGGGCACACAATCTGGTGCATGAGCCTGGGTGTTAATTACAAAGCACAGCTGAACAAATACTGTTACCTTTCTGCCCAGAAGAAAAGACACTTTAATTGGTAGAACAAATAATTAATGAAGTAAATAACAAATAAATATGGGGAACAAATTACCTAATGTGAATTGGGTTATTTGATGTGACAGAAACTGGGACAGCAAACAGAAAATATAGTTATATGGTGATCATTGATCATTGTCATCTCCTTTTTTCAAAAAAGAATCAGGCTTATTCAGATCCATATTAAGGTCTTATTTGGCATATCTTGGTATTAACTGCACATGGAGCACTTTTATATCAGTAAATGCATCAGTAATACTAATACCACCTCCATGCAGTGGAATTACTCTTGAAACACCAATGGAGTGAGGCATAGACCATGTCAATGACTTACTATAGGTAAAAGACCATTTCAGGACCATTGTTGTATTATGTCCTATCTCTGCTCCTTTCACATTCCTTTCGAGGGAAAATGATGAACCTGTGGAGGTTTTTAAGTTCTTTCTCATTATGTCTGTCTCTTGCTCACTTTCTCCAAATCATGTACTCACTGAAAGGCCAATGTCCACAACTGACACCTGGCTAATATAACCAATAAATAAGCCATGAGCGAAGAATACGATAAATGCAGGACATTTAACTTGCACTTCAACACAATTGATAGACATGCTCAATTAAGACATTGTTGACATTTGTAATTGAAATGCACGTCAAATGAAACAACAGTGTCAA
Source organism: Chelidonichthys spinosus (assembly GCA_029853015.1). Classification (NCBI taxonomy): domain Eukaryota; kingdom Metazoa; phylum Chordata; class Actinopteri; order Perciformes; family Triglidae; genus Chelidonichthys; species Chelidonichthys spinosus. The sequence continues at coordinate 11,889,685 of CM056821.1, read as the reverse complement.
AATGTTAAAGTTACCAGAACGAGAATAGGTTCCAAGTTAAGAGCTATCTGGTTGGTTCAGCAAATGCACACCTGGTTAACTCCCCCACCTGTGATTGAGAACAGTGCACAGCCACTTTCCTAGACTATGCTATGAGAAGCATCTGGGACTGGCTCCAATGCAGTAGATGAGACGGTCTGAAACAGGCTGACACAGTAATTGCCCTTGCCCCAGTTATTCTCAGGTATAAATAACCCGTATTGCTCAATGCAAGATTTGTCATCTATCTGGCACCTTGCATGCTTCAGCAACTAAAACTTCTCTCAGGTGTGTATATCGATCTCTGATTGGCAGAATTAGCCATGTGTATTTTCCTACATCCTGGTCATCAATTTCCTTTATTCTTGATAGCAGTGCTAAGGTTATACATCTCTGAAAATGTGATGTTTTATCGTCATATGACAACACCACAAGGAGAGATACAGTATAGGGAATACACTGGTAGATGAAATGTACTTTATTTTACACATGTTGTTCTTTGTATCCTCGGGCCGTGGCAGACTATACTTAATATGAAATAATGAAGTGTCGGAAAGCGTATTACTTCTGTCACTTGTACAATTCCAGTGGGATATCTCCAAAGGCAGGGAATATACATTAAATCTGACCTCAAGTATCCAAGCCTCATATCCACATATGTTTTGACTTAGTTAATGGAAGACAATAAAGTTTTGAACAAGATTTAAACAGATTGCATTGGATACATGTCAGTTTGATAGAATTACATACTTAAAAGAATGTGCCAAGTTGAGGCATGCAAGTTTTACAACTGGTCAACAATCATCATCCATCTGCTAATTTGACTTGAAGCTTAAAACTTTAGCTGTATCAAAAATAGTCAAGGGTGACAGATGGACATACTAACTTGATTTACAGATGTCATTTCTCACTGTCATCTATATTCTATCTAAGTTACAAATGGTAGTGATGCAAAATCAAAGTACAATTAATTACATGTTGGAGAATTAATCTCCAATCTGCTGACAACAGCGGAAGTGAGAAAGATACGTACAGACATGAACACAGACACAGCAAAGTGAGCATATGTAATCACTCACTCCTGCTTCTTAAATGTACTTGAACTACACATTGAGTTGTCTTGCAGACCAATAACAAAGCACCTTTGACTGTTCACCTTGACCAAAAAGTACCAGTGAAATGTTTGTTGTTTTTTTATGAAAAGGATAATCAAAATTTGTATTGATACTCAGGGGCGTCACTAGGTTTTAAGGACAGGGGGGGCTGAGCCCCCGAAGATGCACAGAATGCTAGGTTGCAGGTAAAACGTGGACTGGATTTCAGTGATCTGGGCGTGCTATATATGAACAAGTGGAATGGACTGGATAACGACGCACTGACTCTGACTCTCTAGCTCTTCCACTATGAAGTGAAGTGAAGGGAAACTAAGATTTATGATCACATTTAAATTAATAATAACTGTTTATTTATTTAAATTCATATTCTGGCAACATTATATTGAATTTGTCTGCACTTTTTTGTAAATAAAAAAATGACTTAGGGGGGCATAAGAATATTTTAGGGGGGCAGAAGCCCCCCTTAAATAGGCCTAATGACGCCACTGTTGATACTGTTTCTGCACATCACATCTTATCACTGCAAAGTTATTCTCCTCTGAGCAGCTTCCAAACCATTAGTGCCTCCCCCCCACCCCACACACATACACACAAATGAAATAGTGCATAACAAACTATTTCACAACAGCCAAAGTGATAAAAAAAAAACTGTTACTGAAAAGCAACGGTTATATATTGTGTTTAGCCTGTCTGTCCAAATGTGACAATGTTCACTCGTATTGGGATTCTTTCCCTACAATGATGTGCTCCTAGAGAAAGATCAAGCTGAACAATAATGGAGTCATCCAGTCAGAAAAATCTGTTTACAAGTGCACGTACAAACCAAAACATGCACACTGACAATTGCTGCAGCTCACTGTGAGCCACGACCTCATATTTTCCATTGCAGTCAAACAACTGTGGTGTCTTTGGTGCTGTAAACACAAAGCAATATAAAAGGGATCGGTAGTGGTCTCAGAGCTGATGTGCAAAGGAATTTGCAAAGCAATTGGGCTTTTTTTTTTATCTAATAGTGTAGGTGCCATCAGAAATGTTGTTGCTTAAATCAACTGCTGATCAGACATTTTTCTTTACATTTTCAATTACAACTACATTGAAGGTGCATATAGTGTTGTAATTGGATGGATTTGAACAACAATAGAGGTACTGTATGAAGCTGCACACAATTGCCTACCAGAACCATGCCTATTACTTGAACTGTCGTTACCAAGCCATCATTCGCAGCTAGAATCGTTTAAGTTCTTATATGGGACCCATAGTAAAGTTGGGTGTATTAATTGGACATGGACACTGTTATTTTATTGTATGATTTGGTTCATTTGTAGTGTGGTATTGTAACCATAACATTCTAAAATCTTACAGCTGCCATTGTCAAAGGAAATATGAGTTGAGCTCACATAGGCACTGAAGGCAATGTGTTTCTTAATTTCCAGGTGAGCAAAAGTGGTGGAAAGATGTATAAAAGTAGTGACACAAATGTATATTACATTTTTTAGGAGAAACAATACTGACAACATATCAGTGTGCGTTAGGGTGCTGACATTTTACTTAATGGAAGTCAGAGTGCGCATGAATGTTTCCAGCAGGCATCCTTCAGTAGTCCTAGCCAACAGTATACATCCACGCTACAGTGATGTGCACAAGAGCGATCAAGTTGAAGAAAAGATAAACGTATGAACGCCTGGAAGTCACTTCCTATCCAAGTGTGCAACACTTAGCCAGGAATGAAACTGACCCAAACAAGGTGGAATTGCATGGCTGTGCATCATTGTGATCAATGCATGCTTGTGTCCTGCTGAGAGCTAGTATTGGGTAGGTGGTGCAGTAACAACAGATACAGAGAACCTGGGATGAAGGAAGAGGAGAGAGACAAAGAAAGAACGAAGAGCTAGGGGATGCTGGAAAATGTATTCATTTTAAACATGAGAGCATGATGAGCATGATGAGTATTACAGAGAGAATTGTCAATAACCAGGAACCAGCATATGCTGGGTACACGTCACCATGAAAAAACTAGGACAATCATTTCAATTGACTATGAAAAAATTGGACTTGGCAATCAAGTTAATTTTAAATGTGCACATCAGCTTTGTTGGAATTTTTAAATAAGGTCACTTCACAGAATCTATTGAAAATGAAGCAATAGCATGTGAACAAATAACTACATATATTATTGCTAAAGTTGCAGTTTTTATGGACGTGTAACATGTTGGCATAAAATTATGCTTTGTTACTCTATTTGTTGGTGTAATATGTTGGAAAGCTCTCAGTTATTAACAAGATGGAGACCAAACATGGAGGCTGGCAGTTTTATTGAGGCAACTACTCACAAACAGGCAATGTGAAAGTACCTGTGCTCTGATTGGCTACCTTAGCCAGTGCTGTTGAAGTAGCAATTACCCCAACACTCTACAGTTAGGTTGTATTAAATGTTTGATGCAGTTAAGAAAAAGCTAGTGCCATTTCACACATGAATTTGTGAACTTTTACCCTTACACAAGTAAACAAATATATCAAGCTGCTACTTGTTGGGTTGAATGTGGTCAGGCTTCTTCCGCTTTCATAAGCTTCACAAGCAGGCTGTTCAGGTTGTAAGTGCTCCACTGGCTGAATCATATTGTGTATGGATTTAGCCATGTCATTTTTTGTGTAATCTGTGGAGGTTGTTTCAAGTATTTCTCTTGAATCAGCCTATTGTCTGTAAAAGCAAATCACATCCATTATGGGCATCTCAGAGAAGCAAGACTAACTGAAATTGCTTCTTCACAGTCATCAAGTAACTTTACATGTAGCTCTAACTGTTAATGTGTAATTAAGGTTATACATGTTATTGTTAGTTAAATTTAAAGGATCAGTATGTACATTTTAATTATCTAGTGGCGAATTTCAACAAAGTGTATACCCCTCTACTGACCCCTCCTTAAGTATGGTGGCCTTCAGATAACCGTATTGTTTGTCTGTTCTGGGCTACTGTGGAAACATGAAGATAAAAAAAATGTCAGACTCCGTGGAGAGGAACCACTCGCCATGAAGACATTAACACCTCGTTCTGAGGCAACGAAAACAGAGCACTTTTTATGTTCAGATTATACACTAATGAAAACATAGTTTTAAATATTATTTCCAATGTTTGCCCATAATTCCCCCTTAATCCTTCACACTGCTGCACACAGTCCTATTTTTTGTCCGGGTCTAATCAGAATTCTGGGTAAAAAACATGGCAAAACTGGCTTGCTTTGTGCTCTGCGATTTAACAGTCTGAATGAATGCCAGATTGCTGTGGTCCATCCAGACCAAGAAATTTTACAAAGCTCCCTCACGTCCATCACAAAATAAAGAGAGCTGACACGGTAGACCACAACAAATATTGTTTTAAATCCTGGTCAATTTCAGGAGACCAAGAAAACAGAAACAAACTTGAGGTAAGACAGTGAGATAAGCCGTCAGCATGTTGAGGTCCCCCAAATCCCCAGAAACATTGGAGCTGCTTGAACAAATCTGAATGTGGCCCTTTTGTCACCACTTTGACCTCAGATGGATCAATCTGACACATTAATTTAACAACTCAAGATGGAGATGATGGACACATGAAATCCACACCTGCTGACCTTGATAAATAGCTGGCCCTCTAACCCCAGAGACATGCATGTGATATGAAAAAGATGTCATCAAGAAACACATGTAGCAGCAGTATCCTGTTTATCTGCATAGTGTTCCCCACGGGTCATTTTAGAACTACTACCATTTCCTGTGTGCATAAATGCTGTCAGATACCAAAAGCTGACTCTCATAGCTTGAGAGAAACTAGTCCACGCTCCTCTCAACTGCTCTACCGTAATGCTGTGTATTCAGGTTGCAACCAGATGTCATTTTTAAATACTTCTACGAGAAGGCACATTCTAACCTGCTTGTGAATTCTGATTGACAATTGATTTTGAAATCTAACTGATGATAACCTTTGAGGAGATAAATATACTGATCCGTTACGAAACACAGCACAATCTGAGACAGCACAACCTCTAGCCATCTGGGTCTCGCCATCTTAATTTTTTTTTTTTTTGTCATATCTGTGTTTTGTGGGCCAGATATTGAATGTGCTCTATCCCGATAAAAGATACACTCAGGGGGTCAGTAGCCAAGTGTAGTCAGCCTGGTCTCCTAAAATGATGTTTTCATACAACAAAACTGCATTGTCAGCTACATTTAGCAGGGAAACGCATTTTCTCCTAGATTACATTTGTTTTTGACAATTTCTTTTTTTGACAAGTTTTTTAAAATGTATTTATTACAAATACATTTCTAATCATAGTCTGCCAAAGTCCACATAGTTAGCCCTGTTAGTTTGTTTTTGTGTTATTAGATGGTGTCGAGACTATTTCTGTCTCTGCAGTATTGTTTATTTGTTCGACAGAGATGTTAGCCTGTGTGCTTCGTGGCAGGCTCCGAGGGGAGGACGATACTAGCTCAGAGGAGAGGGTGTGTGTGTGGGCGTAGACTATAGCTTTAACTCTCTGCAGTGACCAATAACTGTTGTGAAAATGTGAGTGTAAGTAATATGTTGGTCATATCATTTCGTAATATCTGCTGATGGCATCTAATTGGTGCCATCTGTAACATTTTTTGCTGAGTCCATAGTTAAAGCATTACAGTGCTTTTATGAATAACTATCAAGAAATTAAATTTTCTTAATTTTATAATAAAACAAGGAATCAAATTGAGCTTCTAAGACCTTTGCAGAAAGGTACATCCTATTAACTGGCGTTGGTATGGGGGGGGGGCAAGGAGACTTTTAGTCACTTCACTTTAAGGTGTGATAATAATAAAATGGTAACATCTAAATTCTAAGCCAGGCATTACAGTCACACAAGGTTTGCGATAATGTCCAAGCCGATAGTGTCTAACATGTTAGACCATTGTGAAATCATAATCAACCATTTGTTGAATTCAAAATTATCTGACAGATTATATTTCTGTGAACACAATGGTTTAGCCTGATAGCAGTCAGGTGCGCCCTGACAATAGTGTCAGAAGCGTGCCAAACACAATTTTGGTTTTCATTGCCAGGGTCCCATGGTGCACCTGGGCACAAGGTGGCATCAGAAACAATGCATTATTATAGGTGGATGTTTTTAAGGTTGTGGCAATTATCACATCCACTACTTTGACCTCCTTTATCGCTGGGCTATCCTCATCAAACTTATGGTTGACCTGGACATTCATTTTAAACTTTAATTTCAAACCCCAACAATCTTTATAACATCATATCATGTTTCTCACAACAATGGACTCAGGTTGTGAAGAAAACCTATGTGGAATAACTAATCAAAATGGTACTTGTGACTTAACAGTGCACATCACTCCAGTTAAGACACTGCAGATGGAACAGATACATTCTGCCTTCCGATGCCTGTAAAGAGAGGCACTAGCATAAAGGAAAGGCTGCAAAGTGCCTGCCAGCTACATAGTGATAGCTATACCAAAAACAGCCCATACTCAGATGGAGCACACAGTCTCCTCATGACATGACACAACTGGAGCCTAGTCCGGTATGCCATGGACAAGCAATGATCAATGAGGTGTCAGACACATTCACATCTAGGTGCAATTAACAATTAACTACCAGTAACATTACACTCTTAAAAATGTTCTTTACAATTGGGGGTTGGGATTACCCTCTGCTCTTGCTGACTGCTGTACCAGTTGTCTGTAAAGCCCTGCAGACAAACTATGAGTGGACATTAATAATATAGCAATGCTATATATTGTACCTTTAAATGAATATGAATAAAGCCTGTCTTTATTATATGGGAAGATTAAAGTCTCCGCTCTCTGAAGGATAAATCTGGGGAACTTAAGCATATTACATGTCTTTATCACATTGTCGGCAGCCACAGCCTCTGTCTCAGGTTTTTGCACTGAGTTATGACCTCATCATCTCGTTTGTACAAAAGGGAAAAATGAAATTAGCTAGAGTAATGAACCTAGGTGCTTTTCATAAGAAATTTCCTCTGCTCATTGTTCCCCAAGTCGTTTAAGAGACTAATCTGCTCCATACACCCCTATCTCACTTAAATCCAGGCCCTCTGAAAGAGCTGTCAGGGGTCTGCCTTTTCAAACATGACTCCCCATGGGGGTTCTACATCAAAGATGAAAGTGTGCTGAACGATCTGGGAGACTGGGTTGGAGTGGGGGGCATGAAGGGACTTCAGCGTGTGATTCATCAAATTAACACATTTGCTTTGCTTTTCCCAGTAGGAAATGTAGTAAATTCTTGGGTACTTAAAACGGTAGAGCACTGACAAGGAGGGACAGGAGGAGGAGTCAGGAGATAGAGGGAAGTTCTCTGTGATGTGAGAGTGAATGAATGTGTAATTAATGACACTCTTACTCCTAATTAAAACCTCTTAGGTTTCTCCTCACAAGGTTGCAGCAGCTGGCATAGACGACGCCCTCACTGTGAGATGAGAGACATAAATTGCACGACAATCTCACACAGCAGCACCTGCTAATGCCTACACCTGTCAGTGCTGGAATCATACCTCATTCTGTCAATGAATTAACATCCTCCTGGGCTATGAGAGAAGAGGGGGGAAAGGCAGATTTTCTCATCCTGGAATGAAAATCCCTGGTGGCTTGAAGGTGGTACTATGTATCCATTTTCAAAATTAAATGTATCGTTGTTTGGTTGAGCTAGGCAGACACCTGCCTCCTCTAGTAAAAATGGCTTACTCCAGATCTGAGAGATTTCCCCTAGGAACCACATCACAGCATTGCCTTGTAACTATAACTTAATATCATGTCAAAATCTCCTGAGGATGATACAGCTAGTCAAGTCAGAGGAAGAGGGAAAACAAGAGCAAGTCAAACGCTCGAAGAAACAGATGGAGGGCAAGAGCAGGTGAGGAAAGTGGAAGCGAGGCAGCATGAGGGAGTGGGGGAGGGAGAAAAGGGAAATGCTCCACACAAAAGGAAACATAATACAATGCCCCTAGATAATATAAGCAACATGGGAACAATAAAAGGCTATCAAGCCATTTGAAAGAGGAACAACCCCTCCACCACCCAAAAAAAAATAACAAAAGGAAACAGCATGGGAGTGCCATTTAGTATTAAATTTTAATGTTAGTTCAATAAATGATTCTGTTGTGTTTTAGAGAAGTGTCTTTAACCGGGGCAGACTACACTAGCAGTCCTGCGGGACATGCAGAGATGCACTTCTTGCGTGCCACCACAATACCCTTGCTCTCCTTCTTTAGCTCTGTGTCTATGCTACACTCTCACCTAAGACCTGTTGGCCTATCAGTTTTCATGGTTCTCCTTCCTGTATTCATTACTTAAGCTGCTTCATTTATCTTTCACGCTATTGGCCTCAGCAGTGTCTCTACTCAGTAGCTGACATTCCTTTTCCATAGAGACGATTATTGATGATTGCTGATGTCATGCTGATGTTTTGATGTTGTTGCTGTAGTTCAGCGATGATTGGATGTGTTATTTGCATTAATGGAGCGCTGTCACCCACAGTGATGGTCTGTTGGATGGAACACTTTGGGCGAATGTGAATGTGTGTGTGTTTGTGTTTGAGCGGTTGGCAGGTAGCTCGGGGAGACATCTGACAGTTGATGAACACATGACTCAGAGGCATCACCTGCTCTATTGTTTAGACCTGTTTATATTGTTTATAATTGCTTTCTCAGGGATCACTCTAGCCTTAACCGACTCAATGCTTTACACAGAGAAAGCAGTGATAATGGAGAACACTGCATTTCAACCACGAGACACATTGCAGTCGAAAATTGTAGAAAATTGATTCAAGCGGTGGAACAACTTGTCATCTTTGTGCTCCCTGATAGCATGATGAATTGCCACTGTGGACACCTCGATCACCTAAGCTGTCTTGGTAAGCCACACTTGATCACTGTCAGAGAAGCTCAAGATGGTCAGCGATTGCTGTATAGGCAAGGGAGTTACCACCTCCCATTCTCTCTCTCTCCGGCTTCTCTCACTCACACAAACACACACTCATTTGTGTCAATCTGGCAGTCTGGTAGGCCTGAGATGAAAATAGTACAGCACAGGGGAAACAAATATTTGTAGAAAATATCCCATCCATGTGGAAAACAAAATTGATTTTACTGTAATTGTAAATTGTGGCTAATTCTCTAGATGCTGATGTAATTTCAGTAATTTCCCATGTATGTCTATAAATAAAAGTATGACAAACGTACTGCTTGATAGGCAATTTAAATTGCGCCATTCAAAATCCTTTGTCAGTGCAGGCCCTGACCAATTTGGTGCCCCAGGGAATATTTTACCTGGTGCCCCCCCTCCTTTGCATTACAGTCAATTACACTACTAATCATCATATACTCACACAGAAACTGCATGCATGTCTTTGACATTTCTCTGTATTTTAAATAGAAAAAAAAAACACAAAATAAAAACTATACGAAACAAGTGACATCAAAATTACAGGCGTTGCACAAAAGCTTTAATATCATATTACTGCTTCATCACTGGGCTGTGCTGAGAGGCAGAATGTGTCATCTGAAGAGAGAAGAGAAGTATATGTGACCATTGGGTGTTACATTTTTTAAAAAGAGATGAAAAATTTGGTTACATGAGACTAATAATAAAAATTAGATAGGATTCAACTGCATCGTCATTACAATGAAATGCTCTCTCTAACCAGATTGAGAAAGCTCAGGTATGGAGCATTAACATTAATGATGTGCACTTTAACACTGATGTAAATGTTAACAAACAAACGTATATAAACTGCAACACAATACATCAAAGGCTTCCAACTAGTAGGGTTGGAAAACGAATAGCATTTAATTGACTATTACAATCAGGGCAAACATTTGTTAACTAAATGTCAATAAAACAGGTGAAAATAACACCTGAATAGGCCTAATGTGAACTAAAAAAAAACGCTAACTAAAGTCAACTCTTAACTATTTCTTGATTAACAAACCACATTACTGTCATAACACTGCTCCAACAACGGTAACTACCAATGCGGTAAACTATCCAATTCATCACATTAGCATGACTGCATCTGTTTTCTTTTTTTTGTCCTGTGCGCCAAAGAACTTTATTCTTTTAAAGTATCAGCATCTTTTCACGGGTCACGTCATGTCAGAATTCAATCAAACGCAATTGAATTCATTTCAGGACACTTAACACATAGAGCAGGACTAGAACACGCTCATGATGTTCAATCTCAATGAGTTTCAGAGCCACAACATCACCCAGGAGCAAGCCTTACTGCATGCCAGTGGTGAGAAAAAACTGCCTTAACAGGCTTTAGACAGAACCAGATAATTTGCCCCCCAGAGGGCAGGTAAAGTTTTTTGAGCTGGGGAGGGGGGGGGACCCGAGGGCAGCAGCAAAGGCCTCTCCATTATTTAATAGGCTTTGCTATGCAGTTATGTTGTTGTGGGCTTATGTAATATTTCAAAGTTACAGTAATAATAATAATGGTAAAATAATTGTTAAAAGTTTAACATATGGGGCCCTAGTTTCGTGGCGCAGCGCAGGGCGGCGCAGGGCGGCGCAGGGTGGCGGAGCCGGCGCAATGCTAGTTTGGACCCGTGCAGCCTTGCGCACCGTCAGTTTGGCAGTTTGGTGGATCGCCTGCGCCAAGATGGGTGTGGCGGCGCAGCAGGGGGAGGCGTCACAGATTCAGCTTGGCGTAGCGGAAGTTTCGTGGCAAAAAGCCTTGCCAAGACTGCGCTGAAAGCTCGCCAGCTCCGATCTGGTCTACTTTCGGCGCAAGGCGCAAGGCGTAAATAAAGTCCATTCATTCAATGCGAATCACAGCTGGCGCAGTGGAAGTTTGGCTGACCGGCGCGCAGTGCGCACACGTCACGGAGACCTCACAGGCAGGTTTCCACAGTTCCAGACACATTTAAATGCAATAAATAATCACAACAAACTACGGAGCCCACCTGGTGACATTGGATAAAAAAAAAATATACACGAGATAGCAATGCGTGGCCACGCGTTACTATCTCGTGGCCACGAGATAGTCAATGCGTGGCCACGCGTTATTATCTCGTGGCCACGAGATAGTCAATGCGTGGCCACAAGATAATTCACCTTCAGTAGCGGAATGGTTATACTTATGGAGCTGCCTGTCAGTGATGATGCTTATTCATGAATAAAGGCAATTATAGTCTGCTTTTGTATTCAAGAGTAGCTTTGTTATTATTGTCATGGCAACTGTAATGTCAATAATAATGCTATGAAAGACTACCGCGGTCAAGCCAGCCGCAACTCCCATCTCCGTGGTCAAATCAGCCGCACTTAAATTTCGAGTGTACAAGTATTCTCAGCATTGCGGTAAATGCGGAGAAACGTCGTATTACTTTTGGTTTTCAAAATAAAGGTATTAAGAACAGTAAGCTATATATCGAACCTACCAACCATTGAAAATAAAATGTTACATTAAAGTGATTCATGCGCCTATTATGAATAAAAAAGACTTATCATTTGTTTTACTGTACCAATGTGGAGAAATTCAACAACAAAGTCCCATATTTGTATCTGGAGATTGCATATTTGCCCATATTTGAGCTACTGTAAAAACACTTTGCTCAATAATTCCTGGCTATGGGTGGTATATTTGACTTCTACACATAGAGGACTACAAGTATCTTTAATTTGAACCATTTTTACTGTACCAATTAAGAGAAATTACAAAGTTAAAGTCCTACATTTAACGAATAATAGGTTGTACAGTAAAAATGCTTGATTTCCAGTCTGTATGTAGTCAGAGATGTAATTTCTCTTAATTGGTACAGTAAAAATGGTTACTGTTCTTAATACCTTTATTTTGAAAACCAAAAGTAATACGACGTTTCTCCGCATTTACCGCAATGCTGAGAATACATGTACACTCGAAATTTAAGTGCGGCTGATTTGACCACGGAGATCGGAGTTGCGGCTGGCTTGACCGCGGTAGTCTTTCATAGCATTATTATTGACATTACAGTTGCCATGACAATAATAACAAAGCTACTCTTGAATACAAAAGCAGACTATAATTGCCTTTATTCATGAATAAGCATCACTGACAGGCAGCTCCATATGGATAACCATTCTGCTACTGAAGGTGAATTATCTCGTGGATAATAATGCATTGCTATCTCGTGGCCACGCATTACTATCTCGTGGCCACACACGACTATTTGTAGAAATACTCGGCGACTCGGGAACGCTCGCGAACGCTCGCAAAAATGTGTTGTTTGAAGGAGAGCATCATCATCCTTCTCTATCTCTATCAATCATCCTCTAGTGGCAGCCCACCAAGCGTGCAATACTGGGAAGCGGTGCGTCCACACACGTTTAAAATCGCCCCTGTGGACACGGACCTTGACAGATCTTGCACTGAACCTCTCCTAACGTTAAAGGAGAGGAGAGGAGCTCATTTGATTGGTGAAGATCTGAATCGGCTGTATTAATCCCAGTCCACGCCTCGTCTCCCACTCAAGGTACGTGTCCAAAGGGGCGATTTTAAACGCGTGTGGACGCGCCGCTTCCCAGTATTGCACGCTTGGTGGGCTGCCACTAGAGGATGATTGACAGGCGCTCTCCTTCAAACAACACATTTTTGCGAGCGTTCCCGAGGCGGCGAGTCGAGCCCGGCGCCTCTGATTAGCATAAAGTAGATTGGACTTATACTTTAGGCAAATGAGGAGCGGCCAACTCGCGCGCCGTCTCTCGACATTTGCCGCGACGCTACCAGAATGCATTGCACGGCTTTTCACATAGACAATGAATGGGACGCGGGGAAACACCGCTGTCTGTGGACACGCACCTTCACGCCTTCTTCTCCTCCCTCTTCCCCACTTGTGCCGGTGGGCGAGACGGGAGGTGTGCCTGCGCGAGCGCGAGCCTGCCTGCGCGGTGCACGAAACTTGCAAAGTCCAGGCGGACACACCCCGTCGGCGCGGCGCAGGTGCGCTGAAAGCTGACTGCGCCTGGTCTACGAAACTAGGGCCCTTGGACTTATTTTTTTCTTCTGCTAGGGGCTGACATGGTCCTTTGTTCATAGCATTCAGTTAGGGTAACATCGTTCCGTATAGTGTGACAGAACACAACACTCTTCCCATTGGTAAAGATATTTGGGTTTATTTCATGGGTGAAGATCTGTTTTTGGTACCTGGATTTTTTGGTACCTGGATTCAGTATTGCTGCACAATGGGATTTTATAAAAAGTTTTATATAAATTATTCATTAAGTGATTTCTTTCAAATTTGTTTTACATAAATGTATCACAGCTTAATGTAGCACTAGACAGTTTTACTCATCATTGAGTATTTTTGCTGTTACTATTCCCTGTAGTGGAAATGACAGAACAATAGAAGTTACTGTGGAAATGTGTTTCCTGTGTTGTTGGTGGTTGCTAAGCTCTGACGAAAATGGAAAGGGATCCAGTTGTTTTTTGACAGTGGTAAGAACATAATACTACTTGGAAACTCTTAAGCTTACTTATTAAAATTATTTATTTCCTTAATGAATACTTTTTTGTGTTTCCAAATTGTCCAAAGATGCAACAACAACAAAAAAGAGTCAACAATTGCAACATACATAGTTTAATTTCAGTATGGTTTTGGAACAAGAATATGTAATGCATCTGTCTATTACGATTTGTAACGTCTCAGATACAGTAAGCCATAATATTATTGACACATGTTTTCATGATTTCTCCTCTATATATGTGGCCATTTTCTTATTTATTGTTATTCCTCAAAAACAAAGACAAATGTCCTGATGATACTTAACCTAGCAAATGTGCTCCAAACAGTTTGTCTATACTGAATACTATAAATCAATTCAAGCAAACAAGTCAGCAGACTGATATTAGATTCCTCCATTAATGGCCCACTTGACCAGTAAATAGGATTTAGGGCCCTAGTTTCGTAGACCAGGCGCAGTCAGCTTTCAGCGCACCAGCGCCGCACCGACGGGGTGTGTCCGCCCGGACTTTGCAAGTTTCGTGCACCGCGCAGGCTCGCGCAGGCACACCTCCCGTCTCGCCCACCGGCGCAAGTGGAAAAGAGGGAGGAGAAGCAGGCGTGAGTGGGAGACGAGGAGGAGACGAGGCGTGGACTGGGATTAACACAGCCGATTCAGATCTTCACCAATCAAATGAGCTCCTCTCCTCTCCTTTAATGCGTTAGGGGAGGTTCAGTGGAAGTTCCGTCACTTGACAACCCGATGACAGAAGCAGCGCCGCCGCTCCCACCACATACGCTCATCACGCGCTGTGCGCGCGTATCATAATAATAACAATGTCCATATTATAAGAAACAGGAGAGAGAGGGAGATGTTTTGGTCCAAGAGGCTGAGTTTCCGTTACGCGTGCCATCCGCCTTTGATCTGACGTCAGATGTGACGGGACAATCTATATAGATATAAATTCACGTGTTGATTCAATTAGTTGCATTAAATAGTGTTTGTTGTGATTATTTATTGCATTTAAATGTGCCTGGAACTGTGGAAACCTGCCTGTGAGGTCTCGGTGACGTGTGCGCACTGCGCGCCGTCAGCCAAACTTCCGATCCGCCAGCTGTGATTCGCATTGAATGAATGGAGTTTATTTACGCCTTGCGCCTTGCACTGAAAGTAGACCAGGTTGGAGCTGGCGAGCTTTCAGCGCAGTCTCGGCGAGGCTTTTTGCCACGAAACTTCCGCTACGCCAAGCTGAATCTGTGACGCCTCCCCCTGCTGCGCCGCCACACCCATATTGGCGCAGGCGATCCACCAAACTGCCAAACTGACGGTGCGCAAGGCTGCGTGGGTTGAAACTTGCACTGCGCCGGCTGCGCCACCCTGCGCCGCCCAGCGCTGGTCTACGAAACTAGGGCCCTTAATGTTGAGAGAACTACAATACATTTAGAAAAACTTCCCCCTAACTGCATTAAGCATCATTATTGCATTTACTGGATTAACTATTATCCCTAAAACCCACATTAATTTTTAAGGTTTAGCCATTTTTGTCTTGTGATTTTGGCACTACATAATGAAATGCATTGTTTTAATTATATTATTTAAGAATTAATTAAAGTAACAATGGCCTTTTGGAAATTTTGTATTTAGAATATTACAATGCTGTGTTTGCCATTGTCTGGTGTTTCTATATTATACTGTTTTTAACTGGGCACTTAAATGCTTGGTAACACTCTATGGTGATTAAAAGTTAACATGTCAAACCAATGTAGAAATCAGCTCTTCTTTGTATTTTCAACAGTCTAGCTGTGATGACTGTCATTATACGAACTGTTACAGATACATACAAAGCAATGTTGCCAAAACTAAAATTATAATTAGTTTTGGCAATTTAAATTAAAAAGTAAGGGCCATTGGGTACTTCATTGGTAGTGTTCAGATCATGGAAATATATTTTTCACAAGCATCTATTTGTGTTTATTGTGTCACCTCTTTTGCTTTCCTTTAAAAACTGTGAACTCAGTAACATCGATTACAAGGGGACCTTTTGAGAGAACAACGTTGTCACAAATGAGTGTACAGCACCATGAGTAAGTCACCGTCGGGAAGAGGCAGTGTTGTCCAAGCGGGAGAACAATTGCTCAAAACACTTCCATGATATTAGGAAAAGAGCCAAACAGGGACACGTAGTGCCTCTTCAAGTTGTACTACATAACCTCCAGCAAGATGTACTGAGGAAATTATGTATTTAATTTATTCACGCTGGAAAATCTTCACGCCATAATCTGCCAGCATGGGGTGTGACTGAGGGGATACTGGTAGTCACTGCTATCAGCATGTTGTATACCAGCATTTAAACAAAGCATCCATGTTGCAATCTGTAGATTTTCACTTGTTTTGTGTTATCTCCCATGCAGTCCTGCGACTGTGATATAAAACAAGAACACCGCACAGCGTTGTTAATCACAAAAAAGTAATAATAAACCTAAAAAAGGGCCTCTCCGACTTTCATTGAATGCTTGAAATATGGTGTTATGCTTCATGTCTCTTGCCTGTTTATCAACTCTTACAAACCCATAGCTTCATCTCGCACACAAATCAGTTCGATTTTTCAAGAAACACCAAAGAAAAAGGACATCACAGAACAGGGCATAGAGAGGGTACCAAGAAATCGTTTTAAAATGCTGAGTTCAACAGATGTTCAACAGATGTTGAACTCAGCAATTTAAAAAGTTGAATAGCACGATCGGCTTCTCTATCATTTACTTTACAAATGTTTGACACTGCCGAGTGATATCACAGGTAAAATGTGGCCTCTATGGCTGCCTGGAGGAGTACTGATGGTGGACTGGTGGAATTGTTTCAGAATGTTACGTTACAGCTAGGGGATGAAGGGCGTAACATAGTTAAATTAAATTAATTACACCACACAGTACAGACCTCTGCCACAGGTCATACTCACCTTGTAACACATAACATACACCCAACACTCACGTTACCCAGCCACCATAATGCTTGTCGGCGACACAAAATCAAACAGTCACCTCATCCACAAGTGCATATGCCCCCATGTTGTCAGCCCCTTTCTTGTGACACACATGGATGTCATAACCCTGTACCAACAGAGCTCAGCGCATCAGGCGCTGATTGTGGTTGCGCATCTGTGCCAGAAACACAAGGGGGTTATGGTCGGTGTACACCAACACAGTGGTGGGACTGGAGCCTGCATACACCTCAAAATGCTGTAGAGAAAGGAGCATGGCAAGTGTCTCCTTCTCTATTGTGGAGTAGTTGAGCTGAGCTAAATTTAAAGGAAAAATAATACACAGGATGACTTATGCCACTTTCCCCATCCTGCAGCAGCACAGCACCTGCCCCTGATGCACTGGCATCAACCTACAGCTTGAATGGCTGGGAGAAGTCTGGGGCTGCCAGAACAGGGGCACTACAGAGCATAGACTTAGCTGCTTCGAAAAACATTTTGACACACCTCACTCCACACGAAAGGGGCAGCAGGGCTTCTCAAAGTGGGGCCACTACAACAGAGAAATTCCGACAGAAACATCAATAATATCCAGTCATGCCTAGAAACTGAGTTCACGTCTGGTGGATGGGACAGCATATGACACAACTGCCTGGACCTTTGTATCCACCAGACGGACCTGACCATGGCCCACTTGCTTCCCTAGATAGGTGACGGTGGCCTTTGCAAACTCACTCTTCGCAAGGTGAATGTCTCAAGTGATAAAATTATTTTGTTTAATCATCACCACTAGCGTGAAAACAGCGCGGCACTGTGTTTTTAATCTGAATTTATATTGATTATATTTAACAATAGGGAGTGCAGCACAACACTGTTTCAGGAAAAGTCAAAGACTGGGGACTTTAATATTTTATTAAAACAGTTATGTGCATTTGAAAAACCGCCACGGGTAAAATTTACCTTGTGGTGGTTCTAGTGTTAAGTAGTCCAGTGAGTTTGTCATGCCGCTCGAAAGTATATTTTTATATTGCATTTGGGGTGTCGGTTGTTTCGGCTGTTCAGCTTTGTTTATGTAATTTTCGTGGCCGTAGCACCCACTAGTGCATTCGGAAAAAGACCGGAAGTAGGAAAGCTGCCATGCGGTGATCGGAGATGGTCACTTGGTCGTCGGCTTTTCTCTCCTCGCTTTCCTTTTTCCCCTTTCTGCTCAGGCAACGTCTTTTCACAATTTGCCCAGTAAACCTCGTGGAAATGAATCATCCGTCTCCGGGAGTTTTCTTGGGAGTGTTTAAGCTGAGTGGATCATAGTCCATGACAGTGAAAAGACGGCAATACAGCTAACGAGGGACACAAGGATTGCCATCCTACGGAGCAACTCAATAACAGGAGATAAGCGGCTAACACTACAGCTTCGAGACAGCTACACATTAGCTTTCTTCTCCTGATACTGAAAACACAGTGAGTAACAATGTCACAACGTAGCAACAGCAAAAAAGGAAATGGAGATAACCAGTCCGAGACTCTACGCTCACGGAGCAGTCGCTCATCTGGTACATCTTCCAGCTCAAAGATTAGCATGGCCATTGCCAAGGCAAAGGCTAAAGCCGAAGCAGCGCAAGCTAGAGCGGCACATTCACAAAGGGAAATTGAACTTAAAGTCGAGCAAGCACGTATTCAAGCCAATCTTGATGCATTAAATGATGAAAAAGAAAGGGATGCTGCCATAGCAGAGGCTAATACTCTTGTGGCTGGTTTACAAGATATGGGCTTTGAAGTACGCAGTGAGGCTGACAGCCCGGTTCTCCAATCTGTCAAAGACCAGCGCGTTGCCGCCTACGTGTCGGCACAAGCCAGTCTAAGCAGCAGGGGTTTATCTGTCGAAAGAGGGAGTCATGATGCTCCTCTAACGCTTCCTCCACATCTTCAACCTACCAATGTTATCCCTTCAACACCTCATCCACCCAATGTAAGTCAGACGCAAGCTGCTACTTCTGCCGGCATCATGCCACACCAGGTTCCTCAGGCCTCTCAGACCAGTTGGGCACCGCCACAACAGAGTTTCAATCAGCCCCTTAACTCCTTTCCAGCTCCTCAGCTTCGTGGAAAAAGTCTGCAACAGAACTTCAAACAGGATCCCTCATCTCCTGTGCACCAGCCTGTTCACAGGACATCTTATGGAGCTAGCCATGACCATTCTGCATCCACTGGAGACCTCATCAAATACCTTGCTCGCAACCGCTTGGTGACGTCAGGCCTCACCACATATGATGACCAACCAATGAACTATTGGGCCTGGAAATCATCGTTCCTAAATGCTATCGCCGATCTAGACATGTCCGCTGCAGAAGAACTCGACCTCCTCACCAAGTATCTGGGGAAAGAGTCAGCAGAACAGGTTAGACGAGTAAAAACAGTCAACATAAGGAATCCAGCTACTGGGCTGCACATGGCATGGGGGCGCCTCGACGAAATATACGGCTCACCAGAGGCCGTCGAACAGGCTCTGTTCAACAAACTAGAAAACTTTCCAAAGGTGACAACAAAGGATCCACAGAGACTCAGGGAGTTAGCCGATCTCTTGGCAGAGCTACAAGCTGCCAAGGAAGATGGCTATCTTGCAGGCTTGTTGTACTTGGATACCTCCAGAGGAATTAGACCTATCATCGAAAAACTCCCATACAACATACAAGAAAAGTGGCTTTACTTCGGTACAAGATACAAACAAGAACATTCTGTTAGTTTCCCACCTTTCTCCACGCTGGTAAACTTCATCTCCTCAGAGGCAAGAGCTCGCTCAGACCCAAGCTTTAACCTCTTCACACAGGTTCCAGCAGAGAAAAAGGGCAAGTGGGAGAGGCCCACGAAGACATCTGTGTATGTTCACAAGACGCAGGTCTCAGGAGCTACTAAAACTGAGTCTAGAGAAAGCACAGAACAAATCGATCCAAACAAGCATTGTCCTCTGCATAAAAAGCCCCATCCTCTGAGGAAATGCAGAGGCTTCCGTGAGAAGAGCATAAATGATCGCAAACAGCTTTTGAAAGAGCATTACATCTGCTTTCGCTGTTGCTCCTCCACAGAGCACCTCGCAAAGAACTGCACCGCTGAGATAAAATGTACAGAGTGTGAGAGCACCGCTCATGTGACTGCACTTCACCCTTATCCATCTACCTGGAAATCTATGTCGTTCCCTTCCACTTCAGAGGATGGCGGGGAGGAGGACAAAGCGGACAACCAGGAGGTCAAGTCGACGTGCACACAAGTATGTGGTGAAGGATTGAGCGCCAGAGCATGTGCTAAGATCTGCCTCGTCAGTGTGTTCCCTAACGGACGCAGGGAAGAGTCCAAGAGAGTGTACGCCATACTGGACGAGCAGAGCAATCGCTCCCTGGCACGGTCAGAGTTCTTTGAGGTCTTCAAGATCTCCGGGAGCTCCTACTCATATACACTCAAGACCTGTGCGGGACGTACAGAGACAGCGGGGAGGAGAGCCAGCGGTTACATTGTGGAGCCAGTGGATAAGAAAGTAAGCATTCCTCTGCCTACACTCCTTGAGTGCAACCAAATCCCTGATGTCCGCACCGAGATCCCCACGCCAGATGCAGCTTACCATCATGCCCATCTGAAGCACATCGCCGACAAGATTCCGCCTCTGGATCCGGACGCTAAAATACTCCTTTTACTGGGCAGAGACATCCTACAGGTCCACAAGGTCCGAGAGCAGATAAGTGGCCCAGAAGATACACTGTTTGCTCAAAGGCTTGACCTAGGATGGGTCGTCGTCGGTGACGTGTGCCTTGGAGGCGCTCATAGACCACTCGAGGTGAGAAGTTACAAAACAGCCATCCTAGAGAATGGTCGTGCGAGTCATCTTCAGCCATGCAACAACCACATCATAGTGAAAGAGGTATTTAGTCAAGCACCTAAACATCAACATCATCCAGCACCAACTGCCAGCGGCTCAATGATGCTCATTGGAGACTGCTTGGGCCAGACCGTCTTCGCTCGTACTCCGGACGACCACAGACTCGCTCCATCTATGGAAGATCTAGAGTTTCTGAGGATAATGGAAGCTGGGTGCTATCAGGACAGCTCCAAAAGCTGGGTCGCACCATTACCCTTTCGGTCCCCGAGACAACGACTGCCTAACAACAGGAAACAGGCATTTGACCGTCTTGTCTCACTCCAGCGCTCATTGGAAAAACGACCACAGATGAAAGCTGACTTCTTAGAGTTTATGGAGAAGATGCTCAAAAAGGCACACGCAGAAGTTGCCCCGCCAGTACAGCCTGAACAAGAGTGTTGGTATCTGCCCCTGTTCGGCGTGTATCATCCGAGGAAGCCAGATAAGATCCGTGTAGTCTTCGACAGCAGTGCATCATGTGAGGGCGTATCACTCAATGATGTCTTGCTCACCGGCCCTGACCTTAATAACAGCCTGATAGGTGTTCTTATGAGGTTCAGGAAGGAGCAAGTGGCGATCACCGCTGACATCGAGCACATGTTCCACTGCTTTGTCGTGAAGGAGGACCATCGTGATTTTCTCCGCTTCCTGTGGTATAGGAACAACGACCCAACCTCTGACATCGTGGACTACAGGATGCGGGTCCACCTTTTCGGGAACAGTCCCTCGCCTGCCGTTGCAGTGTATGGTTTGCGGCGGGCAGCTAAGGAAGCAGAGGCTGACTATGGCAGCGACGCAAGAAGATTCATCGACCGTGAGTTCTATGTTGATGACGCTTTAAAGTCCTTCAGCACAGAGGAAGAAGCCATCAGCGTTCTTGGGCGAGCGCAGAAGATGCTTGCAGCATCTAACCTCAGGCTACACAAAATTGCTTCAAATCGACATACAGTCATCAAAGCATTCCCAACCGAAGATCGATCCAAGGACGTCAACAGCCTAGATCTCTTCATCGATGATTTGCCCATCCAACGTAGCCTTGGATTGTCCTGGAACATGTGTACAGACACTTTTATGTTTCAGATTGAAGACGACCACAAGCCGTTCACCCGCAGAGGGGTACTCTCAACCGTGAATAGCCTCTACGATCCGCTAGGGTTCCTCGCACCCATCACGGTTCATGGAAGACTAATACTCAGGGAACTTACCACGTAAGCAGAGGACTGGGACTCACCTCTTCCCAAAAACATGGAGATCGAGTGGACTAGATGGAAACAGTCTCTCCAAGATCTGGAGGGTCTCCAGATACCACGCCCTTATACGTCCTTCTCCACCGCAGGTGCACTGAGAAGAGAACTATGCGTCTTTGCAGACGCATCAGTCAAAGCAATAGCTGCTGTGGCTTACATCAAGGTGACCAGCCACCAAGAACAGACTGAGACTGGCTTTGTCTTTGGAAAGGCAAAGTTGGCCCCTCAGCCTGGCTTAACTATCCCGAGACTCGAGCTCTGTGCGGCTGTACTCGCCGTTGAGATTGCCGAGATGGTAGTTACAGAGATGGACACAATATTCGACAACATCACCTACTACACAGATAGCAAGGTCGTATTGGGGTATATCCACAACCAGTCAAGGAGATTTTATGTCTACGTACACAACAGGATCCAGCGAATCCATCAATCACCTTGTTCTGGCCAGTGGAAGTACGTCCCAACGCACCTCAACCCAGCTGACATTGGGTCAAGAACCGTGACACCAGCTCTGCTTAGCAGCACAACCTGGCTCAAAGGACCAGCCTTTCTCCATGATGCATCTTTGCATTCATCTGAGCTTCAAGAGACGTACAATCTTATTGACCCTGACACCGACTCTGAAATGCGTCCTCAGGTGGTGACAAGTCTCACTCATGTTACCAGAGACATAGTACATCCACAACGCTTTGAGCGTTTCTCTAAGTTCAGCACTCTCCTCAAAGCCATTGCGCACCTCATCCACATAGCTCGTTCCTTCGCTCACTCTACCCAAAAGGGGTGTCAGGGGTGGCACATCTGTCATCCTACAGAGGAAGAGTTACTGAGGGCCAAAGTGTGCATTGTGAAGAGCGTCCAGAATGAGTGCTACACCGAGGAGCTCAAATGCATCAACTTGGGAGCCAACATTCCATCCTCAAGCAGCCTGTGGAAATTGCACCCCACCATGGAACAGGATCAACTCCTTCGAGTAGGCGGCCGGATTGGACAGTCAGGTCTGGGTGTGAACGAGACTCACCCCATCATCATTCCAGGCCGACATTATCTCGCAACTCTGCTTGTGTCACACTATCACGAAGCAGTGAAACACCAAGGAAGACATCTAACTGAAGGTGCCATTCGAGCGGCAGGGTTCTGGCTGGTGGGAGCTAAACGCTGCATCAGCAGTCTGCTTCACAGATGTATCACTTGTAGAAAGCTGAGGGGAAAGACCGAACATCAGCTGATGGCAGCCCTGCCAGCAGAACGACTACAAGTAGCACCTCCTTTCACCTATGTAGGTGTCGACGTCTTTGGACCATGGGACATCGTCTCACGCCACACAAGAGGAGGAGCCTCTAATTCTAAACGATGGGCCGTGATGTTCTCGTGCATGTGTTTTAAGGGCAGTTCACATCGAGGTGATCGAAGCAATGAGTTCCAGCAGTTTTATCAACGCCTTAAGGAGGTTCTTTGCAGTCAGGGGGCCCGCAAAGCAGATCCGCTCTGACTGCGGTACTAACTTCATTGGCGCCTCCCGTGAGCTGGAGATGGACAAGGCTAATCCAGGCTTCAACAGTGTGGAAAAGTACCTGGACACACAGAGCTGCACCTGGATATTTAACCCGCCCCACGCGTCTCATATGGGTGGCGCATGGGAACGAATGATCGGCATCGCCCGTCGCATTTTGGATTGCATGCTGCTTGAGCAAAGGAAGTCTCACCTGACACATGAGGTTCTGACTACACTCATGGCCGAGGTAGCTGCAATCATGAATGCTAGACCACTCATTCCTGTATCATCGGATCCGGAATCACCTCTCATCCTCACCCCAGCAATGCTCCTGACCCTTAAGACAGGTGCAGCACCTCCCCCTCCATCAGGCAGCTTTGGGGAAGTGGAGCTCGTCAGAGAGGAGTGGAAGCGGGTTCAGGGCCTAGCAGACGTGTTTTGGTACAGGTGGAAACATGAATACCTCAAAACATTGCAGCTCCGGCACAAGTGGCAAGGAAAACGGCAAAGCCTCCAAGAAGGAGACATTGTTCTCCTGAAAGATAATCAGGCAAAGAGAAATCAATGGCCTATGGGCATCATCACAAAAACCTTTCCAGGGGAAGATGGGTTGGTTCGGAAAGTTGAAGTAGAAGTCGTCAAGGATGGAACCAAGAAGACCTTCTCTCGACCCATTACAGAAGTGGTTCTGCTTTCTTCTCCAAAGACTGATTCTGTTCAGTAATGTGGGTTCTTTAAAGACCCCAAGCGGGGAGTGTCATGCCGCTCGAAAGTATATTTTTATATTGCATTTGGGGTGTCGGTTGTTTCGGCTGTTCAGCTTTGTTTATGTAATTTCCGTGGCC
Source organism: Chelidonichthys spinosus (assembly GCA_029853015.1). Classification (NCBI taxonomy): domain Eukaryota; kingdom Metazoa; phylum Chordata; class Actinopteri; order Perciformes; family Triglidae; genus Chelidonichthys; species Chelidonichthys spinosus. The sequence goes on along the minus strand of CM056821.1, from coordinate 11,865,625 downwards.
GTAGCACCCACTAGTGCATTCGGAAAAAGACCGGAAGTAGGAAAGCTGCCATGCGGTGATCGGAGATGGTCACTTGGTCGTCGGCTTTTCTCTCCTCGCTTTCCTTTTTCCCCTTTCTGCTCAGGCAACGTCTGTGAGTATTTTGTTGTGTAACGTTGAGTTATCATTTATTTTTAAATGTTGCCTAGTTAGTTTATTAGCTTCATTGTATTTTTGTATTGTGTTGCAGTTTCACAATTTGCCCAGTAAACCTCGTGGAAATGAATCATCCGTCTCCGGGAGTTTTCTTGGGAGTGTTTAAGCTGAGTGGATCATAGTCCATGACAGAGTTCCTCCAGAGCTAAACAGCCTGGCTTTACTGCTGGGTCACTGACAATTAAATTATGTTTTTTGTTCTCGTCACACAGTCCACATATTTTATGCTGAGTTTCCTTTTGCAGGTAATCAGACATGTTAATGACAGGGCTCGATGTTGCATCGGAATGGTCAGAAGTTTCCTCCTGACACTATTTTGCTGCCGAACCACAGCGGCTTCTGAATTTTAGCACCGCCCAAGATTATTGTGATTGGTTGAAAGAAATACAAACGAGCCAGAGCGTTTTTTTCCTTGATCCCGGAGATGTGATATACTATAGAAGGGGCTGGCAAAGCGAGACTATGAACACATTCACATGCACACTTTCGTCACTGTCAACTGGAGACCCCCAAGAAAACGATGAAAAATTACGTGGTGGGGAAAAAAATCAACCGGGCAAGACAAACACAATTGGGGAAATAGCTGATTATTTTTTTACTAGACATCAAAAAGCATCTGTTTTTCTACAAGGCATGGGCAAACAAATTTGTTATTTGATTCAGAGGACTTGCTAGTCGTGGTGTGTTCACGGCAGCCTCACCAGATGAATACAGATGAGTCGCCCCAATCTGCCCATCTGATCCACCACCATAACGTTCACACTCAGGTGCATAGTGATCACATAATAATTCAAAGAAACACTTGGCCAAATCGTCTTGAATAGAAGAATTATTTATTTATTTTATATTTATTATTTTCAAGCATTCAGATGCCCCCAGCTATGAATAGACACTGAAGACTTTCCCCTGTCAGTTAAAGGAGTCCTTTTGTCCTGTATCCCCTCCTTGAAGTTCTCCTTTTGACCTACTTCCTGTCTTTTGAGTGCTGACAGGTGTTGTACACCGGCAAGACACAATGACAGGAACAGTTTTCTTGTGTCTCATTCAGTGAGAGCATCTGTTCAAATGTCCCATTGGAAGGGGCATCAGGAGACCTACAGAGTATTTTCTTTGGATGAGATGTGGTCCAATCGCAGTGTCATTTATTAAGTACTTTAATGCATCCTGAAAGGGTATCATGGGATCTATGCAAGTTTAGTCCATTGGCAACTGTACACAATATGTAATGAGTAGACTGGCACGAAAATCTTTAATGTCAAAAGTAGTTAGAGAAAATATCAGGTGAAATAGGAAAAACACGTGTATAGCACATGTTCTCTGTTTCCAGTTCTACACATGAACAGATTTCAGGTTAACATAACACCATATGGCAATGTGATGACATAAATACGAGTTAAAATACAGGCAGTAAAGGGAAATCTTGCAACAGATACTTTTCTGATGGTTTCTTTCCTTACTCTTGGTCAGACTGATGAAAATGAGGTGCAGCAGGCCACTCTCTTGCAATGTTCACTGGTGGATGGATGGGTAGCACCTTGACAAACAAAGAAAAACAGACAGACTGTGTCACTTCACACAGAAGCAGAGAAAAGTGGTGACAGGCTATCTCCATGCATATTGATGCCAGTCAGCCACACTGGCCTAGGTTTGATTGAATAGTCACACAATGGGATAAGGCAGGCTACTTTTCATGTTTGGTCATCAATCAGTGCAGCAGACTGCGCCTCTCTCAGCTTTGTTTGGGCGTCAATTAGCTGCCGTGGTTTTTTTTTAAGGCACACAGCATATAACTTGCAGCTGTGGGGCCAGTCAACCCCTTCAAACAGCAACAGAACAGATTAATGGCTGGAAAATGGTTTACTCTGTAAAAAAATAGCTAGTGTGAAGTACAATTACTTTATAATTAAACTTTTTTTCTCTCACCTTTTACAATGGTAAGAGGATCATTATGTTTCATCTTCAGGATACATACAAGGCTACCTGAAGATATGTCAGCCTGTCGGGGTAATTACAGTAACTATGCTAATGTACAGTATCTGAGGCATTTCTTTTACATTTCAGCAGAAGCACAATGGAAATGTTTATTCTCTTATTCTATTCTTAATCTTTTATTCTTATTCTATATTTGGATGCCATTTGGCTTCACAAAGTGGCTGCTCGCTAGTCTGTCCAGGGTCCACACTAACACAATAATAGTTAAAACAAGAACGGCAGCCAGAGAGTGCAGATCTTTGCCAAGAACAAATCTGCTGCCAAATTTAGTGGGTTCTTCCTAGGCCCATGCTTCACCCTTCGACAAAGTTTCAAGAAAATAGAGTTGGTGGTTTTTCCATAATCCGCAACATAACCTCCTTTCACCACAATTTTAAATAACAGCCAGAGGGGCAACAGTGAAATGGAGGAAGTCGACCACCAATCAGAAGGTTGATGGTTCAATGCCTGGCCCTTGCAGTCTATATGTCGAGCTGACCTTGCTTGGGAGTGTGAACATTTATCATTACAGGTACGTGGTATGGCAACCATCGTGGCTTCTATTTAAACCACTCTGTATTTGAAAATATTGACAATAGAAGCTTGCAATGAAAACACACACACATTTTTTTTTAAAACAACCAAAGAGGTTATAAAACACCAAAGTATCTGAACTAAAGTACATCTACGGTAAATTAAAACAATTTTGCTTCAGTGACTGTTATGACATATGGAAGAAGTTGTACAATTTGTTTGTGGAAATGGCACCAAGATCACCAATGTTCACTTGACATTTTATTTTACACAACAGAAGTGTGCAGTATTATTACAAGTGGCATTTTGCAGAAATCCAGCATTTAATTTCTCTTCAACAGTTAGGACATGAGAATGATTTATTCATCTCACACACATTAGCACTAATCTGGTTGCTTTTAGATGTTGCTCGGCAGCACTTGACCAAATGAATTGGCAGTAGTCCAGGGGCCCGTTTCACAAAGCAGGTTCAACAAACTCTGAACCTAACCCTGAACTCTGAGTTGAACAACTCTGAGATGGGAAACTCTGAGTTTTCGGTTTCAGAACAGCGGTTTTGAATTAGTTCACTCAACTCTGAGTATGTAAACTCTGAGTTACGCGCGTGCCTGCCGACTCTACAAAGCCATCATCAATGGAGCTCCGATACTACGATTCACCATGGCAACGGGGAGAGCGTCATTAGATATTACCGAGTGTTTATGTAGAAAACGAGCTCATCCTGAGAAAGCGGAGCAACGTAACTGCAGCAACAGTAGCGATAGTTGGCGTGGCAGACATTTACTGCCCGATCTAATGTGTATAACTGAATTAAACAGTCTATTGATCTAAAGGTAAAAACTGTTTATTTTCTGAGTTGCATAGCGTCACGGTGGTGTAATGGTTAGCAACGCCGCCACAGTGCTGGCGACAGCGGTTCAATCCCCGTAAATCACAAAGTAGCGCAACACATAAATTATTATTTTTATTGGGTTATCCCCCAGGCACAGAAAGAAAGTGGCTTCAGTTGAAAATTAAGCATAAGAATATTGCGCAAATACGTTGACTAAGGCATATGATTTTAATCATATTTCAATATTAAACAGTAAATATAAGCAGGTATTTCAACACAGGAATGTACTTAAACATTTCATAAATCTGTCGCAAAAACACTACCTCCGCAAAGAATCTGGTTGCGGATTATGTCCGCGATATGAAATGTTAAAATGTCGGAGAATATTGTTTAGATAATATCTAATGTGATTGAAAGGAAAGGTAATCAAAATCCTCTCCCGACGCAAAGCTGCTAGAATCACTTTTATTTCCATATCGATTAGGTTGGCATAAAGGACGGCACATTTTTTCAGAGTTGGTTCAGATTAAAAAGGCGGAGACATGTAGGGAAAACTCAAGGTTTGTTGAAGCAAATGCTAGGAGCAGTTAGTTTCACGGAGCATGTTACCTAACTGACCCAGATTTATGCTGAACTAGCTTTGTGAAACCGAAAAACCAGAGTTTCCCTCATCTCAGGGTTAACTAACTCAAGGTTTTCACTAAACCTGCTTTGTGAAACGGACCCCAGGTGTGACAGAACAAGTGGCTAAACAATGGGGCAAAGCAGCATAAAAAGTTAAGAATAAAACTAAAACAAACATTTCACGAAAGAAATATTGAACCAGGAAGCACTTTAAGCGAATGATTGGGTTTGTCCACCCCTGGCCATGATCATACTTCAGGCTGGCTTTATCATGCCATTCACGGGCAGCTTTCAACTTCTGCTTCATTCATATAGATGTTTGTGCCCTTTAATTTCTTGGCAGAGCAAAGTATATTCTGCCTGTCTTAGCGTAAACATTTAAAAAAAAGTATTTCTCGGATTTCCTTCCTCCTGGTGCCGGCCAATTATTTAGGCATGCTCAATATCCATATTTATGCCGTATAGCCACATAAAGCTTGAGAGCATTTGTTGAGCCATCTTCTCTGATTCACTCCAGTTCTCTCTGGTCTTTCCTGCAATTCCATCAATTAATATTTGTCCTCCTGCACCGACTTTGAATGAAGTCCATCCTGGTAAACATTCCATCCATGTCATGCTTTGAATTTCTATCTCTATTTCAACCTCCTGGTATCTCATTTCTGTCTTCTCAAAGTTATCTTGGGTAAATGCCAAACTGGTCTTCTAATAACACCATCCAGTCTTTTGTTGGTTTCATCCAAGACCAGAAAAAAGTTTTCTTGCTGTTGAAAAAAACATCTTGTTGTACTCCTTTGAACTCATGGTAACCACTAAACCGTCATTTCATGATCTATCTTACCAAGATGTACCAGGAGTTGATAGATGTTCGAGATGTTGATATCCGGTCAGCCCTGTAAGTCAGAGGCCGAGTTCTTCCAGAAGAAGACCTTTTAAAATCAGCTGAAAATGTGTCAAATAAAATTTAAAACGTATCTTAGCTGTGGACAAAGCACACAGGGAAGTCACAGGGAAATGTAATTATAAATCTAAAAGTGTACCTCAAATTGTAGAACACCTTTAAGACAACTGTTTAGGTGCCAAAATTCCTCTTTCTTCCAGGAGTCTTTAAATCAGACTGATGTCTTCAGACAGCTGGATGCCTCAGATGGTTGGAGAGCCACTTGAATCCGTAAAGCCCCTCTTTACCCAGAGTTTATTAGGCCATTTGAAGAACGTCAACAAATGCTTGTCTGCTTAAAATGTTCAACATCTTTCTGCTTGCTTAAATCAGGTAACTTGATGGTCTATTGCTTTGCATTCTTTAACATGTCTTGGAGCCCTCTACTAATGGGCTGCAACACCTTGAAATCTCATCAAGCAGTCAGTAGTTTACAGCTTTGCACTCCTGGCACGATGTACCCAATACTTAACATTCATTAGCATGTTTTGAGGCTAGTTAGAACTACCAAGCCACATAGAACAATAACTGCAGTTTATTATAATAATGTACATTTTCTATGATGCAAACTGCTTGCATTGTTCTTACTGTACAGCCTAGAAGGCCCAGTGGTTTTGCGATGTCAAGCTGCATTTGGGGGAATGCAGCTAAGTGCTTACAGAATTATTACACTGGAGGGTACAACACAGGCTGTTGTTTTGAAGAATTTCTGTGAATCGGGATGTAACAGCTTTTTCCTCAAAATAGATGGCGAGTTAATCTGCCACACACAGCCATCAGTTAGCAACAATGTCAGAAGTGTGAATTGTGGGTTACCAGATTTGTCACTTATAGGAGTCTCTAGTGCACCCAATTTGCATGTCTGTAACATGTGGTAGGAAAGTGAAGCAACGATAAAAAAAAAAGCTTAGAAACACACACACACAAGCACACACACAGACAGAGAGAGAGAGAGAGAGAGAGAGAGAGAGAGAGAGAGAGCAAGAATACGATAACTCGAACACAGAAAGGCCTGTACTGGCTCGGGGCTGCTGACTCCCTCAGTCTTTGTACTGCTGATAGGCTAATACTCCTGGCTAATTGGACTATAATAGGAAAGAGAACCCTTTAACTTCAGATTACTTGAAATAAAGCTTTGATTAGATAATTAAGCATTTTAATGACCGTTTACATTAGATCATTTACAAGTCTTGGACCAACCTTGCTCTACTGTATTCCTTGTGGGCTGTGGCCCTGTTCATATAGCAAATCTTCAAGCACAAACCTGTTGATTTCATGTAAGCGATTTTCTTTATGAATAGACTAAAATCCTAAATGATCTTGCTTTTTTCCCTGGTGGACTCATGAAATGAGCTGGGATATGCTAGCATCCATTTCCATTCTGTGCTTCTGCTCATGGATTAAACACAACCTCGTTAGCCATCCCGGTTCTGGCTAAAAGGTTGTAAGTCTATAAGAAAAAACAGACTTAACATGTTCTGAAGAATCAAAGTGTAACAAGCTGAGGAGAATAAGAAGTTATAGTATATACAGTTAGCTGGTCGTGGGTTTACATGCAGGAAAGCACACCGGCAATATAAGTTAATTACCTCAGTGGGAGAATGAAGGGGGCTTACTCTATACAGTGTTTATGCAAATGTGTAATTAAAAAGTTGACTCCTGGGATGCTACAACCTTTACCTTTTATTGAGATAATGGTATGTTTCCTCCCTCCGTGTACACGATAATACTCTTGGTGTGTCTGCATAGAAATTTCAAGACATACATGTCTGCTCTTAAATTTACTGGCTATGGTCTGTCATTCCTTGGTCTTTAACTGCTCACTGTCCCCTCTTACTCTGTCTTAAGTGACTATTAATCCAATAATTTCAGGGGTGATTCTGACATAATTTACTAAAAATGTGGGTCAACCTTTCACTAATTGCAATAAAAACAAAGTGAATGGATTGTGTGTCCTTAGACTTACATCAGGTTCACACCGGCCGCCGAAGCGCCGCGATCCGCTTCCCCCCTGTTCAGACCAGATGCATATTTCTCCGCGACTGTCGACAAGCGCTTCTGCTCAGCTGTTGTTCATTCAGAGCTATTTTTTTTTTCATCATAACCTCAGAAAATAAATATGCTATGCTATATAAATATATATGTTTCTGTAACCAAGAAGTGTGTACACTTCTTTTATTTATCCATTGTCTCTCTCTCTCTGAGAACAAATATGATCGCATTTGTCTATCGCGGTATTTTATTTTGAAAATTGCTTTATTTTGAAAATTGACTGGATTGTCTCGTGTTTCTTTGTGTGACTTCCTGCCAGAATTGCCGCAATTGCTCGCGGCTCGTGCTAAAAATAGAGCAGACTCTGAAACGATCCCTTCGCAGCGCAGGACGGCCGCATAGGATCTGGGCGCTTCGCGTCTGGTGTGAACTACACTATCGCTTAACAAGGGCGCCGAAAGGAAGCGACTCCGCTCCGCAGCCGGTGTGAACCCGGAGTTAGACTTCTTTACTGTCCATAAAACTTACATGAAATGGAAAATTGTCTTTGACAGTGGAATAAAGACACACAAGAAACACACACATCATGGACAACACTATGCACAATAAATAGACAAACATAATATATCAGTAAAAACTATTAAATCAGTCCAATTTGTTCCAGAGAAGAGTTAAAAGATGTAAATAAATAATGAGTTAAATGCATAAAGTGCCTAACTGCATACATTTATCTGACCATGGGCACTACTTTGTAGGGTGGTCACGGCTAATGGAATGAATGACTGCTTGTAACCATTCTTCCTTGCCATTGGGACTGCAAGTCTCCGTGGCAGCAGCCGAGCAGCCGATGGCAGCAGCCGATGGCAGCAGCCGATGGCAGCAGCTGGAAAGCACACTGGAGGGGTTGAGTGGGATCTTGTTAAACCTGTAATGCCTTTTTTTATTAAAACTGTGAATACAAGTGTGGGAGTTGATGTTGTTTATGTCCAATGATCTTTCCGCCCCGGTTGACAATTTGTACCAGTGTGTTCTTTTGTTTGACCGAGTGGTGCCCATACCATGACACGATGTTGAACGTCAGCACGCTCTCGGTCAATGATTTGTAGACCATGGTCATAGTGCTGGTGTTGAGGCTCCTGAGTTTCCTCAGAAGGGCCAGGTGCTGTCTCCCTTTCTTGAAGTCCACATGGTTTTGGAATTGTAACTGGTCATTTATTATTGTTCCGAGGAATTTTTAATTGAGTGACCAGCTCCACTTCCTGACCCTTCATTCTGATTGGCTTGAAGGTGGGCACAGAGTCTTTGTTACCTCCTCTCCTGCTGCTTCCCAGCCACATCTCCTTGGTCTTGCAGATGTTGAGATTCAGGAAGCTGCTGTCGAACCATGAAGTCAGGGTGTTGATGTACTGCAGGTAGGGGGAGCTCTTTAAATCCCGCAGGCAGGCAATTAAGGCCACGTGCTTGATATGTTCTGAATGACAGAAATCAAGTCTGAAGGAATTGGATGAAGGGACGTTTTGAAAATCGCCTCCTGACAATCACTTCTATTCTTTTCGTTTGTCACGGATGTACTATGGATGAAGGAGGTATGGAACCAAATGCTGTTAAAAGGTTTTTTTAAACAACAACAGTCTAAAAGAAACAGTCCGAAAACTCAGGGAGACAACAGGGGCAACACTTTACAAAAAGGAAGTAACTACAGTCATGACATCGTAAAGACAAGGAAAACACGTGACAACACAAGACAGAATGACTACAAAATTACCCCGGAAACCAAAACAACAAAAACCCACAGTCATGACAGTCAGCAGGAGGTAGGGCTGAGTGATATGGCCTCTAAATGATATCGCAATATTTTTTTGCTATATCGCGATACACAATATATATCTCGATATTTTGACATTTCCTCTAAAGCACTCAAAAATGCTTAATTTAACCCTTTGATGCATAGTCACGCCAGTATGATGATTCTAGTAGTCCCTGCAACATATGTCTGCATTAAACCATTCTTATTTATATTGTATTCATTAGTGGTTTCTATTAGAACAATTTTAAACTTGTGTGCAAAAGGGGTAGATCACAACGAAGTTAAATTTAACAAAACAGTTTTTATTCAAGGCAATTGCAAAATGCACATAAGCTTTTAGCAGCCGGTAAATGAAAATAAATAATGCAACATGATGTAGGCCTACATACTGTAGCCTATTTCTATAGAGTTCAAGCTCAATGACCCGTAACATAAACAGAGCTCAATGGAAAAAGTGCAGAAACCCCATTACATTTCAAAACATAAATTAAAGTGCACTCTTTCCCAGCTAGCAATTTTTGGTTCTAAAAACATTCTGACAATGTTACTATAATGTTGTTACAATGTTTTTAGCGGGAAGTTTTCTTTAAGTTCCCGGAATGTTCTGGAAGAACGTTCTATAAAAACATTCTAAAACTGTTTTGTAATAACCTTCTTAAAATGTTGAATGAAAATATTGCCATAACATTATACCATAATGTTTTAATAATGTTTTTAGCGGGAAGTTTTCTTTAAGTTCCCGGAATGTTCTGGAAGAACGTTCTATAAAAACATTCTAAAACTGTTTTGTGATAACCTTCTTAAAATGTTGAATGAAAATATTGCTTTAACATTATACCATAATGTTTTAACGATGTTTTTAGGGGTAAGTTTTCTTTAAGTTCCCAGAATGTTCTGGAAGAACGTTCTATAAAACATTCTAAAACTGTTTTGTGATAGCCTTCTTAAAATGTTGAATGAAAATATTGCTCTAACATTATACCATAATGTTTTAATTATGTTTTTAGGGTTAAGTTGTCTTTAAGTTCCCAGAATGTTCTAAAAGAATGTTCTATAAAAACATTCTAAAACTGTTTTGTGATAACCTTCTTAAAATGTTACAAATGACTGCTACAACATTATACCTTAATGTTCTTTAAAATGTGCAGCTGACAGTGTGAGAATGATACCACTTCAGGACTGGGTGACATGCTTTGGAAAAAAAATCTATAAATGTTAAATTACAATATTTAAACAATGAAATATTATGACATCACCATTCAATTTCAAATTTAAAGTTTTCTGAGTGACCACTACTACTACTTCAAGATAGAATTGGAATATGAACCCATGTAAATGTTTCACAACACTTTATTCAAAACACAGAGAGAGCTGGCAAACACACTTTTTTTTTCCAGACAAAATTCCTTCAACAGAAAGAGAGAGCTGGCAAACACTTTTTTTCCAGACAAAACTCCTTCAACAGAAAGAGAGAGCTGGAAAACACCACTATTACACCACTTTTTGCCATGTGCCAAGGCACATTCAAAAAGTTTTGCCTAAAAACACAGATTTCACTTTTTATTCATTATGTAAGGGATCTGAGGTTTCAAGCAGTTTCAATAATTATGTTCAAATATATGGTAGTAATATCAATATGTCATATTGAGGCATAAAAATCACAAAGATTAAAAGTTAAGAGATCTTTGCTAGGTCTCAAACTGGGAGTAGAAACCATACAAAAAAAAAAAAAAGACACCTACGAACTACAGCAGTATAATTTCAGGTCCATGAATTTTTTCTTTCCCTTTCTCCCCTTCAAACTGTACAATGCCCAAAGGGCATTGGTCCCGAGTTTTCTTAGCATCCGCCTCACTGTGTCCCCTGGAGTGGCACCTCCCAGCAGACACAGGTAGTCCACCTGACAAAAGAAACAATAAAGATGATTAAGCATACAGTATTACCTATAACAATTCCACTAATCAGTATGGTTACATGTACTACTGTTGTTGTCCCAATGTACTGTCCATGCACAGGGAGAAAACTGTGCATAAATAGCCATAGTATTTGACCCCGCTAAAGTAGGTGCAGTTCACACTGACCATTGGACAAACAGGCACACGAGCAGCAGACTGCTTGCATAAGAATTTGTAAAACCAAGGAAAACTTTACATCTCTGTATATTTCATATGCACACTGTGCCCTACTTTTGGTATAAATGTGATGCATGCTATTCCTCGTGCTTATGGTGATATCTGAGAACACTGCATGTGGATTATGTGCAGAATTCTAGGCCAGACAGGGTCCAGTCTGCTTTATTTACACGCCAGAGTATATTGAGTTGCAATTGTTTTATCCAGGTGTGTAAGCCTGGTACGAAGTCTCCAGACCGGGTCTTAAACTTCTTCTTACCTGAGTGCAAAAATTATGATTTAGTGTGATTTAAGCTGGCCTAACATGTTCTTGTGTATTTTAAAAGGACGTTTTTAGTCAGCCCAATAATTTTTTTCAGGCCCCCAGTACCCACTGAAAACATCCTAAACAGACAACATGGGACGGCATATTGGTGCAGTCTGATTCGGTCGGGTGGTGCAGCAAGCAGTCTGCAATTTATATTTGCATTTTATTTTTTTTGTTTTTTGTTTACCCAATGCTGTATATTGTGGGGTAAGGATGGGGTAGTGTAATGGCAGATAGTGCCATTAGCTTTATACTGCTGACTTAGGGACAAAGTAAGATCCACTGAAAAGTCCTTACTATAAAAAGGATTTTATTTATTTTTCTATTATTATTAGTTGGTCCAGAGTCATCCCCCCCCGTGCCTGTCCTGGACTGGAAACTGTTTGTTTTATTTGGGTTTTGTTTTTTACCTCGGAGTGGCCATTACTCTATTATTCCTATCTCGGTTTGTCGATACAATTCAACCAATCCAATCAACGAACAAACGTGCTGGCCAATTACAGGAGTTGGGAGGCGGGTCATTGAGTCAGACTCATGAGAGGGACGCTGTTAGTACTTGACGTTCATGGTCGCAGTTGCTCATAGAATCGCTAGTTAGCTGTGGTGTTCGGTATGGATATCCGTATTATTTTCCCCAAAAATACGCGGACAAGTGACGACGCGAACGGGAGCGAGCAGGAAGCACTGAAGTCAACAGTAACACTGGAGTTAACATTCATGCTAGGAGAGCTAGCCGCCTAGCTGCTGGAGCTAGCGCTCCCAGTATGAATGTTTACTTCAGTGTTCAGGTTGACATCAGTGCTTCTGTTTCCAGTAGAAGTGAAGCTGTATGGTGTTATCTGAATGCCACAAACCTTATTGATGTTCTTGAATTAATGCTTGAGTTGAATAAATGGACACAGCACTACACTATTGTTTGTTTGCCGTGCAATGGCTTCGCGTCGCGGCAAGTTTTGAGAGACGGGGCGCTGCCTCCCGCAAGCTGTCGAAAATCTTTTAAAATGAACGTTGTCGATCTAAAATAAAGACGGATTCAGCAACTGCATAGCTTATTTCTCGCATAAAATGTTTTCAGAAACACATTTCGGTGCTGACCGAAATGACCTAAATGTGCTAAAATAACGTTAATCACCTATGACTATATGATAACGTTAGTTAACGGTTAGCTAACAGTTTGACAAAACCATCACTGTAAATTAAGGGAATGAACACAAACACTGCGTTAGGTTATGATTTTACAAAGGGAAGGGAAATTAATTCTTACCTGATACAGCAGAACAGTTATGTAGTGAAGTCCAAGTAATAGCTGACCAAACAGATCCGCCTGACTCTTCAACTGTGTCCATACTCCACGTTTCTGTTCTCCGTTGAAATCCCACAACTCAGATTCGCTCCAAATGAAAACATGGCGAGCAGATGTAAAATAGTCCAGGTAATAATCCAGGTAATACGTTAGTGGTCAGGTAGTCCACTAGTGCACGACTGCCAGCGCGTACCCATTCAAACTGACGTATTTTCAAAAAGAAGGCGCGCACAGTTGTCATTGGCCAGTTTTCGTGATGACAGCCACATCAACCAATCATATTCAAAGCAACACGGCAAGACAGCCAATAGCAATTGTATCAGCGTGGTATCTTTTTCTTTATCAAGAAAAGATGATAAAGAAAATAAATGTTATTTTTATTCGTAGGCGGGTATATATTTAATTACATAAGTATATATCTCTCTCTCTTTCTCTCTCTCTCTCTGTCTGCACAGACAGCCTGACCTGTACGTATTTTTGTTAGAATCATTGCCATTATACAGAATTACAGAATTAAAGTACTCACTAGTCTAATACTATCGAGTCTAATCCAAAGTCTATACAAGTACTTTCATACATACCACATAGTACTAGTGAACTAATAAGATTTACCTTAATCTTACAGAGAAAAACGTTAGTATGGTCATAAATCTTAATATAATGAGCTACATATTTAAATACAGAGTTTGAATGTAAAAGTACACATAAATCTAAAACTAATAAGATTTACGTTAAAATTACAGAGAAAAACATTAAATTGTTAGTATGGAAATAATCCTTCATATAACAAGCTACATATTTAATTGCAGGTTGAATGTATATTTACATGCAAATGTGAAAATAATAAGATTTACTGTAAAATTACAGAGAAAAGTGTTAAGATTGTTTTTATGTACATAAACCTTTTTATTACAAGTTACATATTTAATTATAGAGAATTACTGTCATTTTACAATCATTTGTATTTTATTTAAGAAAACGGAAAGATCATGTATAATTAATATAGTATTTTTCTGTAAAAAAATGAGAAATAAATGTAATTTGTCATTACTGTCATAATACTTAAAATAACAGGCAGATTGTTCATTTACTGATAAAGTCTGTAATTTTACAGATTTGTACACTATTTTCAAAGAACAGAAAAACTACTGTAAAAAATTAGAGTCATATACCGTAAAATTAGGATTTTATTTTGCAGTGTATACCATCCAATTCTTGCTAAATACATTTTCAATCTTTCTGAAAAAATTTACAATATTTTAGAGCCATGGTTGATAAGGCAACTATCAGAATTTTATCTTAAAAACTAAATTTTCTAGAACATTTTGAATTCTGCTATCATGGGAACAACTATACCCAACATCACCAACATTTCCATGCTGTCAAGATGCAATTTATGTTTTATGTTTATTTGTGGAAATGTTCTGTAGGTGAACATTCAGTAATCCATTAACTTTAAGAATATTTTAGACAAATGTTCTATGTTTGTTAATTTATCATATTACAACAATGTTTTGGAAAAAAACATTGCAGAATCTGAGGTATCAATAACATCTTGAAAAGATTTTCCAAATGTTACATAGAAAATGTTCTTCATGAGATATAATTTATCATTGTGGGGACATTTCATTAATAACATTGCGTAATCTGTTACCTAAACACTGTCCCTAAAATATCCTCAGAATGCTATAGCTAAAACGTTCTTCCTTTGTTCATACATGACATTACAAAAACATGCTATTTGTTATAAGAGGCATCAATAACATCCTGCAAACATTTTCAAAATATTGCTTTGTGTATATTCTTCGTTTATCATCATATAACATTATAAGAATGTTTTATAAACTACATAGTATAATCTGAGGCTTAAAAACATATGGAAGACGTTTTTTTAATGTTTGTTTTAGAATATTACTTTGTTGTTTTTCTGTAACATCGTGGAAATGTTCTGTAGGTGAACATTCAATAATCATTAACTCAAGAACATCCTCAAAACATCCTATGCATGTTTTAGACAAATATTCTACATTTGTCAATATATCACATTACAGAAATGTTTTGGAAAAGAACATTGCATAATCTGAAGTATCAATAACATCCTCAAAACATTTTCCAGATATTACTTCGAAAATGTTTTTAATGTGATATTACATAACATTGTGAACACATTTTATAAATAACATTATGTAATCTGTTACCTAAACATTGTCCCTAAAATATCCTCAGAATGCTATAGGTAAAACGTTATTCCTTTGTTTATAAATGACATTACAGAAACATGCTATTTGTGATATGAGGCATCAGTAACATCCTGAAAATATTTTTAAAATATTGCTTTAACAATATTCCTTCTTTATTATTGCATAACATTGTCAGAATGTTTTAAAATAACATATTGCAATCAGAGGCCATAATAACATCCTGAAAACGTTTTTAAAATTATTTTTTGAGAATGTCTTTACTTTGTTGTTATGGAACATTGTGGTAATGTTTTATAGAGCAACAGTCTATAATTTTTACCTCACAGACATCCCCAAAACATCCTTAGGATGTTACATCTAAAACATTCTATCTTTGTTACCATTCAACAATACAGGGACATTATTTAAAATAATAAACATCATTATAATGTTATTTGAACATTAAATGAAAATGTTTTTTAAGAACTTTAACAGAACCTGTAGGGAATGTTAGCCAATGGTGTGGGAACGTTCCCTGCTAGCTGGGTTGTTTGATGTTTAGTCATCTGCAGGTTGGACCTCCGTTCAATATCGCCGATGTCCGACAGCTCTACAAACACAAACCAGAGAACAGCGGTTTAATCACAAACGTGTCCACGACGCTGTGAACACAGATGTTATGTTACTTTGGTAATTGGTAACGTTTAGTGAACCAACGACAGTCAGAAAGTGGCATGCTAACGTTGTTGTTAGCAATATCCCGCTAGCGGGCTAGCGAGCCGATCAACTTACATTACCCGAGGAAGCAAAGCCACTAGTTGCTGCTGTTACGAACGTAATCACTAGCTTGGTAAACTAAACAGAAATGTGTCGTTGGTTGCAACGAGGTGAAACATTTTAAAAATGAAACTGGGAACAGTAACGTTAGTAATACTCCGCACTCCGCAGCGGCGTATTTTCCCCCGTTGCCTTGAGCGTTAACCCCGCCCCCAGCCCCTAACGTAAGCCGGGGCCGCTCGGGAACCAGTTTTCCAGGCCGAGAGCCGGCTCCTTGTCTGTGGAAACAGGAAGAACTGGTTCGTGATTGGGCACCGGCTCCGAACCGGCCCTCAAAATGCCTCGGTGGAAAAGGGGTATCTGTCTCTGGGCGAGTGTGTGTGTGGGAGCGTGTATGTGACGTAAGTTGAGCGAGTGTGTGTGACTTTTTTTCTGTTGTCTGTGAGCGGGACAGAGGAAAGCGCTGCGCTAAAGCAAGTCACACTCGGCCGCAGCGGCTTAGAAACTGACGTAACAACATACACTCGATGTTCACAATATAGTAATTTACTACATCTCATGTAGAACAAGCCGCAATACATTGAGTATACTCGATATATCGCCCACCCCTAGCAGGAGGGTGACCCCAGTGGGCGGGGCCGATCAGGAGACCGGGCATGAGGGCGAGACCGGGCCGCTTGGGAGGTCGGGCGGGTATTGTAGGCTGCTGAGACCCTGGCAAGAAAGGGACTGCAGGCTGCTGAAGCGCCGCTGCTGAAGGTGTAGGAACCGGAGCTGGCTGAGATGCGCCGAGGCAGGCAACTGAAGATGGATCAGGCTCCGCTGGTGCAGGGACAGGAGATGGATCAGGCTCCGCCGGTGCAGGGACGGGAGAAGGATCAGGCTCCGCCGGTGATGGGAGTGGGGACGGCTGAGGCGCCGCTTAGGCTGGAACTTGAGGAGCCGCTGAGGCCGGAACTGGAGACGGCAGAGGATCTGCTGATGCAGGAAGAGTTGATGAGCGGACCCCTGGCAGGATGCGCAGAGCTGGCACCGGACGGTCCCTGGTCAGGACAAGAGCGGGCGATGAGCGGACCCCCGGAAGGCTGCGTGGAGCAGGGGTCAGACTGTCCCCCGTCGGGACAGGAAAGGGCGATGAGCGAAACCCCCGGCAGGATGCGTGGTGCAGGAGTCAGACAGTCCACCATCAGGACAGAAACTGCCAATGAGCGGACCCCTGGCAGGATGCGTGGAGCAGGCGTCAGACAGCCCCCTGTCGGAACAGGAACTGGCGGTGAGCGTCGGGACTGGCGACGGACCTCCGTCGGACCTCCGTCGGGCCAGGAATGGGCTTGGTATCAGCCAGGACCTTCGACACCGGAACAGGCTTTGTGTCAGGTTGGATCCCCCGACATCGGAACAGACTTGGTGTCAGCCGGTACACCCTACACCTAAACAGGCTGGGTGTCATTGGGCAATTTTGGGAAGTCTTGCTTCCCTGAGCTGTGCCTTCTCCTGCGGGAGGGCTGCAGGCTAGCCAAGTGGCGGCTAGCCAACTGGATGCTCCTGGGCTCTCTCGTGCCAGGTGAGTTCCCAGGAATGGGTCACGGCTGGAGCTAGGAGGTGGCTTGACTGCGGTAGGCTAGAAGACAATGAGACACAGCTGGCAGACAAAAAAGGAGGGAAACTAAAACAGGAAGCAACGCATGTGACCATACAAGACAGAAGGACGACAAAATAAAACAGAAAACGGACACTACAAAAACCCACAGTCATAACATAGACAAGACAAGAAAAATGCGTGACATCACAAGACAGAATGACCACAAAATAACCACGCAAACCAAAACAACAAAAACCCACATTCATGACATCGTGAGAGAGGATTTAAAAGCGAAGGAAGTGGTTTATGACCCCTCAACAGGTCATATACCAGACGCCTAGCAACCTGAATTGTACAAATAGAAAGGATGAGAACATGAGCAAGTGGATGAAGCTTTTGCATTAAAAAAAGGATAAAAAATTACATCCAGCCAGTGAATTACACATCAGGCCTCATGTGGTGTCCAACTGTGCATCTAAAAAGAAGCCAATTTTTTTTGCCTCACTGTTTGTATCATGGATTTCTGATGAATGACATTCATAAACTTAAAAAAAGAAGAAAATGTCACCTAACGTTTTGATCATTTAATGATCTCTTTTTCACCAGGAAGTGACAAGTGTGCCTATTTTTAACTGCAATGTGGTGTCTTGCACTGAACAGATTAATTTCACTTTTCTGTCAGACACCTTTTTTTCATGAAAAAAATGAGACAATGACATGAGTGCACCTCTCTTTCTCTCTGTCACATGCACGCGCACACACAGGTGTTTCTCATCCAGATTCTGCCACCTGCCCATACCTTAAGAAACTTTACCGATGTCACCTGGCTAGTTATTGAGTGTGAGGGATGAACAGTACTTATATATCACATTCCTGTGACAACAACACACAATTGTTGGTTTGGTAGTTGGCCATTAATTTTTGCTAAATCATGATCAAGCATAAATGAAAAGGAATGTTTGATTAATAAAATGTTGTGTGTAATATAGTCTATGCTTGCATTGCGTGCGTTTTTATGTACCATCTTAAATGTTAATGTCCTGTTTCTGTCTAAATGTAGGTATAACAGTGCACCCAATGTATTATGCGAGGTTAAACACGCATGCCAGTCCTCCTTGTTTATGTTTTTTTTTTTTAATCTAGTCTGGGCTTTCCCTGGTAACCATTGTACACACTGTCTGCAAGAAAGCCCTCATGCACTTGACAATTTGATGGTGGAACAACCCTAAGCCCTCCCAGACTTAGCAGGAACACACCTCAAAGTCCATGATTCCATGAATGTGTAGATTGGGATTTTTCCCCGATGGACAGCTTGACAAATTGGACCGATGCAACGCAATATATGTTTTTAAAGAAGCCCAGCCCACGCTTAAATAAAAATAACCAAGTGCTGTGTGGCTGACTGGCCCAGGCAAGTCGGCTGGCCCATTACTGTTGGGTATTAAGGCAGGAACACACCGGCCCAACCGTTGGACGTCTGAAGAGTTTGGAGAGGCTCGGACGTGGTCGGGAACACATATGTTTGGTGTGTACAGCTGCGTCGGAAGCTTTCAGGGCTGCGCGGACGTTGTCTGATGCGCATGCGAAGTCTGAGGAGGTGGGCCGTTGGACGTCTGAGCCATTGGATACTCTGATTGGCGGTGTGCTAGCGAATCAGAGTATCCAATGGCGGTGTGTGGGCGGGGCGGAAGCGACGATGGTTTCTCCGTATTACTCGTTCCCTACTGAGACGACGTCTTCGTAAAATAATGAGCCCGAGAGCACACAACGCGAGTGTCACCCCAGCCAGAGTCATCTTTCCAGAAATGCCAAGTATTTAGTCCACAAAGGTCTTCTCGAGTCGAACGAATACTGAACCAAGACTATGTGTGTGCATTGTTTTTATCTGCACTCCGTTCTGTCATTTCCTGTTTTCCTGTTTTGGAGTACTGGCACGAGACTAGCGCCACCCGCTGTTAAGGAGGCTTATTGCATCTCGCACAAGCGCAGAACGTACACGCTGCTGTGTTGTCGGAAGCACGTCGAAGCGGTGTGTACAACGCAACTTTTCTGCCGAACGGGTCAGACGAGAGGCAACAGAGTGGGCGGAGAGTGGTCGGATCAGGCAGTTGGACGCCTGGGCGGTGTGTGGGGGCCTTTAGGCTACATCTGACAGCCAACCAACCAAATTACCTTTGGTCTGGTCCATGCTACATTTACCATTTACCATGGCCCTGCCTCTTTGTGGTGATATTTGGAGAAATTGTTGAGTTTACGTTAAAAGTAAAGTAAAAGTTAAATTGTTGACAAATGGACCGGCATTTAATGTAGCGATTTTCTAGCTACTCAAGGCACTTCACATACTACATTCAGTCACTTTTACCTGTTCACACAGGAGAAGCAGAAGAGCCGTTCATACACATTAAGCCAATAGCGCAGCATTGGGGGTTCAGTATCTTGCCCAAGGACGCAAACAAATAGAGAGAAAAAGAACAAAGCTAGTGCTGAAAAGCTCTAGGTCCCTTTTGGCTGCCTTTCCCAGTAAATCCCCACAGCCCAGTAAGTCTGAGGGCAGGGAGAAAGTAGAGAGCATGGTCCAGAGAGCACATCCGAGTGAGCCCAGCGGTACCAGTTCAATAAAGGACAATAGGGATACGACAAGCAAGGTTAAAGTTTGGGCTGGCTATTTAGCTATATCATGCCTTTTGTTGAAATATTCATTCAAACTGAACTTGCCAATGACAATCTGGATTATTAGAAGATGTCATACTACAGTAAACCTTTAAAATCTTGAACTCATCGTTATTGATAAATTAACACATTAGATATCAATGTAGAGCTTTCAACAAAAACTACAACAATGATGAATGTTTGTTGTGTCTTTCTTCAACTCTAATAATATACAGTTGAAATTAATATTATACAGTATTCTGACATATAACATTATACAATTAAATAATATTTATATAATATATAATAATAATAATATAATATATTAATTATATTAATAATATATATGCCATCTTGTTGCTGGTGCCACTGGGCCAGTAAATGCTCCTTCTAGCTCCTCCTAAGAGCAACATGTTCCCCTTGTTTCATTTTACATTCATTTTTCTAAAATCATTGTTGTGAATATTCAATTAAATGGTGCAGTGGGGTGTGTAGGTGATGTATCACTGTATGCTTAGTCCCTCCCTGCAAGTAGTGGTATGTGTCTTGGGTGTTTCCACTGTATAATACCTTCATCAAAGTGTTACACATCTCACTTCCCATAATGATATTTACCTGTCCACAGTAAAAGTGGTCTTGAATGCCTGAACTTGCTTGATCCTCATTCATCACTGTCCCCACGGTTTACTTTTGGCAGAATGTCACCCTCCCACAACCTGCTGCCTGCTTGTTTACCTTGATTTGCATTGCTGCTGTGTAGAAGCACAGAAAATACACTTTAGTTTTTAATAATAATTAACCTCAAATGTCATGCTGGAATTAACAGATCAAATATCAATATCTGAGTTCTCAATGTGATCCAACAAAATGTACTCAGAAAAACTATATGAGTCAACTATATTTTTTAGCACTATGAACAAAAAGGAAAAAAGAAAACAAGTTTTGAAGAGGGCAGCCATCAGTACTGGTCCATCATCACCCTGCCTATTGCCAGTGGCGTATTATATGTTGGCTGCTTTTGACTGCTTGTGGGCATGTGCTAGTGCCAACTGATGGACTAATACCTAATCTAAGATGAGACAGTGGCAGAATAACATTTAGAGGCATCCTTATTTCCAAGCTGTTTTTCCACTCCGTTTGCAAAACTGAGTAGTAGCCTTGTGTCCCTGTTCAGTGGCTTTGAGGGTGGCTGCAACCAACAAGATGACATTTTTTTGTGACAGACTTGGGCTTTCAGTCAGAGTGTGTAAAACACTCGGTCAGGTCTTTGGGAATTAAACAGTGGTGAGCATATTTGTTTGGTATTCTATTTAAATATTCCAAATATAATTCATTTCGCCAGCATATCAATGTCCACCTTTGATCAGGTCGCTGTGCTCGAGTGTGTACTTTAAAGCTGCAGTCGGCCAACCTGGCAGATCGAGTTGACTCAGTCAAACTTTGAATGTTTACAACACTCACGCCCCTCCACCTCTACCACCGAGCTCCTCCGCTCCCTCCCATCAAGTGCTCGTCAGTGCATGTGCACCAGATTCTGTGAACGCGCCCGTTTCTTCTCTCACCAATAAACAGCATGGAGTACACGCTACACAGAGGTAGGCTGGCTAACTTACTCATATATAGCAACTGCTAATGTCATTTAGCGTCTGCCTAGCTCAAGGCTTGTGCCTGTGATATTGTAAAGGCCCCCACACAACGCCCAGAAGTCCAACTGCCTGATCCGACCACTCTCCGCCCACTCTGTTGCCTCTCGTCTGACCCGTTCGACAGAAAAGTTGCGTTGTACACACCGCTTCGACGTGCTTCCGACAACACAGCAGCGTGTATATTCTGCGCTTGCGCGATATGCAATAAGCCTCCTTAACAGCGGGTGGCGCTAGTCTCGTGCCAGTACTCCAAAACAGGAAAACAGGAAATGACGGAACGTAGTGCAGATAAAAACAATGCACACACAGTCTTGGTTCAGTATTCGTTCGACTCAAGAAGACCTTTGTGGACTAAATACTTGGCATTTCTGGAAAGATGACTCTGGCTAGGGTGACACTCGCGTTGTGTGCTCTCGGGCTCATTATTTTACGAAGACGTCGTCTCAGTAGGGAACGAGTAATACGGAGAAACCATCGTCACTTCCGCCCCGCCCACACACCGCCATTGGATACTCTGATTCGCTAGCACACCGCCAATCAGAGTATCCAATGGCTCAGACGTCCAACGGCCCACCTCCTCAGACTTCGCATGCGTCAAATGTCCGCGCGGCTCCGAAAGCTTCCGACGCAGCTGTACACACCAAACATGTGTGTTCCCGACCTCGTCCGAGCCTCTCCAAACGCTTCAGACGTCCAACGGTTGGGCCGGTGTGTTCCTGCCTTAACATGTGTGAGGGGGGATGGGATCTGTGGCGTGTGCACGAACTGTGAACTGTGCTGAGTGGACAGGATGATACGGGCGTGGTGTGTTTTTGCAAAACAAACAACAAGCTCTAGGTGCACGTAGAGGCACGTTTTTTTCTAAAACCAGATGATTTTTGTTTTTCTATCAGAGCATAGTGTCGGTTTCAGTGAATAGGATCAAACTTCTGTTGCCGACTGCGACTTTAAACAATAAGGAATTACTCGCCTCAACACTTAATAAGGTGATAATAAATCACCCTACCTATTTACCCCCCCTAGAGCCAGATGAGGTAAAACAATTTAGCTAATTTTGGCCTGATGAAAAGATAGACCTCTTGGGGCACTAGTGAAGTCATCAAAACATCTGCTGTTAACCATTTAAGGCTCCCTGTGCCCTGCTGAAGGAAGAATTATTTTAATCTTCTCTCATTGTCGATGCAAATATATCAACTATTATTCACAACTCCATGATTCATGTAAACAGTGTGGTTGTTGTGTATATTCATAATGTGCCAAGCTGTGACTCTTATGGTAAAACTCAGCAACAGACATTTTTCTCTTGAACAGGTGCTTTACTAAACTATCACTTTCTAGTGGACTGCCAGACACTAACACAGGGGAATTTCCCTGATGGTGCTCCCTGCCAACACCTCTGCTACTGATAAATGCATGTGAAACTACGGGAACATGCCACAACACAATGCAGGACACACTGACTTCATTAACATTTCAGGAACATGCATCAACATGAGACATTCATAAGATCCATGGATCCATCAGCCAGTAAACTGGAGGGTTCAATATATTATAGAAATGTTTTAAACTAAAGAAGATTACACTTTTCCAAGTGGTATCCAGCATTGTTTTCTTCTCCCTTGCTCCATCTATGCCCATTCCTTGTTTTAGAGACTATTTCTGACATGAATTAGACCGAGTGATATTATTCCCATGCAGAATCTAGTTCTATAATTTCGTCACAGATTATGACAGGGCTCTGGGTGTATAAATGACAAGGCAATTAATAATGCTATTATATTGCAGTTATGAATGGCTAAAATAGCGAGAAAGCTCAGCTCCATTAGCTTGGGAGGCTAACGGTAACAGCTGCTGCTTCATTATTACTCCCGTATGCGTGGCTAGCCACTCTAGATAATGCTCAAACCTTTTAATAGAATATTGACAATGCAGACAGTAGCCTACTATACAGTACATTTTTAGAGTTTAATAATTTGTTTTCTGGTTTGAATTGTGGCGGCTTTAACCGAGTCAGTGTAACTTTAGACTTGCAACACTGGCATGCTAGACAAAAAAAACAAACAAAAAAAAAACAGCTCATACTCCCAACTGCAGCATGCAGCTTAATTTTCTAAATCACAATAAGCCCCCCTGCACTGATTCAAGCTATGAATTATCTTGCACAGCACAAGTTTAGGGGGAACACACATGTCCTCTATGTCACCCCTACTCTCTTCAGTGTGCTAACACATCAGGGATGCATCTTTGACCAGGCTTATACAAATGTTGCTCCAGTGCCCGAAAGCATCAGAATAAAATTACGATGTAATAACTTGGATACATGAATCAAAAGAGTAAACATGGTATCGTTGCCAGCTTATCTGAACATGTTTTACTAATTTTACTTAAAACATGTAAAGTGAAAGACTCATGTAGTATACAGTCAAGCGATGTGAAGCCCGAAATATATTACTTTGAGTTTCTTTCCCTTTGGTCTTGAGAACTGGCTGAGTAAGTCAAGCATTTTGCTCCTAATTTGACCTCATATATGTGATGGTGGTGATAATAAGCACATCGAGATAATAAAACATACTCTTATGAAATAATAGTCTGGGCTTTTGAGTACCCTGGAAAAGCCAGTTGATGAATTTTTAAATGTTAATCTTTGAAGAAGCAGTAGGAGTGCACTCGTCAGTAAAATGAGGGGCTGCCAGGAATCTGCAGCAGGATAATTAATTGTTGAGTCTTTACTGTGGGGATGCATCTACCGAGACCCATTGCAGATATTATACAGCTGTTAACTTTTGAGCCAATTCAATGAGGTTTTTTTCTTTTTATCCCGCCACCCCGTTCTTTGTATAGCCTGTGTGTGTGTGTTTGTGTGTATAATGATATGTACATATGTGCATACTTGCGTGCATGTGTTTAAGCGTCCCCTGAAGTCCCTGTGTATGGGAGCCAGATGTTACAGCTGAAATATACAACAAAAAGTGACGTAAAGTACTATAGACTTGTGAACACCTTTGTTGTAAATATTCATGAAGCTGCACTCAATTTTATGTACATTTGAATTTGATTGAAAGCCCAAAGAGAGCTTTAACACTTTGTGACCTTTGTGACCCATTCTGAATAATCTTCCGTAGTATTATAACAGAATTATTATAAAGACCTCTGTAGCATACATTTCGCTTGTGTTGAACACCTTTCATATTCTTAAGCTATTATTTATTAGAGTTTTAGCTTCTTGGCTGTCTCAGGATTAAATGTTTGCTTTGAAATGAGGGCAAAGTTGACTGATACTGTTTAATGGCTTTGAAATCATAATTTCTTTCATTTCAATTTTTAACATCTTGATTTCATCGTGCATGCTTCGCAATTACCATATCTAAAAGTGAAATGTGACCTTTTAATTTTGTGTTGAATATTTCCTGTAATAGGCTCACACCACACTGTATTTGGTTGCACTGAACAAATCTTGCCATTTTTATTTTAGTAATTAACCCCAGTTGAGGCCTTGAGCTGCCCAAGTTAATGACGTTTAGATTTCTGTGCAGGATTAATTAGAGGGGTGGGGGGGGACTGGCTAAATAAACAATGTTATAAATGACGCAGTGCATGGTCTTTAATGCACAATTAAATTGGGATTGTCTTGGGATCAGGCAAAGCACACACAAGCCACTCTCTTAAGCTTGCTTCATATATCATGCCTCTTCTTAATGGTTAGATCCAAGCCAAGGAAGCCCCATGGTGATATTTAAAATACTGTGGACAAACACGCAGACATATTTTGTGATGTCTCATTACCTGCTACCCAAATAAGCCAGAACTATTCAAATGTAAGCCTGGGGTTGAGAAACACCTAGCAGTATGTGGAAGAAAACTCTTCAGGTCCAATTCTGTGGCTGGTTCAAATGAGGTTTAATCACTGACAGTGGAGAAAGGGCAATGTCGCAGTTGCCACACAGTCCATTCTGCCATATGTGGGGTGAGCGATGACTTTATAGACAGAACCAAAGGGGCAGGTCTAAACAGTGGATTTACATAGATTCAATACGCGTCTCTCCCAAGCGGAAGTGACGTTCTGAGACAACATAAAGGTGTGACTTCCCTCGGAACAGCTGG
Source organism: Chelidonichthys spinosus (assembly GCA_029853015.1). Classification (NCBI taxonomy): domain Eukaryota; kingdom Metazoa; phylum Chordata; class Actinopteri; order Perciformes; family Triglidae; genus Chelidonichthys; species Chelidonichthys spinosus. The sequence goes on along the minus strand of CM056821.1, from coordinate 11,840,056 downwards.
GTTCTTTTTACATAGTACACAACAGGGGCCATTCATGAAGGCCTTGATCAAGTATGTGAGATGAAGGTGTTTCGAGGACGGTCCAGGAAGGGGGACAGATCAGAGGGTCTTTTCATCAACATGACAAGGCTTACATACAATGGGCCTCATTTATCAATCTTGCGTGAAAACGGGCGCAGATCTGAGCGCAGATTTGGTCTTACGACAGGACACACGTGCGATTTATGAAACGTTCGTATCTGACCAATCTCAGCGTACGAATGAGCGGGCCTTGATAAATGCGGCGGCTGAATTCGATCGTCATTAACATGTTACGCCCATAAATATTCCTGTTTCGGAGGCCTCGCCCACTGAGGTCAAACATGGAGAGACGAAACATGGGTAAGAAAATAAACTTTTCTGACACGGAGATCGGCATCCTGACATCGGAGGTGGAACACAACAAGACAGTGCTTTTTGGCAGCCTGAAGGGTGGCATAAAAGGGGCTCACAAAAACGCTGTCTGGAAAAAGATAACGGAGGCAGTCAACAGCGTTGCCGCAGAGGAACGGACTCCAGCTGAGGTTTGAATATAATTCTCAATAACTTAACCCATGCCTAACGACTTAAATTAATCTTTTCATCCGCAGCCTAAAAGCTTATGTCTGCTAACTGATCAAAACAATTCTTTACATTTAGGTCAAGAAAAAATGGTCGGATATGAAGCTGGCCACCAAGAAACGCTTTGCTGCATTTAAACGCAGCATCAGGCAGACTGGAGGAGGCCAAACAGACTCCAGCCTGATCTTGACGGGGACGGAGGAAAAAATTGCCTCCTTAATTGGGTCGGAGTCGATCTGTGGCATAAGTGGTGGAGGTGACACAGAGATCCCTGCGGTCCCTGAAAACGCGCTCACGTCTGACACGCATGTATTGTTCCTCCAAAATAAGCAAGTCTGCCATCATCAAGACTTGATAACTGTCAAAGCATCTGTTTAAATAGGGGAATGAATAAACATCTGACCAACCACAGTGGAACGATGATTATCTCAACAGGTGCTTTCATTTTTGTTCCAGTTCTGTCACACCCATCGGACAAAAACAAAAACAATTACACATTTTTGCCTTTAGTTGATTTGCAAACACACATTTCTGCTTGTATTTATGATTCTTGCACATTTTAATGTGTAATAATTAGTTGTCATCTTAGGCTATTTATCCCATTGTTTAATTTTTTGAAAGTGGTATCAGTAAAAACATGGGCTTTAAAAGAAATATTTTCGTTTTAATAATCCGTTTTGATCTGTTCTAAATATGTGACTGCTTATGCTTAATGACAGCTGAGGTTTGTTCATTATTTTACGCCAGATTTTGCTGTGCTGCACCGCAAATCCACAGACTCGAATTTGCGTACACGAGCTCAGACCTGACGTGAGATCTGATCGCAGCTTCCGCTTACGTCCAAATTGATAAATGCCAAAGTTTGCGTGGAAATGGTCGTACGCACGTTTTCGGTCATACGTTCGTTTGATAAATGAGGCCCAATGAATGCAGCTCAACAAGACATTTGAGGTTCCCGAGAGAAAGTAACATTAAAACAAAACAAATTGTAAGGTAACACATTTTCTTCTACAAGTATCTTAACCAGGAAATCTAATGACAAAAGATCATACAAGGTAAAATAGGCAATCATGAACTCCCGGTAGAATGCAATAAAAGTAAAGAGGGGTTTGTACAAAAATAGTCAACTTAAAGGGTTACACTGCCTTCCTGTTCATTGGATTGCTGATGGTCACCAGTTTCGTAGGTAGTAGGTGGTCCCTGTAGTTATGATGTTTTAAAACATTCTGGGAATTAAGCTTATTCATTTTCTTGGCAAGGGTTGGATGACAAGATTGATACCACTCTCATGCCTCTACAGTATGTATGTAGTTGGAGCTAGGACATTACCCTTCCTTTTAAGATCATCAGTTTTGTTCAATAGTGATCTGTAGCTTTAGCTGTAGAAGAATGAACAGATTGAAGCCATAGAAATCAGTGTGCTTAGTCTGGATTGATTTTGCCTTTGTGTATCCTGCACAGTCTCCCCTGCCTCTTATTTCTTGGATACGTATGAAATTACTTACTTGACACCGCACCACACAATTTTCTTTGCTTCAAGTTTTATTCCCTGAATCTGTTGCACAAAATCTATCTATTTTGGTATAATGGCAATGTCTTTATCAGATTAACTTAAGAAATCCAAAGATGAATAAAGAGATTTCATCATAGTATGTCATGTTAAAAAAATCTGCATTCCCTGATGGGCTGAGCTCAATAGGAGAAGGGGGAGCAACATAAAACCAATTGAAATCTGTTAAATAATGTGGTTAACAAGGAACTTTACAGTGACAAATAAAGAGAAAAACTACCTAGGGCTTGTAAATACTGTAAAATAATATCACTATAACCAAAACATGAGTCTTAAAATAACAGCTGCTACCAACTTTAACCTCAAGAAACAAAAATAGCTCTAAAACCCCATTATTGAGTCAACTGGGTGGAAACCAAAAACTTTACCTGACCCAGTCTCCAGACAATTAGAGCCTCAATTCTAAGTCACAACAGTGGCAAGATTCAAAATTCCAGCTGCCACAACCGACAAGCTGGCCAACTAATAACAGGTGGTCTAGATTGCTTCTCATGGATTGTAGGGCTTGATTAGATGTCACTCCAATCAAGATCTCCAGACATCCACTCCTGCATTAGTTTCATTTTTATGCACCGCAGGTTGCCACTCGGCTGGAACCAATGGTAGACGTGGAACCACACATCATACATGGCATGTGCAAAGAAAAACACTGAAAGGGTCGTAAAGAGTGTCAGCAGAGGCCTTAACAGATTGTCACGTCTTTCCTTAAAAAACGAGTGGTGCTCGAATGCGGCAGTCAAAATTAGAGCTGCACTACATTAAGGATTAGATTAAAGGGTCCCATAATGTTGGTGACATCATATGATCTCAGGACAGTACAGCTGGCAACTATACCAATGCAATAACTGACAGACTCTAAATTTCACATCCTTTTTATGATGACGAGTGGCTCGAAAATTTTAAGAGTGCTGGCCAAGTGTCAGCATCTTTGATGTGACTTGCCTATTTGGCAGCAAATCATTTGGCTGGCGAACAGTTGTCCATCAGAGGCACCATGAGGGAGAATGTAGCTTTTAGTTGACAGAGCTGACAAAAACATAAAATATTTGCAGATGTTCTGGTCAGCCCTTTTAATGGATTTCCCTGACAACTAGGAAAGTGGTGGATGACCAGCCTTTATCCGTTCATCATTTAACTATCATTTTTAAAATATGTGAAGGCCTATATGGGGTGAAGGATGACTCATTTGTATTTATTCATGACATATCAAGCTCAATCTAAAAGATTTCTTTTAATATCAGATTTATGACCATGCCTTACGTTGCCTCCATGGCTTTTAAATATTTGAGGGAAGAGGTACGCTTTAAGACGCTTTGTGTATATGTGAGTTGAGGCGCAGCAGACGGCCAACTGCATGCTGTGTAACATGTTCATTTGTCCATATTTCTTCTTCAGTTCCCATGGGACCCTCCTTCCTTCAATTGCCTTATTCCTAGATTTCTGAATGGGTCTTTTTGGAGAGAGATCTCTGTCAGAGACATTTCTGTGTTCAACAGTTCACTTGGCAGCACTTCGCTCAACAATAAAGAGACAGAAAACCTCTGTGAAGTGAAGGTTCCTGAATGCTGTGTATACTGTAATGTTGGCTCTTTTAAAGATCCTTTAGCCTGTCTGTCTTACTGGCCACATTTTCTGCATGAAAAAGGTAACAGCATCAGCTGTTTGCTGTGATTAGTTGAATCTTACTGCTACAAATTTGTATAGCTGCAGAAAATAAAACACTAGTCATTTGTCATAGTAATCTGACTACATTATACAAAAAGTAGGTTGTTCATTTTGTTCTGTGTTATTTCCCAGTAATATTTACTAACACAAATCACCTGTCAGCAGAAGAAAGTCTGGGTTGGAAGTGTTTCATCTCTTTTAATTTACAATGATTCATACTTGCATCAGTCCCACAGTACATTTGAATAAACATTCATTTATGACAATCAAAGTGATTGCCAGTGCCCAAATTATGCTGTAGGAACACACACACACACACACACACACACACACACACACACACACCATTTATTGAAGCTGGCATTTGGTTAATTCAGTGAAACATATGTATTGGGAAATGGGACACCACGTGATAACTCCAGTATACTGACACTCAAGCCCTCAGTCAAGAAACATTCCAGATTTCTGCCTAAAGTTAAATCTGTTAAGGCAGTTTTTTTTCTCACCACTGCTGTGCTGTGATGTTGGGACTTTGAAATTCATTGACTTTAAAAATCATGAGCGTGCTCTAGTCTTGCTCTATATGAAAAGTGTCCTGAGATAACATTTGCTTTACACTAGAAATGAAATTGAATTGAACATTCAGATAGATAGGCTGGTTAGTAATGTTGCATATCAATATTGATTACTGTATCTTTGTTTTTAGAACACCTTACATTTATAATGGCACAAATAATTACAATATCATATTGGATGAATTGGTAAATTGTCATCCAGTGTATCAGACTGGTTCAGCTAAACTGCCAATAAGATTAACTGTAGATTTAGACTATAGATACAAGTTTTTGCTTTGATCAAAACTACCCTGAAGCTTTTCCGCTGTTTCTTTTGAGTTGCGGTGCGCAGCAAGTCAAAGCTGCTTCCTGCTGGATCACAGTGTTGTGGACTTCATCCAGTGATGGGATATGTGTTATTCATCAGAAGTCCTGTCCTCTGGCTAGTGAATGCAGAATATTTGAATGTGCATGAAACGATCAATGTATCCTGCTGGCAAACACACATGGAGATCCTAACTTTGGATATGTGTGTGTCCGTATATGTTGTGCCTTGCTACAAAATAAGCTCATTAAATGATCTTCTCTAATCATTTACACATGATAAAGGTACTTACACAAGGTTCTTTTTTTAATGTGCTACTGGAATTTTCTTCCATGCCCTTTAGCAAACCAGGAACTACACTTTAAATGCCATAATTCTATGAATATTATCAAATACAAATAAATGTCATTTATGCTAATGTTTCTAATTAAATTGTTCTAGCATTGCACTTTGTGAATTTACTTTGTTTATACCTACACGTAACCACTACGTGTCTACGAAATACATTCAATACAGGGGCCTTTAAATGTGTAATCATCATGAATGGTATCACAATTATTTGTAAGAAGGATGTTAATACTGTTGTACGACGGATTTAAATAGTGTGAGAATTAATCATCTGATGCCAAAATAAGACCCAAGCCTACATTTTGCAGTGTGCCAGTTGTCCATAATATTATGGAGGAAAAGCAGATCAAAGAGCAAAGATGGCATTTATCCACTTTATCCTAGCCTAATGCCAGTTCTCATGTATACTCTTGAAGTCGCTCATTAAACCAATGCAAGGTGGCAAAGAAATTGACTCAGCTTACTCTTCCTTCCATTAAGTCCTTTTCACTGAACCACAAAACTTTCCCTTCTCTATCTTTGCCCATGTATCCCATCAGCCATACAAGTTTAAAGCAGGATGTCTTTATCTGTCTGTCAACCCAAAGCACCGAGAATTGTCTCATACTTACTTAACTGCCTAACACACAGATGGCGAGCATAATTTCCTTACACGCTGTGAAAAATATTTTACAATACAAAACAATGATGAATGTTCTTCATTTAGCAATCACGAGAGAAACAGGGAGTAAACATACACACAGATCTCCTCATTATAAACATAATGCAATCCAGTAGCTCCGCAAAATTCATTTTTCGCAGTTATGATGTTCAACATGAATTTATATTTTCTCAGAAAGGGTTTTGAGTTAACTCTGAGACAGGATTGCTCTTGTGGCATTGGGCTGCATTACTAATACTGATGATATAAATCCATATGTATCCATGTCAAGTAGTGTGGGGAAAAGGGTTTTCAAACAGGCTGAAATGGACAAACATGAAGATAATAAAAAGCCCATTGTTTTCAAAAAACTGAAAATATTAAAGCGTTTAAGTGGCGCACTGTCCATAAACCAAAGCTCATGTCATCACAGACACTGTTGCAATAGATGCAGATATAACAGCAACATGTTTCGACCTCTTCCTCAGGCATCAAACACCCAAGAGGTGACAGCCAGGTTTATAGAGGCAAAGTGTTGAGAGATGCATATAAAGGAACCCTTTATACACAAGACAATTTAGCAGTTGTTTTTTTCTGCTGGAGTTCACTGCAAAATGCTCTTAAAACACTGCTTTTGCAGAAAGAGCCATTGTGACTCTTAAGCGCAACACAAATTTGACATAATACAGAGCACTTTATTACCTCCCTTGTGTGGACACCAACTTATGGACAATGCTCTATCTGCCCTTTGTCCTGCAAACTCAAGGAGTTTGTAAATCCCTGATGAGGAAAGGTGGAGCATCTTAAATCACTCACCCTCCCAAGGGGTTATTTATGCTATTCAATGCCCTTGTCCCAAATTATACTGCATGTAGGTAAATCACAGTGGGCCCCGAATATACTGTAAGAGATGCGTTAAAAAGACTCTTTCTCCACCATTGCAAACTGTATGGACATTGGGTCAACAAAATAAAATTCATGGCCACACCGCATAGAAAACCCCCCACTAATTGGAACCAAGTTCAACTTCAGGCAGAAGACAAATGGATTTTTGTTGTAAGCGCCATTACTTCAGAGGGATTTAAGCTTAGACTTGTTTTTGTAGCATTATGTAATTCTGTTTGGGGTTTGCCTTGTGTAGATTTAGTGATTTGTGTCTTTTTTACAATTACTCTTGTAACTCAGCTTGTCCTCTTCTATTATTCCCATATAGGTTAGTCATATTATCATATCAGTATGTTTTAGTATAATTTTCTTGGAACTTTGACATTCATATCAATGTTGATATTTCCTTTTGACCATTTTAGCATAAAGCAATATGAAATAAGTCCCACATGACCCAGATGCAACCCGTTTTCGCTCCCAACACGTCAAATAATGCAGCTTTGTCAGCGCTTCACAGCATTTAACACCAGTGCTCAATTAGCTTGTCTATGTGTAATGAGCATGTATTGTCAAGAGGGGCACGTACAGCTTTATAGTTGGAAGTGTAGGGCCGCTGGCCAAGTGGTGTGAGAATGCTGGGTGAATTTGTTGCCCATGTACAATTCTAGGATCGCTCTCTATTGACCCTATGTGCTGCAACCTCCCTGACACCTGGTCTCGGCAGCCGCTTTTTTTCATGTACCAGCAAGCAGCTTAACCGGGGTGGAATAGCTTGAAAGGTTAGCAGAAATGTTCCACTCCTGCATCCCACATGCAAAAGGTCTGACAAACAAACAAAGAAGGAAAAACTGTTTGCTGGAGCACTCAATCAGGGAATAAATACTACTCTGAGATATCCAACCTGCATACGCAGGTGAGTCTCATTCTGAAATGTAGAGTGCGAAAGCAACAGCAACAAGTCATTCCTTAATCCACTTGTTTTACTTTACATTTGTCCACACAGTTGTGGCATCTTCTGACTCTGAGAGGCTCAAACTGTATGATCAATTGAGGCAACATGCACTGCCCACACTTACCACAGAGACGGTGACCTCACTGAAAAAAACCAAGCAACAGTCTCAGCTAAATAAATCACATCATGCATTGTAGTAACTATTAATGGAATAACCACAGATCTATTATAATTTCTTGTGCCACACCAGTGTACAGCCTGAAGCAACACTATTAACAATGAAAGCGATTCATCGTTTTGATTCACACAGTAAATTGTATTGGAATCATTCAATCCAAATGAACAGTAATATATGAATATTTAGCCAATTCCACTGCCTATTATGCTTGTTTTATTAATATAAACATCAATTTGACAGATTTGAAAGAAAAAGTTAACTTAATCAACAATACTCACCATACTGGTTTATGGTTATGAGAACATTACACTACTGATGTACACAGCTTGCACTTGATTGTCCTGTGCTACCTTAGCTGTGCATGTTCATTTAATATTGCTTTTTTTCCCTGTGTATTTAGTTCTCCAATCACACGCCTCATTAGATAGCTCATGCAGCATGACCGGTGTCCCCACTTCACTTGCCATGTAAACACAGAATAAAGGTCTTGTTGATGTAATTTTGAACTTGTAATAAAATTTATTACATAAAGTCTCCATTTAATAAATGGAGACTTTATAGTTTTCATTTGCGTATAAAATGAATCCCTCCAACTGTAGAAACATTAACTCTCATATTAAACATAAAATTAAAATAAAACATTTGATTATATCGTCATTAAACAAGTATAGGACCACGGATGAAATAACGTTTTCTGCATTCATATTGTCCACTTCCATTTATTGAAAATTTATTTTCATAAAATTTGGGCATTTGTGATGTCACATAGGATTTCTGTGATGCTCTCTGAAAAAGTAAATAAAGTAAATAGATACTGTGATTGTCTGCTGCATCCATAATCATAATGAAAAGAGTTGAAGCTAATTATTTCATGTAAAACAAAAGTAAATATAAGAACGTACAATTCAATGTCACTATCTGAAATCTCACCTTACTATAAAGAGTTCACAGAGCTAGCCTGCTTCTATTCAGCATTTATTGTTTCCTTTCTGGAAGAAAAATAAACTGTTTTACAATGGTGTTCTCAAAGTTGTAAATCAGGAATGTCACTAGGATTTAAAGACGCATACAAAGTATTTGTGCCTGCATCTTTTTAGTACTGTATCAGAAAGACACAAGAGCCAGTGAAGAAGTCAAGCTAGTTACAAGCAAGTTAAAAACAACAGACATTGTGACTCATTCACCAATATCTTCTTAAGAATTTTCTTAGATTCTTTCTTAAGCTGTTCTTAAACTGCAGAATTGTTCGCAGCTGTGTTCGTAAATTGATGAATGCCATCTCCTCGTAAATTCAGAGCGCGTGCCAGGTGAGTCTAATTTACATAGGATTTGCATAGGTAACCACCCATCAATGCCCATAAAAGAGACTGCAGGACCATGAGCAGACACATATGTCATACAGCGGAAACAGCAACGATACAATGCCAAAAGCAAAACGCAAAGCAAGTGGAGTGCCTCAGGTAAAGAGGAAAAAAAACTTCAGAACAACTTCAGAAAATCTTCTGAACTGCAGTTCAGAAGTGGATGTACTGCTGCAGGAAATAACCCGCAGGAAAAAAGTTTAGTAGCCTCAGTGCCGGCTACACAAACACAAATAAATAAGAAGCATGGGAGGCGGTCACCCAAGCAGTGGACACTGTATCTGGCAAAGGGCGAACAACAGAGGAGGTAAAAAAGAAATGGTTTGACTTAAAATCAGAAACAAACAAAAAAAAACGCAAAATGCCGACGGGAGATGCAACAGACAGGAGGGGGAACAGCCAACCAAAACCTATCTGAGATGGACCATTGCATCAGGGCCATCATAGGGGAGATGACACACAAAAATGTAAATCACTTTTTAATTTTACTTTTTAGGAGCACCATCGACTGAGTGTCTGGATACAGACCTGGGCCCCGAGGCAAAGGTTTCATCCCCTCCCTGTGCTGCGGCTACTCAAGAAGAAGCGGAAGGTTATTTATTTTCTGAAATAATACCTTTATTTAAAACGTGTGTCCTAAAGGCAGGAGTTTACCCTAATGGGCCCTAGTTTCGTAGACCAGGCGCAGTCAGCTTTCAGCGCACCTGCGCCGCGCCGACGGGGTGTGTCCGCCTGGACTTTGCAAGTTTCGTGCACCGCGCAGGCTCGCGTAGGCACACCTCCCGTCTCGCCCACCTTGGATTAATACAGCCGATTCAGATCTTCACCAATCAAATGAGCTCCTCTCCTCGCCGAGACTGCGCTGAAAAGCCCGCCAGCTCGAACCTGGTCTACTCTTGGCGTAAGGCGCAAGGCGCAAATAAAGTCCATTCATTCAAGGGGAATCACAGATGGCGGAACGGAAGTTTGGCTGACAGCGCGCAGTGCGCACACGTCACCGAGACCTCACAGGCAGGTTTCCATGGTTCCAGGCACATTTAAATGCAATAAATAAACACAAGAAACACTATTTAATGCAACTAATTGAATCAACACGTGCATTTATATCTATATAGATTGTCCCGTCATCTGACGTCAGATCAAAGGCGGATGGCACGCGTAACGGAAACTCAGTCTCTCGGACCAAAACATCTCCCTCTCTCTCTCCTGTTTTTTATAATATCAGCATTGTTATTATTATGATACGCACGCACAGTGCGTGATGCGTGTGGTGGGAGTGGTGGCGCTGCTTCTGTCATCGGGTTGTCAAGTGACGGAACTTGCACTGAACCTCCCCTAACGCATTAAAGGTGAGGAGAGGAGCTCATTTGATTGGTGAAGATCTGAATCAGCTGTATTAATCCCAGTCCACGCCTTGTCTCCTCCTCGTCTCCCACTCACGCCTTCTTCTCCTCCCTCTTTCCCACTTGGGTGGGCGGGACGGGAGGTGTGCCTGCGCGAGCCTGCGCGGTGCACGAAACTTGCAAAGTCCAGGCTGACACACCCCCTGTCGGCGTGGCGCAGGTGCGCTGAAAGCTGACTGCGCCTGATCTACGAAACTAGGGCCCAGAAAGATCAATGTAATATCATATTTTAATGAACTGGACAAAAGAAGACAACACAACCATGAGAACATGTCGGCACATTTGAACACTCCTGAGTGTTCGTAGGATTTCTTCGTACCTAAGAACAAATCCTGGACAAGAAAACATTGATGAATGCCACAATCTTCGTAAAAACTTCGTAAGTAGGACTTAAGAACAAATTTGTTCTTAAGAATGGTTCGTGAATGAGGCCCATTGTCTTCTTACATTCTCTTCTAGTGAACAAGAGTTACTGTAATGTTAACTTTTAGACACATTAAATCTGCATGCTCAGAACAGGCCTTGATTATGTAAATGTGTCTCAAAGTGATACCATATCTAATTCCTCTCTCCATTAGATAAACTGCAGGTCTAAAGAATTTACTTAATTACACCAATTATTGCCCTGTACATTTATTCCAGTAAAATGAGGACACAGTGTCTGTCGGTATTACATAAATGCTTCTTTCTAAAGTATTCTTTCTACAGACTATGATGTTATATTCCTAAAACTCTATGTATACCCATTCATCAGAATAAATAAAAACCCTAATTTTTTTTTTTTTTTTTTTGGGGGGGGGGGGGGGGGCCTTGGGAACAATTTAGGGTAGCTCCATCCCGCTAAAATATGCCTAACAATGTCCCTGGTGTAAATTAATTCAAAGTATGCCTGTAGCACTGCGTCTGTGTACAGCCAATGCAAAGAGAGCCTTTACATCTGCTTGGACTTATTGCTGATGTACTGTAACACCCTCAGGAAAAACCAATGGTGCCGTGTCTGATTGAGCTGCCTGGCTGCAGACGTTTCATGACAGGGAAGAAGAGCTGGATGAAGTTCTTTGATGAGGCAAAAAAAACCCATGGTGAAGGCTAAGCAGCCTTCCCATCCCCCATCTCGCCTATGCGCCCTTCCTCTTTAGGGTGAAAATACAGAGTTACCTGAGGCCCAGGGCTTGAAGGGGATTCTGAAAGAACCCCCCACCCCCTATGATCCGTACCCTCTGGCTGTGTCTCAGTTGGTAATACAGTAATCTGGGTGACAACATGAAGCCTTGTGACCCATTTGTTCAGATAGTGATAGCAGTATCAGTCTCTGGGCATTTTCCATGAGAGATACAGAAATAGTGGAGAAACAGGCTAAAAGGCTTAGTCTCTTATAATGTTGGCACGTGCATGTCTGTGTGTCTGTCTCTCTCTCTTGCGCGCGTGCGCACACACACACAAACACACTAATGATGTCTTGGTTTTCCTCAGATCCAATGTGCTGAGCTGATATGGAAGGACTTCACACTGCTGCAGTAAATAAAACGGAGTGAGCCAAATGTCGTCCACCAACGTATCAACTAAATTATTAAAATGTGGATATAAAGTGAGCTGGAGCTCTTGGGTGTCAATTCAGAATTAAGTCGCGGTAATAAAAAATAGCATTTGAAAAGGATTTCAAAATGGTATTTGATGTTAGAGAGGTATTGTCTCACATCAGACAATTGGCAATCACTAAAATGATTGCTATATTATCATTGCCACTACATCATTGAAGTCAGGGTACGATGTAAGATGTTTAGACAGTTCTAATTTTTTTTGTTGCAACTTAGATAAGTCATTATTCTCTGTATTTTATTGGCATTGGTTTTTGGAGTGGTATTTGGATCACACTAAATCTCCTAGATGCATATGTTTTTATTATATGATTATGTCTCACCTTGAACCTGTTATTAACAACGCCTGTCTCTTAGTCACCGTTAACAGAAACAACATATGAATGGTAGTCCTGTTGCTATAAACCATTTCCAGGTGGTGAAAGTACGAATTCTGCATAAGTCAAAAATGCATAAAAATCAAGACCTCTCATACAATGTGCTGTGTTCATCTTGGATGACACACACACAGACACACACACACACACACACACACACACACACACACATGTAAGTACACTGCATCTTATCCGTTTTGCCAGTCTAATGCTCAATACTCAGTTTATACGTTATAATAGTCCTGACATTTATTTGTTCACTTGACTGTTTCTTTTTAAAGAATACTTACATATTGGGGAGTTACATGAAAAGATCAAGATCAAGTTGACCCGTCTGCGTTCAATAGAAAAGCAGCTCCAGGATGTGCTCTGCTTAGTTCAATATTGGAAGATAAAATATTTAACACTTGTTGAAGTGGAAAAAGATGACATTATGTGGCTTATCGAGCCGTATTGTATCTGCAAGGGCTCTTTTTTACTGACTATTAGTCAGGACATGCTGACACTTGAGATCTCAGAAACCCATTGCAATCTTTGGTGTACTAGTGGATGACGAGATGAAACATGTGTTGTTCAGAGGTGATTAAGTATTGTTGATTCTGGGGGTCTGTGCATAATTATCACAGGTTTGGTGCTGTGTCAGATTGACTGATTTGCAGTGACTCACCTGTCAAGTCCGTATGAGAGCGTGTGTATGTTCATGATTGCCATGTAGGGCAGCTGGAGTATTATCTTGGCTTATCTCACTTTATCGTATTAAAAAATCCCATCACATCATATTATACACTAATATATGTTGAGTTATACGGATATAGCAATGCAAATTTGTGGTGTAAATCAAACAATGAATGTTCCTTCAAACCCATCTGTGATACCATCTGCAAACATGGTGTTAACTTCAGTTGCTGTGTTAATGAATGCACAGTTACACCTTTAACCCAGAGGGCCCTAGTTTCGTAGACCAGCGCAGGGCGGCGCAGGGTGGCGCAGCCGGCGCAGTGCAAGTTTCGACCCGTGCAGCCTTGCGCACCGTCAGTTTGGCAGTTTGGTGGATCGCCTGCGCCAAGATGGGTGTGGCGGCGCAGCAGGGGGAGGCGTCACACATTCAGCTTGGCGTAGCGGAAGTTTCGTGGCAAAAAGCCTCGCCGAGACTGCGCTGAAAGCTCGCCAGCTCTGACCTGGTCTACTTTCAGCGCAAGGCATAAATAAAGTCCATTGATTCAATGCGAATCACAGCTGGCGGATCGGAAGTTTGGCGGACCGGCGCGCAGTGCGCACACGTCACCGAGACCTCACAGGCAGGTTTCCACAGTTCCAGGCACATTTAAATGCAATAAATAATCACAACAAACACTATTTAATGCAACTAATTGAATCAACACGTGAATTTATATCTATATAGATTGTCCCGTCACATCTGACGTCAGATCAAAGGCGGATGGCACGCGTAAAGGAAACTCAGCCTCTCGGACCAAAACATCTTCCTCTCTCTCTCCTGTTTTTTATAATATCAGCATTGTTATTATTATAATACGCGCGCACAGCGCGTGATGCGCGTGGTGGGAGCGGCCGCGCTGCTTCTGTCATCGGGTTGTCAAGTGACGGATCTTGCACTGAACCTCCCTAACGCATTAAAGGAGAGGAGAGGAGCTCATTTGATTGGTGAAGATCTGAATCGGCTGTATTAATCCCAGTCCACGCCTCGTCTCCTCCTCGTCTCCCACTCACGCCTTCTTCTCCTCCCTCTTTCCTACTTGCGCCGGTGGGCGAGACCGGAGGTGTGCCTGCGCGGTGCACGAAACTTTCAAAGTCCAGGCGGACACACCCCGTCGGCGCGGCGCAGGTGCGCTGAAAGCTGACTGTGCCTGGTCTACGAAACTAGGGCCCAGAGGCTCATCTGAAATCACGTTTATTTTTTTGGCTTGAATGCTCAATTGATAGTATACAATACAATACTAGCATTGCGATTCCCGGCTGGCTGCAGCAAACTAAAGTAAATGCAAAAATATTTAGCTACATAACTTCTTTCACACACTCACACAGTGAGAAGGTCCCGGGTTCAATTCCCAGTTCAGGTTTCTTCTGTGTGGCGTTTGCATGTTGCCCAATGTCAGCTGGGATTGGCTCCAGCCCCCCCAACCCTGATTACAGGATAAGCAGTATACGATGGATGTTTCTTCTATCATTTCATATCTGTCTTACACCTTTTACAATTCGTCCCTTCTTTCTCCCTCTATGATGATTGAATGTCATACATTTCAGAATTGATATGTCATTTTACAGTGTGACTCAATGTGAGGATGTTGGTGGCGATGCTGGCACTTTGGTTGCTTTTTTGCCATACCGTGGAGGTGGGGAACCAAAGTTGAATGAATGACCCTTACTGACTGATCGACTGCCTCCATTTTTGAAATGCGAATGTAACAATATCACAGCGACCCAATGGGCACACTTAAGATCACTGATGCCTTGCAGCATAACATTTGTTTACCTCTTTGACACATTTTGTGACTATTTCTAAAAAGATCCAAGCTCAAAATTTAGCAACTGCTGCTGCAGATTTACTTTTCCTTTGGGAACAAAATGTGTTAAAAGTTCACCCACAGTTAAAGTGAGCACATATGTATGTGTAAAGCATAAATTGTTAGTGAGCTCATCCTAAAACCAGGTTCTTTGAACACATGAGCAAACAGCCTAGTGCTGGTCTGACCTAATATTCATGCCAACAGCCCTCATGACATGGATAAGTGAACCTATTCAGACACAAAGTGAAACTGTAAACTTTGGTTTATCTTGAATTTCCAGTACAACCATTACAGTCATAATACCTTTAGCCGAGATAATTAAGGGCCGTTTGCCCTCAGGGTATGAATAAAGTATATCAATAAAGTATAGTGGGCCAATTAGTTTGCACTCTCAACCCTTTCACAATCAGAACATTATTGGCTCCCAACCAAAGCCCTCAAATACAGTAAAGAAACCTGTTTTAAATGGAATATCTGAAAACAAGTCCTTTTTGTTTATTTTGTTTCATCATAACAGAGCCAGACTAGTCAGTTATTCATAGGAAACATTGTTCCCCCTTTGCAGTTAACAGTAAAGCATTTCAGACATTTAAGATATCAACTTATAAACATTTGCATATCAGATGGAATACTTAAAAGCTGTTCTCTTGAGGAAGCCAAAGCGGACAGGAATAGTGCACTGATTCTAATAGTAACATAATCCTGTTCAGGTGTGTGTGTGTGTGTGTGTGTGTGTGTGTGTGTGTGTGTGTGTGTGTGTGAACCAACAAACTGTACATCAGTGTTAGAGTAATACCTGAACTACCTTTTTATTTATGTGTATGAAGATCATGTTTGTTTCACTCTGTGTATAATAGCAATTAATTAATTTTGGTGTCACAGAGGAATATGCTAAATTGATTTTCACATCCTGTTCTATGATTTTGCAAATCTGGCAAATAGAGAAAACATATTTGGATTGGTCTAATCATTTTTTTAGGAATCATTTAAGAGGAAATATGTTTTCTGTTTTCAACAACATCCTTCACCGCATTCTTAGAGGTAGACAAAGAACAGACTCACACAGCTTTGCTGTTCTGCTGTTGGCCACTAAGTTGCACCACCAGCGCAGGTGGGAGTATAAGTGCCCTGCCTTGACATTATGCTCCCACATTTTCCCAGACTGTGCAGATGAATTAATGACTTTCAGTTCACAGGTCCTGCTGCCACATTTAAAGTTCAAGATTGTTTCTTTTGCACAGACCTAAAGTGAATATACAATTATTTCAATCCTTTCAATCCGTATTTACTTGTGACTTTGAAACGCACATATTTCATTTCTCTTTCATGAATTGTAAATATTCCTATACCACCTACTAACAGGCCACACTATATTGCCAAAAGTATCCACTCATCCATCCCATCAGCATCTAGGCATGCAGACTGTTTCTACAAACATTTGTGAAAGAATGGGTCGTTCTCAGGAGCTCAGTGAATTCCAGCGTGGTACTGTGATAGGATGCCACCTGTGCAACAAGTCCAGTCGTGAAATTTCCTCGCTCCTAAATATTCCACAGTCAACTGTGGAATATTTGGAATATATAATATGGAATATAGTGGAGACGCGTTCTCTGGAGTGATGAATCAACCTTCTCTATCTGGCAATCTGATGGACGAGTCTGTGTGTGGCGGTTGCCAAGAGAAAGGTACTTGTATCGGTATCTGACTGCATTTAGCCACGTGTAAAGTTTGGTGGAGGGGGGATTATGGTGTGGGGTTGTGTTTGGGGATGGCCCCTTCCTGTTCCAACATGACTGTGCACCAGTGCACAAAGCAAGGCCCATAAAGACATGGATGAGAGAGTTTGGTGTAGATGAACTTGACTGGCCTGCACAGAGTCCTGACCTCAACCCGATAGAACACCTTTGGGATGAATTAGAGGAGAGACTGAGAGCCAGGCCTTCCCATCCAACATCAGTGTGTTACCTCACAAATACGCTTCTGGAAGAATGGTCAAAAATTCCCATAAACACACTCCTAAACCTTGTGGAAAGCCTTCCAGAAGAGTTGAACGTGTAATAGCTACACAGGGTGGACCGACATCATATTAAACCTATGGATTAAGAATGGGATTTCACTTAAATTCATATGTGATTCAATGCAGGTGAATGAATACTTTTGGCAATATAGTGTGTGTGCAGTGTGAATGGTGGCCAGTGACTAAGAAAGCAATGCTGAACCACATACATTGACAGTTTGGGCCCTGAGTTTCCGTTACGCGTGCCATCCGCCTTTGATCTGACGTCAGATGTGACGGGACAATCTATATAGATATAAATTCACGTGTTGATTCAATTAGTTGCATTAAATAGTGTTTGTTATGATTATTTATTGCATTTAAATGTGCCTGGAACTGTGGAAACCTACCTGTGAGGTCTCGGTGACGTGTGCGCACTACGCGCCGTCAGCCAAACTTCCACTCCACCAGCTGTGATTAGCATTGAATGAATGGACTTTATTTACGCCTTGTGCCTTGCGCCGAAAGTAGACCAGGTTGGAGCTGGCAAGCTTTCAGCGCAGTCTCGGCGAGGCTTTTTGCCACGAAACTTCCGCTACGCCAAGCGGAATCTGTGACACCTCCCCCTGCTGCGCCGCCACACCCATCTTGGCGCGACGATCCACCAAACTGCCAAACTGACCGTGCGCAAGGCTGGGCGGGTCGAAACTTGCATTACGCCGGCTCCGCCACCCTGCACCGCACCATGAAACTAGGGCCCTTTATGTTTAGAGTTAATTTAGGTTAAACACAGACAGAAACTGAGACAGATTACTTCAGGGAGAATAATTATTATGCATTGTCCATTAGGGCCTTCACAAAGGGAGTTATAGTCTACATTAGTATATACTTTACTTATGCCACACACAGACATAGGAGAAACCCTGGTCATAAGGTGATTATAAACTGATCACAAGCATCCTTCAAAGGGATGTGCTCTACGTGCCATAAAAACATTTCAATCTCAAATGCTTTGCTTTCACACCGCTGACAGGCTCATATCCGATAAGACCCGCTGTCACAACTCAGCAAGCAATCAATTTGATTCATTAAGGATAGGAACAATCAGATGAGAGGTGGTACATGGCATTTATATCAAGTTCAAGTATTTCTGTTGTTATTGTTTTTTCCATTCAAATTAGTTGAATGGTGGATGGAAAACAGGGCATTTTTCAAAATCAATGTGTTCCATATAAAAGCTGTAATCACCCTTTCCTCACAAATAAATCAATGCGCACGGATTGATATACACTCACTCATTGTTCAAATGTGTCACAATGTCCCCTCTCAAAAGTGAACATGAGCTTATAACAGGCCCTGAATCACTGGAGTGAGGATGTCTGGCTCTGTGAATTACACTGGCCTTGTTGTTTCTGGATCGGCCGAAGCCTGTAGGGACTGACTTAGAGTAATGCCTTGCCCCATATCTCCCTCAGCACTCAGCCAAATGCAGCTACGCAACAGCAGCCCCACTTAATGTGATCTTCCTTGGCTTTCTGAGGTGGAAGTGGCAGAGAGACAAAGGGCAAAGAAAGAGTCAGTTGAGTCAATGCATGCGCACTTGGGTGCACACATACGCACGCACGCACGCACACACACACACACACACACACACACGCACACAAATACACTCAACAAACTCCAAAAATAGTTGGTGGGTTTATGTGTGTGTGGGTGAATTTAAGTGTGCATGCAGCTCACATGTGAGTCTCTGCAGGCTCAAGCATCTTGTATCTCAAGATTTCTCTCCCTCTTCAGTTCCTACATAAAGCCTGCTCGGTGAAGTGGAAGAAGAACACAAGAGAATCAATCATACAATTATCCAGATTTCCTCTGTCACTTCAAACGGAGAAGAACTCAGAGTCTGACCATTGTATTGGTGTGGGGGCGGGTGAGCGTGACTGTTTTTTATCAGCACAAAACTTTGTTTTAATAGAGAGTGTAGTGCTGTCAATCCTCTTGGCTGGCAGTCGTGTTTAGTGGGAAAAGTGTGGGGTTGAAACAAAAAGAGGAAGGCGGCATGCGGCAGGAAGAGATCTCTGGAAGAGCGGAGTGAGGAAAATTAAAAAAGTTGCTTTCAAACGTAAAACTCGTGAAAAGTCTTACACAGCATCTTACACTGTCTCGCCTTGTGGTTGAGTGCGCTCTGCGTGTGTGTTTGCATTTTAACAGGATCAAATCAGAACTGTGCCAACAATACAAAGCCATTCCCTGGTCTTTAAACAAGCACATGTAATCTGTAATAAGAAGCAAACAGCTCGCTGCTAAACTGTCTCGTTGGGTACCAGAGCAGCAAAACCTGTGCGTCAACTCAGGTAATACTTCCATCAGGCACAGTATCCTGTGGCGTCCGACCTATTTATCTAAAAAAGTATACATACATATATATATAAAACAGCATTTTCAATAAAAAATGCACTATTCATCCAGTGTCTTCCTTCCACTTCTTCCACACGCATAGTTCAATCTACTGTATGCACTCTAAGAGTAAGAAAAGTTTCTTTGGTATGAAGCTTCTTAAAACAGTGCCCTTGGGTGAGAGACATGTTGTGCTTACTGATCACGTCTTTAATGAAAGAGGAGAGCTCAGAAACTTGAGTCTGGAGAGGAGAGCGCGTGCAGACGACACTCAGGTTCTACATCATTAACCAGCCAGCCTTCTAGTATTGATCACCTCATGATCCTGAAATATTCACAACATTCTCACAATAACAACAATACATAGGGGAGTTGTTTTCTCTATACCTGTGCCGCTGTAAAGGCTTTATGAAGTCTACTGGGCTCTCAAAGTGTCCAGAGGGCGAGACCAAGAGTGATTCGCATTCATCACATAGTATCGTGGTGTAGATTTTAGCCCAGCAGCGCCTTGGACTTAAGCTCTCAACTGTGTTGATGTTAGCTCTGTGTTAACAGATGGAGTGTTTCAAGTTTTTTTTAACAACAGCCTTCTAATGGGAGTGTGGAAACAATGATAGCTTCATTAGGCATAAAAGCACACAAAAAATTATAATCGTTATTTTTAATACATAGTGGGTAAATAGGCAACGTTTTGCTCAAAAATTCACCGATATGACAATATCTCAAGGTTGTGTTAAAAGCTTGTTTCTGCTGCTCCCTTGTGACCAATAAGATACAAACGAGGACACAGACTATTTAACACATGAGGGAGAGGGGAAAAGGGAAACAAACCAGGGACACATGAGGAAGGGCAAGTGACCTGACCAAGACGGGAGTTAGACTTTCAAAATAAAACAGGAACTTCACAAGAAACAGGAATTTCACTGAAACCGACACTATGCTCCGATAGAACAACATAAATCATCATGTTTTAGAAAAAAAATGCACCTCTATGTGCACCTAGAGCTTGTTTGTTTTACAAAAATCCACCGCACCCGTATCATCCTATCCACTCAGCGAAGTTCACAGTTTGTCCACACGCCACAGATCCCACCTCCCCCCTCACACATGTTACAATATCACAGGCACACGCCTCAACCTAGGCATACGCTGAATGACATTAGCAGTTGCTATCTATGAGTAATTTAGCCAGTCTACCTCTGTGTAGCGTGTACTCCATGCCGTTTATCGATGAGAGAAGACACGGGCGCGTTCACAGAATCTGGTGCACGTGCACTGACGAGCTCGTAGTAGAGGGGGAGGGGCGTGAGTGTTGTAAACATTCGAAATTTGGTGACGTTTATATGACATGCGTAGCAAGCATTCAGCTAACAAGGCAGCAAAAATTATCAATTCTTCCATTCCAAGTGTCTATCATCTGATATGATATAATTGTTAGTTTTATTATTACTCATTATTAGGTTTTTAGTGTTTTAACTGAAGTCATTATCGTGTGAAATTCTGAAAGAAGGAGAATTGCCTTCACATGCACGCCTGACACAGACACGCATGCACACACACACAGACACACATTCCAATGTACTAATTCTCTCAGTCGCCTCAATATCAATCTATTTGACAGAAGCGTGTCTGTTAACTGATTAGTTCTCAGATGTATCCGAGCTGTTTTAATTTACTGCATTGTGAATCAAACACTTTCTGCTGGAGGTTTTTAACATTAGGCAGTAAACTGGTAAAAACAAAGGGTGTCTTTACTTTTGAATCAGCCTAAGGAAATGCAGTCACTTTGGTATTTCATTGAAGCATCTACTAAACACAACATGGGCATATTTGGCAATGATTGCCATCGGATCTAGTATTATTTTCAAGGGATTAACGTAATAAGACAAAACAGCGAGCTGTTAAATAAAGAGCTGCAGGCTGCTACTATAATTTGCTAATGGCCTGATGGAAAAAAAGCCAATCACTGACTTTATCTTTTATTAAAACAATGCAAGGCAATGGATCCTTTTACCCCAATTTCTTCACTGTAAACAGATACACAAGTTGGTCTTTCATTGCATTTCTTAAACCAGCAGCGTACATAGATGTCAATAAAACCCTTGTGTCAAACAGGGATCTGTAGCAATGCTGTTAAAACCAATGATCATGATTATAACTTTATTGGTTGAAATAAATATGAACAGATTAACATGACAGGGCCTCCAACAGTGTATTATTTTTGCTTAGATAAAAATTCAAATTTCGGGATTTGACAAAGCAGGCGACATTAAGAGTATCAGCCCCACATCGTCTCCACCTTGCTCCCTCTCAATGTCAGTGTTCCGTAAAGATCCGAGCCGATTAATATCTTCAGTCTCCTTTGCAGGCAATTCAGAACATTAACTGTATTTTTTTGTTAAAAGGCCTGTTTTGTGTTTGTGCAGGGAATGATTGATCACAGGCGGAGAGGGGACAGCGGAGTAGGGACAACCTAGTGATATAAATCACATCTGATAGAGGGCACATAGATAATTGGCTGTCTGGCCCTATAGTCACGAGGAGCGGGCCACTATCTTCTAGAGGGAGATAAACTAGAGGGCAGCACACAATGATAACAACATGCTTGACTGTCAACAGATGAGATGCATAATACCCCCCCCCCCCCCCCCCCACGTTCTTTTCTTACTCCTACTTTCTCCTGCCCCCTTATTGTTTGAATGAGGAGTGGTGAGGTTAAGTGGATTGAAAATCAGTTGGCAGAATGTTTCTGTTTATTCTTCTTGCTGCCCTATTTCCCAAAGCATTTCAGCTGCAGCGGTCATCTGTGAATAGATTTACTGTGGGTGACCATGGTACAGTCTGATCAATACAAAGGCATCATCAAGGACTTCTAACAGCCACACTAGTGCAGGCCTTGACATTAAGCATTTTAAGCCACTTGCCTGAAGTATTGTTTTACTTGCCCGATGGCAAAATGTACTTGCCCAAAATGGAAAACGTCGGCCTATTAAGAAAATGTATAAAACAGGTATTTGTTTGATTTTATAATAATTTATTATTATGTAAATACAAATACAAAACATAACAATTATGGTCTGCAAAGCTGTCAAACCACCTGTCAGCCCAACAGAAGAAAGGGCCTCAAAATGTATTTCATTCTCTGAACCGAGGAAACCTAGCATGGTGAGACCAGCTTGAACTCGCGGTCTTTACTTAAAATACATAACCGTTTGTGATGGAAAAAAAATACAAAAAGACAATGAACAGTGTAGATTAACTTTGGCAAAACAGAATTGTGGACTAGGGCTTAAAATTGCCGTTTCATTCTCTGAGCCCTGCCTATACTCCCAGGGGTTGAACCCTGGTCGACGCTGTCTTTGGCAGGTTGTCCACCACCTGTGAACTGCAGCTTCAGCATTAAACTTATCCAGTGGGGGGCCCTCCACTGACAGGAACATCAGTCTCTGCAGCTGAAGAGATGTGTAATAACTACGTTGGTACACAGTGTCGCTAAGTTCACCTATGCCTATGGCGCCGGCCTTGCATTATCCCTTACTTATATGATATAGACCCTATAGTATCTGTGGTATAAAGGCTGGGACGAATTTCAAATTATAAATATCTGTACACTTTATGTTGAAAGTATAGACCGTCGCGATTTCCATTGAAACGAATGGCGCGGTGATTCGGTCTTCAAAACGAGAGCTGATAAATTGTGAAATATGAATTAAACTGTAATCGGACAAGGCGGTTATGTGCTATAGACCCGCCTAGAGAATCTGTGGTATAAAGGCTGGGACGAATTTCGAATTATGAATATGTACAATGCATAACGTTAGCTCTCCGGCTCATTGCTGAGCGGACTAGAATACCTCCCGTTGCCAAGTCGTAGCTAAGGTGCGTCCTATTTACTGGAGGACTCATTTCTCTTTCATCACAATTGAACAGTGCGCAGGCAGACAGACAGACACTAATGTGACGTTACTCCCGATAAAACTCGCCCTAATTAAATAGGCTATTGTTAAAATAGGAAGGGGATAGTGAATTGTGTTTCTACTTACGTGTCTGCTTTTGTCGGAAACAGGTGAAGCAAAACATCTCGTCCTTTTCCTTGTCATGATGGACCCACAGTAAATTTTCAATCCAACTTATTAAAAAGTTCCTTTGCCTTTTAGTTTCGTATCCCGACGGGCCCGGGGTCTCGTTTTCAGGTGTCTTTCTTTTATTTGCGTTACATTTACCCGGCACTTGGCCAGTTTTCGGAGGCTGAAGGAACATAACGTGACTTATTTGTAGCGGTTGTCGTACGCCGGAGCCCGGAGGTGACGGGGGAAATTATTGTTACGATTCTTCTTATTCTGTTTGGCCGAAAACCGCAGCACAGCGCTGTAGAAAGCTCCGCTTCCGCTATATAGGAGGACGTTTATTTTGTCAATTTAGTGTATTTTCAAAGAAAAAAAATCACTTGCCCGAACGGGCAACTACACGTCACATTTTAGTTGCCCGATCACAGAGTTTACCTGCCCCGGGCAAGCGGGCAACCGTTAATGTCGAGGGCTGCTAGTGGTGCTATATAAGATCCTCACTTTCTCCCTCTCCTACTCTCAAAAACGCATCGTGTCCTCTTCTCCATCCTTTGCGCTTTTCGGGAGGGGTGTCTGCCTCACTCAGCAGTTTTAGAGATAAAAGGAATATCCACGTTCATCTGACACACAGAGAGCCAGGCTTGATTAAATAGCCTGACAATGTGCCAAATGTATTCACTGTTGCCAGGGAGACCATACTGACCTTGGGTGTTACGTTGTGCGTCAAGAGTTGCCAAGAAGATACTGAGTGTACGATCCAGTGAGGGATAGGGCAAAATATGCAGCACTTCAAAGGAGAAGATGAATATTTGTTTCAAAGTGTGAAGCTTTAGATGAAAATGTAGAACTGTTCCCTGACAATAGTGACAGGTTACAAATAATTCAGTTGTGTGTTGCCTTATTGTTGCTGTGCCGTGTGTTTCTTGCCAGCAACAAGCGTTCATGAGCACTCACTAATTGAGTCAAAAAATGAGTGAGAGAACTGCTGGTCAGTGAGTTAACCCACTGGTAAAAAAGGCTTAGGCTACCAAGCCCAAAGGCTAAGATAGTAGCACAAAGGTTAACCCCTTAAGCAGAGGCTATCTCAGTAGGAGAAAGGGTAACCCAGTAACATTAGCATAAAGGCTAACCCCAGTAGCACAAAGCACACTCACAAATAACAGTAACAAAGAACAACAGCAGTTTCAAACTGTTATCTCAAAAGGTAGTTTTGTGATGGCTGTTTTTCTTGTGTTTATATCCTTGTGGCATGGAACACAGTTGTTTGTTTCTTGTTGTATTACTAAAAAAGCTTCGAGAGTTTGTGGAACATTGCCAGCTGGCTGATCTCCAAGTTAGAGATGTATGTGAGCGGCGCTGGCAGGCTTACGTCACTTCAACATTCCTATTGGTGGTGCAACTGCATACACAAAGTCCTTGAAGGTACGTTGTGGGAGCTAAGTGGGCAGTTTCTCGGGGAGTCCCCAGACCAGTTTGGTCCGAAAAATGCAAAATGTTGTGAAGGAACTCTTGTTCCTCAACTATTAACTAAGTCATTATCATAGTTCCTTGTCTAAATTCAAACCACGCTAAGGTTGAAAAACTTGCCTTTACTTTTAATTTGTTTCCATTCTAATCTGTTCAAGATGCTTTGGCTCCACTTTCAGCATAAGGTGAATAATAGTGTAAGGATTATCAGAGCAGCAGCACAGAATGCAATGCGCTCTCATAATACTTGCTGCATAAAACTGTTTCATGAACCTGTGAATCGGATTACATATTTCCCAAGCCCATGCTGCAATAATAGTAGATAGTTGCAAAGCAACAAAACATGTCTTGAACTTTTGATGTAGGTTTTGCATTTTTCCTTTATATTTTATTTTCTCAAAGCATTTTTTGAATTCGACAAAATTGAGCTTTGCATCACATTAATAACATACTTTTTAAAACATCTGAGCATGAGGCAAATCATTTTGATGTGTGAAAACAAGGATTTGGAAGCCACAAAGAATTTAACACTCATGTCAGATCCATCACTTTTAAGTAATGCAACAGATTAGCATAAACGCAGTCTCTATACATATTCATTTGCATCAGATCGTTGTTGTACTTCATCTGTCAGAGAGAACACTGTATAATGTATCTTGTCACATTGCTAGAAAAAGTAATGTGGCATTAGGATAGCTCTGTATATTTTCCATTTCGATCCAATACAGAATACAGTTGGAGCATTATGTTGTGTGGAATTAAAAGAAACAGTGAAAACATATGCGGCAGTCAATTCTTTAAATGAGAGCTCCATCTTCTCTCTAAAGAGTTCTTTGTGCACTTGAGGTTTTTGTTGTTCGGGGAGCTTTTGATAAGGCCTTTTGATCTTCCAAAGCCAAATCTGGAACCTCACCGCAGGTGGGAGTAGACTCACCTGCTGCTCTGTGTGTCCATTCTATAATTCGGATGTACACATGCAGAGACAAAGCGAAGTTTCATATTTCCATAGGTCGACCTTCAGGCCCCCCACTGAACTCAAGTGTTGTATTTCACTGACTGATCCAGTATTAGCATCAAACCGTATTTTTCGGACCCTAATTTTAATACAAATAGGAAACAAAAATGCTGCACTCATACTTACAAATTTGCACATACCTACAAACTCACATCCACAAGGGAGAACAAGACAAACATGTATTGCCACACTTGCTAGTGAGCATTTCTGCCTTTGTGAGAGGGAATGCATGGTCGATGGGCCCTCGTTTGCAGACTGCTTTACCAGCTGAATGCTTGACGTTGGCTGCTGGGGCGGTGGAGGAGGAGGAAGAGGAGGCCTTGATTATTGTCATTCACATCACACCATGCCTCTGTGTGCGCCTGCTAATTGATGGGGTTTTTCCTCTTGATTTCTTTGGGGGAAACAATCCAGCAGATGTATATTCATTTACGATGAGGAGAGATTGCTTCCATTGCCATCATTGTCCATCCATTACCATTCCACCGGCACTAGAGAAACGAGCACAACATCTTCCACAGGTAATAGGCTTTTGTTTGTGTTCCTGTTGTGTTGATGTTTACTTATCCTGTGATGTTTGTCATTTTATATAGAATGTGGACCGGGCTATTTGGTGCATCTCTCCCTAAAAGGTACATGATGGTGTTTCTCAGTTATTTTGAGCAAGCTTACTTGCAAGCTACTTGCTGCTGGTTTGACATGTTATTTTCCACTTCAAGCAAGATTGCATACTGTAGTATGAGAAAACAAAAATATATCATAAAATGCTTGATTTATTATCAATACTATATACAAATCTAACCATTTTTTAAAGAAACATATACTTTCTCTTCCTTGTATCAATTGAATGAAATCATTAAAAACTTCATGAAAATGACGCAACTAATATGTTCAAATATGATCTATGGCCATGGACCTGTTTGTTCTCTGGGTGCCTGCCTGTGTGTGCATGCCTCCATCGACATATGAGCATGTGTGCAGTTCCCATCCTTGGGGCCGTATCGATCCTGCCCAGGTAAGACCTCACATGAATAATCAAACCCAGCTACCACCAGCCCTCTCTAATCAATAGCTAATTCGACAGCAGGGCTCCAGAGCAACAATTCATAATAAATGGAAAGCCACAATATATACCTGACCTCTTTGTTATGACCATCTGAACATGATCATAACAAACAATAGCCAGAATCGATCTGGTCCAAGTTCGCGAGGAGGTGAGTCCGGTTACGCCAATTAACTGAATTTAAGTAACAGCCCCTTGTAGTTTTTTTGCCAAGGGAGCATGCATGCCAGTAGTGGAATGGCTGAAATAACTGAAAATATTGCACAACCTTGGCTGTCCCTAAAGCTGTAGTTTCACCCCCAGCCCAGTGTTGAATGGTCACATTGAGGCGAATCACAAATGTGCAGTGCGTGTGTGTCTATGTGTGTGTACGTGGGTGCATGCATGCATGCATCAACAAGTTGACTTCTTTTTCTGGGACTCATCTGGCAACTCTCTGCTCAGCCTGAAGCAGTCCTGTTGCTAGCCTCCTACAGCTGTCTTATACCAAAGTTTCCCAGAGTTTCATCATCATTGTTACCATTGCTTAAACAATTGCCATGAGTATAACAACCATGGTTCCATGCAGGCGTATAGAGGGGCAATACCTAAAGTTAACAAACGCCCACAGAAGTGACATCCTTTGAATACACAATCCACATTCCTCTGAAACGTTATCAAAGGAAAGGTTCTCACAATGGCCCATTGTGTTATTGTTAGTGGGAGTAGTGACAAACTGACCAGTTTACCAGTTTAACACTGGCAGGTCATATCTGTGTGTATCCATATGAGGCACATTGTTGAGAGGGTTATACTCTGGAGTGGTAGGACAAGACTGAGACTACAAGAAACTTAGCCTTTGCCAGCTATTGTGTTTTTGAAGGCACAAATCATGAGTAATTATCACGTATTGGGAAAATTTACACATAGCACCTTTATTTATAGTAAGTCTATGAGTCAACACACAGCAGTGCTATGTTAAAAAGCATAAAATCAGAAAAAATAGCATGGAACTATTTAAATCTCATAAGAGGTTATTTTATCTTAGTAAATGCAACAGGACATTTAAATTTCTGAGACCCCACAAAAAGAGAAGAATTTCCAACTAAGGCTGTAAAGGTTTTTATTGATTTATTATCAAAATAGAAGAAAATATGGAGATACAACCACATCAGTTAAAACTTAATATCTGGTATGCTGGTTATTAATTTATTTGGAATGCAGAGTACACATATTTAACTAAAGTGATCCCTCATTGTTCAGGCTCGATGATTTCCAAAGTTTAACCTTGATTAAACAGCTTGGTGCCAATGGGTCCTGTTCTACAAAGACCCGGAGAGGCCATCTGGAGAGAGAAAATATATATTTTTTACGTTTACATACGTTGTAATACATTGAGCGCAAGAGATACAACCTCGTTCCCATGTTTTAATTAATTTGTCGCCACGAGATACAATTCGTTCCCACATTTTAGTTAATTTGTGGCCACGTTTAAATTAATTTGTTCCCATGTTTTAATTAATTTGTGGCGACAACATAAGTTAGGGTGCACGATTGACCCCCCTCCTCTCTTCCCTGCCGGCTTGCACTCACACTGCTCCAAGCCCCCCGTACTATCGAGACGATTTATGACTGAAAATACTGTTGTGGGGCTTGGGGCCTCACGCCTGGTTCACACTGGATGCGGAAACGCCTCACCGCCGCCGAAAATCGCGCGCGATCCCCCCTGTTCAGACCAGACGCCATATTTCTCCGCGGCGGCCGACAAGCGCTTCTGCTCAGCTGTTGTTCATTCAGAGCTATTTTTTTCCATTAAACCCCATAAAATGAATACGCCATGTTTCTGTAACCAAGACGTTTGTACACTTCTTGTATTTATCCATTCTCTCTCTCAGAGAGAAAGAGAGCGAGAGAGAGAGAGAGAGAGAGAGAGAGAGAGACACACCACACAGACAGAGAGTGTGTATGGTAGTAGACAGTAGTAGTGCAGATATACCGTTGAAATACACATATTTTTTTATCTACTCTTCACATTTATTGAATGTATTGTCTCTTCCTGTTTCCCAGCGCGAGTTGAGATATACAAATATGATCGCGTTTGTCAATCGCGGTATTTTATTTTGAAAATTGCTTTTATTTTGAAAATTGACCGGATTGTCTCGTATTCCTCTGCGTGATTTCCTGCCAGAATTCCTGCCGCGTTCGCTCGTGGCATGGCGCAAAAAATAGAGCAGACGCCGAAACGATCGCTTCACGGCGCGGGAGGGCCACGCCTATTCGCGGCGCTCCGCATCTGGTGTGAACGACACCATAGCTTAACAGGGGCGCCAAATGGAAGCGGGCTCCGCTACGCGTCTATTTGCGGCGCTTCCGTGTCCGGTGTGAACCAGGCATCAGACTCGTGGTGTGAGCAGTTCCGGAGCAGAACTGGACCGGCCCAAATGCCACTCTGCGCTCTCTCTGAGAGTCCACTTGTGCTCACATGCTCTGATGAAGGCCGAGTGGTACTAGAAACATGGGCAGACGCAACTTGTCAGTAAAGTTTCAGTCATGCTCTCTGTGTTGTTCTCTCTTGTGATGACTGTGAGACGCCGCTTCTGGAAAACATCAATCCATGCGTTTGTTGTATTATGTCGTGATGATGTATGTACAAGAGGCAATCGGGCCTAAGCCGGCGAGAGGGGATGAGGGACAATCGTGCACCCTAAATTATCTCGTGGCCACAAATTAACTAAACAAATTGTATCTCGTGCACTCAATGTAGTAAAACGTGGCCTCCGTACCTTTCAGAGCGCCATGTCATAGCAAGAGAAGAAAAAGTGTAATTGGTGTGCAAGTTCCAAGGCACTGCTTTGTGCCTTCTGGCTCACTTGTTGTGGCTTACTGGGACACTTCAAGTGAACAGTACCAATATGAATGATATCACAAAAGACCTGTGTTTTTCCCACAAAGACAAGTCTGTCATGCCAACACCAGGCACACTACACAGATCAATCTGCCATTTTAGAAAAAAATGTTTCCATTATCATCGGAAGATTGATGACAAAATACTTAACTTCAGGTCTGCACGAAAGCAGTAGCTGTAATTCTTCATTTAGGCCTTCTGGTGACACAGAATTGATATGTATATCCCAAGAACCTCACTTTGGAGCACTTTCCTGCCAAAGTTATCTCTTCTGCAGGCTGTCATTGCTTTTCCTAGTCTAGTGCAGAGATCTATAATAGTTCTGTTAAATTAAATGGCTTGCAGTGTGTGAATTTATATCACAACTTTTTATTGAGCAGTCAGCTGGCATTTAAAAGTGTAAATGGGCATGCATAGTTAATTCCCACTACAGCTCCCTGGATTGATTGAGAACTTAATAAGACAGCAGAAACATTTTAGCCAATTAACCTGAGTATGATAATGCCTGCTAATTTCTTATCTCATAGGCTTAATTGATATTAATTGAAACAAAGTTTTCTACTGTAGAGGACATTTTATCATTTACGTCTGTGTACTGGGAAAAGTTTGTAAGTTTGTCCCTGTATCGTCCAATTGTCTCCTCTCAAAAGGCTTCCTTGTTAAATTCGTATTATCTTCTCCAACATTACCACTTTGACAACATAACAAGTTTTGCTATGTGACAAGCTCTAATTAAACTGTTGACAGCTCTGCACAGTGACAGATCAAGTCGCTTTGCAACCCCAAATCCTTGTGTTGAGGATGGTCGGTAGTGTGAGTGGGAAGAATGGACCAGCATACTGGCGTTGATTTGGCACGAAAAGACTATATTTATTCATGCCAGCCACAAAAAGTAAAACGAATCAAAACCAGAACACTGACCAACTTGGTTGTTATCTTCCAAGACCTTTTACACCCTGTTGCAAGATGTCTGTGACCAATCAGGGAGGATTTCTGGAATTGGTGCCACTTTAATTTCTCAAACACTACGGGCCCTAGTTTCGTAGACCGGCGCAGGGTGGCGCAGCCGGCGCAGTGCAAGTTTCGACCTGCGCAGCTTGCGCACCGTCAGTTTGGCAGTTTGGTGGATCGCCTGCGCCAAGATGGGTGTGGCGGCGCAGCAGGGGGAGGCGTCACAGATTCAGCTTGGCGTAGCGGAAGTTTCGTGGCAAAAAGCCTCGCCGAGACTGCGCTGAAAGCTCGCCAGCTCCAACCTGGTCTACTTTCAGCGCAAGGCGCAAGGCGTAAATAAAGTCTATTCATTCAATGCGAATCACAGCTGGCGGATCGGAAGTTTGGTGGACCGGCGCGCAGTGCGCACACGTCACCGAGACCTCACAGGCAGGTTTCCACAGTTCCAGGCACATTTAAATGCAATAAATAATCACAACAAACGCTATTTAATGCAACTAATTGAATCAACACGTGAATGTATATCTATATAGATTGTCCCGTCACATCTGACGTCAGATCAAAGGCGGACGGCACGCGTAACGGAAACTCAGCCTCTCGGACCAAAACATCTCCCTCTCTCTCTCCTGTTTCTTATAATATCGGCATTGTTATTATTATAATACGCGCGCACAGCGCGTGATGCGCGTGGTGGGAGCGGCGGCGCTGCCTCTGTCATCGGGTTGTTAAGTGACGGATCTTGCACTGAACCTCCCCTAACGCATTAAAGGAGAGGAGAGGAGCTCATTTGATTGGTGAAGATCTGAATCGGCTGTATTAATCCCAGTCCACGCCTCGTCTCCTCCTCGTCTCCCACTCACGCCTTCTTCTCCTCCCTCTCTCCCACTTGCGCCGGTGGGCGAGACGGGAGGTGTGCCTGCGCGAGCCTGCGCGGTGCACAAAACTTGCAAAGTCCAGGCGGACACGCCCCGTCGGCGACGGTGCAGGTGCGCTGAAAGCTGACTGCGCCTGGTCTACGAAACTAGGGCCCTACAAGTCTGATAAATGTTGAAAAGAAGAATGTGCACCTTCCTCTAAGCATACAAACCCACATTTACTCAAATAGACGACAAATGGATACCTTTTAGGGTTATGATCTTAAAACAATTACGTTTTCCTGGTGCATCTCTCTCTCCCTCTCTCTCTCTCTCTCTCTCTCTCTCTCCCATTTGGTTAGTTTTCAGCCTCACAATCCCTATGCCAATCCATAAATACACACACTAACAGACTTGCACATCCTTTAATACATGCTGTGTTGATTTGTTATTCTGTATGAGTTAATAAAAAGTTCAGTCACAATTTTACTGTGTGGTTCTCCTTTCTTTATGCCAAAGCAGGAAGGTTGTAGCAACCTGTCAGATATAAAAATTTTAGTATCGCTAATAAATCAGTATTCATTGCGCTGAAGATATTCCAAATTATAACCAGCAACTGGTGGACAGAGTACACAGAGGGTAATATTTACATGATGTGCACGGCAATTCCCAAGTGATGTGCTCTTTATGCAAACGCAGTATAATTTTACAAAATAACAAGACATTGTAATTCCACTCAAATAACGTCCCAGAAAGTGATTTCTTGTTTTTGTTGTTTGTCCTCTCCAATTTCTCCCATGGTTGCTCCCCATCACAAGACTCATCCCAAAAAAGAGCCCTGCCACACACAAAAAGCGTTGTGCTCATGTTAATTATTTTCTATATTTAAGTATTTTTTGTGAGCAGAATGATGCTTTGAGTGAACCAAAGTGCAAAGGTGAAATAGGGTTGAACTCAAAGTTCCAACCCAAAATGGCAGAAAAACATCTTGAACACTAGACTATCTGGTGAAAAATTAATGGAAGTGGGATGATAGTAAATGCTACCAGACATAGAAGGTAGGATGGATCTGCATGAAAGACAGACTGCAGTTAGGTTGATAGTGTAGAAAATGGGGAAGGGAAACGAGGAGTCAATTTCCTGGACTCCACCCTCAAGCCTCATTTCCTCACTGTTTGACAGTGTCCATCCAACTCCAGACAGATCAGGAGAGAGGAAGACCGGCCACTAAAGGTGAGCTGGGACAAAAGGCGATGAGTCACAGAGAGCATAGGGAGGCAGAGAGATGACTCAAGCTTTATTACTGACCTATTTCACATCCATATGTTTCGAAAGAGATCTAGAAACTCTGATGCAGAGGATTCATGAGGAGATGGAGACAGGATGAACAGAGAAATGGTGTGGGTCTGGACGTGAAAAACAGATCTGAGCAATATTAGGTTTTAGATGTTTTTATTTACTCAATATTCTTCTACAGTATGCACATGTACACATTTTACAGAGTGAATTGTAATAGGACTGTCACAAATGTGAAAGAAAAACATGAGAACTAATTTGACAGAATTTAGCTCCATTGCTCGGTGCCCTACAAATCCCCCACAATCCAGTTGATGTGCTGAATGGCTTCTGAAGTAAGTGGCATGAAAGAAATATCTCCTTCCACCACTGCTCACAAGCACCTCAAGTGAGAACCATAAAGTGTTTGTGGGTGAGGGATTTGAGTCTGCTCTTTTGACAGGTTTAAACCCAGCCATCCAATCTTAATCCTATGGGCAAAATGCTCTCTTGCAAAGGATTCAGTCATCTGCTTTCAACCTCTGACACTGACACATTTCCTCTCACACATTTCCTAACAGCACATCCCTGTAGTGTTCTGTTTCAACATCTGTATCCTGTGACGAAACACTTGGGATATTCACTTTTAGCCCTGTCCTTTTGACACTATAGATACCATTTTTAAATAAGGTAAATATTACTGTTTGTCATGTAAATTGAAGCACATGTGTTTGGATTTTGTGTTGTTCACCAGAGCAATTTCAGAGACAAGTGCTTCATGTTTCTGTTTACATTATTCGTGGTACAATATTGAATTGGTCACAAGTACTTGTAAGTGTAGACAAGACACTTTGTTTAGCTTACAACAACAATATCAATATATATATACCGGTAGTGTCAAATGTAGGTAAAGAAGGCCATCATTCAGACTTGTTATATTAAATAGTAGCTTCAGGACACCCATTACAGGCTCACCAACTCCTTTTATCGAGTAAATGGGTCATACGTTATAGAACCATATGGGTTTGCACACATACACAGCTGTTATTCTGGTTTATTAGACATCTGCACAGGTTGACTTTGGGTGGAACTAAACTGGGGTTATGTGAGGTCACTATTAAACACTATTAAGTTTGTTTTTTTTATGTGCCAAACACGTGGCCCATTGAAAATGAGTTAAATACCAAAACTGCAAGAAAAAAAAACAATCTTTACACACCATATCCATATACACACTTTCAAATACATTCTATATTCAAGATATAAAGAATTTCCATAAACTGAAAGGGGACATTATTATGTTGCAATTATTATAATTAGGCTATTGAAGGCTATTTAATCTTGAAGGGCCAAGTCCGTAGCTCAATCCTTGTGCGTCATTTCATATAAAAATAAAGAAAAAGGCTCCCTTATTTTAAAGGGGAAGAGTCGGAAAAAAACTCTTTAAAAAGATCAATAATGGAAATCTCTATCAAGCACAGTCTGTACACATCTGGATAGTCCGGAAGAAGAGGTGTAATCATGAACAATAAGTGAACACTTGTGTGGGTGGACCACGAGTGAGTCCGTCAATTAACAATTCAAAAGACAGCGAGGTTTCCTGTTCTCTCTAGTTACAGAATTCTGAAAAAAAAAAGGTATTTCAACAGTGTCTGGTACATTGTTTCATTTCAGAACAGCTGCAACCCCATGACAATAGCTTTTGGCTAGTTTAGTTTTGGCTTATTTCCTTATTTGCTGTCTTTCACATTCTGATGAGGGCTAACCTGCACTGTAATGTGAATGACTTGTAAACTGTTCTATTGATACATTTATAGTTTCTCTATAGTGTTCTACCTATTTTTTTTTTTTTTTTTTTTTGTTGTTGCACTAAACCACACTGGCGCACATGCTGCCTTAAGGCTGTCTCATTTGCACTATTGCTGTAGACACCAGGGAGAAAAAATGCTAAGTGGATCAATACTATTGGAAAAAAGAAACTTCCACTAAAACTTTTGTACTGCTATGGACGCTTTCCAGCAAGTGTTCTTAAGATTGTAAGACTACCCACCAGGGAATCAGATGAAATCTGGTGTTTTTCTTCCCTTGGTTCCTTAATAGGTCTCTTGGGCCCTCCAACCAATATGTGGCAAAAGGGAAAAATAAAAACATTGATAATTTGTAAGTTATGCATAGAAGGGGGGGGGGGAGGTGGAAAGGCACACCTCCCTAATGCTGTTCTTTTTTCCATTAATCCCCAAGACATTTTAGTGCTCATTTTGTTTTTCCAATGCAAGAAGCTTGCCTCTGTCACAGCCATATGCACTTCTTTTTTTAGCTTCAAAAAGACTAATATAATTGATAAGGAATCTGTCTCCTGCTTTTAAAAAGAGAGCCATCCCTCTAGACATTGTGGAAGTCACTCGAATTTCAGCTGACACTAAGAGAGGACCTGAATCAGCATGGCAGCTAACGGCACTGTTGCTTAACATAATGCAAAAATGAATATTATTCATGCATGACAATCATTATATGCATTAAAATAAAGAATATTAAGAATATTATTCAAGACTTTAAAACATTATCGTAATCAATGTAAGCACAGTTGAGCTGGCATTAGTGGACACCAAGAGAAGGCATGTGAGATCAAACCATATAGGGTCTGCTCTTACATGTATTTATTTACGTTTTTTGTATGTATATATGTTTATTTAATTTAATGGCTTCTTGAATTTATAGTCAAAGTGAGTGTTCTTAATTGTCTCAGCTTAGTACTACTTGGATTTATTTTCCAAACATACAGTATTTCATTTTGCCACGCGTTCGTTTTTGTATTCTAACTATATTCACACTTAAATTTACAG
The DNA here is from genome assembly GCA_029853015.1 of Chelidonichthys spinosus. Taxonomy (NCBI): domain Eukaryota; kingdom Metazoa; phylum Chordata; class Actinopteri; order Perciformes; family Triglidae; genus Chelidonichthys; species Chelidonichthys spinosus. The sequence continues at coordinate 11,804,263 of CM056821.1, read as the reverse complement.
TGGAAAACAAACGAAATGCTTATAGCTTTAGACTTCTTCCTCTTTTAAGGTGGGAGGTAAATTGTCAAAAGTACAGAAACTGAAATTTTGCCCCATGATTAATTTGTTATTTATTTACTATTATTATCTGTGTCTGCTAAATACCCTAAATGTAAATGTACTGAGTTTAATCTCAGTTTTTAAAGTACAAACTGAAAGTATTGAACACATCCAAATAACTTCCGGTCCCTGCTGTGGATGTCCAACCGCAATGTGGTTAAGTTTGGATCCAAGAAATGTAAAAGCTCAACTTATCATTGCTGGGCATATGAGTAACCGTTACCGAGTTTGTTTTTATGCATGCCCTCCTGTTGGGAGTAAACAATGACTCTGCATGAAACATTTTTCATCAGCGTGTCAAGAGTGAACAAATCAACCTTTTCATCATAACTTAGATATTTTCCGATTGCAACATCGTGGGACCATACCAATACTAATTGCATTCAATTACCAGGACATTCTTGTCCCCATTGTCCGAACAGACAATGGGGTGCTACATTTTTACTGCTTTAAAGTATGATTTCACTGTATCAAATCACTTCTCTTCCATGATGACTGTTTGGCATGGCTGACTCCTGAGGTCTAAAGCTTGGCCTGTGTCCCTCATCTCTCAGTACCCATAAGGCCAGAGAAACATTGTCCTGGTCTTACTACAATGTGATCTACCTTCAATAGACAAAGGATTCCAGCTGGGCTTATTCCTCCTTTCTTTCAACCTCCTCCCAGTGACAGATGGGACCAAAACTGAAAAAAAAAAACAACCTTGAAGACAAAGAAATTAGTGCCTTTTATATGGATCCAGAGCAGCTAGACACCAGGGATGTTTGGCAGGGGTAGGAGAGGAGTTGTAGCCTTTCAGTATCATTCTACCCCTCATTGTTGCAAAGAAAAACATTACACTATAGTAGAAGAACCATACAAAGCTCCAATATAATAGAAACCTGTCTGACACATTGTTTGTATTGTTGTACTGAACACAAGAGCTGTACACCTCAATATAAATAGAATAATGCACACAGTGACACACAAGCTGACATATATACACACACATTCTCTTTCTATTATTATCAAACATACATACGTGCATGCACAATGACACACACACACTCACGCACACCTCTGTGAGCTGGTGATAACTGCTTAGCGGCGTATGCTCCAACAATTGTCAAACTGCCAGGGCAGAGAGAGCCAGGAAAGGAAGGAGGGGAGGGTGATGGAGCAAGCTATGAGTGGCACGACGGAGTGGGTACAAGGAGAATTAGACAGGTGCCATGGGAAGAGGTTGGCAGAATGAGGAAAAGGTAGATGTTGGTAAAAATGTGGTGGGACAGATAACAGCAGAATTGTGAAGGAGGGAGAGATGGAAAAGACTTCAAGATTTCAGCAAATGACAAGACCAGCACAGAAGACTAGAGAGAGAGAGAGAGAGAGAGAGAGAGAGAGAGAGAGAGAGAGAGAGAGAGAGAGAGAGAGAGAGAGAGAGAGGAACTGGAAGGACAAAGGGAGAAAAGAGGAAAGAAAGGAAACGGGGGAAAAAGAAAAAAAAGATAAGGGAAAAATAGCAACTGTGTGAAGAAGTGTGAAAAGGGAAAGAGAACAAAACAAGCCATACAGGGTGAATGATAATGTGTTGTGCAGGCACCTCCACCTCCACTGGATGCAACACTCCCACTCTTTTCATGGTCTGCAGTCTGTCATCAACACCCATCTCCAAGGACAGCACGGGCCGGGCTCCGTCAGTAGTTGTGCAATAAAAATCACCCACGACATAGGTGAGTAGAGCTGTTCTCTTGTCTTAATTTTACTTAATTTGCCAGAACACTTCACCTCATCTCACATTATGCTAAGGAGGGGGGGAGCGGGAGTGAATGAGCAACGGGTGTGATAAGTCAAAGCTGGAGGTAGTGAGAAAGAGATGGTGTGGGATTGAGAGGAGGCAGCGTGTGTGCGTGTGTGACAGATAAAGTGTTGACAGCCTACGGTCAGCAGTCCACCAGCACCACCATGTGGCTTTAACATCAGGGCACCAATTCACAGTGTAGAGGTCGTTTGTATCTCCTGCGCAATTAAGAGAATCATCGAGAACATCACATTTTCACTTGTGAGCATTTTTGTCATTCTCGCTCACTCATTGTCAAGTTACTTTGAATCATACAAACATACTGTAAAGGCAGAGGCTTTCTGGTGAGTGCACAGTTAGACATTGCATATGCACTGATGCCCAACCCCCTGCACACACACACACACACACGCACACTCACACACAAGCACTTTTGGTTATTTTTCACTTGAATAATATAATATTCACGTGCCTGTCCTAGCTTTGGACTGGGTCCTATGTGGGTCACTAACATGTACGCTGTGCTGCTGTATCCCCATTTGTTCATGTCAACAACTGACCTGCTTTCCCTCCCTCCTTCCCTCTTCCTTCTCTGCGGTGTAAAAACATTAAGCTTTGAATGAGACAACCATTCCATTTGTGTAAAAAGAAAAATATTGCTGCCCAATTTTAAAATCAATTGACATTTGGAAATATCTATTTCTGATGTACTATTGTGGTGCTGTGCTTGCTGTGGTGCTAGTCCATCACTATCTAATGAAAAATATATTTTTCAGCCAGGAACCTTCATATTTTTAGATATAAATTTCTTGCAGCACCACATTCTATAGCAACGGTTCATTGTCTGGGAGTTGAGAAGCTTACATTTCAGATGTGATATTTATTTAAAGGAAGATTGAAGACTACCTCAATCCGAATTTGGAGCTGGGAATGATGTTGCACCCAAGTTTAGCCACTGATTGTAAGTCAAACCAGTTGATAACAACGCATAACGCTAGTATCTTGTATACCAGCACCATGGCAAAATGTCAAAGATAGAAGTTGTACAATACTGTGTGTACAACTGATTTAATGACACACAAATAAGACAGAACTGATAATAAACAGTTTATCACTACAGCTTTTTACTGTTGATGCGTGGAGCAGCCATCTTGGATTTTGAGGTCTTTTAGGATTTTGGTTTAGGTTTGTTCAACTTTCCAGGACATAAATCTGACTTCAGGGGGTGTTCCAGATGAAATTTCTTACTCGGAAATTCTGACACTCAAGCTCAAATGGATTGATGCACTTACATTGGCTTACTGTTTTCCTAGCTTGTCCCAGCTGTTTTTTTTTAGCTGCATCAAATTCTCAGTGGATTAAAGATTAATCAATCCAGAAATATTTTACTTCCAAGAAGGGTAAAGTCAGATAACATTTGTGCCACTAATCACAAAATTGACTTTTGTAAAAGAGATTGTTTGGGCAGTGGAGGATACAGTTTAGTAAGATTGTTTTATAATTACTTTTTTTTTTTTTTGCTAGAGCACCGTTCAAGCCTTTTGTTGTATTACTTTTGCAAACTGTTGAAGCAGGGAGAGATAGAGGGAGATGACATGCAGGAAATACGTCTCGGGCAGGAGTCGAACCCGGGACCACCGCGTCGAGGATATTAAGCCTCTGTACATGGGGATAAGGCTTCACATTAAAACAAGAATTATTTCATCTTTCACATTATTGATTATTCATTCATTGATTATTTATTCATTGTTGAAAAACCTTCGCAGTTCATCACAGTTGTTGTTTTTTTTTTTGTTGTTGTTTTTTTTTTAGTTTTTGCCCAATTTTCATCGTACAAATTTGGGTTTCATTTGGTTGAAGTGTTTGTTGCCTCAACATGCACCAGCTTTTTTATGAAGCACTGCAAAAGCACCATCACAACAAAACCCGAAACAACATAAAGAGCAGATGGATTAAAGTGTGATGATCATCTTCTTTTGAGGAGTCAAGTCCAAAGTGGTAAATTAACATAAAGGTAGGTTCATTTCTGTAGATCTTAATCAGGAGAAAGTCTCAAAGGATTTAGAGGCAGAAATTAAACAGATGACAAGACAATACACCAACACCTGCTTCAAATGTGTTAAAAGTTCTCTATCGTTGCATGTGCACCATCTGTAGAATAGAAGACAATGATCCTGACAGACTATCACATAATCTGATGTAGATTCTCAGCTGGACCCACCGAAAAATATGAGGCAACACACACATTTCTTATTCCTCACCCCCAACAAAAGGGTTTTTGAGGGAAAGAATAAATCTATGGGAACAACTCAATCACATTACCTTATGTAAATACCCAAGTCAACCCATCCCTCTCTTTACCACTGCGTTAGCTCCCATCCCTATGGCTCATCTGGCACAGAAATGCACACGGGGCAAATTAACATTTGCTCTCATAGTCTGCAAATGGCAGCTCGTGCTTGCCATAGAAATGAAACACTGGCCTGTGTAGGAGATAGAATGAGAAAATATTTGAGCCGGGAGCGATTAATAATTCGTCAGGCGGAGCAGTAACATTTGCTTTTGGGCGCAGTGGATCGACAGAATGGGCTTCTTTAGGAACCTTTGTGCCAAAGCTTGTTTTTTTTCCATTGGTATCTTCCACTATGCATTCAGAAGCCATACTCAGCACATTGTTTTGGCCAGCATTAGAATTAGAGCCTGTATGTACAACGTTGCTTGTGAGAGCTGTTCATATTTAAAGTCATCTTTCAGAGGAAAGCAAACCAAGACATTAAACAGGCCAGGCAAGGAGCCTGGGTTGTATCTCTAGCAATAACCAGCCCTTTACTATAAACATAAGATTTGTCCTAATTACAACAAGAGCAGAACAGACTTCTTTGCTCTGCTTCGTTGTGCAAACATAGCTGTTCGCCCACAGCACTAAAAGGCTTTGAATGCACATTACTTTGACAATTGCATCCGTGCAAATGTAGAAATATGGAGACACTGATTGATTACTTTGAAACAGTAATGCAATAACAGATTTGAAAGGCGAGGGGGTAAATTTATGTCCAGAGTTTCTTTACAATATGGCTCCAATGCTTATCAGCCGATTACTGTAAGCTATGATCACTCAAAAGGGTAAACGGGACGGAGCAACGGTAAGAAGACTGCAGATGAGACATAACCTCCTGCTGAAACTCCACAGGCACCACAAGGGGAGAACCTTCCCCATTTGCTACTCAAGATGTTTGACTCAAGGCGAAGCCAGGTGCAGATGGCTTTTCCCTGCTGTTTTTTTTTAACACTCAAACAAGACTGAAAGACATTTAAAAGGCAAGAAAGGGCATATCTATAAGTTACAGTTTCAACCATTCAATATCCATCTCTAAGTGGCTCAGTGAAAGCTCATTTCAAACTCAGGAACTGCTTTTTCAGAGAAGAGGCCCAGTAGATCGATATATTGTGATTCATTATTTCCTACGGATGTTTAAAGGTGTTGGCAAGTTGCTTAACTGCAAAAACTTCAGTTCAGTGACTTCGTATGTTTTCTTGCCTTTTCACTTCAAGAATTCACTGTTGGATTTACATGTTTCATTAACATCTGCTATATGATACAATTTCCTCTAAGCCCCAGGACTAATAGTTACCCTGAGGCATCTTGAATCAAACACATGGCCAAACAACTTGGGGGAAAGATTTTCATCCTGCAAGTGTTAGATGAGAGAAGAATCAACTGTGTTTTTGAAAGCTTCAGAATTTATTTTTGCTACTTTTGCACAGAAACACATGATTGAACAATTGTATAGTTTCCTGCTCATGTTCTCGTAAATGAAATAGACTTACCAATCTAAAACTGTTCCCTTCACCTTCATGTGTGGACTTTGGGGACCCTTTGAATTCATTTACACTTGTATTTTATCATCAGCTGTTGAAATGAATTTGTGAAAGTTAACAGTTTGCTGTTTTAATTGACAGTGTATTATATTGGCGGGGAATTTTCCATAGAATTAAGTCATGACAGAGATGTCGGAGAGATAGTCTGTGTAAAAAGATGGTTTGGTTTCAATTATCTATTTTTTGTCAGTTATTGGCAGACACGACAGCTTAACTTTGCCATCACTTTAAATCAATTTTGAAATGAACTCCGTTGCAGGGATGAAGAACCCTGTCAATTTCCTTATTAAATACTCATTTAAAAGATGTTTGAGTAGGGGCACTTCCTGGAATCAAATAGAGGTGCTCTTTGGATACAGATACACGTAGTCAGTAAAAATCACAAGAAAACATCAAGGAACTCGCTTTGAAATGATCAAAGGTTTAATGGCATCAAGCCTTTGTCGGGGAGTCAAAAAAAGTGATTTGAGTAACTCTTTTTGTATTTTAATCGTTTGCTTAACCGTAACTTGATTCAATATCTTACAGTATTGCACTACATAATATAAAACACCAGTTATAATATGAATTTCACCATAGGCTACCAAGCACTGAAGACTTAATATTCTTTCCATGAAATTATGCCATCAAACTGGAAGACTAAAGATGATCACCTTTAATAGATGTTGAAGGATGTCAGCCTGAACAGTGTTGGTCCACTTTTCAACCCCACCAATAGAGACATCAGGAGTGGCAGTAGCACTAATATTAGTAGTCATAGCACCAATTTACTGATACTGGCAGGGGGAGCATGCAAGAGAGCGGCTAGGTTGGTGAGTTAACAAGACTGGCCGACTGGAGGGACGCAAGTTCAAAGTTTCCGACGTGATTATTAATTGATCCGCACATTCCAGGTTCAAGAGGGGTCCTTTAGAAAGATTCTAATCTGCTGCAGTGCTAAGTGAGCTGTTTTCTCGCTCACACATTTAAGGTTTATGAAATCAGGTCTAGGAAATGCACTGTCATGCTCCTCCAGTAGACTGTGACAGAGCCTAATGAGCCATTTCAAAAGCAGCTTAATGCTTAGTGGTCAACTTCCTGTTGTTGTTGTTGGCCTACCTGGTTGCCATTCACCTCTGCAGCTAGTCAAGCGTCCTTGACATCAAGGAGAGGTAGATCTTTTGATGTGTGGGTCTGGTGTTGATGCTGATCAAAAAGAGAAAAGGATATTCAAGCATATGTGCACACACACCCCCTCCCAAACACAGTGTATGATCGAAACCATTCATAGCCAAAATGTATGACCCTGGCTTACCTGTGAGGAGTGTCTTGATCAGAGTATTTGTCTGAGAGGTCCTTAAACATCACACGCTCTACTTCTTTCAAATCATGAGAGTTGTCTTCATTAGACTTGAGACGCTTCAGGACTTCAGTCGCGTGTGGGGCAACAACACACACTGTCGCATCTGCTCCTCCTCACACATTACTGCAGTGAGAAGGAGTCAGAAGTCACACTCTGATGTCACAGTCTGTCTGTGTTGTTCTTGAGGAAAATCAGGAGTAGCTTCAATGAGAGTGCTTAGACCCCACTATAATGGCACGACCCAACAGACAGTGGTGGTGAAGTACTACTCACAACATCTTCCGCCCACAGAGGAGGAATGATATTGATGTTGCTGCGAGGTGAACAACGAGGTTGGCCCCTTTCAACTATTTCTTGATCATCTGTACACACACACACAGGTTGTGAAAGACTACAAGCCAAGGACATGGTGTACTGTTTGTGTTGTTTCTCAGGCAAGTCACTGCAAGAAGTCATGACTATGATTGTCTAATCCGTCACAGTAACCATGTCGAAAGACAAAAAATATCATGCAGTCTGATCCAATAGTCTGTCACCTTGTGCTTGAAATGTTTGTGTTTGTAAACATATTTTATTATGGTTAGTATATTTTATATAAAATGAGAAAATATACTGCAAACAAAAGGCTGTCTTAAGTCTTTTAAATAAAACCTTAATTTATAACATAGTTCATACCAATAAACATTCTGAATAAATTATATATATATATATCAAATAGGAATAATAACAAACCTAATTCAAATTACACAAGTAATAAGTACACAAGGACAGAACAGACACATTTAAAATAACCCAATTAAAAAAAATCATCCTTTCATATTTTCTTATCAATATACACTGTGTGTATCATAAAGTCTTATATTAGTATCCTTCTTAATTTTGAATAATCTCAGACAAACTGCTAAAATACATAAAGATAGCACCGCTGTACTTCTTCTTTCTCATGGTTTAGGTCTGTATTAGTCATTGTTTGGTTGTTATGAAGACTTCCATCTCCTTTGTTTCTATTCTTCCTGTCTATCATCTGCTGCCTCTTCTTTGTTATTCGATTCAAATAATAATAATAAAAAAAACAACAGATGAGTGCTTGAAATATCCTACTGAGACTAAAGCCTCATTTCCAATGGTGTCCTAGAAACATAAATCTCATTATAATTTCCACATCAAGACAATCTACTTTGGAATAACACAACATTATGAGTTAAGCTAAAAAAAGATTTTAAAATAAACATATTGAGAAAGCCAAACAACTTCCAATCATACATATGCATGGGGCGCCTTCAACAAGATGAAGCAAAACTCTTGGATATCAGGGGAAGAAACAAATAAATACATGTCGAAATCTTTTGAAACTTTGCAACAATAATTAACAATGTTGTTTTACTGTCACCAAGTTGGATCCAAAGAGGAGGACAATGTTTTTGAAAAAAATGCCTGATTAAACAATTTGGAGTGCCTTAAAACATGAGCTAGACCACACGAATCCAGGCAAGATATGTTACAAACAAGTCATAGAATGTGAATGTTTTATGCTTAAATCTACTGGGTGCAACAGACAACAGCACACAGTTGTAACCATTTTTTTAGCCTCACAATCACATTGACAACAAGGGCAGTATTTTTTTTCCTTTACACTTCTTGCTCTATAATTGTGCTTTATAAATAATGGGAGCTCATTACAACTCAAAAATGTTCTTTATTCTCCAACCAAATCCTTATTATCAAGTTGTCAGGGCCTTAATTTCATTTCCTCCACTGATGAATGTGGAGTCATTGGGGGTGGGAGGAACAAAAAAGCTATTTTGATACCTCATCTAATGATAAATCCTTCGGGAACATAAGACTACAAAGTGATAATGCTAATAGCAGTCTGTTCAACTAATCACACAAACAGAAGATGGGAGCTTTTGTAATTTATTATCATGTAGTTATTGGCTGCTTTTGGCTGAGAATGCAGTGTTTAAGTACATTTGGGAGGATACATTCACTTTGTGAGGTTTGGATAACGCTATTGACATATTCATCATAATATAAATACGGGTGAGACACATTATATACGCTGAATAGGTGAGGAAAGGTGGACAACATGTTATGTTGTGTCCAATAAAGCTCTTTCGATGTAAAATATACTTCTATTTGAGTTGCATGCTGTTATATGCTATTCATAAATTGTTTTGTCCATCCAGAGACTGTATAGAATAAGTGGAAAGACAGATATTGATTTGCAAAACTACTCAGGAAGTTAAGAAGTAAACCAAACAGAAAATAACCTTTAATGTAGTTAAAGCAGGAATCTTAGTAAATAAGTCAAATAAGTGCATTTTTATATGAATCCAGAATGATTCTTCAAGAATCTGCTACTTGATATTGTATGAAAAGCTTCTCCTTCAGTTCATGGTATTCCTGCAGGGATCAATATTCACCTTCACCCGGCTGTTTTGCATGTTGCGCTGCTGCATACATGGACCTATAGAAGGCTATGGAGCGCCCACACAGTCTGTGCTCCTATCATTGCTTTCGCTTGGCATTTATTATTCAAATTTCAACTGTGGGAACAAAATATTAAACTGAGGGCGCAATGAATTGTCATTGTAGATGCATAGATACGCATGTACCTGATGCAGTTCAACAGTCGCGTCATCTGAACAAAAGCTTACCTGAAACAAATTGCATGCAGGTAACGCAGTAACGCAATGTTACTTTGCTCAATTTGTTTTGCAACCAGAAGTGACACAAGTAGGTGGAACTAAACACAACTGATTGCTAAATGAGACACTTTTAGGTGATCAAAATGTTACCATGATTGATTACCAAGGTTTGAAGTTGAAAGATCTTAACACATGATGAGGTGGTTCATGTTTTCTGTTGTGGATTGAAAAGGCATTTACACTGCACGCAGGAAGTACTATGGGGACATAATTACAGGGATTCATGGGGATGTTGAACTCTGAACTACCATAATTCTGAATGAAAAATGTTAGTGTTGAAGGTACTTGGATATATGATGAGCTCACCTGTATTCATGAGATAGCATTCTTTGCTCATGCACAGGTCAGTCCCTTGTCAGCTTAAAAGTATCTTGGTATGCAGTACCAACAATAAAACAGGAGTTATAGAACAAATTAAAAGAACAAATGTTTCTCCAAAGAATTTGTGTTTTTCATTCTGTGTGTGTTTTGTTTTTGTTTTTTCCATAGATGGCTGTCCCATCACCATAATTTGTTGCAATTTTTCAGCATTTTCTTTGAGCATTGCATTATGGTACAATAGTATCCATCAAAAGCATACGCAACAATAAAGTATGCATTATGCATGCATGCATAACTTTAAGTGTTCTTAATGTTGTTGATTCCCCGTATAAACACACTTCACCCAAAACTAGGTTAGAGCATGTTGTATGTATTTAGGACATAGCGTTGGTGTTGCCAGGGAAACCTTGGCTAACACATTGGTGTTACTGCATTTATATTTTTCTTGAATATATAATTTTCAAGTACAAACACAATCAGTGATTACAGCTGATCCAACAAAGCCTTCGGTTGGGATTTTCCCTTTACTTGTTTTTAGTGGACAAATCTGGAGCAAATCTGCCCAATAATACTTTAGTGTCTCCAAAGGGAGCGTTGGCAGCTATAAGCACAAATAAGCAAATGTTGGCCACACAATGACAGTGCACGAAAAGCTGTGAGGTTTGGCAGACTGTATATTTAATTATGAGACAGGATACTGGACAAACAGATTAATGATTTGCTATTTTAACACAATCCTTGGAATTCTAACAATCCCTTGGTGTTTCCCCTAAAAGGCTGTGTCTCGGAGCTGATGGCGAATTCCCTGGACAACAAGATCCTTTATTTGTATTTAAAACCACATGTTGTGCAATGTTGTTATTAAACTGTACTCCTGATTTCGGTAAGTACTCCTATTTGTATTGTTATTTTCAAATCCATACAGTCCTTTTACTGTGTTATTATATAAGCAGATGCCACATTCACATAATAAGAGTAGGCATCCTTTTTGAAGCATCCGGCCTTATTCATGTCAGTGTCACGAAGACATCTGCTAGCCTCTGTAAATCAAAGTTATGTGATTTTATGCATTGGTTTTCAAATGTGCTACATACTGTATATTTCAGTTGCAATTCACTGTGGCAGAGAGAATGCAACACATTAAGGAATGGCCATGAACACGTTGACGTTTCTATTTGGAGTCTACTGCCAGCTTATGTGGAGATGTTGTAATTTATTTCACATAATAATATGTTGCACTGGGTAATGGTCAAGACCCCCTGCCATCACTCCTTGATGACATAAAGTGTTAATATTATTGTACTCAATTATTTTCAGTTGGCTGTGTGATATCGGAGTAGTTATAGAATACCAGTTTATTGATTGTGATGTTGTTAATCACTGATTGATGTCACTGACAGTAAAATGAACTGTATTATTTTCTTTAAAAATGCTGTTGTCTGTGGTTAATTCTGTGCGAATATTGTGATAGCAACTGGTTGAGAGAGACTCCGATTCTTCACTGCTTCATCATGCAAATGTTTATTCATTATTGGCATTTGAGTATAACCCTTTCAAATTGAGACTGATTTCCCTGAACCAGTGTAGTAGTAGTGCTGCTGCTGCTGCTATTATTAATCTTTAATAATAATAATCCTATGAATATCATTAATTTTATTGATATTTATATATAATAATTACCTTTTAATAACCGAACCTGCTCCCTACTAGAGCCCAACCCTGTTAACACCTTTGTTACCAGCCGCGGCAGTGTGTTCAGTGAGTGGTGGGCAGCTGGTTTTGTTTTCACCTTGTGAGTCTGTGTGTGTGTGTGTGTGTGTGTGTGTGTGTGTGTCATAATTGTAAAATGAATGTGGTCACCTACTGCAGACTGCTGCAGTAGGTGACCACATTCATTTTACTACCACATAATTACCACATAATTTCAGAAGGAATAAAATCCATTAAAACAGATAATGCTCAGGTATAATGCAACATGCCTTGAATACAAGCAAACACATTGTGGGATTATATGTTAAACAAAGATTTGCAGCTAAGAGGGTTTCCGTTATCATAACTGTAACAACTGAGATGTATTTTGCAGATGTTTTGCTTCAGGACAAAGTCGTGTTTACTGCCCCATCTTGACTGTGTCCTTAAAATAATTATGATTGTTCAATGTGTACAATAAAGCCAGAGGTCTTTCATCCGTTACGCTAGTAATTTTGTGTATGGGGCCTGAGCAATTATTCATGAGTTAACAGTTAGACTATTATTTTGTCTCTTTACTGCTTAAGGGTGAACCATTAAGCTACAATACATAGGAAGGAGTGCTATGCTGTGTGGTGTTCAGCTGACAATTGTGCCACTCTCACACATACGCACATACAGTATCATAATGAGACAGATGAACAATGACATCTCTGAAACCTTTAAGGGCTCAGGGTAATTTTAAGTGACTTAATGGTTTATTTATTTATTCAATCATAATAATGTATTATCCATGGGAGTAATGGGGCTCCATCGGTTCCTGTAAGCCCCCGGGGCAACAGATGTTTTCACAGCCCATATGGTGTCTTCATTTCTTTCACAGTCTCCCTCTGTCTCTCCCTGTAATATAACATTACTGCTTTTACATAAAATAATGCAATGAGTCCTCTCAACCAGTTATGGGTTCATGGATTTCAGAGTCCAAAATGAGATCCATCGACAGTGTATGAGGTTCAGTGATTTGGAAAGACTTCAGTATCAAGCTACTGCCTCTTCTTCAATTAAGGTGGTTTGGGCAGATTTTACAGAATACCCCAAGTCGTGGTGTTGTAGGTATAGTACTGTACTGTCCTGAAGAAGACCAGTGTCACAACCCAGGACACACTGGAGGCTTTATATCTCCCAGTTAACCAAAGAATATCTAAATGAATAAAAAGGCATTTCCTGTTCCTACTGCAGCCCTGACCTGGATAAGAAGCTGAAAAATCAATCCATTGATGGAACCAGGAAAAAATGTCACAAAGATTCGATGAAGTCATTAGTCATTGGGGTTGGTACATCTTGTATATTGTTGTTTGTTTGTTTTTATAGTATCTCTGCTTGGCCTTAATTGGGTTGCTTGACCCAATACGTATACTTTGATGTTGCCAACAACAAATGCATCACTATTCTGCCAGAGAGAGTTTTATTGCGATTGTTTTTAACATTGCCTGTCTGATTTCTCCTGTCATTGTGGGATTTTGGCCCCCGGTGCCTGCAGTGCCAGTTATTTTCGAAGCTCAATAAAAGCTTAGCTTAGGGAGAGAAAAAAGTACAGATACATGTTGCAGCTGATTCATTTTGTAAACATTAAAAAGCCTGTTCCAGCTGAACTTGAAAACAAATGGCTCTGTTGTGGTAGTATGCCACAGCCAAATGCACAATATCCAAACCTTTCATCCCAAAGGATTTTTTCAAATTCTTACCGAGCTACACTTCACAACCCTGTAGCCAGACACGGACATTGGTATATGACATTTTTGCAAAACCCTAGAGTATTTAATGACAACTTTCATCAATGCTAGTGGCATGGCTCTCGGGGTAGCAGTGTAGATCTGTTGCTTGGTCAGTCCACTACTACTAACTATTTGATGGAATTATTTAATTAGATTTTAAACAAACATCCCATTCAAGAAGATTATGACCTTTACTGTTGCAGTTGTTCCATACTGATCAGCAATAGCTTTTGTGTTGAATGACAATTATAATATTTTAACATGCTAACATACTAAGCAAAAAAGGTGAATACTCCCAGTTAAACGTCCAAATCTTAGCATTGTTACGTGATCATGTTTAAGTTTTTTTTTCCGATTTTTTAAAATAAGCTCAAGGCACTGTTGCCTTATGTGCCATCGGGCTGCAGGCAGGAATTCTTTCACCTTGATTGAGGGGCGGTGCTGAGCCGACCTATATGTAGGGGCCCGCCTTCCTCATCAGATGTGTCTGCTTCCCTGTCATATGGAGCCTGGTTTCTGCATTGGTGGCGTGGTCTGGCGTGGCGTGGTTGTTTCAGAGGCTGTGTGCTCACTGAAATCACAAGGTAAACCTTTTTACAGTATGCGCATTTACAGTATGGTGGGTATTATATCGCCATTCGTATTCTTGCTTTGCAGTGGAGCTGGCCGGTCTGTCGGCTGGAGAGAGTGTCGGGAACGTGTGGCCCAGAGCCGGTGCATAACAGCCTGTGCGTAACGGCCCGTGTGCGCTCGGCAATGCTTTGCTGAGGTAGGCCTGCTCATTGCCTGTCTGCCGTATTTATGCTGTCTGTTATCTGCAAATTAAATAACTTAGTAGCTCTTATTGCGACGACAGCTGCTGCGCTTTATCCCCTGTGTCGTTCACTCCCGTGACGGGGCCGCTGCATGGGAAACCTTCCGGAAGCTGTTGTGAATTTACCCTCCTCCCAGGACTTCAAGTGCAATTTCTTTTATAATTCAGTTTGGTTTGTGCACTTGTAGGCCAAGCTGTGAGAATTCAGTATCTGTATTACATAGGACATGACCGTTGGGTTGCTTGTATAGGATCATTTCATTTATTTTTCATTATTTTTGTTGTAACTCCTAGTGTTTAATTTGTTTATATTTTCCTTATTTCACTATTAATTTAGCCAATTGGTCGTGGTGACTGTGTGAAGCACCAGTGAACCCAGTGCTGACATCTTGTCCCTGTTTTAGTGTAATGGCGCTCTTTGAAGCCAGTGTGTTGGTCTGTGCCGTGTCCCCCTTCCGGGACTTGATTTTATTAACGTTTGCTTTCTTTCGTCAAACAGGAGCTGTTGGGCCCGAGCGAGTGGCAGACTGACCCCTTTGGTGGCGGTCCCCTTCACTTCCTTTTTCAGTAGCGTGTAGCATGGTGTGATCCGATGGTGCGTGGGTTTTTATGTTTGGTGTGTCTCATTAGACCCCTTTCCCTCTCTTTCAGCTAGTCACTTTTGCTGGGAGGCCCACAGCCCTGTGTACTACACTCTTTTTGTGAAGGGTATGGGGCCAAAATAATAACTGTGCCATATCGGGCCAAAAAGATGACTGTGCAATACAAGCCACGGGATGTAGGCCTACTATGATTGAGGTAAGGATCCAAATTCAGTTAAAAAAAGTTTTATTTCAATGATAAGCTAACAAAAAAAAAAACAAAGTCCAAAAACTGAGGGAGACCACATGGACAAAAACACTATACACAACAAAGAACAAGATAATCTAAACCAAAGACTCACAAACCATAATCCAGACAAAGACCAGGGGCCTGTACTACAAAGCAGGATTTGTGCTTTGCAAGGTAACTTAAGCGCTAGCTCTGGGTTTTCCGTCCTACGACGCTGGTTCACTTCTTACCGGGGTAGATTGCGGAGCAGGTTATGTTCCTGATAAGAGATCAACGTGGAGAAACACAGCGCCGACTGACCAATCAGCTCTCGTGGTGCGCGAATAAGAAAAGAAAAAAAAAAGAGAAGAAGTTCAGTGGATGGGGTCTCTTAGGAGAACTATAGAGTGTACAGAGACCGGCAAAACCCTTTTTCTGTCCCTGACGATGTTTTATATGAGAGATACAGATTTTCATTGGAGGGAAAGACTTTTCTTTGTCAGCGTACAGCCTACTTACCACTTTGAATTATGTTTTTATATGTATTTGATTTGCTCCCAAGTCCATTTTACACCGCCGGGATTGCAACTGAAAGAATTAGGCTGATATTGTCATAAAGCACAATATAAGAATACATCCAAGCAACGCATTCATTATTTTAAAGTTATATGTTTGGCCTTTTATTGCAGAAGGACATCGTAAGAGTTAAAGGGACGAGAGAGAGCGACAGCATGATTTAAAAGACTGAGGCAGGGCGGATTCGAACCGGGACCGCTGCAAGAACATACATATATGGGGCGGTAACTTCACCACCAAGCTATCAGCAAAGTTACAACTGTCATTTAATCAGTCACATCTAGTAGTTCCCTCATGATAGGGCAGTCATAGTCTACAAGTACTAATACTATTCATACAACTTCCGCATTCACACAGTCAGCGAGTTTTTGCCAGCTGTCCTTCCTACATTTGGCAGATGAAACTGTTGCTTTTTTCCTGTATTATATGTTTAACTTCTTCGTATTTCTGTAAGATTATGGTTCACTCCTCGTACATGAAATACGCCACTCCGCTGCCGTAGACTGATGCATGTTTGTGATTGGTCAAATGCTGCAAACGCCGCCTCTTTCATGTGCACGCGCTTATAGCTCGATAGGGAAACCCTGGGTTGACTTAACGAGTTGATAACCAGCTTCGTGTGATCGCTTATCTCCAATCTCCTTTGTTAGGGTAACTCAAGCTGGATCTCTGAAAGAAACCCTGGGTATGTTGAACTCGCTTCGTAGTACAGGCCCCAGGACATATGACAGATCAGGTGGTGGACACATGTGAATGTGTGAGTGAATGGGTGAGTGACAGTCATTCCTGTAAAGCGCTATATAAATGAGGCCATTTACCATATATAATACTACTTTTGGAAGCACGTCTCTGCCGAGGTATTTTGTACCTGTGACCTTTTTCTGTCTGTTATATTGAAGTGGTTGTACCCACTTAGACTATTTCCTGGCGTTGTTGGAATTATGTAACCTTTTTAAGTTAACTTAATAAACTTAAAACGACGACACCTCACCGCTTTGCCACACTAAAATCACTAAAAGGCAATCCTCCAACACTGTTGTCACTCCAATCAGTAATTCCATGTGACCTTCTGTGTGCACACGTTTGTATTTAGCACTTGAATTCCCATTGTATTCAATGCCACTAGCATTCAGATGACTCTTGCCACTGTAGAAGAAAATGTGTTACCTTCCAATTTGTTTTGTTTAAATATTACTTCCTCTCGGGAACCTCAAATGTCTTGCTGAGCTGCATTCGTTGTATGTAAGCCTTGTCATGTTAATGATGAGACCCTCTGATCTGTCCCCCTTCCTGGACCGTCTCCGAAACACCTTCATCCCACATACTTGATCAAGGCCTTCATGAATGGCCCCTGTTGTGACACTATCTAGCAAGAACCCAGCTGTTCCGAGGAAGTCACACCTTTATGTTGTCTCAGGACGTCTCTTCCCCAGGGTGAAACGCGTATTGAATCTATGTGAATCCACTGTTTAGACCTGCCCCTTTGGTTCTGTATAAGTTGTCTCTTGCCTCACATCAGGGCAGATTGGGCTGTGTGGCAACCGCGACATTGTCTTTTCTCCACTGTCAGTGATTAAACCTCATTTGAACCAGCTACAGAATTGGACCTGAAGAGTTTTCTTCAACAATATGGCGTTGTCGGCATCTCGCTAACCCTGGGCTAGAGGACGTCTGGACTGGAGCCAGTGATTTTGAATATTAGCAATCGGCGCCAAATTCAAAGGGTAAAGGAAGCCTCTTGTAAAATTCCTAACTTTTGCTGATATTCACAATGCCCTGTCTCAGGTCCGGATCTTCCATAGACCCAGGTAACGCGATTTAAATTTTCAAATAGCAGCAGTTGACTGCAGGCTGTTCTGGTGAGTTTTAAGAAAAACAAAGGCCTTATGTAGTATAATAACAGATTGCATAGTGGAATTCTCTATCACCTTATGGGTTTGAGTTTTTCTCGGTGTAACAGATTATTATATGAGGTGGATGGTATTGTTATGGAGTAACCAGGCTTCCATACATATTGTCATAATTCCTATTGGTAGCATAATGACAGTTTGCATGATGGAATACTCCCTGACCTTATGGGTCTGAGTGTTTTTTTATGTGAGAGATTGTTATGTGAGGTAGACAATTTTAGTGGAGTGAATCAGTCTGACACTATATTGTCATAATTCCTAAACTTGGTAGCATAATGACAGTTTGCATTGTGAAATTCTCCCTGACCTCATGAGTCTGAGAGTTTCTCTATGTGAGAGATTGTTATGTGAGGTCGACGATATTTCAGTGGGGTAGCCAGTCCGCCACTCATATTGTTTTAAATCCTATTGGTAGCATAATGACAGTTTGCATTGTGAAATTCTCCCTGACCTCATGGGTCTGAGAGTTTCTCTATGTGAGAGATTGTTATGTGAGGTTGACGATATTTCAGTGGGGTAGCCAGTCCGCCACTCATATTGTTTTAAATCCTATTGGTAGCATAATGACAGTTTGCATTGTGAAATTGTCCCTGACCTTATGGGTCTGAGTGTTTCTCTATGTGAGAGATTGTTATGTGAGGTTGACGATATCTAAGTGGGGTAGCCAGTCCGCCACTCATGTCATCGTAATTCCTACTTGGAAATGTAATGACGATTTGCATGGTGAAACTCTCTGTAATCTTATGGATTTCAGTGGTTCTCTTGGTAAAAGATTGTTATATTGAATGAATGACATGTGTTTAACCGGTTTAAAAGTTGTATGAGCTCATTGTAACATCTTGTTTTTTTCAATGTTGTGTGTTTGTGTTTTGCTGTGATTTAAGGCCCGCTGCGGCCATAAATATGTTGTTTTCTTACTATAAGAAAGTATTGCTAGAATTAAGTAGTTGTTCAGGAGGTTACAATTGAACACAACATTCCAGCTCTAGTTCCTTATCCATTAGTTAATAGCCTTTTGATCACTGTGATTCACGACTGCTGTTTTGCGATAAACCACGTGGCTAAGAGCACTTCATTTTCATGTAAATACACATTTTTCTTCACTGTGTAATATCACTTCTTTAACTAGTTGGGTTGTGTGTCTGTTTTAATTAATTTTCCCCAACCTACTTTAGTTTTCTTTTCAAATACGTTATATTCTATTTTTTTTATTTCTTGTTACTCAAGACTGTTAGTAACTTGCTCTTTATCCCTTCTCTAACTAGTTGGTTTGTCTCTCTGTTTTAATTAGTTTCCCCTCTTTTGTTCTTTACTATAGTTAAATTGTTGGTTCTTTAGTATTCTGGCTTCTCTTTAGCCTGTTGATTTGTTTATTTTTTAATTCACTTCACCCTACCTACATTCTATTATTTTAGTATTTTTTGTAAATATTTCATTCTTTCAATTTTATGATTGTACTGTATGATTGATACTGTACCTTATCCTTCTAGTATTATCATTTCTTTTGAGCCGGTTGTTTCTGTATCAATTAATTTGCCCCCTTTTATCTTTGTCAAAATATTGTTCTCAATATTTAGTACTATTATTATTTTCTCGTTTATCATTTTATAATATTTTTGTTTCAGTTGGATTTTTATTTTCACTGTATTTCATTTTTATCTTTATTATTATTTTTTTTTTCATTTTCGCCTGGTTTTTGCCTGGAATGCTCTATACAAATCTGCCACCCTATTGAACGTAGTTAAACTGAGAGAGTGTTCACAGACACCAGGATGAACGCATTCACAGTAGCGTTCATCAGGCAGAAATACAGTACGTTCAGTTCATGTTCTTCCCAAAATATAAACGAGTTCAAGAACTATCATTCAATGAACAGGTTCAGGCACAACACTGTTTAGCAGTATTGCTTCTGTAACTAGTTGGTTGTCTGTCCATTTTAATGCATTTTCAGCAACCTACCTGTTGCTATTTTAGTTTTTTTTTTGTAAATATATTATTTTTCTATTTTATTACTTCAGGTTTCACATACTATTAGTACCTTGTCCTTTCAGTATTATTGTTTATATTAACTAGTTTGCAGGGTTTGTTTTTTCTCTATATTAATTAATTTTTACCTTTTGTTAATATTAGTTTTTTTATTTTTTTAAATGCATTATTTTCATTTTTAAATTTCTCGTTAATAATTATGTTGGTTTTGATTTCATCTTATCTTAGTGTTTCATTATTATTTTCGCTTGTACATTTTTATTCTATTTTTTATCTCTCTTCAAAAAAAAAAAAAAAAAAAAAAAAAAAAAAAAGAGGGATAAATTAACTGAATTATATGACTTGCCATCAATCCTAAAGACTTGAATTGTAACTTGAAATGTTGAATTGTCCTCTGAGGTTGTAAACACAGTAGGCGTCTCCGGCATCACTAAACAAAACCCAGTAAGTGCTCCAATGACAGTGGAATTAGGCCCCCTATATGGAGAACATGCTTTTCTAACGGCTACTGATACCCCTCTGAACTTACTGGGTCGTGATTTATTATGTCAATTTGGCTGCACCATTAAATGCACCCCTGATGGGGTATATATTGATGTACCTGATGCTAACGTTAATACTGTTTTTCTATGCTACAACAGGTCTCCCGATCAGTGACCTATGCTTGACAGTTGCCCTCTCCTCAACTCTCTTTAAAAAAAACTTCAAACAATCTATAACCATATAACCAAGCCCTCTTCTCCTTTCCTTTCTTGGCTGATTTCTGAAATATCTGACTCTTAACTCTGTTTCCCTCCCTCCTTCCCTAATTGATGGCAAGCCATATAGTTGTGAAAGCTGATCTTAGTTGATCTTTTTGCTCAACCCGTCCCGATCCACTAGACAAACCACTTGCAGAACCTGAGTTATTTTTGTCTGTAGATGGTAGCTCATACCGCTCTCCCACTGGAGCACTTGACTAGAACCCTATGAAATCTGTTTAAATTTTTCAAGATTCCTTTTATTTTTCCCAGATTTTCGTGCTCTCCGTTTTCATTTTCTAAATTCTGATTTACATTTTTATTTTTCTAAATTCCATGTGTTCCCATTTAATTTTTCCCAAATTCCGTGCTCTCCATTTTAATTTTCTAAATCCCGGTTTCTGTTTAATTTTTCGAAATTCTTTTTTCCATTTTATTGTTTTCTCCTTAATTCCATACTTTCTGTTTTCCATTTTTCGGACTTCTGTGTTTTCCGTTTAAATGTTTCTAAATTTTGTTTTCCGTTCTCATTTTTCAAAATCCTGTTTTCCGTTTTATTTTTGAAATTCTGTTTTCCGTTTTCATTTAAAGTAATTCAGTATTTTACAATTTTATAGCGTTTTTTTTTTTTTTTTTTTTTTTTTTTTTTTTTTTTTTCTTTCATCAAATAGTGTGTAATCGTGTAGGTGATAGATCAAAATAAAGAAATTTCTAGCAGCCCCCTGCCCCTGACCCCCGCTGTGTCTAAAATCAGCGAGTAATCCACTAGCTGCTATTCGTTTCACTTTTCAGACATGCTGGACGATGCGTCGTTCCCGTTGATTACACAACGTTTAACACCTTCCCCCCCCCGCCCCCATTTCCCTTTTCTTTCAGCTTAGATATGGTAACAAACTCTTATAATGTTCGAGAAAACATTGACATTTTGACAAATTCCACGAAATTCCACGTTTTACAAGTATTCTTGTCAGATTCTGCGTTTTAGTCTATGTGCATTGTGGGAATCGGAGAGCCCTACACTTGACTCAGGTTATGCAATTGGTCCCCTATTTGAGATCCTAGAATCTCACCCACCCCCCATGCTCAGCCCCACAAGCTGAGTTCTTTGCTTTAACGTGGCTACGTTACAAGCTGCCCCCGACACCTCTGAGCGCTCTGCCTGGTTGTGTTGTTTTACGAATTGTGGAGCTCCTGCGACGGCCGCGCATTAGCCACACATTTCCTGCTTCCTCAACTTGTTTGTGTGACACATGGTGGGACTCACAGGAGCAAATGGGGAATGGTTGCTGTAATAAGCAGATTTACGTTGCTCCTGTTACGTCCCTAAATTCAAACAATTTTGTCGACACAAACCAAGAAGAGCATTCCCCCCGTGAGGACTCTTTTGTAAATATGCTGATTGACTTTGTACAAAGTCATCTGTTCACATGTTATTGTTATTGTTTTGTTATTTTTAATCATATGTTTTCAACATAGACTGAAGTTTTTGCAAACAGGAAAGCAGACACCACAACAGTGACTACTCTGCTCCTCAGAGACATTGTCTGCCTGTTTGGGATCCCACGCTGCATTAACAGCGACGACGGCACCCATTTCAACAACTCTATCACACGAGAACTCTGCAAGGAACTGTGTTCTTCTGTCTAAGCTCTGCACTAACAGGTGATCGCAGCCCACACGCCTCCCACTGACGGGAACTATCACAACCTTCAGCCTGGTGATTTCAACCCTGAAGCAGTTCAAGCAAAGGAACACTCTCCAGCCCAGGTGGACCGGCCCATCTCAAATACTGCTGACCAACAACACTGTCATGAAGTGTGTGACACCCCACATGGATCCACTCTTCACACCAGTGAAGATCAACAGCCCAGCAGGATGCCAACATGGACCAGTGAAGATCAACAGCCCAGCAGGAGAACAACCTGGAACGTTGCTGTTCTGACCAGATGCTGATGACTGACGCCAATGTTGCTGCTCATGACCGGATTATTGTTCCTGTGGCTCCTTGACATTGCCAGTATGAACCTAGGGGGACAGCAGGTTGCTTTGGAACATCCCCCTCTTAATACTGCAGCTACGGAGCCACCAGAAAGAAGCATATCAGGGATAACTCATCCCTCCTCGACTGCAGTCTCCAGCCTTCGTCAGAAACGGGAAACTGGACCAAAAGCAGTCTCCACACACGACCAAATGATTTCCACAAACACCTATATCAACCTGACTAGGATGGTAGCTTATCACAGCTCAAATTCTACCAATTGTTACGTATGTGGTTTCATCCCACATAGCACAAATGAAGGCCTCCCCCTGATGGCTCTGCCCATTTCTGACTGTGACACGTGCCATTTACTTCACCTAAATACACAGACATCTTACACCCATGAACTGTGCCCAGTTACACCTGAACTGAGACCTTTACCTTGCAAAACATCCACAAGCAAGTGTCAGACATGCACTGATGTCCCTGCTGCCATCCCTCTTAGGGTAGTTCCACGACCATTAAAGTGGTGCATTAAAGGTACCGGAGTTGGTCATGACATGGGACATTCGAACTGTGACTCGCTGTTTTATCCAATACCAAGAAGTTCTCCCAGAAAATGGACTTTGGACTACAGCCCTTCACCTACAGTTTGTTCGACACTTGACATTAACTTTTCTAGTTTAGCCACAGCGGCTTCTTTTTGTTCCGTCCCAGCTGGAAAAGGGATGTACTGGATATGTGGACAAAAAAAAGCATATGAATATCTTCCTACGGGTTGGAGCGGAGTATGTGGCCTGGGCTACGTAGTCCCAGCAATGCGAGTTGTGAATAAATTGCCTACAATTCCCTCAGGATTAAGGTCAACAAGATCCAAGCGAGATGTGTTAATCACTCATTCACAGACATATTGGAGCCGTCTATTCGGCATGCTTATTCCAAGTTATGGTGTATTGTCTTCCCTGAATCAGATAAGAGATCTTTCCAAACGTATAGAGGATTTAGCTAATACCACTTCCCTAGGTTTGTCTCTCTTATCAGAAGAGCTGGCTGCAACCCGTCTAGTTGCCTTACAGAATAGAGCAGCTTTAGACTATCTTTTAGCATCCCAGGGTGGTACTTGTGCAGTGATTGGTGTTGAATGTTGTACTTATGTGCCAGATTATAATGCTAGCCTTTCTGATGTCATTGCACATGTTAAACACATTGCTGATGAAGTGCACACCAGCGATATTAGTAGCCCTTTTGAATGGTTGGAAACACTCATTGGCCGTTGGGGTACAAATATAGTTCAATATGTTTTTGTTGGTTTAATCTGTTTTATATTTTTTGTTGTTATTTTTTCTTGTATCAGAGCAATGTGTAAAATTATTACAGCTAAGGTGACTACTAAAATGATGATTCAACGAACTACTCACAACGTACCTAAAGAATTATTTCCTGATGTTTTCGATGAATTGTGTAGAATTGATGTATTGTAATTTTCTTACTTCACTTGATTACATTTTCTTGTGTATTTACTGTTGTCCTATAGGACAAAATGGGGAATTGTAGAAGAAAATGTGTTACCTTCCAATTTGTTTTGTTTAAATATTACTTCCTCTCGGGAACCTCAAATGTCTTGCTGAGCTGCATTCGTTGTATGTAAGCCTTGTCATGTTAATGATGAGACCCTCTGATCTGTCCCCCTTCCTGGACCGTCTCCGAAACACCTTCATCCCACATACTTGATCAAGGCCTTCATGAATGGCCCCTGTTGTGACACTATCTAGCAAGAACCCAGCTGTTCCGAGGAAGTCACACCTTTATGTTGTCTCAGGACGTCTCTTCCCCAGGGTGAAACGCGTATTGAATCTATGTGAATCCACTGTTTAGACCTGCCCCTTTGGTTCTGTATAAGTTGTCTCTTGCCTCACATCAGGGCAGATTGGGCTGTGTGGCAACCGCGACATTGTCTTTTCTCCACTGTCAGTGATTAAACCTCATTTGAACCAGCTACAGAATTGGACCTGAAGAGTTTTCTTCAACACCACTCTAGCTCGACTTCAGATGTCTGACCTGAAGTCGTTCGTCTCCCAGCCACTATCAATGAAGACTTTGGATCCTGTCAACACTAAATCTCATCTCCTATGGAGTCGAAACTGCTTTCCCTTATACACTAGAAATGTCCTTGTTCTGTCATCCAATAAAATTACCTGCCATGGTTATGCTGATGTCACTCAACCTAACCTGTCATTGCTCTCTGGAAATACACAGTCTGAAGCATTTATTTGTGAATGCTTGCCCACCACCTCAAGCTCAGCCTTGATGAGAGTGATCTTGTCCTCTGCAAGATCTTTCCATCATCAGTAACAACACTACAGTGACCCCTGCTGCCTGTCAACAATTTCACTGTAATTCCTGACAACCAGCTGTCATTCATCAAACGTTTACCACGACAACAACACCTGACACCTATACGTTTTATCAGCCAATTCAGAGCCTAACTAGGAGCCCGACTAACTTCCTGGCTCCATGTCTAGACCTCGACTACAAAACTCCCATGGGGTTTTCTTATCGTAGCCAATACATTAGTGGATTCAGTTCATGGGGAATATGTGAAAAGCAAAAAGAAAAAAAAAAGTCAAATTCCCTCCACCTTACTGTGAGAAGTACAACTCTTATATCTCTGAGGTTACTTTATAAATTGCAGACATCTTATCACATGACTGCTTCCTCTTGGAGAAACTGTTGCAGGAGCTAAGTGAGCTGCTCTTTATGAAGAAATGACACAGCTCTGCCAGGTTTGGAATTAGTTGAGATATGTGAAGAACCTTGCCACCGTTCACTGTGTGCATTTTGCATGCAGGCACACTGCAGCTGATGTCTCGGAAAAAACAAGGTGATTGATGAAAAATCTTGACAGAGAATTGTCCCCTGAAACCAAAAATTGATTTCTAACTAGTATGCCATACTAAAAATCTTCTGTATGCTCCTTCTTACTCCTCCTATTTTTTGTCTTGCATTTTTCTATGTGTTTTTTAGGATCATGTTCCATTTAGTCTCTGCTACCAGCATGGCTTTAACCTTATTCCTTTTCTCTCATCGCCTGAGGGCAAAAGGTAAATGGAGGATTCTATCAGTCCAAACCCCAATGCCGCAAAAGGCTTTCAACTCCACCAATTGAACTCACAGGGAGCGGAGCTGTCAAGCTAAGCTGCTGAGCCATGTGAAGGACCAGTGAGGGGGAAGGAAAATGCAGGCACCATTACTGTTTATGCCAACAGATGAGGAAAGAGGGTAAAAAAAATCAGGGTCATTGAGCAGAACAGAGGAAATTGTGCGATGATGCAAATGAAGAAAGCCTAACCTATGAGGGCTATCATCTAAACCTAATCAGGTGCAGTAATTTCAGACTGACTTGGTCATTTTAAAAGGTGGTATTAGAGAGCCACCATTTTCTAATGTAATGCATACATGTGCCTGCAAGAGACCAGATCTTGCACTTGCCATCAACTTGATTTATAGAGCTTCATGGTGTTTTAGTGTGAAGGTTTTTTTTCTTCTGATTTGTCTGAACAAGGAGAACTCTGTTGAAATGAGTGTTGAGAGAAGTAGAAGTAATGGTATCTGCAGTATCCTCGCATTATTGTGCTCAGCTTGCTAAGTTGCATTTGAAGTGTTTACAGGCCACTTCATGGCACAAAAACCAATTGAAAGAAATAGTCCTTTTGAGTTAAATGTGATTCCTCTGTTTTGTTATGATGTAACCATCATGGATGTGGCTAATATAACATTTGGGATTCACAGTAGAAAAGGCCATTTTCTGTGTTTTCCCTTGGTTGACAGAGTGTAGTAATGTAATTATAGACTGTGAAGGTAATGCCAAAACAAAGAATTTTAAGATTTTTTGTTGAATATCTCGTATGCTTTTGGAGTTTACTGAACAAGGGTTTTATTTTTTTGTAAATTTATTTTTCATAATAGTCTCCCAGATATCCACAGGGTCCTCACACAAGTGCGATTGGTTTTGCAGCCAGGACCCTCTCACCCGACAAATCATCCCATTCCTGTTCTCTGCCAGACCCAACTGTCAGTACTCAACACGCAGTGCAAGTACATCAAACCTAATGGCTGTTCTCCAACAGTCCACTTTCTCTCCACTGCTTGTCACTAAAACCATAAGCTACACTGCTTAATGTACTGTAAGCAGGGCTACTGCCCTGGAATTTTGGGTCTGATATCACATTGGGCCCCCACCACAGGCCAAAACCCTGCACAGTTGCTGTAACCACACCTCCCGAGGTGAATCCACACATTCAATTCTACTTCTGCAGGCTTGCATCTCTCTTGTAGTGCAATATACTGTGCAATATTTACTGGAAGTGAACGTGAAAATATTATAGGCTACTCTGGAGGCATGAATGTGTGGCAGGTGGGCGTAATGGTAAAGGATCAGGTGTTGTGACTGACAACACCACCAGGAGAAAGTCTTTTAAAAAATTAAAGGAAAATGGTTTAAAAGAATGATGCACACAGGCTCGCTACAGAGACATGTTTCCGAAAGTAAAGCAAATATTTTCATTAAAAAGTAACATAATCAACTCGGAGGGCAGATGCTGTGGGGAAAAAATGTTAACCAAGGGCAAACCGCAAGACCAATGGGGGGATTAAAAGTAATATTTTATTACATTAAAATATAAAAGGGCCTCAACACTTGTCTAAAAAGTTAATGTTAAGACTTAAATCCTAACTGCCAGTTCAAATAAAATACAATGAAACCAAGGGCACGGTGAAGAGGCAGTCTATGTCGAGGAGGTGCTCAGGAGTGCTACCACATACATTTACATTTACGGCATTTAGCGGACGCTTTTGTCCAAAGTGACTTACATTAATTGCATTTGCCGAAAGAAAGAAACCACAACATATCATTGCCGATAAAGTAAGAGCAAAAAAATAGAAACAAGTGTTAGGTCCTCATCTGAGTAAAGTAGTAGCTGATCAGCAAGGATGCCTTAAGAACAACAGTGCTATGATCAAAGTGCTATAGGTAGAAAATAGAAGTGCATCTTTTTTGGGGCGGGATGGGAGGGAGTCATGCTATGCAGAGTCGATGTGAAGTCTGAACACATACTCACCTCCAAAGTGCAACACAGCAAACAAGGGATCGAATTACCAACCATGTCCCAGTACTTCACACGCGGGTGTAGGGACCTCACCACAGGTTCCGCGCCTCTCCGACTATGTGACCCCAAAACAAAACAACAATCAAACAAAAATTACTCAACCCAAACTGAAACAGCTAAAGTAAATCAAAATAGGTAAAACCAATCAAAACCCTGTGCACTGCATGACTAACTGAGGGCGGAGTCATGCCTTGGTCTACATGCAGCAGCAGCTCACCACACTGTTGTGTTTGGCCGGTGGCATATGAAACCAGGAGAGTTTACACGACTGCACATGCAACATTTTGGGGAGACAGGGCTGCTGAGCATGAAGCTGCATCTGTAGATGAGCCTGATACCGGACAGGGACAGATGATGTGGTATGAATAGCTTGCTATAAGTTGGCCTGCATTGATTAAATGTCTGAGGAGTGAATTCACAAAAGGATTGCGTCGCATTTGCGTTACCATGCTCCTGTGATATTTGCACTTATTTAAAATATGTATTTCACTTACATTTAGTGCAAAAAAATTCCCTTTTTGTATGCAAATAGACTTCATATCTAAAAGAACACTCTAAAGATCAGCTTGTGAAAACAGTGAAATTATTGGCATCGTCGGGAGGGGGTTACTGAATCACAATGACACTGTGCAATGAAAGGAAATGAGTAAAATAAGCCACACAAGACACAAGCCTGGTCTAAATGGCCAGCCCCAAACTACTCAGCATGTCAGATCCCAATGGGGTTCTGTCTCAGGTTGACTCTCACCCCTCACAACTGACTCATTGGCCTGAAGTGCATTAATACATGTGGATAATTGTAATCAGATGCAAAAAAAGGGAAATTGCACTCCGCTGAAAAATGTTATGGACATGTTAACAGCGTAATGTCATTAGAGAAATAAATGTAGACTTTGATATAGTCATACATCCTGGGAAGTAGAATCTGCAGTCCTGCATTCCAACATCAATACCATGCTCAATTCAGTGGGTGCGACTTGGTGCATCACCGAACAACACTCTGGATAAGGCAAATGTCCAAACAGTTCATCTACTTTGCAGAGAGTTTTTCAGCCGGCTGTGCAAGAAGGCTTGGCTGAGAGTGTCCAATCCATTTTCCTCACATCCAAACTGGTACTACTAATAAAAAAGATTTTTTTTTTTTTTTTTTACACCTTTTGTGAACCTGTGAAATTTGCTGAAAAGGTGATTCAACAATAGGCAATATTGCAAGTACTTGACCTCCAGTACTGAGGGAAAGTGTTTCATCTTTACCTGAGCTAACGCCAAATTCTCCTGAGCCAGTTCCTCCTGAGCTAATTAACCATTAAGACATCAATCAAGCTTTTAGGAGGTTCTGATTCCTACCAGTTAGCTGATAATGCAGCTAAGGGACCTGTCACAAGTTATTTTGGGCTAAACCCTGTGCTCTCTTGCGGAAAACCCTACATTTTCAGGTCATGGTAGCAACCTGACAAGGTAGACAAGCCTAAAGCATACTGTGCTTTACTGTCTATTTAACTGTAAATGGGATCTTACTTTACTAAATTAACATCATGCTGTACTGAGGAAGACTTGGAACTAGTGATTGAGACCATACGTTCATGTTTACAATGTTTATTGAGGTAATAAATCAAGTGAGTCAATTTATCATAGCCTTCCATAAAATAGGACTTATTTTTGCAGCCAGTGATGGCAAGCAAAGAGAATGACAGTTTAAGGCACTTCTGCATTGGCTTCACTCTTCAGAACCAGAGATAACTGCAATGATTTCCTCCTGGTTGGGATCCATTTTTTTATGAGGGGCAGGGTTGGGGAAAACAGAGGTTGTTTGGATATGTATTATGTGGCAGAACAAAATATTGTAATTACTACTTTGTAAATAAAATAGTCCATTAATGACGATAGGTTAATAATTGTCTATTGTAATGTAGTGGAGTAGCTGTTTTAATTTTCAGAAGTGTTGCATTGCTTACAGGCATCACTTGGAGTTTTTACGTCATTTGAATATTGTGCTGTTATATTGACATGTTCTCCCATTGTTCGACTGCTGGTCTCATATGGATGCCAAAAGTTATTTTATTTGATTAATTCGCATTTATGGAATATTAATGCATTTATTTATCAGGGAATTTGAACATTCATAATTATATTAAAATTATATATTTGACACCTTCTGTCAAATATATAATAATATATTCTGTTATTTTCTGTTAACTTTCTTGTACCGTGAAGCAGAACTTAGACAAAGGCAGTTGGAAGACGCATACAGGAGGTTGGAGAGACTGGATATGTTGAGGTCAGCCCATGGATTGGCAAGCAGAGAGAGCTGGGCTTGCAGCTGGGAGACTGATCACAGACAGGTAACTGATCAGAAGCACAGGTAAAACACAAGGTGGTGCAGGATTCAGGTTACGACTAGGAAATACTGAACAAGAGCTTAGTTTAGTATAGAGCCGGGTCAGTTACAGAGCTTGATGAGTGGATGAGTCACAGCTGTGCAGGTGGATTGGCATCAGGGGAGTCCATGCCAAGAGACAAGAGAGAGAGAGAGGGGGGGGGGGGGGGGGCAGACAAATGGGACTGATACAAAAATACCAGCATTGAGAGAGAGGGACAGCTGGACCATGGCAGGCCGATCATCTCTCCGGGGGCCACCCACAATCAGGGCCACACATTAGGGCAAAGAGAATTCTGCAATGTTCATGAAACGATGTTTTTGTTGCCAAGTCAATTCTCAAATATATTATAATATAATATATAATATAATATAAAATATAAAATATTTTTAAACTCAATGCAATATTTACATAAGTGTATTTCAGTGGTATCGTGACTCGTAAGTGTTCCATCTGAAGCATGCACATAGGTTTGTAGTAGCAAAAAATAATTGTTTCAGTTTCTCCCTACTTTTTCTTTTAGTTTGGGCATTGAAATGTGTCATATTGCCTCAGGGCATTCAGGAAAACAAGGCCTGTTAAGAGACTGTCCAGACGGCCTTCTGACTCTGCAGGAAAGCAGATGGTTTTTAATCATGGCCTACTCTCAGCTTCATGCCCCCCAGCCACACAAATGCATACATATAATCTCTCTCTCTCTTTCTCTCTCTCTCTCTCTCGCTCTCTCTCTCTCTCTCTCTCTCTCTCTCTCAATTCATGTTATGTTTTGCAAGTTGATACCACATATATATTAGGTGGATATAAATTGGCCAATTGCAGTCTACAGGCTCAGTTAGAGTGCCTCATCAAGAAACAGTGGTGTAGATATTGTTTTTAATTAAAGTGTAGTTTTATTGTATATAAGCTTTGTTCAATCAGGTCTGGAAATATGAACCAAACTAATGAATAAACTGTCTTTGCGAAGTTTGGTCTTCAAAGCTCTCAGGACATTGATCTCAATTGTTGGCAGATGCATTCCTGTTGTGCGATAAAGTTCACCAGGGACTCTCTTAAAATTGAGCAGATGACAAAATGTACATCACATGGACCCGTGTGGAAATGGAGGATTGGTCATATTATGAAACATCATCTGCAGCTGATGGAAGCATTGTGTTTAAGTGTGTGTAAAGTACAAAGGATGTTTTGGTAGTTTTCTCTCATTGCAATAGGCAATGAGGTTTTGGCAGAATGCTGCTGCTTTTATCCTCCTTTATCTGCTAAATCCATTGATATAGCCTGTGCATTGTTGTGCAAACTTGGATTGATCAGTCTAGGGACATGAAACATTCTGTAAATTGTATGTAGAAACTCTCGAGAGAAAATGCTTATTACAGATTCACTCATTCCATATCATAATCTACAGTATATGATGTCTCTTATTTGTTTCCCCCTACATTATTTAATCTCTACTAACTGCCAGGACACTGCAATACCTTTGTTCTATTTTAAGGTATTAAATGAGACCTTGAACATAATTTTAGTCTTTGGATGGCAAGTGAAAACAATTAAGGTCCAGACAGAATGTAACCAGCAGCAATTGGGATACTAGAGACACTATCAAGTAGCCCAAGTCTAAACAAACGCCAAGAACTAAAGGTTAAACTGGAATATAGCTCTGAAAATATAAACCCTCTTGTATCCATGCTTGCACAGTCATTTACATGCAGCACCTTGCTCCTGGCTTGTTAGTCTGCCAAATGCTGTCCCAGGCGATAGAGGTCTCCCATGTGTTGATCCTGAGATGCATGAATCCATCAACAGGGCTGCTGGAGAAGGACATTTCAGAATGTTCTTGAAGTGACTCCTTTCCCATTTTAAAATGCTTTGACTAATGTTTCTATTAATTACGATATCTCACTGGGGTGACATTTAGACTCATGAGGACATGCTGCTCATTCAGGCAAGAGCGATAAAATTATTAAATATTTAAATCAAGAATGTATAAGAGAGTATCATTCTTTTACAAAATCAGCCTCAGGCTTTTCTGTCCTGGGGGGAGGGGAGGGAACATGTCATGAATATAGTCCTGTTACGCTGTGAAACCTTTTATCTAAAACTGCCTCTAGCTGAAGTAAAAAAAACAACAACAAACTTCTCCCTGATTGATGGCCCCAAAAGTGTTGGCTTCACGAGTTTGTTCTTGGACTGCCAACATATTCGTACAATCATAGCCATTTATAAATACGTTTTTTTAGAGCAGATGTTTTCAGAAGTAAGAGCAGGAAAAGTAGGTGTAATCAATAATATTATGGCATAATGGCTATAACATAATGGTTGCATTTAATTTAGATGTTCCCGTTCCCAGGCTCTGCTACTCTGCTTGCAGGCTCACTGGCATTGCTTACTGGGAACACTTCCATTGAACAGATAACTCTTATTACTTACACCTCTGATATTCCTTTACAGTCAAAATGCTTGCTGTGTCCTATCGTATGGAGATAAAAACATAAACCATTGACATTCTTATTTTATAGTGGCATAAGCATTACAGTAGTTTCTATGCTGCTTGGAATATATTTTTTACATTTAATATGTATAGGGGCTCTGTCAAAAAGCCAGAGGGACAAAACAGAGGTCATAACATAACATCACAGAGCATGGCATAATCATTTAACATGTTGCGAGTATATTTTGCCTGTGAGTAAAACAGTGACCTTTGGACACCGACCGCGATCCATCTCTTCATGCAGCATTTAATCACTGCACTAAAAGAAAAGAATGCAGGAGCCAGAAACCGAATTAAACTGAAACCTTACACATGAAGAAAGCTGAAGGGCACCTTGCTACACAACACTCAGTTAAAAATGAAATTGATAAATCACAGCCAATAGAGATACATATCTGCACCCTTATTTGTTGCAAGTTCAGATATATGTAGGGTTGCTGCCGTTTGGTTCCACGCCAAGATAGGAATAATTAATGATATATCTTGTTACAGTTAAATTAATCGACTTAATTCAGTATGCATTACTTACTTTGACAACAACATTTGTGTAAATATTGCAAAACAACACAGTAATAACAACAAAGCAGAATACAAAATATGTATTATATACATTCTGCAAATACGAGAGGAGTATAAATTCAATTGCACAAATGTTATAAAGTTATAAAACTACTGAAATTAGTTCCCATTTTTTAGTTCCCAAAATGATGTTGCTAGGTGATCTTGTGAGCGGAGATCTTCATCTTCACAAGTGAACGGTGGAACCTGTAGATTCTTTCTGCCTACATCTGTGGCAATGTTTGTTGTCAGACAGACAATCACATAAGACATGGCAGTCAAGAGATGAAAAGAGGAGAGAAAACAGCCACTCTCGGTCCCTGCCCCTAAAATCTCAGAACTCCACTTGACTACACTGTGGAAGCAGAAGTGCTGGGTGGCAACAATTGTTGCCTGCCTGAAAATGTCTTTCTCCGATTTTTTTTCCAGCTGGAGATGACTGACAACACTCACCACCCACTCTGCACTGTTTCAGCACATAATGATGTGACTGATGGGTGTGGATCGGCGGAGAACGTTGTGTGGCGCCATGCTGCCAATCATGCACAGATGAACTAAACCAAGAATGG
The DNA here is from genome assembly GCA_029853015.1 of Chelidonichthys spinosus. Taxonomy (NCBI): domain Eukaryota; kingdom Metazoa; phylum Chordata; class Actinopteri; order Perciformes; family Triglidae; genus Chelidonichthys; species Chelidonichthys spinosus. Next base: position 11,770,701 of record CM056821.1, on the reverse strand, counting down.
CTTGGGTTGGTTCTTTGCTTCTCAGGTTTGTCTGATATGCTGATTAACCACATCAATAATTTGCTTATTTGACATGTGCACATTTAACAAAGGCAGCTTTATCACAGAGTTTAGGCCATAGAAATATTGTATATATATATATATCCATCCACCCATTGTCTACCGCTTATCCTGTATTAAGGGTCGTGGGGGCTGGAGCCGATCCCAGCTGTCATTGGGCGAAGGCAGGGTTCACCCTAGACAGGATGCCAGTCTATCGCAGGGCCAACATGTAGAGACAAACAACCATTCACACTCACATTCACACCTACGGGCAATTTAGAGTCATCAATTAACCTATCCCCATCCTGCATGTCTTTGGACTGTGGGAGGAAGCCGGAGAACCCGGAGAGAACCCTCACTTACACGGCGACAGCGCTACCCACTACACCACTGTGCAGCCCCGTATATATATATATATATATATATATATATATATATATATTATGAATATATAATATTATTGTCAGGACTCTGTGTGCTAGATGAAGCTGCTTTGTTACCAAAGCCTTCAAAGGGAGCTACAGGTGTGATCTGTTTTAATGTTGCCAGAAGATCTAGTTGATGAGGTGTGACAAGAATTGTTTAATTTTCCTAAAGATGTAGAAGAGTGATGTCTACCTGAGCAGAAAATGCTCTCCGTCTGTGTGTTCTTATCTGAGGTTCTGCTTGCTTTGTTTTAGTGCATGTTCATGTCTAAGGGCATGGCCCACTGCTAAAGGATGCAGTGCTCTCATGCCACCTTTACTGGTGATAACGCTCTTCTGACCAACGGCGTCATTGCGTAAGCGTGGCGTAGTGCCCCCAATTCCCCCTCAGGTAAACATTGTTAGTTCTGTCAGCACTTGAATACAAATGCTGCCAATCTCATATGAAGCTTTTTTTAACTGCATCACTCCGATTTGGAGCTTATGCATTTTCCAAGTGTAATGGTTACATTTTCCAACAAATCACTTCTTTATAGTTTCAGTGATTCCAGTGAATTTTACACACTTATAGCATACCTATAATCGTAATGAGCTCAAGGTAGTCATAGAGAGAGAGAGAGAGAGAGAGAGAGAGAGAGTGAACTGTTTCAGTGTGACAAACCAATTTTATAGAAATGCAAAGTGATATACATCATTTTTTTTTATCATTTGCAGATTTATTATTCTAAATGACATACCACAACTGACTTTGCCACAGTGAATTTATTTATGAACTTGTGAATGTACAGGGTGGCTTCAGAGAGCTTGAGCAAAATGAGAGGAGCTCAGGGAGGACACATATTGGAGGAATGATTTGATGCTGTGGTGACAGTTGACTTGATGAAGGCAGCAGACAGATGGAGAGACAGATACACAGAACTATAAAAATGGAGGACAGAAACTGAAAAGGTGAAGGAGTGGGGAGAATACGTTAAACCCAGCTGCTGTCTGCCAGCTTGTCATTTCTAACCAGCCAACCAGCAACATAGGTGGCTAACGGTGGAGTGACATTTTAACATTCACCAGGCAACCTAACCATCACTGAGCACATATCCAATGACATTCACACACATTAGTACAGTAACATTTTAATTAGCTAAAAAACGTTTTAAAAAGATATGCAGGACGAAATGGGAAGATTTGCTTCATGTTTTAAAACTAGTGTCACGCCGGTGAGGTAATGTCTTGTCTTGGGTTTCTGTCTTGTCATTTCCTGTCTTATTTTGAAAATAACTCCCTTCTCGTTTCAGGTCACTTGCCCTTCCTCATGTGTTCCCTGGTCTTATGTCATCCCTGATCCCTGATTGTTGTCACCTGTTGCTCGTTATCCCTCTGTGTATTTAAGTCTGCGTCTCCCCTTGTCTTGTGCCAGTTCGTTATTCGTCTTCTGTCATGTCACGATCCACGTCACGTTCCATGCCACCAGAGTAAGGTAGTTTTTATGCCAGTTTATGTTTCAAGTCTTGTTTTCCTCCATGTGGAGTGGGTTTTTGTTTATAGTGTTAGTTTAGGTTTTGAATAGTCTTGTTTTCCTGGATCTTTTGTTAGTCGTTTTTGCCCTTGTGGTTTTTCGGTTGATACTTTGTTCCGGCTTTAGTTTTTGGTTTGTATTTAGTTAATTATTGAAATAAAGCCTTTTTAAAACTGCTTGCCCTGCATCTGAGTCCTCCCTCCACGCCTAAGCCTGACAGAACGAACTGGCCAGTAAGGACTCAGCAGAGCAGCAGCATTTAAAAACCATGGATTCAGCAGCCTTTTTTTTATGTGGTTCCACATACGAGCTCCGGGAGGCTACCTATAGGCTCCAGTGTCTCCAGGCCGAGCACCGGCATGCCGAAGGAGAGGAGGAGAGGCAGTCGGCCCTGGCGAGGGCCAGGGAGCTGGTTTCTGCCAGCCCGTGGCTCAGGGGCTCATTGCCTGCCTGGGTCAGGGGCTTCCTCCTAACCCCTGATCATCCAGTCCAGGCCTCAGCCACAGCCAAGCATCCCGTCCAAGCCTCAGCCACAGCCAAGCATCCAGTCCAGGCCTCAGCCAAGCATCTAGTCCAGGCCTCAGCCAAGCATCCAGTCCAGGCCTCAGCCAAGCATCCAGTCCAGGCCTCAGCCACAGCCAAGCATCCAGTCCAGGCCTCAGCCATAGCAAAGCATCCCGTCCAGGCCACAGCCAAGCATCCAGTCCAGGCCACAGCCAAGCATCCAGTCCAGGCCACAGCCAAGCATCCAGTCCAGGCCTCAGCCACAGCCAAGCATCCAGTCCAGGCCTCAGCCACAGCCAAGCATCCAGTCCAGGCCTCAGCCACAGCCAAGCATCCAGTCCAGGCCTCAGCCACAGCCAAGCATCCAGTCCAGGCCTCAGCCACAGCCAAGCATCCAGTCCAGGCCTCAGCCACAGCCAAGCATCCAGTCCAGGCCTCAGCCACAGCCAAGCATCCAGTCCAGGCCTCAGCCACAGCCAAGCATCCAGTCCAGGCCTCAGCCACAGCCAAGCATCCAGTCCAGGCCTCAGCCACAGCCAAGCATCCAGCCCAGGCCTCAGCCACAGCCAAGCATCCAGCCCAGGCCTCAGCCACAGCCAAGCATCCAGCCCAGGCCTCAGCCACAGCCAAGCATCCAGCCCAGGCCTCAGCCACAGCCAAGCTTCCAGCCCAGGCCTCAGCCACAGCCAAGCATCCAGTCCAGGCCACAGCCAAGCATCCAGTCCAGGCCACAGCCACGCCTCCAGTCCAGGCCACAGCCAAGCCTCCAGTTCAGGCCACAGCCAAGCCTCCAGTCCAGGCCACAGCCAAGCCTCCAGTCCAGGCCACAGCCAAGCCTCCAGTCCAGGCCACAGCCAAGCCTCCAGTCCAGGCCACAGCCAAGCCTCCAGTCCAGGCCACAGCCAAGCCTCCAGTCCAGGCCACAGCCAAGCCTCCAGTCCAGGCCACAGCCAAGCCTCCAGTCCAGGCCACAGCCAAGCCTCCAGTCCAGGCCACAGCCAAGCCTCCAGTCCAGGCCACAGCCAAGCCTCCAGTCCAGGCCACAGCCAAGCCTCCAGTCCAGGCCTCAGCCAAGCCTCCAGTCCAGGCCACAGCCAAGCCTCCAGTCCAGGCCACAGCCAAGCCTCCAGTCCAGGCCACAGCCAAGCCTCCAGTCCAGGCCACAGCCAAGCCTCCAGTCCAGGCCACAGCCAAGCCTCCAGTCCAGGCCTTAGCCACAGCCAAGCTACCAGCCGAGGCCTTAGCCACAGCCAAGCATCCAGCCCACGCCTCGGTCTCTGGCCTCCAGTCGGCGGTCCGGTCGACACCTGCCAGTGGCCTCCAGTCGGCGGTCCGGTCGACACCTGCCAGTGGCCTCCAGTCGGCGGTCCGGTCGACACTCTCCAGGGGTCTCAAGTCGGCGGTCCGGTCGACACTCTCCAGGGGTCTCAAGTCGGCGGTCCGGTCGACACTCTCCAGGGGTCTCAAGTCGGCGGTCCGGTCGACACTCTCCAGGGGTCTCAAGTCGGCGGTCCGGTCGACACTCTCCAGGGGTCTCAAGTCGGCGTTCCGGTCGACACTCTCCAGTGGTCCTCAGTCGGCGGCCCGGTCGACACCGGCCATTGGTCTTCAGTCGGCGGCCCGGGCGACACCAGTCCGGGTGGAGGATCGTCTGGCACCAGCCCGGACAGAGGACCGTCCCACGCCTGCTCCACGCAGCCCTCGGGAGGTCCGCTCGTCACCCGTTCCTGTCCAGACGGGGGACCGTCCTACGCCTGCTCCGTGCAGCCCTTGGGAGGTCCGCTCGTCACCCGTTCCTGTCCAGACGGGGGACCGTCCGACGCCTGCTCCGCGCAGCCTCCGGGAGGTCCGCTCGTCACCCGTTCCTGTCCAGACGGGGGACCGTCCTACGCCTGCTCCGGGGAGCCTCCAGGAGGTCCGCTCGTCACCCGTTCCTGTCCAGACGGGGGACCGTCCTACGCATGCTCCACGCAGCCTCCGGGAGGTCCGCTCGTCACCCGTTCCTGTCCAGACGGGGGACCGTCCGACGCCTGCTCCGCGCAGCCTCCGGGAGGTCCGCTCGTCACCCGTTCCTGTCCAGACGGGGGGCCGTCCGACCCCTGCTCCGCGCAGCCTCCGGGAGGTCCGCTCGTCACCCGTTCCTGTCCAGACGGGGGACCGTCCTACGCCTGCTCCGCGCAGCCTTCGGGAGGTCCGCTCGTCACCCGTTCCTGTCCAGACGGGGGGCCGTCCGACGCCTGCTCCGCACAGCCTCCGGGAGGTCCGCTCGTCACTCGTTCCTGTCCAGACGGGGGGCCGACCTACGCCTGCTCCGCGCAGCCTTCGGGAGGTCTGCTCGTCACCCGTTCCTGTCCAGACGGGGGACCGTCCGACGCCTGCTCCGCGCAGCCTCCGGGAGGTCCGCTCGTCACTCGTTCCTGTCCAGACGGGGGGCCGACCTACGCCTGCTCCGCGCAGCCTTCGGGAGGTCCGCTCGTCACCCGTTCCTGTCCAGACGGGGGACCGTCCGACGCCTGCTCCGCGCAGCCTCCGGGAGGTCCGCTCGTCACTCGTTCCTGTCCAGACGGGGGGCCGACCTACGCCTGCTCCACGCAGCCTCCGGGAGGTCCGCTCGTCACCCTTTCCTGTCCAGACGGGGGGTCGTCCTACTCCTGCTCCACGTCGCCTTCCTGAGCGGCCCCGTCGGCTAGGTCGCCCTCATGCCCGGCCTCCTGAGCGGCCCCGCCCGCTAGGTCGCCCTCATGCCCGGCCTCCTGAGCGGCCCCGCCCGCTAGGTCGCCCTCATGCCCGGCCTCCTGAGCGGCCCCGCCCGCTAGGTCGCCCTCATGCCCGGCCTCCTGAGCGGCCCCGCCCGCTAGGTCGCCCTCATGCCCGGCCTCCTGAGCGGCCCCGCCCGCTAGGTCGCCCTCATGCCCGGCCTCCTGAGCGGCCCCGCCCGCTAGGTCGCCCTCATGCCCGGCCTCCTGAGTGGCCCCGCCCGCTAGGTCGCCCTCATGCCCGGCCTCCTGAGCGGCCCCGCCCGCTGGGTCGCCCTCATGCCCGGCCTCCTGAGCGGCCCCGCCCGCTAGGTCGCCCTCATGCCCGGCCTCCTGAGCGGCCCCGCCCGCTGGGTCGCCCTCATGCCCGGCCTCCTGAGCCCCTCCACCCACCCTACGTATCATGGACCATGGGGACATCTGGGATCTGTCCCTTAAGGGGGGGGTACTGTCACGCCGGTGAGGTAATGTCTTGTCTTGGGTTTCTGTCTTGTCATTTCCTGTCTTATTTTGAAAATAACTCCCTTCTCGTTTCAGGTCACTTGCCCTTCCTCATGTGTTCCCTGGTCTTATGTCATCCCTGATCCCTGATTGTTGTCACCTGTTGCTCGTTATCCCTCTGTGTATTTAAGTCTGCGTCTCCCCTTGTCTTGTGCCAGTTCGTTATTCGTCTTCTGTCATGTCACGATCCACGTCACGTTCCATGCCACCAGAGTAAGGTAGTTTTTATGCCAGTTTATGTTTCAAGTCTTGTTTTCCTCCATGTGGAGTGGGTTTTTGTTTATAGTGTTAGTTTAGGTTTTGAATAGTCTTGTTTTCCTGGATCTTTTGTTAGTCGTTTTTGCCCTTGTGGTTTTTCGGTTGATACTTTGTTCCGGCTTTAGTTTTTGGTTTGTATTTAGTTAATTATTGAAATAAAGCCTTTTTAAAACTGCTTGCCCTGCATCTGAGTCCTCCCTCCACGCCTAAGCCTGACAACTAGCATATGATACAAGTCTTCTGAGAGAGCTATAATCTGATTTAAATTAATAATTACATGTAAATTGCACCTTAAACACCTTCATTGGACACTGATTTGAATAAAACATTAACAACAAGTGTCATATCCTCATTTGTTAACCTCATACATAACGACATATTATGCATGTCGCTTAGGGTATCAAGTGACTTGCTACTTATCTCACTTGCTGTGAATGCACTTGAATTGCAGTGGCCAGTGGCCATGTGGACAGAGAGACAGCCTGTTAACCAAATCATCTTGGTTCAAGCCCCCAGTGTTGGCAGGTAGACACTTGGCTCATGGATGGCACAAAGGGGCCACGATTTCACTGATGCCCACTTCCACAAGTCTCCTGTCTGTTGGAATAAGCCATTACTGTGCAGTTCTATATCCAAATCAGCATATCGGTACTGGCTAGAGACTAATGAAAGTTGTACACTGTTTGTATTTGTATTTGATTGTATCTGGGAGCCACAGGGATGTCAAAGAAAGCATCTTTCTTATCGATGGTGTGTCCAAAAGACTATTTCACTTAACTTCCAGGCTTGAGTGAGAAATGGAGGCTTGAGAGTTCATTGCCATATCCCTGTAGGGAAGAAAGTGTCATCAGTATCAGTATCAGTAATCCCTCTCCCATTTCAACAGGGAAGCACACCAGAAAACATTAGGGGGAAGGATGTCTACAGTTTGGGGATGGTTTGGACTCACTTCATTTGGGGCTATCTGGAAACATGATTTCTTACAACCGCGTATGTGTTTCCCTGTGTATGTCGATCCTCTTTATAGTGGATTACAACATACTGTTACAAAGTGATTCCCAAACAGAAACATCTCTTGTGTATTCCATGTGTAACCTAGTGTCAGGGCTAACAAGCCACAGTGTAATTCCAGTATTCTCCACTAACAGGTATTCAAGTGAAGGAATGAGGGAGGAGACAATGTACAAAAATACTGCACTTTATTTTCTGAATTTGTTTGGAATAAAAAACATATGGGCATGTGTCAATAAATACTTGTCAATAAATATTGTAATAGAAGAAAGGTGAACAGGATAATTCGATTTTGTTAGGTGTTCCACACACACAAGTTGGTAACACTAGATGTAGGTCACTACTTGCATTGCATAAGTCTACTCTGTTTGCTACAAAAAGAAAAGCACAGCACGCGACGACCATCCGAAAACTGGGCACACTTAGTCTACTCTGTTCGTTACTTAAAGACAAGCAAGGTACATAATCACCCCGAACCTGGGCAAAAGCATTCCACTAAGGGTGAGGGAGAAGCCAGCTGAGAGTAGAATCACTCAGAGGGATATAGCTACAGATCATAGCAGGACTATAATGAGGTTAGCCACACACAGCTAGTTATTTACAGTATATTATCAATGGAGTCCTCCAATTATTTCACTGACACCCCATCTGTAGGCAAAAGTCCACTGCAAATCAAGCACCACACGTAGGCTAATGTTACTGCACACACACACTTAGGAAAAGGCCTCACTACACCACTGGCTACTGCCAAAACAGACCACTGGACTGAACATGCAGTCTACGTTACCCCCTTGGTTCTCCCGGCCCCGGCTGACAAAGGAAAGAAAAGAAAAACATGCCTCGCCAAAACAAAACAAGGAAATCATAAATAAACATAAATTGGAGGTGGTTTTACACAGATAAGGCATACAGAGTAGCTATGCAACATAGCTTTGACCCACTAGCTTGGTAATTTTAACCTAAGGAAAAACAGTGGCTACAATTGGCTTCTGGAATTAACAAAAGACCACATTAGTCCCATGTCTATCCAACCGACATAATTAATATGATATCTGGTTAGAGAGCTAACCAGTTAGTCCCTGATAACATCTGTACAGATTTTATACGATGTAGACTGGAATCAACATTTCCGTATGGAAAACTAAAAAAACAGTGAGTACATATTCAATACACGGCAGCACATACATTTCTTATCTTAGTTCAAGAATTACACTTTTATATACATAGCATTTACCTTCATAGAATATTCAATAAACCTGCATATATCCATTGTTTAGACCCACGTAACGATGGAGCTACGGTGTAAAGTGCACATCATTAATGGCGAAGCCACATTAAACGGACAGACCCAAAATCGTAGCCACTGAGCACATCTTCAATACACGGCAGCACATACATTTCTTATCTTAGTTCTTGAATTACACTTAAATATACGCAACATTTACCTTCATAAAATCATCACAAACAATTCATACTGCTAGCCATCCACTGTTTGGGCCCGACACAACAAGGAAGCTACGTGTAGGCTACTACAGCTGATCATGACGACCAGGCCACAGATGAACGATACACAGTTTTGTGTTGAATCACCGGCAGCAGAATTAACAGTGCACTCACCACTGCAATAGTCGCGCCATTCGCTTTCGAAAATGAAGACTGACTGCAAGGCGTTCTATTCTAACCTGCGTTACTTCTGGTCATGTGAGGAGGACGTGTCAGGTGACTCGCTAGGCTCTGATTGTGAGGATTAACACCAGGGGCCCTAGTTTCGTGGCGCAGTGCAGGCCGGCGGAGGGTGGCGGCGTAATGCAAGTTTCGACCCGCACAGCCTTGCGCATGGTCAGTTTGGCAGTTTGGTGGCTCGCCTGCGCCAAGATGGGTGTGGCGGCGCAGCAGGGGGAGGCGTCACAGATTCAGCTTGGCGTAGCGGAAGTTTCGTGGCAAAAAGCCTCACCGAGACTTCGCCGAAAGCCCGCCAGCTCCAACCTAGTCTGCTCTTGGCGTAAGGCGCAAATAAAGTCCATTCATTCAAGGCAAATTTCAGCCGGCGGAGTGGAAGTTTGGCTGACCGGCGCGCAGTGCGCACACGTCACCGATACCTCACAGGCAGGTTTCTACAGTTCCAGGCACATTTAAATGCAATATATAATCACAACAAACACTATTTAATGCAACTAATTGAATCAACACGTGAATTTATATCTATATAGATTGTCCCGTCACATCTGACGTCAGATCAAAGGCTGATTGCACGCGTAATGGAAACTCAGTCTCTTGGACCAAAACATCTCCCTCTCTCTCTCCTGTTTTTCATATCTATCCACTGCTAATAAAATGTGTCTAAAAAAATCTTTAAAAAAAAAATACAGCAGCTCGTGTCTGGTCTGAGGTCTCGTGTTTCGGCAGCCTGTTGTCCGTGGAGAGACACGCAACTTTGCCACCAAGCTGGAATCGGAGTTAGGGCTGCAGCTGGTCTGAGTGGCATGCAAGGTCCCGGTGTCTCGCCGTTCTGGTGTTTGATGGGGAATCCGGTACAGCTGTGGAGCGCAGATGATGAAGACGGTGATGATGATGATGACCCTGCTTTGTGATAGACATGCCTAAAATGTGCCTACAATTTCTATAGTGATATAATATCAGCATTGTTATTATTATGACTATACGCACGGGCAGCGTGTGATGCGCGTGGTGGGTGAGGCGGCGCTGCTTCTAGGCGCATTTCCAATCATGCATGCGCATGCATTTGCCTCTCAAAACAAGGCATTCTGGGATAAAAACGTGAGAAATGCTGGTGATAACTTCCCTTTGCGACATGTCACATGGCTTTAAAAACTCTCCAGGGTACATCCCTCTGCATGCTTTTCTGTGCAGATTGTCTCAAATAAGTGCGGACATAAGACAATCCCCTCAACGTTGCCCTAGTTGCCCTGGTTAGAATTACCACGTGGTATTTCCCACTTAGGAAAATTCCTCAGCCTCTGTCAACAAGGGGAGTTCAAATGCCTCGACTCGAATCGTCAGCGACGAAGAAAGCCAGTGCCACTGGGTATTCTTTGTGCAAAGTCCGTGAAGTTTCCCCTGGCTCGACAGTTTTTGTATATAATTATTAATAATAAAAAAAAAAGTCTGTGAAGTGCACCTGTGTCCGACTTGACGTGGTGGGAACTTGACGAGTTCCGGCGGATCCTCTCAAGTCTCATGCATGCATAGGCGCAAATGCATGCGATCCGAAACGCAGCCTCTGTCATCAAGTTGTCAAGTGATGAACTTGCCCTGAACCCCGCCTGGCGCATTAAAGGTGAGGAGAGGAGCTCATTTGATTGGTGAAGATCTGAATCGGCGTTCATCCCAGTCCACGCCTTGTCTCCTCCACGTATCCCACTCACGCCCTTTTCTCCTCCCTCTTTCCCACTTGTGCGGTTGGGAGTGACGGGAGGCGTGCCTGCGCTAGCCTGAGCGGTGCACGAAACTTGCAAAGTCCAGGCGGACACACCCCCTTGGCGTGGCGCAGGTGCGCTGACTACTCCTAGTCTACGAAACTAGGGCCACAGGTGTCCTCCTCCCACCCATCACACATGTCCCTAGTTTGTCTCAATGGGCCCTAGTTTCGTAGACCAGCGCAGGGCGGCGCAGGGTGGCGCAGCCGGCGCAGTGCAAGTTTCGACCCGCACAGCCTTGCGCACCGTCAGTTTGGTGGATCGCCTGCGCCAAGATGGGTGTGGCGGCAAAGCAGGGGGAGGCATCACAGATTCAGCTTGGCGTAGCGGAAGTTTCGTGGCAAAAAGCCTCGCCGAGACTGCGCTGAAAGCTCGCCAGCTCCGACCTGGTCTACTTTCGGCGAAAGGCGCAAGGCGTAAATAAAGTCCATTGATTCAATGCGATTCACAGCTGGCGGATCGGAAGTTTGGCGGACCGGCGCGCAGTGCGCACACGTCACCGAGACCTCACAGGCAGGTTTCCACAGTTCCAGGCACATTTACATGCAATAAATAATCACAACAAACACTATTTAATGCAACTAATTGAATCAACACGTGAATTTATATCTATATAGATTGTCCCGTCACATCTGACGTCAGATCAAAGGCGGATGGCACGCGTAACGGAAACTCAGCCTCTCGGACCAAAACATCTTCCTCTCTCTCTCCTGTTTTTTATAATATCAGCATTGTTATTATTATAATACGCGCACGCGCGTGATGCGCGTGGTAGGAGCGGCGGCGCTGCTTCTGTCATCGGGTTGTCAAGTGACGGATCTTGCACTGAACCTCCCCTAACGCATTAAAGGAGAGGAGAGGAGCTCATTTGATTGGTGAAGATCTGAATCGGCTGTATTAATCCCAGTCCACGCCTCGTCTCCTCCTCGTCTCCCACTCAAGCCTTCATCTCCTACCTCTTTCCCACTTGCGCCGGTGGGCGAGACCGGAGGTGAGCCTGCGCGAGCCTGAGCGAGCCTGCGCGGTGCACGGAACTTGCAAAGTCCAGGCGGACACACCCCGTCGGCGCGGCGCAGGTGCGCTGAAAGCTGACTGCGCCTGGTCTACGAAACTAGGGCCCTCTGTTTGCATGCGTGCCCCCTGTCTGCTTCACCTGGACCCTGCCTACCAACACACCTGCCTCTCAGTGATTGGCTCAGCACACACCTACATACAATCAGCTCATCAACCATAGGTATATCAGCCTGGCTTTCCTCCCACTCTTCACCACATCGCCATTCCAGTCTCAGTGGTAGCTACTCTAATGCTGCATTCCAGACACCTCGGAGGACATCATTTTTCAATTGAAATGTCCAATATCCAACTTCCAAGCGTTTCATGTAGGCTGCACAATGCCAGACGTAAACAAAAACCGAGGCTGATCATGACAAACTGTTTTCAAAATGTTTTTCTGGCAAGTGAATTCACAGCAGTGCAGCGTACACGCCTGCACATTTAAGCTGAATATTTTTTCGGCAGAGAAGATAACTTTCAGAGATTGTTTACCGTACCATTTAACAGATTCCTAATAACATGGTGATACATTTTGGCATCAATTAACATCCAGAACAGGTTTTAAAATATGACAGTATGTATAATCTTAATTAAATACATGCAAATAATAATTAATGTTGCCGTTTTTAAATGATGGCTTGCCATTTACAACGTGCACTTCTTCTTGACAACAAAAACTGGCAATATATTTTCATAAATGACTTTGGTGACTAAGGCTTAAGGAAAGACAAGACGGCACCATTGTCATTAAACACTAACTTTGACAATAATAAATATGCAATATTGTTTGTTAAAAAAAAAACAATAAATGTCTCTTTATTTTGTTACCTTACCCTCTCTCTGTCATTCTCACAGAAACAAAAACACACACCATGTGCTGTGTTGACTCCCGGTCGAAAACTTTTCAAGTTCAGATTTGTCTGGAACGTAGCATGAGGCCTCCAGTGCTAGTATCTTTTGAGAAGAGTATTCCTCATGTTCTTGTTTTCCAAGTTAATGCGTATTTGTTCCCTGTGCTCAAGGATTCCCGTCTGCCTGCCTGCTCGTCTGCCAGTCCGCCTGCCTGCCAACAATCTCTCCCTTGCTTCCTCTGCCAGCCATGCCGCCCAGCCACTCTCCATTCCACCTCTTCTTTCTCTGGCCATCACATCTCTGTCTAAAGTCACTCCTGCAACAAACCAGTCTAAGCCCCAGTTAAACAGAAGTTAGAGCGCCTTTCGCTTCTGTACTGTTATGTATTTAACACTGAAATAGTTGAGCAGTGTACAGTTACAAGAGGGATTTGAATCAAATCTTATGCTTTTGATTGGACCACCAAAAAGTAGTCAGAGTTCAACTCGCTACACAGCTATAAAGTACTGTTGGCTCTACACACACCTGTCTCACCTTTTGTTAGATTAGGATGAGGATGAGTGAGCGATGAAAGGGAAACAGATTTTCTACCAGCTGTGCCACTGTAGCAGGGCAGTAAATGCACACGGCTTCCCTCTGCAGCCAGCGCCCGAGATCCCCGCCGGCAAAACTCTTCTGGTCGTTTCACATCATCCGGCTGACATTCATCTGCACCCACGTTGTAGTTACTAAGAGTTTCCCTTGAATGAGTTGGACCTCAGTCACATTGTCTTTTTGCCCACTTATATCCAAACACACATCTCTCTCCATGTTGCTCTGTTGGCTTCTACAATCCAGAAACAGGGAAGAGCAGTTTTATATGACCGGTGTGGCGAGCTAGTTGCCCAAAGTCTCATTTTGATTGGATTATTTTTTTGTTAGCGCCTCCGAGTGCAGGATGAGTCATCAGACATTTGAAACTGTAACAGAAGCTAAATATGCTCCAACTTCTTTTTCACTGGAACTTTAAAGTGCATCTTCAGTTCATTGTCTGTGTCCTCCACTTGAGTGCACTTCTAAACTATCCTAACATGATGAGCTCCTTGTGCCACCAGGAGGAGTGGTCTAGCTGGTTGGGTCCAACAAGATTTGTTGGATTGGTCATCCAGGATCATCTTTTTTAGAAAAGACAGATATGCAGCAACATTTATTATAGGAGATCAAAGCTATAGCAAAGGTGACAATAGCATTAATGAACTTCCAGTGCTAGATGAAGGGAAGTGCCAGGGATCTTTCACCTCTTGACTTTGAGGACTAGTTAGGGAAAGTGAAAACAATTCGCACAGTTGGGGTTGTGAGGTGGTATGGGTAGGTCATCAAGTTGGGAATAGCACAATTAACTCCATGCCAGGCACTAATTAAATAAATGGTTTCATGCTGCATTCATTCTCAGTTATGTCTGCAATTATGGCGGATTTAACCTGCTGATGGATACATAGGGGAAAAAACAGGCACTGAAAATGTCAAAATGGAGGAATATGTAACTGAGGTGAATAAATCTAAATTCAAATCATAACGTAAGATACCTAACAAAATTCATTCAGTTGATTCAAGCTCAAAAGTATTGGCAAAGCATAAAATCGCCACAAAGGCATCGAGATTCAGCTGTGTTAAACATCTGTTAATGAAGCAGGATATTTGGAACATCAGGTTTATCAGATTCTTAGGCTCAGTTTGAAGTTCAATATGAAGAGAAGTGCCGGCCATCTGTGAGGATGTAGCAGAGCAAGGTGTCCTCTAAAGTGTTTGCAGCTTCAGCTGTAAGACAAAGGGAGGGCGTCACAGGGTAATGTGAGGGAGCACAACCTTGGTGCCCTGCCCAACTGGCCAACACAGCTTGAGTGCTGGCTTGTGCGTCTCCACGTGACCTTTAACCGGGCGGCTTCCACCCTATGCACCATTATCATAACAAGTCATGTAGCAAACCCAGGAAAATTATACAGCGGAATGGACATAATGCAGCATGTGGCTGGGAGAAAATAATGCACACTGAACTAAAAAGTCAAGCAATTTGCCTCTAATAGCGATGACGACCCATCTTCACATTCCAGATTGTGTATTTAAAAAATGGCATGAAGAAAAAGCATAGGGGTGCAGTGGTAATAGGCAGCATTAGCCCCACCTTCTGGGAATAGGCCTGAAGAGATGCTACTTGCTCAGTGAAGTGTAATGTTCTGAGGCCTGGCCCCTGTGACAGCCGATAGTGAGTGGTTTGGGTGGGGCCAGTGGGGCCTTACGTAAAGCAATGAGTTTCACTACAGCAGGTAGGGGATACAAATAACACATATGCAGCATAAACACAGAGGGAGGGCATTGGGCCGCGCAAGAGCCCAGCGTGAAAGGTAGATCAGCGGTGATGTAGAGAGAAACTAGATGGTGGATTGGGGACTGTGGGGAAATTGGCTGGAGGGCGTGAAGGGATGAGCGAGAGAAGATAGAAACTAGGCAGTGATGGTAAATAGAAGCAAGTTGTATATGTGGAAATGCAATGGAAGGAAAGGGGTGAATTGAATGATAAAAATGATAACTATGGTGTAAAGAGGGAGAGCTGAAAGGATAAAACAAAGGATACAAGTCAAAGAAGGGGTTGTAAAAGGAATAGATACCAATAGAGAGATGCTGGAAAATGATGGCATGCGCTCAAGGGGAATGCATAGTGCGAACTGGTAGAGAAGAACAAAAACACCACAGAAGCACAGATCTACATGGTAGAGGAGAAATCATAAGTGGTATCTCCATGGGACATTCATTCACTTCTAGTAGCTGAAATGTGTTCAATTATTCTCGGTGACAAGACATAAGAAAAACAGTCCCACTAATGTAATCCAGGTAGGCTACAATAAATCCAAGGTTATGGTATATAAGGTCCCTGTCCCTTGACCTTTTTATTTCTGATTCTAACTTTTTAGTTATATTCTAACTACTATTATAAAAAAAAAATACAACTTAACATTTCAAATATTGTTGACACTGTATCAAATTAATTTTGATTCAGCCATTGATGATATTTGAACACATTTCTGGTATTATTGTCCCACTTTACAATCATCTGAAGTGTTTATCACATTTACATTTTCCCACATTTATTATTATTTATACATTATATAAAATTGCAACTCCCTTACATGTGCGCACACACACACACACACACACACACACAAACAAACCCTAAGTGCACTCAGTATGCAATCAAATCATATCAAACGTATGCATGACAGCCAAGCCAACCACCCATTCATGCCCCTCATGCGTCATGCATCTATTTGACTAAATCATGGCCACTCCACCAGTTGACTTGACCATTGCATCCTTCAGGTTGTGGTCGGGCTGTTTACGAGTTGGAGGCACGACTTCATCACCCTTTTCAACCTCCCTCCATCTTTACGGCCCTGCAGGTACCTGACCTTTAAGAAAGTGTCTGGTGAAATGAAACAGGGAGAGGAATAGAGGAAGGCTCAGGAGATGTGTATACCCCCTAGGGAGATGGACAGACTCGTACAGACATGGGAAGTAGTGGCACTTGAAAGCAAATGGGAATCGGGATAGAAATAGAGGCACATCAGCAACTGTTGCCTGCAGCGTGGGGAGACGTTGTTTGGTGTGCACCACTGGGGTGGAAACGTGTGGATAACCTGGCATGGTGGGTGGGCAAAAGCCTTTTAAAGGAAAAAATGAGAAGCATTTTATGGGTATGGAGACTAGATGTAATTCACTGACCACAGGATTTTTCCCTTTTTGTTAGGTGTTATAGTGATCAGGAAATTACATAACATGCAGCAATTACCTTTAAAAAAAAATACATTTAGAAAGGCATTTATTTAGTTATGTCACTGGAGGTCTGTGTGATATTTTTTTTTTTAAAACCTGTCATCATGTATGCTGCTGTTAAATGTCCTCTGCATGTAGAAAAAAATTATTTTATATCATAGTGACCAAAAGCCCATGGTATGACGGCATATTGGGGCCACTGTGGGTGGGAAAAAAACGGAGCCGAGATAGGTGGGGAATATTTTCCAAATTTGCGAGTTCATAAAGTTGCAAATTTGCACCTTTTTTTGTGCCCCCCTCTCTCGGCTATATATTTTTTCCTACAGTGGCCCTAATACGCCATTGTACCATCAAGATGTTTAAGAAGAAAATAATAGGTAATCTGTTCTAGCTCGTACAGCAATCCTCTCCCTTAACTGTCAAAGACATTTACCATGCAGTGCTTGTTAACACCTGATTAACACTGCTAGGCCCCCGCACAATGTACACATACAAAACACACCACGCGGAGAAGAAATAATCCTTTTCAGTGAAGACTGAGCACAAACAAACAGCCGCTTTAGATAATTGAGTGTGAGAGGTGAATTCGGAAGAAAAAGCACACTTAATGCACACGTGGCACACTGCATTCTGTGTTTTTCAGGTTGTCATGTTCACTGTCACTGAAGCACACACTTTTATAGGTACATAATGACAAAAATGATGACTGCGCAGTTTCAGTCAAGGGGATGTTTTACCTTGTTGAGGAAATCCAAAGTTGTCATTATTAAATTCTAATTTCGGAGCCTGTCTGTTTCAATCAGCGACATTACCCATCATCTCCAGCTGGGTTATTGATTTGGGTCTTAATCTACAAATAAATATATTGTCTGAGTTTATTTTTTTCCATGCTGTCAGCAATGTTAAAAGGACACAGCTCATCTGGCTGATGGATGGGAGCAAATGTAGCCCAGGGCCTAAGGGTGGACTGCAAGAGAAATATACCTCATAACAAACACATACACACATAAACATCCCCTCCAGATGGGTCCCCCCTTGTGAGCAGTGTGTGGGATCCAATTATGTGTGTGTGTGTGTGTGTGTGTGTGTGTGTGTGTGTGTGTGTTGGGGTTAGAACAATGTGAATCTTAACAATTGGGAGTGTTGCCTTTTACAGCTTTTTTTTTATCGCTTTGACCTCATTTTCAGTGTCAATATAAAAATGAATGCAAAAGTCAGTTGCAAAGTTGTTGTTTATTTAGCTTTAACTGCAAAACACGTTTGCAATCATGCACCTATGTTAAGGCATCTGCCATCCACGTGTTATCACTACGCATACAGATCACATCACACAGCATCACAGGGTTGTGTGGCTGTTTGCAGCTGTGTGTGTGACAAGCGTGTTAGTGTGCGCCAAGGCTGTAAGTTATTGTTGCCATAAAATAACCCAATGTACAGTAGGGATTATGATACCAGATTATGGTCAGTGTAAATTGTAGACATATCTTGTAGTTTGATATCTGCAGTTCGTGCATGTAAACAGGAGCTTTATAGCGAGGCGGATGAGGTGGAGTGAATGAGATAGTCGATGCCATAAATTAATGCCATAAAGCCCAATCACTGAATATGTCCCCTCCTTTTATCTGCAGGGCTTTCAGTGTCGTTCTTGCATCACAGAGGACACAGCTGCATTCATGTTGCCTGCTTGTTCTAGCTGATTCTTTGCAGGGTTTTAATGTAAAGCATTTGACCATCTGTAGTGAAAGCTGTAGTGCATAGGATGGCCGGTGGCAGGCCTTTTAGACCCTTTGTGTTTTAGAATGTAGAGAAGATTAGTAACGCAATCATGAACAAAATAGTCATAACTGTCTCAGAATTCGTAACTGTCTGAAGGGATATCTTCATTAAATGTTAAAGAATATTCGCTGCAACCCTTTCACAGCCCCCTCTTCCAGCCACCAGACAGCCGGGAAGCACAGAGGTCAAAACTGAGCAGAAGTCCCTGTGGGAGCTCTCTTTGCCCTTCAACCTTTAGGTGCTCATCCCTGATGCTCATTCCCTAGAGGCGTCACATGAAAACAAACACTGTATGCAAAGGCGAGAGAGGGAAGTGTGGGAAGGGAGGGACAAGAAACTTGAGAAGGTGAAAGAGGACAGAAAGTGCTTTGGGTGAGTGTGGTAAAGAGAGAGAGAGAGTCAAGGAGGAGGGGAGGGAGCATTGGGGGGGGGGGGGGTCTAAATCCAAAGATTATGGGGTTAACGGACAGGAGAGAAGTGCTGCTTGAAGAAAGAATACAAGAAGATGAGGCTGCATTAGCAGCACGTCTCGGGCCAATTACTCTGCTGCTCCCCCTCTCTTCTATCGCTCCTCTGCTCTCCTTCTCTCTGTGTCCCCACCTCTCGCTTTCCTCTTCTCTCCCGCTCTCTCACTTTCTCTATCTCTGCTCTAACTATCCATGTGTTGTCAGCAGCAACAGATCCCTAAACGATACCGGTCTGCACTGGCAGGTTTTATCTTCCTGTGCTACAATAGGAAAGAAGGATCTGAGAACAGATAAGATGGGGCCGACCAACAGTGACAACAGCAAACACATAATGGCAGGCACATGTTTGACACGGTGCTTCACTGCCATCTAGTGGTGGGTGGTTCAACAGGAGCCCCGTTAAAGGATGCTCGTCATTAGTCACAGGCAGTTGGGTTTCCACCAATGTGATCAAAAATCACATGAGAAGGTGTTTCACAAATGAGTGCAATGAAAAGACTTAAGGTCTTGAAATATGTTGTTGCATTACATTTGTGAGTGTTTGTGGAGCTGTGTGTTTTTACACTACTTATTATGTTAGACATATGAACAAAATTCATTATATTCCAGCAAACTGACAGCTTGGTGACACAAATTATAGTTTCTTACAGTTTGATGAAGTAGATAACATGACACACATTGTACCAGAGTTTCTCAAACCTTTTTTTAAATAAACCAATTAAAAAGGATATATATATTAAAAAAAAAAAATCTCCTCCTGGGGTGGTATCTGTATAATCCTCAACCTCGGGTCCTCTACCAGAGGCCTGGGAGTTTGAGGGTTCTGCGCAGTATCTTAGCTGTTCCTAGGACTGCACTCTTCTGGACTGAAGCTTCAGATGTTGTTCCTGGGATCTGTTGGAGCCAATCTCCCAGTTTGGGGGTTACTGCCCCGAGTGCCCCCACTACCACGGGGACCACGCTAGCCTTGACCTTCCACATCTGTTCCAGCTGCTCTTTCAACCCTTGGTACTTCTCAATTTTCTTGTGTTCCTTCTTCCTGATGTTGGCGTCAGCTGGGATCGCCACATCTATCACCACCACTGTCTTCTGCTCTTTGTCCACCACCACTTTGTCCGGTTGGTTAGCCAGGAGCTGTTTGTCAGTCTGGAAGCTGAAGTCCCATAGTACCTTGGCCCGGTTGTTCTCAGTCACCCTCTGTGGTATGGCCCATTGGGATTTGGGTACTTCTATTCCATACTGGTTGCAGATGTTCCTGTGTACTATCCCAGCCACTTGGTTGTGCCGCTCCATGTACGCTGATCCAGCTAGCATCTTACACCCTGCTACTATGTGCTGGACTGTCTCAGGGGCTTCTTTGCACAGTCTGCATCTTGGGTCTGATCTGCTCTGGTAGATCGTGGCCTCTATGGCTCTTGTGCTTATGGCCTGTTCTTGTGCTGCCATGATTAGTGCCTCTGTGCTGTCTGTCAGTCCTGCATTTTCCAGCCACTGGTAGGATTTCTTGATATCAGCCACTTCCTCTATCTGACGGTGGTACATGCCATGTAGGGGCTTGTCCCTCCAGGTGGTCTGCTCCTCCTCTGCACTCTCATCATGGTTCTGCTGCCTGAGACATTCACTTAGCAGTTCATCCTTCTGGGCCATTTTTTTAATGTAATCTCGAATTTTCGATGTTTCATCCTTGACCGTGGCCTTGACGCTCACTAGCCCTCGGCCTCCCTCTTTCCGCTTAGTGTATAGCCTCAGGGTGCTGGACTTGGGGTGGAACCCTCCATGCATGATGAGGAGCTTTCTAGTCCTGATATCTGTGGCTTCTAGCTCCTCCTTTGGCCAGCTTATCATACCAGCGGGGTATCTGATGACTGGTAGTGCGTACATGTTGATGGCTCGGACCTTGTTCTTACCATTCAGCTGACTTTTCAGGACCTGCCTTACCCTCTGGAGGTATTTGGCTGTGGTTGATTTCCTTGTGGCCTCTTCATGGTTTCCATTAGCCTGTGGGATGCCAAGGTACTTGTAGCTGTCTTGGATATCACCTATGTTGCCCTCTGGTAGGTCGATTCCCTCAGTCCTGATCATCTTGCCTCTCTTTGAGACCATCCGGCCACACTTGTCCAGTCCGAATGACATCCCTATATCATCACTGTAGATCCTGGTGGTGTGGATCAGTGAGTCTATTTCTCGCTCGCTCCTGGCATACAGCTTGATGTATGTGTATATATATATATATATATATATATATATATGTAGCCCACTTCTCCCGATTACAGCAGAGAGGGGCCCTGAGTTCGTAAAGAAACTACTTTTTTACTGAAAATAAATCCCTTGTAACAATATTTCTTATGACCAACTTAATAATAGGCAGCTACGGTACTCACCTTTAAGCTTGAGTTATGTCAAAGAAATTTACAAATTGTTTTAGAAAATCATCAGTCAATTATTTATTTCAGCTCCAAATATAATTCCCCAAAATAATACACTCTCAATAAAACTTAGTTGTTATCTTCTTTTTTTAAATCACAATTAAATCACAAAGATCTTGCTCACTGTTATTCAACCAGATTAACCAAAATTAGAACATCAATCTCTATGAAAATTACCTTTACTATTGAATTAACACACTTAAATTTACAACATTTGCACTCCTTTAAGTTTGAACAAAAACACTCTTTTAAAGTTAGAAAGTAGATTCAAGTTTCACAAATAACCTTTAAAGTTGCACAAATATACTCAAACACAACTCAGTGGGCCCACACTCACACACATACACACAGCCGGCAAAACTAAAATAACCCCCGTTGCAGGCCTGATATTGTGATGCTTGAGAGCGAGGAAATCCACAATTTTAATCCAAATGCTCCAGGAACAAAGAAACGGAAAGCGTTACCTCTAGTGCGACTCAACTTCAACTAGCAACCGTTCACCCGGTCCAGGTCCCCGATGACAGGCGATGCTGCAGCTTGGCACCCACACTGGTGGCAGACAGGTGCGGAGGGAGTGAGGTCTCTCACAGGCGGCCTGCGATGATGTCCCGACGAGACGAGTCCCACATCGGTCAGCAGTGGTCAAGATGAATCCTCGCGTCCCGCGTTGAGGCCACGAGGCAGTCAAGAGTAGCTGGTTTAGCTTCTCTCGTCTAAGTGTATGCTAATTACACACTCTGGAGTAGCTTAGCGGCTATGCTAAGCTAAACAACTGCAGCTACAACAGAAACCTCCGAGCAGAAAGTCTCTGGCTGCGCACCAAACAAGTATAGCTTCAATATCCAGGTCAAGAATGCTGAGCAGACAGTCTCGTAGATACTAACTACACACTTTGTCTCTGAAAAAGTTCCCACTCGCCGCCATGCGTCGCCGTCCTCTCTCGTCGATCCTTCCGTCAAGTTCCCTCCAACAAAACATATTCACACACTCTCTCTTCCTGTCTAACCCCGTACATCACACCTTAACCAATTAAGGATGAGGATAACACTTTTTCTCGATCAGTATTTCCTCTTTACCCATGAGATCCTTCAAAATAAAATGAAATACTTAATAACTGCACCTTTGTGTCTTTTAAACTTTTAATCACATTTTTACCCAAAGATGAACATATCAAAACTATTTATTATTTATTAACTATTTTATGGATGATTTTTAACAGGGTTACACCCTCCCCCCTTTAAATATCTGATGTCCTCATCAGATCACCAGAACTTAACTTCAGTTTCTCAAGGGTGAGTTTAAATAGGACTACCTTAGTGTTTACCTATTTGTATAGTAATCCCTCTGTGTACAATGGTAATGTGCTGGTCTTTGCCTTTTCATCATAGGTAAGTCTTACAACTGGTTTCAATGATCTTTTTGGCCTACTTGGCTTTGGTGTCACATGTACATTAGAACAGCTCGAGGGCGGCCGTTCATCTTCACTGGAGCTGGGCTCTGGCTCAGTCGTGGTACTGAATCATGAACTTTGGCTCAGGCATTGAGACCTGTGGCAGACTTTCACTAACAAAAAGACTTGGACCGTCTAGTGCAAAGCACTTCCATGTGTCAAATATTTTCTTTGTTGAAAAGACCATCCATCCATCCATTTTCTACCGCTTATCCTGTATTCAGGGTCACGGGGGGGCTGGAGCCGATCCCAGCTGTCATTGGGCGAAGGCAGGGTACACCCTGGACAGGACGCCAGTCTATCACAGGGCTGTTGAAAAGACCAAACAGTTAAACCCAATTGCTAACAATGCTATTAAAAATGAAATAGAAGATAGGAAGTACATGTGAATGGACTTGGAATTGCACTTCCACTTTCCGTCAAGTCTGTCTTTCATCCACTGCTCATTCCGTGGCTCAGACATTCAAGCGCAGACATGAAAGATGACATAATCTGAGTAATAACAGAGCTACCTGTGAAAAGAATCAATACTATACTTCTCTTTTATGCATCCAATTAAATCATGAATACAAATTGTAATTCTAACTATTGATTAACCTTGACACCGAGTTTTACTCTCTGCACCAGCCTTTGTGGCCATCCAGGTTGATTTATTGTGTGCCGTCTAGCAACAACAAAAGCATGCCATGAACACCGTGTCAGGTTGTCATCAATCTAATACGGTGTTCAGGGTGTGACTCATTTACATTCTCGAAGACTAACTGTGAAGTTTGTGAAGGAAGATAATGTGTAATTAAGTTAGTAAATGCCATGTACAGAGGTCTACTTGTTCACTTTTAATTAAGATATGTATGCTAAACATGGGGCTAATCTCAAAGAATGTGTTGGTCAGTGACTCTATTTGCATACATGTGCACGTATCCAGCACATCATTAGTGTGTGTGCATGTGTGTGTGTGTGTGTGTGTGTGTGTGTGTGTGTAAGGGAGCAGAGGTTAGTTAAGGTGCAAAGAGCTGGAAACAGATAAAAAATAAACACAGGACCACTACAGAAATAATGGGACATCTGGTCCAGACATCTGGAGCCAGAGGACTATAGAAGCTTCCCAGCATCCTCTCACCTTGCGGATAAATTAGCAAAGTGAGAAAATATGGCAGGGGTAAACGATGCTGACAATCACACAGAGGGAGGACAGTTGAGGCAGGTTACTTGGGTATTCATCATTTTGGGGGGTGGGGTGGTGGGGGCTTGTTCGTTTTTTGTTGTTTCACATGACAAAATGGTGATAAAAGGGGAAACAATGAGTGAGATGTGACAGAGACCCTAACACGGGTGGTAACCATCTCATTTCTCTTTGGCAAGAATGAATACATTTTCTACATTGACCTAATACATAACAATTGCAATGCAGGAGAGATGTTCTTCATACATATAAATGACTGTATTGAAATTGCATTGATTGTTCTATTCTGTTGATGACCATAGATTAACAGGTTTGAGAAATGTGTAGTTCAGTGAGATTGATCCTGACAATCCAGGGTATAAGGCACACAGACAGAACGGGCATTTTCCTTGGACACACATTATTTCAGGTAGGCTGTACAAAAGATGATGGACAGTTCTCTTCTTCACTCAGACATAAATATATATGCACCATTCACTGGGCTGTCACCGGCCCTCACCATTGAGCATGGCAGCTATTTCTGAAATGTCAAATTTGTCATAGACCAGCATATGAAATTAGATTCAGGTTCCTAGTATTCAATTTGCAAAATAGGCCAATGCATTTGCTGAGTCAAGGCTCATTTCATAGCTTTGGCAAATTATGTCATTGCCACTCACAAATATTTTGGCCCGAGGCTTTCCTCAGCATTTCTGAGATATTAAACAGGAACCTGCCGGTAATTATTTACCACCCAGCTGATACTGATCATCAAAATATTATCATCAATAAACCAATACTTGTAAGAAAAAAAGTAACCAGATAAGTGACTCAAATAATTGCACACTAACAATAAGAATAATGCATGTTCCTAAATAGCATCCACAATACCAACAATCTGTATTCATAGAAAAACAAGACAGCAACATTTACTCATTGAAGGCCCAGAGGATAATCAGTCTTTAAGTGGTGCATCCAATAGGCTTGTCCTTGCAGAACTTTCCTCCCCCTGTCTCCTCCCCTCAATGATGGCAACAGTCTCAATACCTCTAAGCCGTAGACTACAAGGAGAATCAAAGTGAGACTTCTCATCCCTATTTCTGGTGCTACTTTCTGGAATCCTCATCCTCATTTCCCTTTTTGGCTTGCATTTAACAAAACCAACAAGGACATTTTAAATGGTAGACTACATGTGTGGTTCTGCATGGGATTCTGTTTAAAAATGGTCCCCTTTGATCATTGGATTACAATTCACACAATTTGGAACAAGGTGAATTTCTTGAGGAAAGAGAGTTAAAACATAAAGCCTAACATAAACATCTGTCTTTATGAGTAAGTACTTTATCAAGTAGGCCTACTAGTATATTATGAGAGATATAACAAAATGCTTTTTTGTCATTGGTCTGTCTTTCACATCCTCCTCACGGCTGCAAATTATTTTTATTCCTAAATGTGGGAAGTTCTAAATTCATATATCTATTTCCTCCACCAACCTCGACATGGCGACAGCTGAGCCGGCAGCTGGCAGCTAACACAGTGCAGACAGAGCTTACCTGAGCCCAGGGTGGATGCTACGCTTCTGGATGACGTTATCAGCTGTAACTGCCGTATGAGCACAGTGCAGAGCAGCGGCTGGGAGCGAGCCAGTGGGGCACGCTCACATGCAATAAAAGGCAAGGAATGCCAGCCACAGAGGCTCAGCTTACAACAGAGAGAGAGAGAGAGCAACTGTATTCTCTGCTCAGGTATACATTACTCCACTATATTTTTACATAGCAAATAGTTGTGTGGTGCTATATTAATACTGAATGTAATGCTCCATATAGATAACCTTGGACAGTTGCACATAGGACAAACTTCTTTTTAGGCTGTGTGGATTATGTCACAGCTTTAACACAGGAGAAGTCGTTTTTTCAGGTCTAAATCTTGCATTGAAAGCTGAACTTGAAATATACCATGTGGCTTTGCAAGTGGACAGTGTGGACTCATGGGTTGGCATGTGTCTGCTTGAGAGGGACAGAGAGCGAGAGTTGGTGTCGCATGTGATATTGATGACAAGTGTGCTTGTCGTTTGTTTCCCCTTGGCTTAATGTAAGGTCACAGTGGAAAGGTGGGACAACAAATGTCACCAAGTTGCGCTGACAGCCTGACCCCTGGGAGAGAAAATACCCTTTTAATCAGATGCCCCTCCTCCCAAGTGTCCCATTCCTTCTCCAGCTCTCTTCCACTTCCTCTGTGCCTTCTTTCGTCTCGTCATGTCCAATTCGTCTTCACTTAACCTTTGCTTTTCTCTATACCCTCTCCAGTCCTATCAACTATTTTGCCCTCTTTGTTCTCTCTTCCGCACTACACACACACACACACACAAAGATAGGAAATCAGACGCACAGCCTACTCTGGTTTCCTGGCAGTTTCCTTGAGCTCTCGATCTAAAGCCACAAATAGGTAATAAAGATGCCATCAAAAGGACACCAGAGGATGTGCATTCTGCCTCTGTTCCATCCCACTCGTAACTCTCCAGAGGGCAGAAGGATATACATCACCTGCCGAGCCTGCTGGCATAGAATTATGTTGTTTTGTGCAGTCTGTTCCCATGCTGATTCAAATGCCTGACATCGGTGTGCACGGAGTAAGAACAGGAAGCATACTGTGCAAATACAGCTGCCTGCATGCCATGGCGAAAATGCTTGCCAGTAAGTGCAAACCATTAAGTAATCAGAAATATGAAGCAAAATGTATTTTAGAGAGCCCTTCTCAGCATGCTAACCACAGAGGAGAGGAAAGACGCAGGGAGAGGACAAGAAGTACATTCTGTATTTATTCCCCTCTGTGCCTCCTCCTCCGACCCCTTCTCAGACAGTCAGATAAGCTCTGCCCATAATGTCTAGTCAGATATGACCTTGAGTGAGTCCATTGTCTCCCGGGATCTTCACTCAGGCTGTCACATCAGACCACTACAGCGTTCTCAATAATAAAAAAAAAAGCACAACAACAGCATCCCAATGATGTATCGCTGCACATCAGCTGCATTAGCAAACAGCTGGGGCAGGTTTGTCATTTCCAGTTATTGGAATTGTACATTCAAAAGCTTCAAGTGTCTTCCGAGAGCTGTATTGTTATTTTTATTGGGGTTTACATTATATATCAACTCAAATATTTAACAAATCCTGGAGACAATCCACAGCTATACACAGATACCAATGTCCACACATTTATTATTGAATGGTAGCTTACAGGCTTTTTGTATCCATTTTTTAAGCAAAAGAGAAAGGGTCCCTGATTTGCTAAAAAAAACAAACAAATGTGATCCAATATTCAGGACTTGCCTGTATTCTGATTCTGTATTCAGCACATACACTTATCTGTAAAATGTGAGGAATTGAAATGATGGTGTCTGGTTCGTTATGTTGCTTTTAACCATCAGATTTAGTGCTGTGCCTCCAGGAATTATCTCACCTCCACGAGGACATGGTAGTGGCTGTGCTCCAGCTAAGTGGCACGCAGTTAGTTCTCATCCTTGCCCCTCTGGCACTGTGGTGACTCACTCGTGGCAAACAACTTGACTGCACCTTTGTGTGAGGAGATGCCCATTTGGGGTGTGAAACTGTGAATCAATTCAAACTGTAATCATCCAAACCGTTTGCGAGTGTGCAGTGCTCAGGAAAAGTTATTCATAGCGGTGCAGCTGTTGTCCTCCTCATCATGAGGCCATCACAAAAGCCTCAATCCCAATTTGGGCCTCGTCATCACCACAGAATACAGCACTGTTATTGGGATCTCAGATTTTATTGCAACAATATCACAATCATTGATCCCGATGAATTTCCATTATTGCAATCATTGTAAATATCGTCACGAGTGACTTGAACAAGCTGTCAAGTCAACAAGCATTTTGATGACTATTAGTATAATATAGTGAATCACAATTATTGTGGCCAGATCAACTGTGATGTGAAATGTCTATACGGACCCATGCCTATTCTGGATCCCTAGTCTGTTTTGTTACAGTGGCAAGAAGAGACCTCGAGGTCTCATGGAAGTCCTGCGTAATTTTTTACAGTAACAGAAGTGCTCACATGTGTGAGTTTGTAAGTGTTGGATATCCAATGTGTTGAGATTTTATGACTATAATTTTATGTTGCGCGTTGTGGTTCCAGCCAAGTGATGGTGAGACATAGTAAACTCAGAACCAAGCTTTATAACATTGGGGTGAGGAGGAGGCTAAATGCACATAAATGCTGTTTACCCACCTTTGGATATCTCAAATTGCATTAATGCAGATCCTCCAGGGGGTTTATGCATACAGTTTACATGGGTTAGTGCACTCCTTCAAACTTTATCTGCTGGGATCACATTTTTTATCCTTCCTTGGACTTTTATACAACATTTATACAATTTATACAACCACTAAATGGCCATTAACCCATCGTCCTCTCGTGCTAGGTGGAGATCAAAAGCAATAAAGCCATCCCTGCACTGAAGCCAGTAAAAGAAGACTGGTGGAAGCTCTGTGTGGCAGACGTTGTAGATCAGTTGGATGTAAAAGACCTTCATTTCCAACATAAGCTTTTTGTTTGAGTAAGAAAAATGCAAAAACCTCCACACACAACGACTGCACACACTACAAGGAATATAAGACACATGTAGTATGTTTATATATTCATGTATTCATTTATGTACTGTAGGTTTAAAAAGGTAAATTAATCTGCAAAGTCTTTGGTGCAAATTTGCCAAGAATGACTTTTGTGGACCCTGTCATTGTGCATGTTTTGAATATTTTGTTTGAACTTTTGGTTTTATTTCATATTTGGCTTTTTTGACCAGACATCCTTTCAGATGTCGCCTGCATCAAAACAATTGTTATTTTATAGCAACCTGTTTTACATTTGAATTGTTTTTATTTACCAGCCCTGTGTGAATTAATTCACCTTGTGAGTCAGTCTTTCTCTCCTACTGTGGGGACTGAATCCATCATTGAAATATTCCTGCTCAGTGTACCACCAGGCCTTGTTCAGCACTGATGAACTCAAATGACCAGAGTGGAAATAACATCCGACTGAAGGGGGGATCGGCAGTGAATTAAATTACAATTACCTGTAGTGACAAAAACTTTCCAAAAAGTATGCAGTAAAGTTTTACAGTCAGACACTTGTCTACACTGTCAAAACATTACGTGGGGAGCTAGAATGCTGACTCAATATAGAGTCACATTTCATGTTAGTTCTTATGATTCTGGCTCAAGCTGATGTTCTCAACAAAACAACGTGTCTAATCATTTTCTGTGAGAGAAGACGCACCAGAGAAGTTTATCTGATTTTTATTATTCAGCAATTTCCTCACCTAAAATCAGATTCCTTCACACTTTGTACCACTCCTGACAAAGGTATAGACCGCTAGATAGTCGGTCGACAAGTGTTAACATGGATCAACCAAATCTCAAATTATAGGCAAAGAAACTTAAATACTGCCATCAATGATGTCAGTACTCTTTATAGATTGTCATAATAGTACAGGGAAATACTATGTGCCTACACCTGTTGCCGCAACTCATAATAAACATAATCCAATGTTTTTAGATGAGAAACACTTTTCCTCTTCAATCCCAACTCTTTCACGAGGTCACCTGGCTGTTTATAAGAAAATAATTTCTTTCAGGATAAAATTTATTTAAAATTTACACTAATCTCACACATCTCCAAACTTTGCCAGGAGTGCCTCTATTTCATCTTGTTGTTCTGGAACGGCGCTGACACCCAGGGGATCTGTTAATGACATTGCTATCATTCTGCATTAATGATGAGCTGTTACATTTATTAAATGAACTAAAACAGACACATTTCCTGTTATCTTGAACCTGTAAAAGAAAGTACACAAGTTACAACACATTTTTTTCCCCATCTAATGGTTAGCCCAAGTTGTGACTGACAGAGTTGTGTTATCAGTTACACTATTGGACGTCTCTCCAAAAAGGGCAGCATGGTCATGGAAGCGTAGCGCCCACCATCTGGTTAACACAGTCAATCCTCTCAGCACTGCTGCTATTGTTTACACTGTTAGCGTGGTTAGCACCGTTAGCTGTGAGCCACCGGCTCAGCTGTCTCGGTGCTGAGAGCCATGAGGAGGGAATAAATATGCTCTGAATTTCAAATTCAGCACGTTTAAACTCTTTTTTCTTGTGCATAATGCATTCTACTCTAGCTTCATAGAATAGCAGTAGCTTTGACAGTAGCATATATTTTTCTGCGAGCACAACACCCATTGAAGATTTTTCTTTAGGGGTCTCTTGATGTAAATGAGCCTGTTTGAACACAAGCAGGTGAAAGTAGAATAGGTGGGATTCAACATTGCATGCAGGTTTGACGAGGGCCGTCTGCTGCTGTAGCCCATCTGTGCGTTCAGAGATGCTCTTCTGCATAGCACTGTTGTAAAGTGTGTTTATTTCAGTTACTGTTGCCTACCTGTCAGCTTGAGTCAAGTCTGACCATTCTCCTCTGACCTCTCTTATTAACAAGGTGTTTCTGCCCACAGAACCGCCACTCACAGGATGTTGTTTTTCACACCATTCACTCTAAACTAGCGATGGCTGCCAATGAGAAGCAGCTCAGCAGTTTCTAAGATGCTGGAATTGCCCTGTTTGGCCACGAGAATCATTTCACACTCAAAGTCACATTTCTTACCCATCCCATTATTGGCTGATTAGATATTTGAATTGACCTAGTCGCGATGTACATGTGTCCCCAATTAAGTGGCCTCTGTGCATGGTTTGTATTGAAGTGCACCAAAGTATAAGAATGCTCCATATTCTTGTGTGGCTCTGCGGTCCATGTCTTTAACTTAAACATGTTCAGCTATTAGCGGCACATTTAGTGAAACATAAATTGATACACTCAATCAATCATTAATGACAAAATGGCTTTCTTTCACTGCATGTGACATTTACAGCCAAATTATGCCCATTTCTCAATACCCATGACATGTTCAGTGCCACAGGGCCACACATTATGTGTATGCACATATGAACAACATGCCAGTAAGAACACTCTTGATTGCAAAGACCAATTGAGCAGTTCCCAGTGGATGTCTCCTATTACGTTGAAAATCTAAATTTCACCCTTGTCTGGGAAAACAGTTCCCCTGACATAGATGGCCAACTGACCTCACAGCTTTCTCTGCTTCTTTTGATTTGTAGGCTCTCCAAATACATAAAGCATGGTTTTGTCTGCTTTTCCCTAACCTGACACTGCTGACTTGAATCTTAGATTTACAGCAGATAGGTAAGAGACAACTCTATCTGTATAATGGCTTGTTGCCAATACAATTATCCCTTTCCTCTAGTCGAATCATAACATCTTGAGACTTCAGCCTCTGGAGCAGAATGAATAGAATTTAAATGATTATAAGGCAACAGATTTGAGTCTTCTTCCTATTTCCTTTTGCAGTTTCTCATTCCCCTCTTATTTTCTACACACCTCCTCAGTAATCCTCTGGCATGATCATAGAGGAAATTAATATAATTAATGACATGCAAATTAATATTCAATAGAAAATACTCACTGGTGCTTATTCACTCAAATATGTCAGAAGGGTGCATGTGTGTATGTATACTAATTATGCATATGTTTTTTTTTTAAATCTGGGGGTCATTGTGAGGTAATTTTTTCTTGCCCATGGTTTTGAATATATACTTGAATATTGCAACTTTTTATGATATGGTTGCTGATACTTGCTGCTATCCCTGAAACTACTGCAAGTAATTTAAATAATTATGTCAGGTAGTCAAATGTGTTGGGTTTTACATCCCTCCACACACATCTCGCACCTCTGTATTCTGATGGTAACAGTGGAGAATATGAAGTGATTATAAGCATTGCAAAAATAGATTTTCTCTAGCACTGATGAAGCACAAATTGACTAGGTTTTGAGTTATGGAAGTATAAGAAGTTGCAAAGCCATTCGTTTCCATCAGCAAATTGTAGTCTCCTGGAAACTCCATTTTATACCTTAATTGATGTACACAAAAAACCCCAAGTGAGGCTCAGAACTAGTCACACTGTTAGCAGGCAGAAACAAGAACCTCTGGTGGGCCAATCGATAGAAACTTCATTACCGGGAGGCCTGGCTAGCAATCTCTTTGGCTGCAGCTGTGAGGGGCATACGTACCACAGCACCTGTTCTCAATGATATATCCAGCCTGCACCTGCAAAGACACAAAGGCACACTCGCACCACTCTGAGGTTTCACACCCGCGTGCTATCTTACCATCTCTTCCTTTGTCTGTCTGCCTAACAAATACAAGCTCACAGGTTTTTGTGTTATTTTTTTTTTTACATTCTCCCTGTTTGCGTCTTGCCCCTCCTGATGAGCTTTCTCACATTTGTGCTAGGATGCAGCTGACGAGCAGAAAAGGAGAAAACCGATGTGAGAAAAACAGTGGAGGAGAGGATCAGCGTGGGAGGTGTGATGATGAGGGGGAAAAGAGAGCAGAGCTTTTTTTTCAGTTAAAAGAAATAGACCTTTGAGGTTCAGAAGTTGTATAATATAACGTTAGGACAGCTCCATTTTACACCAAAATTGGTTTAGCACATTTGTAAGCACTTCTGTACCTTTCCCTCTGAGAAAATTCGTTCTCCACAGGAAAAATGACAAAATCATCCATGTGTCAGGTATAAGTACTCTTACAAATTACTGGACTCAACTGGAACATAATCTAATCCTAGAGCAAAGGCCAATGGAATCACAGGAAGAAAAAAAAAATATGGTTCTGGAACAGCAATGTTCTTTTTTTCACATTAAATCGACCAGTAGATGGCAGTGACAGAGCAACAACACCATGGCTGACTGATTCAAGTAAACCAGTAGCCTACACATTTTACACGAAGAAAAGTTGAAATTATTATTATTGAATCTCGATGAAGATGTAGAAAATAGTTGTCTTGTTACTAACACATGCAAAAAGACACAACTAATCAGGAATCTACTCTTCTCTGCCCCAGCTTGGTGATCATACAGTGAATGCTAAAGTCTGTCCCCTTGAGATGGGGGATGCAGCTGCAGTGTACTGATTCACACATGAATGCACCGGGCTGGAAAATGTTGTTCCGAGACAGTAATAAGGTATAGGATCAATTATTTACTCTTATTTACTCTCATATGTGCCCGTCTTGGTGCTAAAAGTCATTCCTGGAGATTTGTCAAGAGATAATATCTATATGCTAATTGAGACCATTATGCATCCAGATATTGCAGAACCACAAGGAATATCCCCCATGGCACAATCTTAACCCTAACTGACATCATAAAGGATCAATAAATTAGATTTCTGCCAGGTTGAATACACTTGCTGACCATTCTGTGGTAAGGTACTTATCCATTAAACTAAACTCTGTGTTCAAATTGCAGTAATTATTGTTCTGTGATCAACATAGAAAATGCAGGTTTGATTCATTGGATGTTATAAGGGAAGCATGTCTGACTGCTGTTTATTGATTTGCCAAGATAATCACTCACAACACAGCTGTGGTGCATAGATTGAAAAAGCATGTTGCTTCATTTTGAAAATGGCAAATTGACATTAGTAAATAAAATGAAAAGCTAAAAATCCTCAGAGTGAAAGACATTGTGGTTTGACTGTTGTTGTAGTAAATGTTTTTAATGATTTTACACTGATTTTTTTTTTTTTTTTCAAGCTACTGTATATCCTGACACGATTCTTTTGTGGTCATATCCATCATGCTTAACATAACAACAACGGAGCTGTCTCGTGGCTATCAAGATAGCTTAGCAGCACTTTGATTAAAAGACAAGACCAACTTTAACGGGACATCTGTTGGGAAATCTGGGCAGAGATTACACAACCTCATCTCACACAGACTCAGAGCAGCAAATGATGTAATTAAGGCTAAAGTAATACTGCCTCTTGGTCTGACTCGACCATTGACGTACTTTTTTTTTTTTTTACCAGGCCCCCACAATTAACACATTCTGTCACATTTTAAATTTACGTCAAAGCTGAAAAATACAAAAAGTTGAATTTGTGTAATGCACTTCACTCTTTATGGGAACATTACAGAACATTACAAATATTACAGTATATAAAACTATAAACAACACGTTATAAATTTGGAGTGATGGAGACATACAGATAAAACAACTAGTATAACATGCAGCAAAGATCATAGCCCACATTTGAAACCAGAATATGAATATGAATTTGCTGAAAATGATTGACATTTGTGATATCATTGCAGGATACATATGGTGTGTTGTATAAGACATGCTCTTTTGGGATCCAGGGGTCAATTTCACCAAATGTGCAACATAGGAGGTGTGAAATGCAACATGAGACATTCTTCTTCTTCACTCTTCTGTTCATTTGGACATGTTTAGAGTAAAAAATAAACACCATTCCTGTGATCTATGGACTGAGCACACATTTCTGCAATTTGTGAGCCACAGTTATTTTGAAATGTGATGCTGTCTCCATTAACGATGTAAGCACTGTTATTATTGTATTACTGAGTTGAAGCTGAGGTCATGATAGCCCATTGGTCTGGGCATAGGGCCTGAACAAATAAGGTAACCGGTTGGGGATTTTTTGCCACCTATGGTGACATGCTGTAGGTGATCAAAATGTGACACTTAACTTTCAACAACTGAAAACACACTGTGAAAGAGTTGAAGTTGTACAAAAGAAGTACAAACAACGCCCAGACAACAAACTGTAGCTATCGTACTGTATTGAGGAAGACTTGAAGCTAGTGATTGGGACCATTTACAATGTTTAATGGGGATTTTCCAATCAGACTTCTTTTGGCAACCAGAGGAGTCGCCCCCTGCTGGCCATTAGAATCAATGAATGTTTAAGGCACTTCTGCGTTCACTCACTTTTCAGACCTGGAGATTGAGTTGAACAAAAATAAACCGTCTAACTTTTAATTACACAGTCACACCTCAAAACAATCAAACATACTGTCACTGATGTTATTGTTGTGGGCCAAGGTAAAGAATGGGGAAATTTCCCCTAAAGGTATAATAGATTTATAGTCTACAAAATAAATGAATAAAATGTTGTGGATAAATAAATAAAATGGATGCGCTTGATGCCAAACAACATTTCAAAATATATATTTTTAATGCTTAAGTATGTTTTATTTAACATACATTAAATTAATTGATCTTATGGTGCAAAGTAGCCTATACTTATCATACTATTCCTTTAGTGTCATTGAAGCTTATTGCACTGGACTGACTCCAAACTGATGACCAACAGCTGAACACCTCAGCTCCTCCGCACCTCAAGGCAGCTATCAAATGACTTTCATTTCCCTGATATGCCGCTTTGCCACTCTCTGAAGTCACCCGGTGCACTGTGCCTGCAGTTTGTGTTGACAGAAATATTTCTAAGCTCAGAGGATGAACCAGAAAAAACTCTGGATGCCGGAAGCAAGATGGATTTATAGATGATCCATATTAATTTACTGTTTTGCCACTTCACAAAAATAGACTGTATCTTCTGAGTATGAGTGACTCGCACATAAATAGGCATTTGATCTAATTCTATAATCTCCCCAAAATAACAAATACAAGTTTTCGGCCCAGTGTTGTCCATCCACTAGACCCTTATGATGAGGGATGACAGAAAAGACATAACACAGTATGAAACAAAATGAGTGTGTGTGACTGTCTCAATCCACCCCTTTCCAAAGAACTTCAATCACTCAATTTCTCTGAGCAGTATGCTTCCAATCCCAGCAAACAGCTGGCCCAGCATTTAGAACACACGAGGATTAGGGGGTTGATTTAGTTAAGGGCTCAATCCAGAATGAGACCATAGCACCACTTATGATGCCAAGATCACCTCTGCTGGCTTTGTTTATGATATTTTCGTGCTTTTTGTGTTGATTTCAGGCATTCAGTATGTATGTATGCATGAATGGATAACACAGATTTGATCTTTGATCACAGTTAACTATGGTTAGTCTGATCTATCTATCTATCTATCTATCTATCTATCTATCTATCTATCTATCTATCTATCTATCTATCTATCTATCTATCTATCTAAAGTAAAAATCAGGTTTTGTCAGAGACATTATGCATGATCATTATATCATTATACAGTTGCTTTAATTTATTCTGTAGCCTACTGGTTTTTTTTTCCATCTGTGGTGTTTTTTAACTAATGCTGGATTAAAGTAATCTCTAGGCTGTAGATATTTTACAGCTTGCTCAGTCTCCCAGGTCATTATATGCTCAGTTGGTGCTTTCACTCTGCCACAGGAATACAAGGTATGCAGCTGCTTGCGACAACATGGGTGTGTGTGGAAAGTGCAGGTGCGTGTTGATGTGCTTTGATAGCATGCAAGAAAAAGGAATCTATGAACTCAAGCAGATTTTCCAGTGGCCAATCTCATTGGTTAGCACGAGGGACTGATTTGCATATGGTGGGAGTGTCCAGAGCCAGCACTGGGATGAATGACTTGTTCAAGTCAGATAGCAATAAGGCATAGCACTCAGCAGAGGTCTGCGCTGCTCAGCGCTCAAAATGCATAGGTCACTTAAGCTGTTACTCTTCCTGCCATGAGTGGAAAGTGCTGGACGAGGACATAAACATGTTCAACAGCAGACACCCCAGCCTTAGCAAAAGAGGAGGAATATGGGTAAGTGTTGATGATAATTCACTTTACAGACAGAATTCACTTTAACACAACCACAATAACTTTTTATAATCTAGTGAATACTATTTTATATTATTAAGGCAGATACATGACAAGCCCCTCTCCCTCTGCACTCTGCTGCTTTTATTCTCATGTCTTATTTAATGGCTTAAACCTGTGCAAATAAACCTAAAACTCTCAACAAATCCGATTTCATGGATAGACTGGCTTAATCATAATGTAAGTGAGGTATAATAGTGACTCTTCAAATCGTTGTGTCCACAAAGGTCTGCAACTGTAAACATAACTAAATACTGAACACATACACCTAACACCAATGAATCAGGAATGACTCATTCTGCAAATACCATTCTATTCTGCAACTCTTCTTCAAAACATAACTTTAATAATCTTGTGTTACAGGGATTGTGCATCCTCTTGCTTTACACCAGCCCTCTTCCCTGTTTTGCAAATTTCAGCCAAGCAAAAGAGCTGATCTATAAGATAAAGGAGGGATTACCCAGGGGGACCTTCATAGGGGCCGTTGGACTGGACTTACATTTGGATTTCACTGTGGAGCCCCCCTTTTTATTCAATCTCCCACAAAAGAAGGTCAGTGGACAGTATGTGAACCTAAATAATACCACTGGGGAGCTTTACACATCTGCTACAGAGATTGACAGGGAGACCTTCTGTCCCGATAACTCAGATGGACAGGGATGTGTCCTCTCACTGGATGTATTTGTGTTGCCTCAGCAATACTTTCAGCTCGTCAAAGTTAAGATCTTCATTGAAGATGTGAATGACAACAGGCCAAAGTTCCCTGTGGATGAGATCCATATGTCTGTTCCAGAAAACACTCCCATCAATGCTCGTTATGCAGTGGAGCAGTCTGCAGTTGACCCAGACCTCGGTCTTTACGGAGTGCAGACCTACTGGCTTGTTAATGACTTTGGCATGTTCACGCTGGATGTTGAGGAGAATGAGGGAGGTGAGCTCACACCCTTCCTCATTGTGACAGAGGCTCTGGACCGAGAGACCCAGGCTGAATACATTACGGATATCATTGCAGAGGATGGTGGGACCCCTCCTCTGCTCGGAGCGGCAACTTTAAAAATTGTCATCACAGATGTAAATGATAACTGCCCCCAATTCACTGAATCTCAAATGAATGTCACGCTGCATGGGAATGCCACCAAAGGGGCGCATTTGGCAAGGCTGCATGCTTTTGACCCTGACCTTGGTGCTAATGCTCAGATCAGCTATGCTTACAGTGAACGTGTGCCAAAGGACACCAGGAGCTTGTTCCATTTGGACAGAATCACAGGGGTGATCAAGCTAGCAGGGAAAATAGACACTGGCACAGTCACATTTTACAAACTCACTATTCTGGCCAATGGACCTGGTTGTATCCCTGCAGTTGCCACTGTTTCTGTCCATATCATCAAAGTTGTTACCGGACCCCCTGCTGTAATACCCAGATATATTGCACCAGAAAAGGATGGAGTGGTGAACATAAAGGAATCTGAGCCTGCATTTTCTCCAATAGCTTTTTTTACTGTCAAAAACATTGGTATGAACCAAAAGGTGGACTGTCATTTGGAAGGGACAGGCCCCTTCAGGCTAGGCCCTTATCAGCTGTTTAAGAATGAATACCTGCTGGAGACTACAGAGCCCTTGGACTATGAAAAGACAAGGGAATATGACCTAATTGTGGTCGCCAAGAATGCTCGAGAGCTTGTCATCAAGACCTTCCTCAAGGTGCAGGTATTGGATGAGAATGATAATGCACCAGTGTTCCAGCAGTCTCTGGTGGAAACATCTGTGGAGGAGAACAATCCACCAAATACCTTTCTGACTAAGCTCCAAGCCACAGACCAGGACAGCGAGAGCAGAGGGGAAGTCATCTACCTCCTTGGAGGTGACGCCCCAGGGATCTTTGTCGTAGATCGTGTGACGGGTGTCCTGACTGTGACCACATCGCTGGACCGTGAGGAGAAAGAGAAGTACCGGTTCATTGTGAGAGCGGTGGATCAGGGGACACCCAGGAGGGAGTCGATTGCAACTGTGGTGGTGAGCGTGCAAGACCGCAATGACAATAGTCCACGCTTCATAAATAAGGACTTCACGTTCTTTGTGCCGGAGAACTTCCCGGGATACGGTGAAATTGGGGTCCTCTCTGTGACGGATGCTGATGCTGGGGAAAATGGTTGGGTTGCCCTTTCTATCCTCAACGGCAGTGACATCTTCATGATAGACACAGGCCGAGGGGCGCTGAGGGCCAAGACATCACTTGACCGTGAGCAACAAGGGACATACCAACTGTGGATTGAGGCAGTCGACGGTGGGGAGCCTGCACTTTCCTGTGTGACCATGGTGAACGTGTTGTTGTTGGACGTAAATGACAACCCGCCTATTGTCCTCTTCCCCCAGTCCAATCAGTCTTACATGCTGGTACTACCCAATACACTACCAGGAACATCAATAACAGAGGTCTACGCTGTGGATAAGGATACAGGCATGAATGCTGTGATTGCCTATAGTATTGTTAAGAGGAAAGGTGGCGAGCCAGGTTCATTCGCCATTGACCCGGAAACAGGAAATATCACATTAAGAAGGGAGCTCAGCAACAGGGGCCTTTATAGCCTTCTGGTAAAGGTCAGTGACCATGGTCAGCCTGAACCGCTTTACTCAACTGTCATGGTTAACTTCTTTGTCAATGAAACGGTGAGCAACGAGAGCTACATCCAGAGCCTGCTGACCAGAGAGGCTGAAATTGAGGTAGAGGAGAGGCCCTGGTACAAAGGTCAGATGACTGAGGGGCCTGAGAGGTATGAGTTGTTCCTCTGTAAGCCTGTCCTTATTGCTCTATCAGTGACATGTCTGGGGCTGTTCCTCTCAGTTGTTACACTGACATCTTACATATGCTGCAATAGATTTAAAAAGCAGCGAAAGAAACGATCAGAAGTGGAGATACCTCTAAAAATGAAGAATGACTCAATGCAGGTTGTGAACAGAACGCTCAGGCAGATCTCAAACATCTGATATTCAGTTGTCCTTGCATCCAAAACCACCACTGTTTACATGAATGTTTACAAATCTCACTGTGAGAAGTGTAGTTCTCACATGAAGTTGCTTTTTTTGCTCTTGTCATTTGATTGTTATTACTGCAATATAGTGTGATTTGACTTAAAATGGCACACAGTATCATTCTCTATTACACTTTTTATATAAACACTTATCTAGACATTTTCCAACATGCATTGTTTGAAAACCAAATTGAGGAATGCATTTGTATTGGCATCAAAGTAATAACAGCTTTATTACAAAGTTATAAGAGCAACTCCATGAAGATTATTCTTAGGTCCTATGTAAATTTTGTACATATTTTTACAACTTTATATAAAACATTTGCATTGCATGAAAAGGACAAAGACAGTTCAAGGAACAGCATGTTCTTCATTATTGTTTTAGAAACATTGCATCTCATTATGCTACCAGTCACAATTATAAATGTCATTGAAAACTAATTACACTGGGAAGTTGAGTACATCTGGCAAATATATATATTTCTTAAATAACATTTTAGCTATATTGATAAAGTAACCACACATTTCAAAATGAACTGATAGAGAAAAGATGGATTTAATTGCATTTCTTTATTTCAGGCCTTGTAGTCCAGTTATTGATGTGTCAATTTACATCAAACAGTATAGCTGTGTTGAATACAGTAAATGCTACAACTCTATGCACAGATGTGCTCTAGTCATTTTTGAAACTGAAAACTGTAGATCACAAAGAAAATCTTAACTCAATGTCTACTTACTAATGTCAGAGTTTTCAATTGGGTCTTTCAGTCTTCTTCAGCTCAATTGTAATGGAGTGGTGTGCATTCCAATATGTATTTAGTGATGTCTGAGTGATGTACCATTAGATGAGCTTGAATGTTCTGTGAAAAGCTTATAAGTGGAGCTTGAGTTGAGATTTTTCTTGTCAAAATAGTGTGTGACGTCTGAGAGCCATGGTTAGTAACCAGATGCCCTACTTTCTGTGAAGGCTCACAGTAGTCACTGATCACACATGTAAACACTAAATACCAGTAGAGCATCGTACTTTATTTCACCACACTAAACAATTTGAATTGTGTCCAAACTTCTTTTTTCATAAACCTGCGTCCAGTTGTAAGCTTCCTTTATACAACCATACAATGGACAACATGCTGCGTGTTTGTGAAAGAAAAGTAAATTAACTATTAAAGATTCTTTATTTTTTTGTAATACACTGGATTTTTTTCTGTATTGATATCACCTACATATACCTCCATCTATTTTCAAATGTGTGTGTATAAGCTCATTGTGATATTTGGTAGGATTTAAAGGCACAAAAATCTGATTAATTCAGTCTGATTCTGGACAACATATTAAAATAATTAACAGCATCATCTTATTCTGATGCTTTTAAAGTTTTATGTCGATATGAATCTGTTTGAAAGCACAGCAAGAAAACAAGCTTAATCTGGATATAATCAACTGACAATCAAACAAAATCCGGATTATCCTGCTGTCCATCAAACTCTGCCATGATGCATGTGAATATGCCTCAAATGTGCAGTAGAGTATATGGTCTAAGCAATACAGATTGAGTAACATGACGTGAAAAAAATCAATGTGAATCAAGAGTGTATGAATAATTAAGTATTTCATTAGTCAAATCGAGTCAAGTTTAGACTGCATCCGCTTCAGGCAAGATTAAATCGGATGTACAAATTAAATACTGTATTGTACCTCAGTGCAAGATTCAAATATTTAAAGACCTAAAGCCTGAGAGCCTGGTTTGTTGTTGTCATCAGCAGCTGACATAGGTCACAGCCGGTGAGGTAACACCCAGTGTCTCAGTCAGATGAAAAAATGACATTACAGCTGTTTTACAGCTGAATTACAGCTGCTTCTGTGTGAAACATTTGAGGATCAAATCAATTAAGTTAGGCAATATTTATCACCTTTCTTTAGTGGTATTGGTGACCACTGTGCTCATAGTGCAACCGTAACTTTTGATTATGACCAAACACAGATTATCCATAGTGCCGTTTGCTTTACAAAAGTGATAGTCCTTTGCCCTATGCCTGTTTGTGTGTTTACGAGGAAAGCTGTGTAGATAGAAAGGCTTTAAGGCTCTCTGCATCCTTGTTAATCATGCACACTCCCAAGTGAGGAACTCTATTGTATTACAGTATGTGCCCTCTTGAACCTGTTTAGGTTTGACTCTTACACAACTGGAAATATGCAAACAAACCTGTGCCGAGAATGTATTCACACATGCAGCTGCTAAAGTTATACAAATCGTTTCAGTATGGAAGCACATCATGCACATCAGGAGCTAGAAACAGCTACTTTTCAGTAATGGCCAAACTGCATTTCTAGGCTGGTAGAAACAAAATACTGCAGTAATCACGACAGCAAGTGCATGACATCTGTATTATTTCATATAACTGGTTTAACTGGCTTGTGTTGTTGATTATGTCTCACACAAATCTCTTAGAAAAGCAGCTATGGAGTATGATTAACATAGAACAGGTTCAAAGGGCTCTTACTTTTCTGTCAAGTTGTTCAAAAACCTTGAAAGTTTGTTCATACCCACAATATGTGTTTATTTGTTCGTAAGAAGAGGGAGAAAGCGAAGGATGCCTGTACTAACAAAGGCAGTGAGCATAATCAAGTCCAATATAGTGCAGCTGTATCGTTTTACAAAATTAATCCTTGTGTGTAAAAAAAAAAACATAGCGAATTACATTAATTTCATCTTTAATCAAAAAGTTGAAGAGTGTCCCGGCGTAATTTTAAACAAAATTGCTCTGAAGGTCTACTCCCCATGTAGCAGCTTAATTTGTCATAGAGATTTTGGATTAAGTTTATCCCAAGTCATATTTTTGTTATGAGTTCACTGTGCAGGGAAGTATCCAGAAATATGGCACTCAAGTATTCAGGGGTTTTTATTTGCTTCTGTGGGAACAGGTTGAAATGCTGCACCCTTGGCACTCCTGGTCCTATGTCATGATCAAGCCTCGCCATTCATCAAGTGGAATCAATGCTGAAAATACACCTTGGTGGTGCATTCCCATAATAAATAAGTCAGCTGCCCAGGAAATGGTTGTTTGCAGCCAAGTGACACAAAGTTTAAGATGGTTCCTGCACAATTTTACATTTGTTGCTTTTTTTTACACTGCAAAAACAATTACGGCATATGATTAATTGCAGTAATAACAACGGAGGTTTCATTTCACTGTATCACCTTTCTCTCTCACCCATTCCAACTCTTTCAATTAATCATTTCCCTCTCCGTGTTTTAAAAGGGAAACACACAACAGTCACACAAGCCCTTTAGGCCTATTATGGCTTAAACA
The DNA here is from genome assembly GCA_029853015.1 of Chelidonichthys spinosus. Taxonomy (NCBI): domain Eukaryota; kingdom Metazoa; phylum Chordata; class Actinopteri; order Perciformes; family Triglidae; genus Chelidonichthys; species Chelidonichthys spinosus. The sequence continues at coordinate 11,728,208 of CM056821.1, read as the reverse complement.
CAGCTGTTGTGATGATATATTATATGAGTATGCTTCTGTGTGCAATAACAAACGGTGTTTCTGGTTAATAAATAAGGAAAGGTTTGATCATGACATCACATTTCTTCTGCATAGGCTGCACAACATGTTGCATTAACTGTGCATAAATGAGTTCAAACACTCATCCCAACTCATATACTGATGCTCTAACGCACCGGGGAATGCAGGTCAAACTATGACGCTCCACTAAGGTCGCATTAACATGTGGTAGGCGTTGTGAATTTAAACCAACACTTTCTTATGTTTAGTGTAAACGTCATGCTTGGGCTTAAAAAAAATCTTAACTGAAAGTGCTAACTAAAATGTTATGATGCTAATATACTGATCTAAGATGGTCATGTTAACATTGCTATTGCCAAATGTTAGCATGCTGATGCTGTTTAGCTCAAATACCATGTTGCAGCACTGCTAGAAGGCTGTAAACCTATGATTCTTGAGTATTCCATGTAATCAGTACGAACATAGGACTTTCAACCAGGAGACCTGTGTTTGTGTCCCAAGGTGTTGCTGAGTTACTTTGTTACTGTAGTGACGTGTTTTCCATACTTCTGTTTACTAAGCACTAACTGATCTCAAGTCAATGAGACAGTGATGTTTTTCCTAAAGTTGTTTTGTTGCCTTAACTTAAGCAAGTGTTGTTGGTTTGATTCACAACGTAAACCACATGTTTGATCATGCCTGTAGTGAAGTGTCATAATTGGACGCACCTGACTACCCAGTGTTTTTTTCCCACAAACATGAAATGCTATGAATATTCCGCTGTCGTCACTTCTGTTGTGTAAGTGATTGGTCATTGGCCTAATTAGACAAACAAAGTTAACAATAGCATCCATTATTCCCCCCTAAAGACTACATCAGTTTCTCTGAGCATTTAATAATTACGTGGACGTGATTACATCAAAATTACTTGCAAGCCAGGTGTGTCACGAGGAGCACTGACCATAGGCATTGGCCGTGAGAACAGGTTGAAATGAACACACTTACTTTTTATTTTCGTCAGTTCGACTATATCCATATGGATACCACCACTGCATGGGTGGTATATGCTTAGCTGTAAAATGCATATCTGACCTAGTGCTGAAATACAAATCTGCTGCTTGTGTCAGCAGCCCTAGCAATTAGTTCTGCTGTCAGTAAATCTAGATCCTACTTTATGGTTTCACTGGGAAATTTGATCCATCCATTCCCCTTTTAAACATGATCTTCCAAATGACCTTTGACTGCAATGGTAATTGTTTTTAACCTTCCAGTGTGTCATTTGGATATCTGTCTCATTTCACATGGCTAGAAACAGCTGGATAGATGGTCACCCGGACCGACACACTCCACAGCTTTTCTGCATGGCTGATGAATTCCTGTTGCCATAATCCTTCTGACAGCCAGTCGGCCATCTTTAGACACGACTGGAGTGGACAGTGGAGCGGTGACTTGGTTTAAATGAGGTTCTTGAACTCTTTATGACCTCAGGCATTATTGTTCTGTACTTCTCACTATTTGGGGGTTATTAAAAAGACATAATCCTCAGGAAGTCGAGATGTTAAGACTATAACACATCATAGAGGCTGGACAGGTGTTTGGAAACATGTCTTAATTTTGTGTTGCAGATGTTTTGTATCTGTATGTGCAGAAGCCTACGGACTCAGCTCAGCCATTGTCCCTGCAAGCCTCTTTCTCTCTCTCTCTCTCTCTCTCTCTCTCTCTCTCTCTCTCTCTCTCTCTCTCTCTCTCTCCAGGAAAGTATCTGAAATTATATTAAATTCTTAATGGAGTAGACAGCGAGTAATTACCATCAGTCACAGCCCGATCCCATTTCCAGATTGGCTTTATTGTAATGTCCCTGCCTTGAAATCAAACAAATAAAGACACAATGAGCGGCCCAGGTTGGGTTACACAGGTCTGCTGAATGGGAGAGGCTACGTTTCCCAAGTTATGACATCAAATACGACCCCCCCCACCCCCCTGCACACACTTTGTTTGCCATCTTCAATAATGTATCTCCATATTCTCCCACTGAAAATATCTGCCTTTGATCTAAAACATCTTTCATTTGCTGTGATGCAACAAAATATAATCCAATCACACTCTTTTGATCCTGCTGTGGATTATGTTACTAATTTATTTTTTTCTCAGTTCTCTCAGTTTCATCTCAGCAAAACACAGAAGGGATTCCAGGGAATTGGTTGCAGCAATGTATTTCTGAACAATTCATTTTTTTCCCCACAACTGCCAACAGTTTTTAGTGTTTAGTCTGACATTAATAATGTATCATTTGAATTAACTATTTCAACTGTGGACATTTTCAGGAAGTCTTTTCTTACTGTTCTGAAGGCCTCTCTTCTTTATAAGTACATACTCCTGACGTTTTCCATCTATAGTGGAGCCTGTGACACACTGTTGTGATAATGTGCATTTGTCTTCTTTTCTATATTTTATGAAACAATATCACCATCGTGTATTCAGATCAGTATGTCCAAAACTGTATATAAGAAGTGGACGTAGTGATTGTGACGTTACCCAATGGTTCTGAAGCCTTGAGTTACGCATTTTGCAGACAGAAGTGACGTTCACTGATGCCCATGATGGCTTCAAATGTGGAGCACTGCTCTTCCCTTGCCCTCACTTTTGGTGTGTAATTGATGAGTCATTGTCCTTATTAGCCGGACAAAGTTATTAATAGACTGGTGATATTCCAGGACAAAACTCCGACTCACTCGGAGTTCACTCAGCCAACTCTTTTTCTCTGCAGGCTCTCTCCAGGCTGCTACAGAACAGAGCTACATGGATCCCCAAAGACATAATAATAACATCAGCAGAACTGACAAAGGGGAACCTAATGATCATTTTCAGTCGCAGGCTTACATGCCATGTTTTATTTCAAACTGATTGATATATATTTAAGGGACTGTACTAATGGTCTGTTTATTTTCTTTCTCTAGTCAGAGATCCTCCCTTTATCAGGAGTGGCTGAGACACAAATAACCTAAATGTAATTTCCTAATACTGATGATTCTGATGACAACATAATTTGGACTATCCATTGTGTACAGGAAATAATGGGATTTTGGGCGTCACTGTTAACGTGCCTTTAATCCTAGTGTACCTTTCATACATATACTATTTACTCAGTTATGCAGAATGTACTCTATCAACTTTGTGTATGTTGATGGAATTAGTTAGTGGTGAATTGTGAGACAGGTAATAGAGGAGATGATGCCCTTCTCCATTCACAGTAACAGGGCATGTGATGTGTGTGTTGTAGAAGAATAAAAGGCTTTAAAGGGAGGTGCCCTATATGGTCTGACTGTGGTTGTCTGACCGAGCTGTAGCATCAAACTGAGTTAATGAAGTGCCAGATGAGCGCTTCTTGTTAATATCAGCCACTCATGCATTTCAGGAAGCTGTTTCTTCCGTCAAGGGGAACTAAGTCTGCTAACCTAATTTGGTGAAGAAAATGTGCACCGTTTTTTCAGAGGTGGGGGAAAAAACCGTATCATCATTTCTCTCGTTTGCTTCCTGTGATTGATGCTGATCACTGATCTGCTACAACGTAATTGAAAAGCCATACAATGGTTGGAGGTGGGTAGAGCAGAAGCAGAATTATACATCACACATCGCACAAACTCGTTCTCTGTACACTGCACATGCTGCCACTGAGCTAATTTGACAGATTTCAATTCTCATGATAATTTTCATGCATTTCAGTACCCAGGTAATAAGAGTTGTTGGTAAGAAGGTCCAGACTGAATGGCAAGAAGAGAACATTTAAAACGACAACACATTTATTTTATTTATTTAATTATTTATTGAATGTTAAAAAAAATAATAATAATACAAATTAAATAAGCGTATAAGCAGTAAAAAGGAAAGCAAAAAAAAGAAAAACAAGCAAATGGGATCCTCAGAATCCTCAGTAATAAATGCACGACTCAAAGTAATATAGTTCATGTTCAAAAGGGATAGGAAGAAGTTAAAAAAAACTAAAACTATACATGAATAAGTCCTCTGCTTATGGTTTCTAACTTGAAAGAAACTAAATCACAAAGAAATACAGATAGTGACAGAAAGACTAGGATAGAGGCAAGGAAGTATAGTGGGAAGGTTGATGAAAGAACATAGAGGCGGGTGGACAGGGAGCTACATGACGTAGCTTGTTTGGGCTCAGATTTTCCTAGTTAGGGCAGTTTTCCTATTAGTGAGGGCAAACGCTAGCTGCCACATGGCACTGGTTCAGACAACTCTTCATTCACTGCAACGGTCAAAAACGGGCTCAGGCAATGTGACAAGCAGGAGTTCATATAAGGTTATGCTAAGAACCAAATAATTTCCCGCTCTGCTATAACTTTATTATTTTCCAGGTGTTCGAGAGAGCCTGGAAAGTTCTCTAAACAGCAGTACAGTTTATCATCATTGCCAAAAAGGCCAACAACATTACTTAGTCCTTGTGAAATCAAACTTCTCCATGCTTCCTGACTGGCTCGTTCTCCCTTGCTTCATGTCTCACACCATACTTTGTTTTGAATACTTCCTCAAACTTGCACTTATAAGCTCTGTTTATGTTTATTCCCATTTATATTTTTTACCCTCTTTGGACAATCAGTCTCCCATACTGCATGATTTTCCTTTGCTAAGTACACACTCGGGCTCGTTTGCAAAGTCTCCTTCACATTCATTCTCCCCACATTTTGCACATGGTATAAACTCGCTCCTGCACACAAAGAGGCTATACCCAAAAACGGAGTTAAAGCATGGAGCAGCGTTCGTAGGCCAGAAGACCCAGGTGAGGGTGACAATCTAACAAATGCCAGCTGAGGTTGACCAGAACGACCTCCACAGAAAGCGTCGGGGTGAAGTGGATTTATACATAATGGTTTGTTTCATCTTTGTTTCTCATCTTTTTCTTGGAGTTGTTCTTCGTCACATGCCTGAGTTTAGTCAGTTCTTCTCTGCACAGTTAGATGCTCTTTGATTTAGTGGTTCCTGGGCATGCACGCACAGAAATAGGGCAATTACGGTTTCGATTCCCAGGCAACTAGAATCTGGGTGTAGAAAACTAAATGCATATTTACCTCAACAACGACAAGCTGATTAGTTAGAAGCAGTGCTATTTAAAGAGCCGGTGCCTCAGTGTCACATGCTTTGCATGTCAAACCATCCACCCTGATCTCCCCTCTCTTTTTGTGGCAGCAGAGAACACGTTACTTGAGCCGCAGCTACTGAGGGAGAGCTATCATTATACACACTGCCCAAGATGTGCCTGCCAGGACAATGTAACATTATCTTCTAAATACTCATACAGCCATCATTTACATTATTCATTCTTTTTCAGGTTTAACCAAGTGAGAAAATGGATTCTTCTTTTGCTGAGAGGCTTAAGGCAAAAGAAGAGATGGAGGCAAAAAAAGTATTTATATTTGTATGCTTGTACAGCATGCTGCTATGAACCACAGCTCAAGTGCTCAAGTGCTCATGTGAGAAAGGGTTTTATTATATAATATAAGCATGTGACGGGACGAGCAGCCCCGTCACGGCAGCGACGCGCTGCCTTCATTAAAAGACTGTGTGTTTAAGTTTAAGTTGCGGTGTTTCTATGTTATGTTCTCCTCTGTTTATAGTCCATTATCATCCTTCGTGTTAACTGGTTCATACATCATAATTCACCTCCGTTACTCCTGCAGCTGTGTTCACTGGATAAGCATAAACACTGCAGGGGCCTTCAACAAATGCTAGAGATCATCAATAATGCATCTCTTTTCCGTTAACTTTCATTTTGAGTGTTTTGTTTATTTGTTTTGAGTTTTGAATGTTTAAAGTTTGTCTTACCAGGGGCACGAAGGCCTGCTTGTGCAACTTTTATTAATGTTACTACTTCCGGTATAACAGGGGGTAACCTGGGAAAATGTAGATGTTGTTTAGGCTGCTATGTTTAATTTGGCATTATTTAGCATTAATTAAAATATTATTTGTCAATGAGTTTCTAGGCTGACAACTATACGGGTATAAATATATATATATAAGTAATTTCACCTACTCACATACTTGTACCAAAGCACCCCTGTCAAATTGCCATTTTGGTTTCTACCAATTAGGGTAATGAGTGCAGGGCCTATTTAAGGCCAGGTTTCCTCCATGTCCTTTGAGTGCTGTTTCCATCTCTCTCACACAAGGTTACACCTACCTTTAAGAAAGCAGTTAAGCTATTTCTTCTGATAGAACACAAAGCAGCATTATTATTGTTGGCTATGTTCCTCTTTCTGTCCCCTTGACCTTAAATACAATTGTATTCATGGGCTCATGAGTTTCCATGAGTTTACATACCTACCTTCCCAATTGCATGTTTTCGTTTTAATTTTTCTGGGAAATTACTGAGTTTGTGAGTGGCATTGAATTGTTTTTCACCTTGAGTCTGTTTTGGCAATTTTACACATCTTTGATTAGCAACGAATCAATTTACTCTTGACTAGACATGATTACAAACACATGCAAGAGGTCTGAAGGACACCAAATAGTTTAAGACTGCTGTTGTTTTTTTCGCAACTTGGGTACCCTGTGTAAAAATGTTTATTATGCCTCTGCACCTATTGTGTAAAGGATACTGCGGAAAACATTCAGTAAAATTTTCAGTTTTTATTCATTATTTAATTATCAGTCTTAATACTGTAATCAAGTATTGCAATTCTACAGAACCCCCCAAAATTTGATGTACAGTGCATCCAGAAAGTATTCACAGCAGAACACATTCACATCACATTTTGTTATGTTACAGCCTTATTCCAAAATTAATTTCAATAATTCCTCAAAATTCTACACACAATACCTCAAAGTAAAAAAGGTTTGTTTTAAAAATGTACGGAAAAAAATGTTTGTACACAACCTTTGCCATGACACTCAAAAACGAGCTCAGGTGCATCCTGTTTCCACTGATCATCCTTGAGATGTTTCTACAACTTGATTGGAGTCCACCTGTGGTAAAGTCAGTTAATTGGACTTGATTTGGAAAGGCACACACCTGTTTATATGGTCCCACAGTTGACAGTGTGAGAGCACAAACCAAGCCATGAAGTGCAAGGAATAATCTGTAGACCTCTGAGACAGGATTGTATTGAGGCAGAGATCTGGGGAAGGGTACAGAAAAATGTCTGGAGCATTGAAGGTCCCAATGAACATGGCATCCATGCATCCATCCATTGTCTACAGCTTATCCTGTACGCTCACATTCACACCTACAGGCAATTTAGAGTCATCAATTAAACTATCCCCTATGTCTTTGTACTGTGTGAGGAACCCACGCTTACATGGGGAGAACATGCAAACTCCACACAGAAGGAACCCGGGAAGGAAGACCTTACCCGGGAATCAAACCTGGGACCCTCTCGCTGTGAGGTGACAGTGCTACCAACTACACCACCGTGAGGCCCACAGTGGCATCCATCGTCCCTAAATGGAAAACGTTTGGAATCACCAGGACTCTTCCTAGAGCTGACCGCCTGGCCAAACTGTGCAATCGGGGAGAAGGGCTTTGCTTCGACATGGGGAGGTAGTTTGTATTATACAATTGAAAAACAAGTGGTAATAATACTCTTCATGGAGGTATTTATTTCCACATAGGCATATTAGTCACTTGACATAGCTTCCGCCGTTATAAAGTAAACATGGATCTAATAGGAGGTATTTTTTCTGGTAGAAAAGTTACAAGTTAGTTTGGCAAAAACTAACACTACTTAGTAGAAATGGCCTTTGTAGACTATCCGCTCAGGCTCGTTGACTCCAGGGAAGATAAGAAGATAAGTTGAGTTATAATGTTATCTAGCATTCGTTTATCACATCCTGAAGCAAAAAGAAACTGTAGTCAATAAGCCGCTGTCTGCCCACTGCTGATGACATGATGGACTGAACTAACCTTTTGTTATCTCATTATCTCAAGATAACAAATTCTCGAGGTAACCAAATAATTAATTCAAGATAGACATAACAAAAATAGCTAGCATGGCTGTTCTCGGCTTCTGTACAAATCTGTTATATTAGGGTTTTTTCTACTATTTTGTCCGACAGGAAAAAAAGATTTGCCCTCTGCTAAGTACTTCTCAAATGTACTGTAAAATCCATATATCCAGACAACAAATAACTTACCATGATATATAAGCCTCTTATGAGAGGTGAAGCCATATGGCACTTATCACCTCTGTTGATCATGGGTTTGTGGCGGCAATGCAAATCTCTATTGTCCGCTGGTTAATCCTGGGATTTAAGGGATTTTATCTTCATCGGAAAAATGGAGCTGCAGTGAACACAGATGATGTTGCAACCCTAATTTGATGATTGTGCATGGCAGAGCTGTTATGCTGGTGAGGTGGTACAGTATTTTATGGGTCATTTATTACCTGAAACCATTAGGTGTTGAGATGACTCACTTACTCCACCGTAGGAAGAGGAGTCAGGGGCCGAACGGTCTTTTTTAAATGTGTGTTGAGACTTTTTTCCCACTAACAGTATCTTTGCTGTCACTTAAAGAATCACACCCCTACTGTCCTCGCTACTTACAGGATCAAATTCAATATCCTGTTGACCAACTATAATAAGTTATTAATAATCAAACACCAGCTTAGTTTTATGATCTCCAAACTCCATACTGTGGAAGTAGGACAGGCCGTCTGAACAAAGCTGGCTCAATCTCAGAATTTTAGACTAACAGCTGTAAAGCTCTCACAGTTCGGCTTTCTGGATCATGAGTAGCCTTGCTTGGGTTGCTTGGACAGCAATGAGGACTGTTAAAATTCCACATCACTGTCTTATTTGTAAAGACAGACTATTTATTGATGTCTTGGTTGATCTCTTTATTGATTGTGTCTGTGTCATTAATGTTTGCTTTACTGACATTTGAAGAACTCAATAAATGTACTACATTAATAAACTTTAATATAACATGAATAAAGCTTGATTGATTTATTTTTCTACTGATTTATTAAAGGATTGTAAGGTCAAGACATGCTCATAGAATTCAGCCTCATTGCTTGTTTGTTTATCTAAACTCTTTTGTGTGATTCTGTAAAACCTCCTTTTTATCTCTGAGAAAGGAGCCCGACAACTCAAACAGTTCCTTTGCCCTTTGGGTCAAAAGGAGACCTGTGCTTCACAATCCAGTGCCCCCACAACACAGAGTAATCCCCTAATTAGCAAAGGCATGGAACCAGAAGCTGAATACATAACCCAGAGCCAAGTGGCCGACCAGTCTGAAGGTGAAAAAGAATAGATTTATTAATACATATCATTGTGTTTGAGTTTGTCCAGGTATTTTGTGTGTATGTGTGTGTGTGGCAACCCCTTCCGAATTTATTATTAACTTGATGGCTGCTGACTAAATTATACACCATTTTTTTTAAATTTATCATCATGTTAATTAAATAAGAGTAGGGGTGCGAAGGAATAGGCTACACATATTTGCTATTTGAAGAAATCCACATCCACAAGTGCTTAAAATACAATGTCTATTTCCATTGAGTTTTGTCACTTTATGGCATGTTAATATCTGAATGCAACAACAAATATTATTATAAATGGGCCATTAGGATTTACAAATATTTTGCATTTTTAAATACCTGAGTTTGAGTGAAAAGCTTCTCTCTTAGCAATGAACAGAATTTTGCTCAGATTCTCAGTTGCCTTTGATCAGAAAATTCAGTAACCAACCAATCAATCACAGCTCCACTCTTTAAAGAATCCCAGATAGCCTCAAAACAGCTGTTTCTGCAAAAAACAATTTCATCCTGTTATATCTGACTTCCCAGCCCACTTTACCCAAAGTGAAAACACCTACAAAATCTTGATACAGACTATGAGTAGTTTTGTTTTGAAATACATGTGAGATACATGTGACATAATGAAAATCTGTCACAGCAGGATTTATTTGTAAGAGGCAAATGAAAACAAAAAGAAAATCAAAGGCAGCCACACAAGCTGGACTCGATAGTTCGTCTTCACGTGCTGTGTAGCTATTAGGTACAAACTGGACGGGGTTCATAAAAGTGACTGAGAGGTGCTTTACTCCACGTTTGTTCCGCTGTGAAGACCTATATGTGGTAATGGCAACGATCAATACCCAGCTGCTGATTCATCTTCACTCAGAGTCCACACCGTCTTTGGTCCGGCTAACTGGACACATTTGACCATTATATTGTCATGTGTTAAGAGTAACACAAGGGGTGCTTGGCAACAAACGTTGGCAGGATGTTTGAAGAATGACCTGTGTAGGCCACGGTCCGCTGCACAGTGAAAACAGCCATTATCACTGACGAGCAGCACCTATCTTGCTCATTAAGGGTAGAGCCTCTCAACTGCAGTCCAAGTAGTAAGAGAGATGTTTTAAACTTGCCCATGTTTTCTCTTTTTTTTCTCTGTTGTGCATTGTGGTAGCACTGGTTCAAGAAAAACAACTAGAATTCCAGATGGCTTCTCTCTCTCATCACTCATCACCTACAACCGTGACTAAATGGAGTTATATACCGTAACTGTTACCCGCAAACAACAACCATGTGTCCTGGCAAAATCAAATCCTAAAGTGGAAATCCTGCATGCCATAGCTTATAAAGCACAATGCATCCGTGCATAAAACCAATATATCTAATATATTTCCCCACTAGAGGTATGCAAATGCTGGACGTGTCATCTCCCACACTGCTGCTGTTAAAATTACACCCATGTGACTACGTTCTAGACTTTGCAATACAAATTACATTTGCCTAGAGATCCCAACAAAGCATACGCGTGAAGGCACTCCTTTTGCATGTTAGTGGTGTAGCCGTCTACCAGATGGTGGTTTGACTTTAAATTATTTGATTCACATGCAAAGACCCGAAGCCTTCCGCAAATAAGAAAAAGAGAATAACCCATCACCCTGCAAGCAGGCCATTCTAGAGATTCGAACAGCTCCAATATCCTTTCCAAGAGTTGTTAAAGCTGCCATTTCGTCCTTTTGTGTCAGCTTCGTATGATGCAACCGAGCACTGGTAACAGCTTTGCTTTCAAAACTGACTTCTTGACGATAAACTGTTTGATGTTACCAAAGTGTTAAAATGTACCTGTTTCAAGTTTGATATTCTCTTTAGTCAATGCATATCACCATATGCCACGGCAGTGAGGCTGGTATTGTTTTCACCTTGCGTGTCTGTGTGTGAGTCATCAAGGCACAATGTGGTTCTTCTGGAAGGAAACACGGTGTAGCAGGAACTACCACAGAGGCCGATCTGAGTACATTGCCAGGTGTCGGTCTGTCTGTTCGTTTGTCTGTCTGTCTGTCTGTCTGTTTTGCCACTGAGATAGTGTTGCAACCACACAAGATGCAGTCTCTAAACTTTAAAGGTGTGTTGTTGAGATTAAGTTCAAACATGGGTGTTGTCCAAGCAAGGTGTCATCTGTAATTTAATCTCCTTAAATGATTGTTTGATGGGTGGAGTCGATCCACCCAATACAAAAGGCTTCCTTGTAAAGATAGCACAGTAAATGTCATTCCGGCAGCCCTTCATCGCTCCGTTTCACCAGGAACTAAGTAGCCTATGCTAGCAAAGAAATTTGCTCTTTGGGCCAGTCCCGTTTCATGTAACAGCCTTTCAGGTCTCATTTCCCCCCTCTACGAGAAGGAGAGAAAGGATTGGGTTGTTGAAGGCCAATGTAGAAATTATGTAAGAAAGGACGCATTTAACAAGATCACAGGGTTCAGATGTCACTGTCACAAAGGTACCGTGGTGGCGAGGTGGAGGGTGAGGGGTCAGGTAGGCAGAAAGATAATGGCCAACAGCTGTGAATGGGGATATGAGGAGAGGTGAGCAGGTGGGAAACGAAGGGGCAGAGCAGAGTGGATGTTAATGTGGGAAAGAAAGTTGTTCCCTCTCGAGGAGAGAAAAGCATTCCTCCTGTTGCGGAGGGTTATCAGATTGCAGGTTGAGAGGCCTGGAAAAGGCAAAGCTTCAAAAACAATAGTTTTAAGCATGCTTTAGCAGCATGGTGCACCCCTTTGGTCCAACTTTGGGACGGACTGCCATTACATTTTGGATCATTCATGTTCCCCAGAGTCTGAATCCTAATGATTTTGGTGATCCCTTCACTTTTCATCTAACGCCACCATAAGGTTCACATACATAGAAGCATGATAGAATTTGTCATTGTGAGCATGTTAGCATGCTGATATAAATGAATTATATTTGCATTTACAATACAAAGTTACATTGTACCAAATATGGCTGTTTTTGTAGGTTTTCCTGTTGACTTTTTCAGATGTATATAAACTTTTGATTGGCATTGCATATCAACATAAACCATCTACTTTCCTTATTCAAGCATGCAGCACAACTGCATTGTCCTGTATTTTAATAACCGTGGATGTAAATCATGGATGCACGTGTACAAGCTTGTTTGAGTTTTGTAGGTAATACCGTCATAATCACTGGGCTTAAAATGACACACAGTCACATTCACACCCACAGGAAATTTTACAGTTGCCAGATCCTTTTTGGACTGTAGGAAGAACATCCTTTTCACCTTTGAATACATGACATTTAACTGTGAGGAGACAATACTAATCACTGACCAAGCCAGACCGCCTCTCATAATCCAGTAGAAATAGAAATCAAACTGCAGCTGAACATATAAAAACCTTTCAAGCCCAAACATTAAAAAAGTGAGTTGCTATCCCAATACATTTCATTTCCACCTCCAAGTCCTTTCATGTAAAAATCCAATCAACAATCTAAGATTGTCTGTAGAATACTTGATAATTGAGATCATATCTAACCAAAGAGGGTCAGAAACAGGAAAACATGCAGAGTATTTGAAGCTTTAGATTTACTCTGATCACAGCATCAACGAGATTGCATCAACTGTGCAGTTACATAAACACGACAAACAAGATGTTATCTAATCAGCTTTCGTGGTCTTTGACTTTTTTTATCCTAAACTTTATAAGCAAACAGCAGGTCAAATTAACATTAGACTTACATTGGATCATGTATGTGGCCTGTAAGGAAGCTCAACACCCTCCCTTCTCTCCCTCCACTCCCCCAAGAACTCTGGACTTTGACGACCCCCCCCAATCAGGAACAGCACCGGTCACTTTCCATTTCATCAGTGCCTTTAATTCTTGTTAAATTTTATTTATATTTATATAGTTTCTATATTGTACAGTGTGTCCATTGCATTGCACATTTTCATCTCCTGATTTTCTATTTCTCTTGCACTATCTAGAATTTATTTTATTTATTGTATATATATTTTGTACAATTGCACCGTGGGTCTGAGAGAAACATTTTCGATTCCTCTGTATGTCTGGCACATATTGCAGAATTGATAATAAAGCTGACTTTGACTTTAATTATCATGTCCCACAGTATCCACATATCTTGAAACATTTTGGATTGATTTTCCTCAGAAACCCATGGAAATCACGTTTTTAACAGAGCTAATATACAAATAACTAGATTGCATATAACTTTCCAGCCCTGTTCAAGTCGTACTGTTGTAACCTCAGTTTACGTCTCTCCGACAGCAGCCACATGATGGTTTTCTATTTGACAACCAGTCATGTAATAACTTTGGGGTGGGAAAAAAATGTACCCGGCAATCCACGGTATCACGATTTGCACACATGATAATCTTACATTTATTGAGTCTATTGACTTTAGGGACTGCAGTGCTGCTGCCTAATATTTTGTCTTGCCTCAGGGAGAATATGCAATATGAAATGGGCTTAACTCCTCTCCCAAAAATATTGCTGTTCATTCGATTGAAAATCAATCTTTTATGATTATCTGGCCAGTGTGTCATGGTCAGTCCCCAAGAACACTTTCATGAGCTTCACTTTCAGTTCCCCCCCAATAGATAGGATTTCATATTACCAGCTTTTAATTATTCATCCATGCTCGTTTGGCACCTCAGTCGGAAAATAAAGCAAATCCTTTGGGCCAATGATACAGAATAGCGTGACGACCTTTCTGCTGAACCCACGTGCATTGTCCATTTGTCTCCTACTGCTGCTGTGGAATTGGAGCCGAGGTGGAGATTACTTCTTGATGTGTAAAACTTGTCTTTCGCACAGCACAAGCCCTTAAACAGCCAGCTTAGCAGTGTGTGTGTGTGTGTGTGTGTGTGTTTGTGTGTGCAATGCTGGAAGAGCTAGGTACAGTCCCTTTTGTATTGTGCAAAATGATATCTCTGCAGTGTAACCGTCTCTATTACAGGGGGAAGAGATTGTCTTACTCTCTGGATTTGCTTCGCAGAACACAGCAAATAAACTTGAGCTGCTTGCTATGGACTCATAGTATCTATGCCTGCCGACAAGAGGACAAATGACAGGACTATGAGAAGACTCTAATTTAGTGATATAGTAAAACTCACAATCATAACTACTGTCATGAGATCAAAAATAAAATCAAGGACCCCTGAGATGTTTACATTTTTGCTCCAGATAAGTTTCAGCATTTTTATTTGATGAAAATAAAAACACATTAAAACAACATATCCGCTACATACTATAATAATTGTTTATTTTAATGCATCCATTTAACAAATCTTCACAACATGTACAGTAGATATGTCCTTAACAAAAATCAACAGGTGCTCATGTCAGTTTTTTCTCGTATTTTTGCATTTTCTCCAAGCCCTTTGTAAAAGTTCTGTATGCCCTGGCGGTGCGGACAATTACAAATTCAGGAAGCATTCAGGATTGTTGCAGAAAGTGACAAAAAAATCTCTCTCATGGAAGGAAATGGGACAAGCACACAGACGGGTGGAGAAAAGGAAAATGATTACATAAATTTCCAAAATTCTCAAGCTTTACATTTTGGGCATATTTTCAAGTCCCGACTGCTGCAGACCTTGTGAAATAGATTTTTAACACAATGCCTTGTACCAGCAGAGGCAGTGAATGTTGAAATTCATTATAAATCAATTTGTACATGAATACAAGAGCATGAACTTTCATGTTTATTATACAATTAAAGACTCAATGAAGAGTAATGTTATGAATAAAAAGCTGCCATACAAAAGTAGGAAGAATGTTGAACAATGTTTGCTGATGAATTATTACTAAAAAAAACAATTCAGTATTTATTTATTTACCTGCCATTGTAAATGCAGACATATCAATCTCGTGCCCTAGGGGGTTGGTAATACTGCTGTGTGGGTCTGGTGCGTCTAGGCTGTCCATCTCCCCCACGACGAAACTCTAGTGAATTGTCGTAGTAACAATCATCTTCCTCCTGCCATTGGACATTTGATATGGTTGTGATGTTACTGTGGGTAATCAGATTAAGATGTCACTTCCTCCTTTCCCAACCCACAAAAGCTCTTTAATGAATTGCATCCACTTTGTAATGACAACACATTTTGATCTTAATAATGATGAATGATGAATTCCATTATTAATCGATGTTCTTTCTCCTTACCAATAGATCAGCAGAAAGGGGTTTGATGTTATGCAGCAGGACTTCTTCACAGTTTCCATAATCACTAAATATGACCACAGCCGTGGAGCCTGATGGATGCACGGCATCTATTCTTGCATGGTAGAACTTCACACACCATCACAGACAGAAACAAATAGAAATATGTTAATACAAATATTTCCACATACAAACATATTTCAACACTCATCAGCATGCAATGTAAGCAATTGCAGGAATTACATACCTTGCCGTCTTCCCAGTACAATGCCAGGCACTGGTCTCCAGGTTTCCAAGATTGTTCCACAAAGTGATTCTTCTCTGGTCCTCGAGTTCCTTGACCTTTGCCTTGTCCTGATCTTCTTTTAGGCCCTGGGTTATTTGAAGTGTATTTCTTCAAGGGCGGCTCCCTGTTGGGAACACACGATGAGATTGTTGGCTTGATTGGCCCAGTTCTTTTGTGTTCAATATCTCCGTTTTGGAAATGAGAAGGATCCCCCGTAGTGATTCGACAATCCTGCAATAACCCCACTTCTTGGGATGCCCCTGAGCTTCCTCCCCTCAGGTTAAAGTTTGGAGGCCCACTATCCCTTTGGCGGTCAAGGTGGTCTGAGTTTGGCCGGTCAGCCTTGCCCTTCCTCCTGCTGTTATTGGGTTCTTCAATTCTGTCTGTACGTTTACTATTCCCTCTTCCATCCGGCTCACTGCCTGCGGAGTCAGTCAGTTTAGATGTGGGTATGTTGTCTCTTCCCCCTCTCCTGTTAGACAGTCCAGCCATGTTCACACCATCTCCATTTCTGGATCGTTGTTGGAAAGATCCACTAAACTCCATCTGCTGCTGAGGTTCTTTTGAATGTGTGAAAGTAGTCGAGAAGGATGAAGGATACATCTGCTCATCTCTTACCTCTCTCCTGTCATTTTGTGATTTGTCTGGTGTGTCTCGTGACCATCTCTCCTGGCCCTTCCGCTGCTGGGCTTGTGCTGATGTTTGGAAGGTTGTACAGTTAGATAGAGGCTCCTGGCCAGGTTTGGGAAAATCAAAGTCCTTGTGGAAGCGAGGTGGTCTGTCATTCCTTTGTTGCCTATGGTCATTATGAGAGAGGAACTTGGTCTGAGATGAGTCTTTGTAGTAATAGTCCGAGTTGGAGAAATTGCCTTTATTCTCATGGTATCTCTGAGGTGCCTGGCTCTTTCGCTCTGAGAAAACAAACCACAAAAAGAGTAGTGCATTTAAAAAATAAAAAATAATATTGGAATGAATAACACAAAGAACCTCAACACACAATATCACGTGCCACATATTATTCGATGTAGATTAATTATCACTAAAGCACTAAACAAAAACATGAAGCTAACAGTTGTGAATAAATGGAAATCACCAAACCGTTTCTTGTTTGGCCAAGCACAATCAAACATTCAAATACAAATAGCACAAATAATGTCCACTTCCAATTACAGCCCAGCGCTGTATTGGACTTTTTCATCCCAGCACTGATTGTAGACATTAAGAGGACATGACTTCATTCTCTCAGCCCACGATAGCCTGATCTGTCTGAACCCAATCATGACTCTTTGCCATGTCCATGTTGTCGTCATTTAATTGATTAGCACATTGTTACCAAATAACTGGCTTGAAAATGGATACAACCATTACCCATATTTTAAAATCATGAAATGCATTCTTTTCTCAAATGAATCAAGTAAAAGTATAATGTATATGTACCAAGAGAAGTAGCAAGGCATTTTAAAATGAAATTCAGAGCTTTTCACCCACCATCAATAGAGAAAACTCCCATCTTGGATTCAAGAAAGTCAAAGAGAGTGCTTGGTCCAGATGGCCTTCCCCCTGCTCCCTCCTCCTCATCTTCATTTCTGGATCTGCCTCTTCCCCTTCCTCTGGCTGAGGAGAACCCCCCCCCCCCCAAAAATATGATTACATACCCAATTGCGAACAGTTGGATCAATGAAACTGGATGTTCTGGCCCTATATATCTATATTTAAAGTATATGTAACAAGACTCTGTGTGTTACATACATGTGTGTCTGGATTTAACCCTGAAGACACAGAACAGAGTTACAGTCCTTAAAGACACAAACATTTGGAAAAGTTAATATTCTATAGTTGACTCGGAAGTTGAATGTCTGCAGCAACAATAAAAACACTCCCTGCTCACAAAAAAAGGCAGGTATTTACGCATTAAGTGCTGCAAGTTGATTTTTAGTACTGAAACATATAAAATAATGACTGCAGGTAAAGTAGAATATCTATCTGAAACCGTATGGTGTGCCTGGGAAAATCGTTGGCAGTAAAGTGTGTATGCAATTTGTGTTAAATGGACTAAAACAAGCACAACTGCCAATGTGGACCTTTAACTGGGCTGTGGGTGATTTCCAAGTGTGTGTGTGTGTGTGTGTATTTATGAACCTTTGGGTGGGGGCTTGATAGATTCAGCTACCACAGGACCAGGTCTGCTACCAGAAGATCCAGTCAGTAGACTGTTTAGTGCCACTTCAAGGTTGTTGTTATTATCCATTAGAGCCTGCCGAGCAGCCTCCCTGTTAAAGCCCATCTCCATGATGTCTCTCAGAGCCCGTTCATCCACCTAAACAAACGGGGATAACATCATAAGAGATGGAAAAACAAATAAAAATTATTGCATGGAGATTGTATAAAACGTACAGGGAGATGGGGGTAAAATGTGCATGGATAATGTTTGTTTGGTAATATTAGACACAGATGTAAGGTTCACTGTGACAGAGAAAAAGATCGAAAGGACAGTTGAGAAATAAAAATCCACCAAGAACCTTCATTTTAATTGAGTCAGACATTTGTACAATGGCATATTAGGGCCACTGTAGAAGAGGGGAGGAAAAAAAAAAACGGAGCCAAGAGAGCAATATTCTGAGAAAAAAAGTTGGAAACTTGGCAGTTTATAAAGTAAGGTTCTTAGGATGATGGCTGTTGATGGTTATTGTTGGTTTTATTTAAATGGTTAGCTAGTTAGCTAGGATAAATGCCGGTTGTTAACGTTGTAAATATATGACTTCATAAACTCGCAAACTTGCCACTTTATAAACTATGAATATTGCCACCCTCTGTCTGCTCTGTTCCCCCCTACAGTGGCCCTAATACACCATCATAGCATTATAACGCTATACTAACACATTATCATTTACCAAACCAAACACTATAATATCCTGATCCATCCTATTTATTTGTTCTGTCCAAAGTTTCTGGCCAAGTTCTACCCAGAAACTGCCAGGTCACAACACAAAGCGAGACAAATGGACTGCCGATTGATTGGAAAGCCTGACCCTGCCTCCAGTTCATTTAGATTTCTATAACATCATAATCAATACCTCAACTAATTTATGAACCATGAAATAAGACTTCAAACCAGACGAAAGAAACCGAGGAGGAATGCAGGACAAGTTCCTACTTTTTAAGTGCTTCGTCACAATGAATAGAGGCTTCAGTAATGTGAAAGTGAAAGTCATCATTTAAGCTGGTAGCTTTCATAACTAATTTATATTAAACTTGTTTTACAGGTTTGGAGAAAAGCTTGTCTCCTCACCAGCTCTCGGTAGTTCCCATCTTGTCTGCTTTCAGGTCTTTCAACCCTGTCTTCTCGTCTCCTCTGCTGGTATGAGTCTCGGCTCCGGAAGGAGGAAGCAGCACTGGATAAATTACTGCCTGCATTGCCTCCACCACCAAACGTGCGTGGAGCCTAACAAGTAAAAGAACAGACGATCAATACAGCTGCAGGGCTGGACATAACAATAAAACTAACAAGAAACAACGCTTTGCCGTTGACAATGTAATTAGGATTTTTAATTTGAAGAGTTGCTTGAATGTCAAACGCAATCGAGGTTTAAATGAATGTCAATCAGGGGCATACATTTTAAAATGGTGGCCAAATGATGCATTAGGCGCAAAAAATTGCAATCAATAAGTGAAAGGGCAAAATCAGTAATGTGGCAAAGACAAAGTTGCCTAAGACAATAATAGTAGAGTATAACAGATTGATAGACTTTTAATACACAACATATTGTGAGACAAACATTAGCCCTGTTTAATAATTAAGTTTGAAGACATATGATAAAGGTGTACAAACCTCTTTGGTCTTGGCCACCTCAGCAATAGCTGCCGTCCGCTGCTTTTCAAACTCATCATTCTCATCAGGACTTTTGACTACATTCTGAGTCTGGAGGGTCTTCCTCTGGTCTAGGTCTCTGGTGTCAACTTCATCCTGCCTTGCACATTTCTACAAGGAGAAAATAGAGAGTAAGAACATCAATCATGTATGGTTCCTGAAGAAAATAACAAATGCACTTGGCAATTTCCAGATTTTGTGGGATTACACGAGAGCTATGTTGCATTGTTACCAAAAAAGTTACACTTTAAGGTTTTGTTGTAGCTACAAATAGCAACCCAAATCCCGAAGCTGCGTCCCAGCTCACGGTTAATGTTTTGAAACTCAACTGTGATCTGTATTATATTACCAAGTGACATGGAAGAAATGAGATGGAAACTCAACACCTCCTGCAGCTGTTTCATGCCTGTAGGAAGTGAGGAGTCAGTCAGAGAAGTCAGTAACTGACGGTGGAGCAATGACCTTTGCTTGGTAGGTTCACCATCTTTTTTGTTGCATTAGCAATGTCAGCATGGTAAGTGATATGTGGCACAGTAATAAAGCTAGAGGTGACTTATGTGAGGAGCAGGGAAGTAGCCCACTAAACTGACCTCTTAGACTGCAAGAGTAATAAAGAAAAAATGGCACTGGAGTATCGTGCAAAAGTGGAAAACTTATTATTAACTTATTAGCATTTTTGTGGTTGTGCAATGACCAAGCAGTGCTCCAACCGGGGAGAGGTTCATTCCAATGAGGCAACGCAAAGCGAATTGTTTGGTATTTTGGTGGACATTGGGTGTAACACATTTCAAACTTTAAGCATGGACGTTTTAGAAACACAGCTGTTTCTGCAGACCAACTGATTCACAGCGGAAATCTGAAGGCAGATTAGATATGCTTTGAGAAGTAGCATTACACCACAGTGTTTACCCTCATTAAATCATGTGCAAATGACACCAAGCTGTTACCACACACACACACACACACACACACACACACACACACACACACACACACACACACACACACACACACACACACACACACACACACACACACACACACACACACACACACACACACGAATGTATGAGTCATCAGGTTACTGAGGTTCATCAATCCTTTGCGTCACAATCTGCTTTCAAACTTTAAAAATAATTCAGAGCTTCATGTTTCATCCTTGAAATGCATTTACGATGAAAATACTGCTTGTTCACGTTTTAAGATATGATGTGCCAATTTATAACATGAATAATACAGTAGAATAAAAATATTGAGTGTGGTCATATCGACAGCTTAATCAAACACATTTTTAAATAATTGTTTTTATTATCATGTACTAATTAACTATTTAAAAACCCACACCATCTGATTTGGCTTCAGATTTGTGTTGGCATTTTGCAGCTCTGCACCAGTCGGCAAATTTCACTGTGCGTCGGTGTGACAGTGTGTGCAGATCTGTTCTACTTCGCACTGCTGAACCAAAGTATAGGTGCACTCACACAGTCCTACCACCTTGCACATGTTGGGCTGGCACAATTAATATAGGGCCAATTATCCTAATTACTCCCGGTGGTACCTAGCTATGCAGGTTTTTATTTGCCTAGGTTTTGTGATCTCCACGACTGAAATTTTTTCCCTCAGTTCAATCCATAAGTAGGCAAAATAACATTTTATTTGTGGCCTGCATATAAAATCGCAACAGAAATATCTCTTTCCAGAGAAAATGTCCATGTTACCCATGATAACTCGCAGACCTTCCTGTCAACAGTTTACTTTTTTATATTCGGTAGAAACAGTTCGTTGATAAGCCAGAGTACTGATTCTGGAGGAACAAGGCAGATCGAAACAAACCTATCTGCATCCCTAGATATCGGGGTGGTAATTGATGTAAATATGAGGACGAAAACGTGCATGCTACTTTCTTTCTATGAAATGATGTGGATAGGATATTATGTATAATGTTAGGCAGACATCCAATCAACACTAAATCCTGGAGTGACCCAGCATTAGAGATACATTTACACAGAAAACTAGAATTAATGTTGAATGTCAATAATCAGATGTTCATCATCCAACTTTACAAAGCTAAAGCAAATCTGGAATGAAGAGTGGGTGAAAATCCCCAAATCCAAGCAGATACAGATGTATCCTGCTCTGTAGTGGTGATCCTTGTCGAGGGAGCACCGATGAAGGCTCAGTAGTTTTTAAAATGAGACATGACATGGTGGTGTGCAAGACCACAGAGTGTGGAAGAATTTAGGTTGATTCAATAGTTTATGAGAGCTCTGGGAGCTGAGCATGGTAATTATTTTCAAGTCTAAAACTGTGTATAAATACCAGTTGTTTGGCAATGTGATTGAAGTGTATATTTTGAGTAGTTGTATTTCTGATTGTGCACTTAAGAGGGCCTCCTTATCTCTTCTTACCTTTTCTACCAATTACCACAGCGTTTTATTTGACTGCTGTACAAAGGCAACAATTACACCACATATATTTTCTGAAGGAGAAAACAGTAATTATATGGTTTGAAATAAATATTGTAAGACAACAAAGCAGAATTAAAATTCAGTGATGCATTTTAAACATTCATGAAGACTCTCACAATTAGTTAAAAAAGATCAGAGAGAACGCTGCCAAGAAAAGGGACATCAAGGCCAACTCCTGGAGCCTGTGTCTGGCCCCTAAAATACTTTTTTTTTTAATTATTAGTATTCAACAGTACCTCTGGCTGCTATTAAGTCATTGCTGGAATCTCGTTTACATAAACTTGCATTTTCCTGACAGTATCATGTTTGTTAGTTTGCTATTTTATAATCATGTTTGAAGTGTATTGTTTTCTTCTGTTGTTTATGTCACAGAAGCACCTTTATTTGCACTACAGTGCTCTGTCGTAATAAATATACTTACGTGACCAAATGGCACAAAGGGAGGAGGTCCACCTTCTGCTCCAATGTTACTCCTGCTGTGTTTGGCCAGACTCTGCAGATGGAATGGTAAAGGGAAATAATTCCTAGAAAGACATATGACTGACTGGAGGTGGCATTTCATGCAGATTTAAAATTATTACCAAGATATGAATTCCACGTTCTTTTAGCACAAATAGCTGAGCCACCACTAAAAAAAATTGACTCTCACCCTTTGTAGTTCCCATTTCTCCACCATGTGATCAACCTCTCCTCCAAGGACAGAGATTTTTGAGTCATCGAGCAGCAAAAGACCATTTTTAACCTGGACTGTACCAAGGAGCTTTACCTTTGTTCCAGGGGGGGTATTAAGACTGAGAAACAAAGAAAATGGACAGTAATTATGAAAGAATCCTTCAAATATATATTGTTTAACCGTCCGTTAAATGTTATACACATTCAGGGTTTAAGATATTAGAACTGAATATACCAGGATCCACCTTTACCCAACTACTTTATAAATGACATGGAGCAGTGTCGCCAGGGAATGGGTGGCGAGACTAGGAGAGACTATTAATAATCCCAGCTGCTCACCCATCCACATGGTAAATTAAAAGCCCCTCTATCTCATCAGGCCTGATAAGGCCTCTGCCTCTCTCATTAGGAAAGCACAAGGACTTAGAGGGATTTCCAGCTACTGATGCCGGATGCCAAAGCAACAATTAGGGATTTCACTCCAAACCTCTGGGATAGATGCTGTTCTCATGATAGCAGCCAATGTAGAAGTGAGGCTCTCGCCATCCTTGATTCAATCAAATGCACGCACATGCACACTTTTCAACCTCTAATCAATGTTGCTAGTTCATGCCTAATTGTCATCCCTATATCACTGTCTCACACTCTGAACAGTCCTGCAATCCAGCTCGTCCTTCTTTATCACTCACTTATGGCCTCACGCACACGAAAGAGGACACTTTCATAAGAAACACTAACCACCGCTGTTGGAAGTCAGTGTGTGTGCCCCACTCATAAAGAGGGGATTTGTTCTGTTCTGTTCTCTCCTCTCTTCCCATCAGGAAGTCAAGGCCCATATTCTGGCCACTACACCTGTACAGACTGGCTAGTCACCATGGCAGCAGTCACCAAGGTCACCGTTGCTGTGATGGAGACGTAATTAAGGCTGGGAATTGTTCGATAGCTGCCACCACAAATTGCAGATAAAGGGAAAATTGAGGCATGTGGTGCGTTGAGATTGTTGACAAGGAGGTTGAGGCGAAGGTTGTGTGCAGAATGTTACATATTTGCTTTGAATGTAAACGGAACTGGATTAATGCTAGCTGCTTTGCATCCATGTAGCTACTAGAAATACATTTTACACACATATATATATATATATACACTGTATATATATATTTTTTAAAACAAGACAACTGTTATTTCTCATCATTAATATACATTGATATCAACTTACAAGGCAATTGCAATATCCAACATCCTATCATTTGCATATTTTCCATATTTCTGATATATGGGTACCTTATCTTGGAGAGGTGTTTAAACTCCAAACCAACACAGGTGGTATGCCCGTCTGTCATTTGTAGGCGCAGCATTCGCGGCGCGCCCTGGGACTCCTCGTGGTCTTTAGGCGCAGAGACGTTCCTCACCTTCTGCACCTGAAGAACACATGGACCCTCCAACTGGCCATGTGCAATTTAGGATTATGTGGGGAAGGATGGCAACAGCAAAATACAAGCAACAACTCTAGAAATCTGAATCAGTACTTATTGAAGTATTATTAAAATTATTTCTAAGGCATAATAAAAGAATAACCCCTTCCATTTTATTTCATAACAATTTATCAGATCTAGAATTTCTAGTTCTGTGACTATATAAAAGGTGTAACGTGTAAATGCAATCTACATGTTATTCTACAATCTGTGTAATGTAGTGTAATGTAAGCATAGATGTTCAGACAGCTGTCAAACATCATGTAGACTACTGTGACGCCAATGCATGCATCTTATTCTGATACCTGAAGGGAGATGGGGTTATGCACACAAAGTATCACGTGTTCATCCTCCTGACAATATACAATATTGGAACTTGAGTTCCACAGGTAAATAAAGGGGTCCTCTGATCAGGATTTGTCAGTGTGTTAGGGCCATCTAGTGGCACTTTTAAGAACTGTATTTTAGCTGAAAACTTGAGCCGTTTAAAAAAAAAAAAACAATGAGCATAGTCCATCCTTTCCCACTAAGATTCATAAATATATTATTGGAAGGCCATATAACAACTCACCTTCTCAGTTCTTCCACTATTGATATCGGATGGTATAAATTTTCTCCCAATAGGCCGGAGGTCACTCTGCAAAGGAGATACTTTTTAATCAAAAATAAATAATACAATACAGTGAAAAAAAAAATGTGTTTACATTTACTGTATAGTGCCTCAAAATAAAAAATAATCTACCTAAACTGATTTATCTACACGTGAGGCAGGACCTTTCACCTTTTACCGGGGAGTAAATTCAAAGCAAATAAGTAAACACCTCTTGTCTGTCTGTATGTCATTCACATATCTCAAGAACCCAACTTGTGACAATGTTTTCCTCTGAAGCAGAAGTACAAAGTAAGTAGGAGGCGACACAGCTGAGCTGCATATTTTTCGGTGCTCTGGAGGCCTTTTGTACATTATTTGTACATTATTATTTACAAATAGTAACATAATCAAATATGTTTCATATCTAAATATCACAATAAGTCTACAGCTGTTTGGGGCTCTTTTAGTTTGAGGCCCCAGCTCTAAGTTGTCTTCGTTTGCCTGACAGTAATGTCTGCGTTTTCCCTTGAACCAGACTGTAGGCTTATTTCACCAGAGCTTCTGACCGAGAGTACCCGTGACTTGAGTGTGTGACGCAACCATGTCATGACAGGTGTAATGCTCAGGTCCCGAGGAAGCTCAGTGTAGGGTGTGTAATGGTTTGTAAATGCAGTTCTCAAAAAAACACCACAGGCCGAAAACTCTGAACAGGCATGTTTTGAACAGGTACCACATTAGAATAGTTCAACTCAAATCAACATTTCAATTTGTGTTCATGTTTTACATTTTCAAAGCTTTTTTAAAGTTCCTTGAAACCAACATCATTATTCACCGTTTGCATATATTCTCCATACTGCAAAAATAAGATAACTGGCTGTACCATACCAATTGCAAGTAGGGCCGACACCCATCCATTTTAAAATCCTGTTTTAGCTGACAATATCTCTAAAAGTAGGTATTTTATTTCCCCAGGTAACAATTTCATACTTATATCTATGTTTAAAGATGTCACTACCCTACAAGCTCCAGCCCCAAGTTGCTAAATGTTAGTTCAACCAAGTATGCAGTAATAAGTCAAAGTGCAGCCCGAGATGTCTTGGCAGGCCTCCTGGCCAAAACTTAAAGGTCAAGGCTTTTGTATTAAATTCAACTACTTTATGTTCTGGACTTGACTGCTACTGCAGGTCAGGTAAGCACTATCACTCTCCATCTTCTCTCTCGTTCTATGTCATGGTTCTTATTTACGTTGTACTGCTTAAATATCTATTTAAAAGCTGTCTTGTGTGTTGTCAACCTTTTTTCATTCAAAACATATTCTTATTATTTGTAAATCATAATGGCTGCATCATGCGTCGTCTCTCCGTGCCTTGAAAATGTAATCGATTTTTGGCCTCACGTTCATTCCTGACATAATTTTATGGAGGTACACAATTGACTGAATTTAACTGGCTGATCAGAGGATAAAGAAAAAGGTTAGTGCAAAGCTGTAAGATCATCTTTAGAGCTGGGGCGACTGAAGCTGGAAAGAGCAGATCCTGAGTCTGCCAATAGTGGTTCATACCCAATTAGCAATGGGCTCCATGATATGCTTTTTACACAATTCTGCTTATGCTTATATATATATATATATATCAAACATACAAAATAATTTGACACCCAGCATGAAATTGTGTGTCTATAGCTTTGTAAGTTTCAAGAGCGTGTACGGTGGCTGTGTAGAACAGTATACGTCTGAAAAGCAATGATGTAAATATGAATGAATTACATTTAATAAACATATCAGCAACTGCTTACAGTGCAAACACATTGTTGAATACAGAGCAGACTACATCTATATGTAAAACTTGCAAGATTAAAACTTACATTAAGTGCAATACGTATAATGTCATTGTGTGTTATTTTCTCAGCAGATCCTTTCAGTTCTGCTACGCCTTCTTCACTGAGGTACCTGTAAGATGACAGACATGGTGGAGAAGAGAGAAGATTTAGTGGGCAGAGGGGTTAAGGTGAGCATGCCTAACTTCAATAAATTCTAGAGAGCATCTACCGGAGCCATTCAAATCACAAGAAATAACCTATATGAAGCATTACATCGGTAATGTTAGATTTGCGAAACCCTTTCAAGTTAACCATGAAAGGAGACAGCAATTTAGCAATGTATACATTTGCTTCACCAGGTCTTAAGACTCAACTATGTGGTTATTATTCATTTGTTTTAATGCAGAAATACCCCACCATCTTGGGTCAGTTTACATCATTTGCCAAAAACAGGACAACCTAAGAAGCATCGTTAAATGTGGATTTGAAGGCTCGTGTGCATAGGATTGTTTACTGGGTTTCATTGTATACGCCTAGGAGAAATACTCATACACTCCAGTAGGGAGTGCGACCATCCCATTAACAAAACTACAAAACTAGGACGGTTGTTTAAAGAAGAAATAGGTCTAACGTCCAGCAGTCGAGCATAGATGTAGTACAGAAGTAATACCAAATTCTTACTTTCAAAAGCGCTGCAAGTTTTTGAATTTAGCTTTAGCTACGGCTGGCACTCTTTGGCCACCCCTGCATGTCACGTTATTACGGTTTATCAGTTATCACGAACTACAGCGTCATCACTTTACGTTATCATAACAACTTGCTAATGCTAAGTGTGTAATAGCTGTAGCTACAGTAGCTAACGATATTCATCTCGCTAGCTCTTAGTTAGCCTTAGTTTCGCTTCAGGAAAACTAGCGTTGCCCCGATACCCACACCATAAAGTGATCGTGTGTACTCCAATGCAACAATATAGCTAACGCAATGTTTATTGCCATCACCAATCTGGCACTTCAGTGAGTTCACGCTGGCTAGCCCATTGACATTAGCTAGCATGGTACCTACCAGCCCTCCTTGGTCAGGGAATCTGTCAAATCAGTCATTTTCGTCCACAATGTAGATGTGTAAATAACGACACCGCTAAACGATGTTTAAAACGAGCACAGGTGAGTAAGCACTATCTGATTCGGTAATACATATTCTACTCCTGACAATGATAAAGATTGCTAATGTGAGTGCTGAACGAGTCTACGTAATATGCGTCACCAATCCATGCACCAACGAAGATGCTTCTACGGAGTGCCGAGAGGGTCAAATAGTTCTACACATTTGTCGTTTTTAATAATAATAATAATAATTATAATAATGATACGATATAGTATTTGAGAGCGCTTTTCATAGTACTCAGGGTCGCCTTTTTGTTGTTTTGTGGATAGATAGTTGAATTATCCTCCAGTATAGCCAGCATACCCTAAGCCCATATATGACCACTCAACATGTTATTTAGCATTTTATTTTTTTCTTTCCTTTTGGCGCTTTGAGTGTTTCAATTAATGCCCATTGGATTCCTTAAGTTAAATCCCCTTTATTCTTTTAAAACATTGCATGAGTTTATGTCCAAAAATGAATATTCAGAGTAAACCAAACGCCTGGATCATTTGTTATGGACTTAACACATCCTTATCTAATGGCTTATTATGTATTTATACCTATATATCCATGCCACAGGGGTAGTGGGATTAATATTCACATATGTAAAGTATGACTCTGGATCTGTCATACTAGGTCTATACTAGGGATCAGGGTTCAGAATCAATATCAGAGAACTTCATATATAATTCACTAAATAATCCATCCATCCATCCATCCATCCATCCATCCATCCATCCATCCATTGTCTACCGCTTATCCTGTATTCAGGGTCACGGGGGGCTGGAGCCGATCCCAGCTGTCATTGGGCGAAGGCAGGTTACACCCTGGACAGGTCACCAGTCTATCGCAGGGCTGACACGTAGAGACATCACTAAATAATAGTGTAGCATTATATTATTTGATATTCATGAGAGAGAGAGAGAGAGAGAGAGAGAGAGAGAGAGAGAGAGAGAGAGAGAGAGAGAGAGAGAGAGAGAGAGAGAGAGCGCTGACAGTTAATAAACAGTAGGCTACTTATATGGTCACAATGGAGCTAAAGTAATACTTTGTTTCATTGGGGAAACTGGAAAAGAAAAAAAGAGGATTATGTCTGTATAGAATAGAATAGTTTTATGTATGCAAATTATCAATGGTGTTGATAATTTACAACAACATTTAATATAGATGTTTATCAATATGTAAGCTCTTATCAAGCTTATTGATATGCTCACATGTATGTCATTAGTCATGTGAGAAGGTGTTATGGTCTGGTGATGAAAACAATATAATGTGTCTAATGGTGATAAATAATACATTTCATCAAGTCATTTTATTTCTTTAGCCCAATGTCACAAATGAAAGATTTGCCTCAGGGGGCTTTAAAAATCTGTACAGCACACAATTGTTATTTGTATTTTTGAAAAGCATAATGCATTCATTTCAGAACGGTCATGCATTTTTAAAGCATTACTGCAGTCTGTACCTAAAAATTCCTGCCATGGTTAAGTCATCAGTCAAGGAAAACCCAGGAATCTGATGTGGTGATACCATTTTCAATATAACCACGAGATGGCAGTATATGCACACTGAAGTGTCATAGTAAAACTGCCTGTTTCATAAGATTTAAAGAAGCTCCTAGAACAGTTCAGTAGTGAAGCTTCATCGTGAAGAACACATTTCCGATATTGTGTCAGAGCCTTTAAGATCCATTCTGATCCTCTAGTCTTATGTCCTAACTAATGTACAAAACAAACAGCATTCAACATTGTTTCAATGCCTATATTAAGAGTACTGAAGCTAGTCCCACACCAACAAAACTGATATAGGTGATATGGGTGCAGTGTTTTTCAACTACGACCAAAGTAAAAACATCTTATTTGGTTAGAAGACAAACTATTCTTAAACACAAAACGTTGTTTATGAATTGAAGACACGATACTGCATATACATTTCTGATGTGATGATGTCTTCTTGATGAATTATAGCTTTTGTATTTGTTTACGCTATGAAAATGTTGTTTTGCCAATAAAGCACACATAATTCAATTACTTAAAAGAGTTTTCTGTATGTGTATGTTTTTCTGTATTCCTGATTTGGAAGAGTAGATCCATCATTTTCTGAGAGGATTAGCGAGGCACAATGCCACAAGGTTTATGTTTGGCTGGAATAGATGAAGAGTGTTAACACACTGCTGGCAGCCATGCAGACAGCCTTTCAGGGACTCAAGGAATAAAGGTCTTTAAAGATAACAAGATTTCAAGAGGTTGAATACAAAGGAAGTCAAATTTGATTTCATAGCTGACGGTTTCATTCAATCGTGACATTTGACTTCACGATTTGCTTTGGAAAAACACATAAAAAAACATCAAACCATATTTTCTTATTTCAATATCAATCTGTTTTCAGCAATCAAAGACATGTTTGTATAAATCTCAGTCCGTATGTCATTTTGATTGCTGAGAATTTGTCCCAGTCTGTTGCATTTTTGAAGATTGACATGGTAATAGTGAGAGCATAATTATACTAAATCACTGCTCCGCTTGTAAAAAATTGACGCTCATAATATAACAGCTGAAAATGACATGAGCTAAGAAACAGCTGAACTCTGTGCCCTGTTTGTTTAACACGATATACACTGTAGCATTCTTGTTTTTTTTTTGCCGGCAGCAAAGATATATTCTTTCAAAAAACTGCCAATCAAGCTTACAAGCAACTGTTGTTAAAGCTGTAGCTTTACTGTCAGTTGAGAACACAACATGTCCAATTATGATTTGACTTCAGTGCTGAGGTCTGAGGAGAAGGATTGGCATGCTCCCAGCTGCCTGGAAGCACCAATGCAAGGGAAAGGTTAATACTTGTTTTTCGCTTTTTTATCCTATTACCATCAAGGTTACGTTAACTTTATTATCTTCAAGACAGAAGGACCACAATCATAACCACACATTTATGACAACATCAAGCGTAGAGCTTACAAAAAGCATCCACAACGACAACAATCACTAATATCATGTGGTTCACTGTCGTGCTTTATCATTGCACACAATTGATATTCTCTTGTATTTCATAACTAACAGGGTGACATGTGTTCCACACTGGCTTTGCATTGAAGATCTCCCTCTGAGTGCATAGAGCCAAACAAGGAGGATATAAGTTTCCGTTAGTTGCATCACATCTCCTCATTGCTGTTTGCATCAGACAAGGTATGCTATTTGGAATTTTACTAGAGCTTTAGGCTTGCTTTTAAATGGCCAAACAAAGCTGAAAACCAACAGCGTAAAAACATTTTCTGTATAACAACCTGATTAAAAAACACAAACCGCCCCCAAACAAACAAACGAAATGACCAAACTAAAAACAAACAAACAAGGAAGCAACCACTTGTGTTCACATGATACCTGCATGAGAAGTAAAGGGTTTGGTGAATCCTGGAAACTTGCTTTTAAACAATATATACATTTTAAAATATATACAGAAAATCATCATCAATAACGCATATCGGACAAGTGGGTCACACCAATGTGGTAAAGAGACTCACACAGATATTTTTCTCATCTATGATCTGTTATCTATGTGTTCTATGATCTATGATCGTTACTGAGGAGTCCCTGTACTGTACTTGTACTGTACTTGGAAGTACATGTTGCCGAGTGTGTTAATTAAAAATATTATATTTTAATGCGGGTAGATCACAAGATGACTGTAGACAAACTGTAACCTTTTCTGCAGCACCCAAGGTAGACCCATGATACAAAAACCATCGCACCTACGGGAGACCCAGGTGATTAAAACCAACTGCGAAGTGGGGGTGATTGACAGTTCACTGCGGCCAATCAAATGCCTCAACACGTGTAAACAGAGGGGGTTGTACCAATGACGAGGCCATTATTTGTGGCTCAGTGGATGCTATTGGCTAGATCAAACACGCGCAGCTGACATGTTTTGCGCGGGTCTGTCAAAAATATTTCCTCATAAATGTATCCAGCCAGCGCTTTAGCAGCTGCTTGGAGATTATACAGCGTCCCGTTAATGGCCAGCTAAAACGTGTCAGAAAACCGGTATGTTGTATGCAGCAGTTCTTCTGTTAGCGTAAGTGTTACATTAGTTCGCCGTTACGTGACAGTCCTTAAATTGGATTAGCGCTGAGTAAAGCCACCGGTGAATGATAGTTTAGCAAACTTGCTAGCAAGGTAACATTAGCCAAACGAACTTTTGGGAGTAAAGACTTGAAAATATATGTACGGACATCTCTGGCTTTGACACACGGACGTGATTTGCACCCAACAGGCATGCGTTAATTAGCTGTCCGCCTGATTTAAGACGCGAACGTTAATGTTGACAATTCTGCGTCTGTCCTTCACCATTTTAGGGTGTGTGCTGCTAACACAACGTTGCATTACAAGGTGCACTTCTTTAGTAACGGTAGCTATTAGTTCGTGTGGAGGTCAACAACATGGATAGTTATGGTCAGCGGTTTGAGTCTTCTACCGGACGAGACAGTAAATCTCAAAAGAAGAAGGGCCCTTCTAGTCACAACACATGTTACGACGAAGGAGACCGAAAACCAAAGTTTGTAAGTATGACATGATCCAATTGAATCATGTGTTTTATTGTAGCTGTACACTGGAACATGTTTTTGGTACAACTACACGGCGGATGACGGGTGTTCTTTCAGTGTCCTCTCTGTATTAACGTTACCCGTCAATATTTCTACGTCATGGATGATGCCACGATGACTCTCACAGACACAGGGAAATGGAAAGTGGTCATACGGTATTGAAAATATGAATTGCTCTATTTAGTAAAATATGTGACAATGACCTCAGAATGATGTATTATATTCCAGGTTAAAATTATTTCTAAACTTCCTTTTGCAAATGTAGGCGAAATACAGCTCAAGCAGTAGCAGTGGTGGAGCTGTGCAGTGTACCTGACACATTGTGTTCTGTCCTCCATAGCAGAGAAAAGCTTTTATAGAATCTTCAACACACAGCTCATGAACAGTGTAATCTTTGAAACGTCAAGTTTTCTTTCTTTATGAAAAGTGACCACGACTGTTGTCCGCTCTGCTTGGCATTGGGAAATCAAAAGGTTGGAATTAGCACAGGGTTTAGCTCTTACACTAATCCATGTCCTTCCTACTATTACAATAGAAACCAACCAGCTTGTCTGCATGGTATATTTCCGCATCTTTCTTGTAGGATATTTAGGGACAGAGCATTACCATTATTAGGGATCACAATTGTTGGTCTTGTTTTCAAAACAGCCAAGCTTCTTTTAACACCCCCCCCCCCCCCTTTAGACAGGAGATTTGTGTATGACACAGATCTGCTTAATGCATGCTCCACCCTCATTTGACCCTCTTCTTATAAGGGTGCTAACACAAGTTAATTCCTTGTTGCTGCCATTCAGCCTGTTGACACTCCACAAGTGTCAGATATTTAGCTGTGGGCACAGTGCAACCTGCAACGTTGCACTGTGTCTGTCTGGAAGTAATACAAAAAAAAAAAAAACGCAGTGTAAACACAGTGTATGAAAAGTAAAAATGTAAAATTAAGTAAACAAATGAATTAATAATTTCACGCTCTGAATGACATTTTCCATCTTATGATGATGTTTAGGATTCAGCCAACTGGACAGTAGGCAATACGTTTGTGTGGTTACTTCAAAATACAAGCAATATAAGCTGAAAACATGCTGAGAATAATTTCTCATGCTGTTATCTTCTGTGATCTTGGCAGTGTCTTTTTACCATTGTCAACGGGATTCAAATATGAAAAGCATCCTTACTCACAAAGGTGTTAGTTATTGTTCTGTTTCTTCTCCTCCTATTGTTCTTTCTTCTTTTTTATATACGAAACAAAAAAGCACAATGAGGCCATAAAGTCTGCCAGAGAGCCTTGCATTTTTAAATAATGCCCTCCTTACAGTTTTGTTCAGTCAAATATACACAACCAAAGAACATCTCGTTATATTATTTCCACTAAAAGATAAAAAATGTATCTGGGATAGCACAGCTTAGTCTTGACACCTACCCCTCTCAGATCATATTGGTCTTTCTAGAAACAAAACACAACAATTTTATTATGTTGTGACAAATTACTGGAACACATTGTAAACGCTTTTCACAGTTAAGTGAGAGCTAAGTTCAGAAGAGCATTCATTTATTGAGTCACCTCAATAGGTGGCACTCTGATACCACAATATATGATGTAATTGGTAGAAAGTAGATCTGCCATTAAAGGCCATTTCATGTTCAGCAGAATTCCATTTCCAAGCAGAGCATTATACAAGTGAAGAAAGAAATGGAACAAAATGTTCATGCAAATGTGTTAATGTTCTTTGGTGATGCTGTTTTTAGCCTTCCTAAGTACAGGGCACTAGAAAGGATCATGAGGAATCAGTTAGGATTCAATTCAAGCGCAAATGGTCTCATTAATATAATGTTTATCTTTTGTCTGTATCACTATTTTTTTGGAGACTGTTTTAGTGTTAATGGTCAATATTACTGAATGTTGCTGCTCAAGTTAATTAACTGAATGGATTTAGCATATTACAGACAATTAATTGATCTAGTCGATTGCCTTAGACCTTTGACAGTGCACTACACTTTTCATCTCCATATAAGCTTGAAAAATGATAAAGAGATGGCTAAGAAACAAAATACACCAGTATTCTTAAAGGATATCTCTCATTTTAGAGCTGAAAGTTGAAAGCGAGACCAATGTGATCCATGAAAACCTGGTTTGGGGAAAAGGGAGCCATTACAATCATTATTGAATCAATGTTTCCCACAGGTTTGAAATATACTTGTGGTGGTAGCTGATGTGGGGTGTCATAATTTGGGTGACACTTAATTTCCTGACTTCAATGAATTTCATGCATCAATTTATAGTGGAAATGTCTTTATGTAAAGCAAAAGTGTCACATTGCTTTTGGATGGTGTTAAGGTGAATCACAATTCCTTATAACGGCAGATCAGGTAGGCACACCAACACCAACAAACATTTGGCTAGCACTACACCATCTTGGTATTTTCAGAAGCAGTCTCATGCCATCATTATAAGCCACATTTAGTCTCTGCATGTGACTTTTTCTGTAATACGCCACAGTACGCCACACAATGATCCCTGCTCAGTGCAGGGATCATTGTTCCACACGGACTGTTTTTGAGGAAGCCAGGGCTCCAGAGTGCGACAATTTTGGGCACACATGCGACCAAAATTCAGTGAAGTGCAGCCAAATATGTTCCTTGGTCGCACCGGTGCTCCTAACATTCAGCTGGTCTGTTTATGTGTGTAGCGTAATGTTTTTTCCCCCACAGCATACAGAAATGAATCACCATGGGCT
Source organism: Chelidonichthys spinosus (assembly GCA_029853015.1). Lineage (NCBI taxonomy): Eukaryota > Metazoa > Chordata > Actinopteri > Perciformes > Triglidae > Chelidonichthys > Chelidonichthys spinosus. Next base: position 11,693,093 of record CM056821.1, on the reverse strand, counting down.
GAGCCAATCAGAGGCCAAGTAGGGGCGGGCCTAGGTCTCTGATTGGCTCTGATCCCGGTCTCCTCTTCGCTAAATTTTTGTGAGAAAAATGTAATCAGGCAGAATGACACTTGAGCGTCAAAAATGAAGACAACTGTTGATCCTTTTTTTTTGTACAGAAAGTTGCTGCGCCCATGACACCTATTTCCCCTCCCCGTAAGGTACCGGTCCTGTCTTGCGCGTCTCCGTCCATTATTTATTACATTTTGACAATTATCTAATACTAGTTAAGTGCATTTCATCCCATTTAACATCTCAGTTTTGAATTAAATAATTTAGAATAGTCCAACTTATTGTTGGGGTTTGTCTTCATGCTATTCCAAATGCAGTGTTTGACAAGCTGTGGGCATATGAGGTAAAGGTTTGACAACTGTGTCCAATTAGTTTGACCAGTTGTCAAGCTGATCTGTGGAAACAAAAATAATCCCTATATAAGGCATACGGTTGGTGATTTTATTAATTTAATTACACTTTATTTCAGATTCATAGCTCCTTATCATATTAATATTATGTCATGTTCAGTCTGTTTCTATTCTAGCACATTAAACAAAAATATATGTTAATCTCCAAACACTTATTAGGGGAATGTCTCATTGACAGGTAGACACATTTTATTCAGGCAATTTTATTTAATTAAACTCTGGTGTGTATTGATTTATTTCTCTGGGGTTCTGTATAGTCTACTGTTGTGCTGGAAAGAAACCTGACCTTTCTGTGTCAGTGTTTTAATCAGCATTTTGTTATGACAACATTTTGAAATTTTGTATTTTCAGTATTGAGTTACCATTCCTTATTAGGATTATTCCACGTTTGACTATGTTACTCACTATGGTAACTTTTCCCACAAATTCTGTGGGGAAACAAACAAAAAAAAATCTGCTAGTGCAGAAAAAGCAGCAGACAAAACTTGCTCAGCAGCCACTGAGGTAGCTGGTACACATAGATAACAACCGGCCAACTGCCAATCTCTTCTACTAATACACAAGTAAATCCTTTGTAATTTCCACACAGGGCTTGTAAGAGCACATTTTAGACAGCATTTTTTGTTTATAGGACTCATGTTGATGTTGATTAACACGTCACTTGGGTTTAGATATTTGCACATGTTTAATATTCCACTGAACTGCACTGCTGGATGCCACAAAAGGATTTTCTTTTTTATGGAAAAATCTGGCAGCCACCCATTGTGCTTGGTGATGATTGTACAGGCTGAGCTGGCATACATTGGGTCCATTTAAAACCTGTGAATCACAGCCTTGATAGCAACTGCATACCATGTAATAGCAGGTTCAACTAAACATGAAAATCTAAAGGATCAGCGGTGAAACTATTTCAACAATCTAGCTACTACAATTTTTAAATATCAGTCATATTGAACATTTTGGATGAATGACTGCAAACAACTCTCTCTCTACCGGTAATTTAAATACGTCTGTTTTTCAACACGAGCCATTCACAACTATGAGTCGTGTCGATGTGTGACATTGCCCAGTGTTTGCAGCATTCTGCAAGAGGACTGTATTGGGATCTGATGGTAGCAGGTGGTTTTAACTTATAGAGCAGCAAAACAGCTGGTCCCGGATTAAAACACGCCTCTTCTGTAATTTGGCAAACGCATAATCCACCTAAGTGGATTATGCGTTTGTGGATAATAAGTGGATAATACTTTTTTTAAGTATTATTTTACTTATTGTTAGTAAAGTGTGTCTCTGTAATGTGAAATGGATGGAAAGTAAAGCTGTCAGTCCGTGGTGTCTTCCTGATTTTAGCTTTCCCAGTTTTTTAAACATTTTTTGGAAGCCTCTCACTGTCCACCATCCTGCAGTACCATTGCATTACTGAGGGCTCGCTGTTGCACAACAAAAGCCTTATTAAACACTGTTTAATAAGTTAAATCTGGTTGCAAATATGATCAGACATCAGATTACTGCATACAAGGTTCTTACTACTACATTTTAACATTTTACTTAATAAAGAAAATAGATAATTGTAACTTCCATGTTCTGTCATCTATTGTTCAATTACTTTTCCTGATGTGTGAGAATTTTTCCATGATATTGTTTCAGTATTGAGATATTTAGGCAAGTAATGAACACCACACATTTGCAATTCAGAGTATAAAGAACCAAAATGTTTCACTCGGTAAGCAATCATAGATATCTGTTCAAAGATAACATCGCAATCAATTATAGGGCTAGAACAGTATTTTAATAACATTTGATGCAATTTCTTAATGTACCCCCTGATTTGTTTTTTTTCTTCCCCACCTGTAGCATTTACCCTTTAGAAACATCACAGATGATGTGGTAAGATTTGAGAAATTTGAAGTGCTTTCTCTCCTGCAATATTTAACATCACTTCAATTAAAGTCATCTAATCTGCTTATTTTGAGTGGCAATGAAAATGGTCTTCATTGCCAGGCATTGGATTAATTCACACTGCATACAGCTTTTCTCTCAATTTCTCACTGACTCTGTTAACTCTACATTATCTAGATATCTAGATAGTGCTTTGCTCAGCACGTGTTAAGCTGATGTGTAATGTATGTTTCACACTGGTTTTCTAACTCATTAATAGACTAATTGTGTCATCTATTATGCTTTATTAACCATTTCAATATGCTGAACGGCTTATGTATATAAACTTGGAAATTCTTGTGTATTTTTCCCTTTGTTAATTGTGTTTTCTCTATTTTCTGTACAGCTGGACAGATTCGCCAGTATTCGGATTCCGGGTAGTAAAAAGGAGCGGCCACCCTTATCGCACTCTAAACACAATTCCAACGATTGGTCCACTTCTTCATCATCCACCTCACATCGGTTTGAGGATCTTTCATCAAAGATCACGTCTGAAAAAGAGATCTTGGCTTTATTTGAAAAGATGATGGTATGTTGCTTTGTCATTATACAATATTATCAAAGTTTTCCCATAAAAACAAGATAGTAGTTTGAAATGTAAAAGAACAAATCCGTAGATATGCACCATATTTTAAATATCTTTGAAATTTGTTTTGTCACATTAAAAAAAAAAAAAAAAAGTAAATAAAGGCAAAATCAGAAACACTTTTAGAAATGTAATGCTATTACTCTAGGCACAAAGATGACCAGAAATTGTCAACTTTAACAGAAAGTAAAACAAGCATTACTGTTCTCCTGGGGACGCTGGGTCCCCATTGCCATGACTACGCCCTCCTCGTCAGCTCTACTTTCACTTACTCCCGTACATTCTGGTGTTGGTCTCGTTCCAGATGAATAAACTGATGGAGATGTGGGTCGATTTAGCTAGCAGTAAGCGGCATGAATGCATCTTTGTCATGACTGTCGCTTCTCGAGGTCCATCGATATCTTCGTTTTCACTTAGACTTCTTCAAATTTATTTGACAGAAATCAATGTCTTATAATTTGGCCAATATGGGACATTTATTACTAAATCTAAACCAAAAAAAACAACAATTAATGGAGAAAAATACATTTGGGAGAAAAAAATATCAAACTCTCTATACTAAACTACTATTTAGATTCAATCTTGCTAAAATATTGCTTAAGTATTGTATAATTAATGTGCTGTGAGATGTGTCCAAAGGTGTTGCTAAAATCAACAAAACAAAACAAAAACAAAACAAGTCTCTTTCTTTAATTTTCAGGAGGACATGAACTTGAATGAAGAAAAAAAGACTCCTTTGAGAGAAAAGGACCTCAACAAAAAGAGAGAAATGGTCATCCAGTATATGTTTACTGCCTCTAAAACGGTAAGTTTTTGAACACATTTTTTTTCAAACTTGATTTCTTCTATTAGAAAGTTACGTGATTTAATGTCTGTTTGTTAGTTTTAAGACCGTCATACCATCCACCATAATTCTGCTCATACTCTGGCCACATACCTACACTACACTAGGACACATTTGTAAACATATTTATATATATATAATACTACATTGATGATAGGAATATTTAGCAGAAATCTTTAAAATGCTAAATTAAAAGTAACCCTGATGTCAAAATTGTACCTTGCAAGGATTTTTACAAAAAATCATGTATTATCAAATTATCAAATTAACATGGGTGTGCTGAGCTTTCTCTCTCTCTTTCGTTCTGTTCTGTTCTGAACCGGTGGTCACTCTTCTTACTTGCATATACTATATTCTCATTATGTACACATAGGTTCATAATTAAAATAATTACATTTTGCTATGATTGTTCTCCTGTAGAACTGTGACGAGATTCTTTTATTATGCAATTACTGGAAATGGAATAGAAGTGGATCACAACCCACAGTCCTCAGTCCGTGCAAAAATGCATTCTAAAGTTCTGCCAAAGCTGATATGACGCTTCAGCTGAGTAATTTTGTGATAAATCAAGTGGGTATCCACCACATTTTAATTTCTTCCTATATAATTTAAAGGTAGAATTTTTCTTATTAAGTGATTCCCAATCTCCTAAACTGTATATAGAAGAATTGTAAAAAATAACATTAATGGCTTCCTTATTACAATTTTTATACTGTAGCAAACAAAAGTCAGAAAGGAAACCACATGAAAGTGAAAGGACAAGAGAGGGAGACGCAAGCGGAAACACAGCAGTTGTATGTGCTGCAAACACCTGTTTCGACGTGAATACATCGTTTATATATTCAAAATATTTGTAGTGGTCTGATAGTGCCACATTCTTATGTGAGTGCTTTGATTAATAAGTGCATGCTTTGATTTTGAAATAGCCATGTTATTAATTTATGAATGATGCATGATCCCATTACCTCATTTTCCTGTCACAATTCCACTGTAGTTTGGAAGAGGAATCAGGATCCTGGATCAAAGTGTCAAAAAGTCAACTATTTGGGGAAGCTCGGTTCATCTCTGACTTTCTCAGAATCAACTGCTAGCAAGCCTCAGAAACTTTTAATCATCTATGAATAGAAAACACAATGCAGGGGCTTACTGTCTCAACATTGATCAAACATTCTGGTCTACTGGTTTCCAAATTCCCGTTGTCGCTAAGACCTCAATTAAAGTTATTGATTGTTGAAAGAGCTAATCATCAAAAGAGAAACAAATGGCCAAGTAGCTATGTACAAATTGTGCACATTAGTTTTGTGTTTAAGTTACACTTTTTTTAACATTGGGTTTCTTCAAGGCCAGTGTAGATCTAGATTTAGAGAAATGTATTACATCGCTGCAAATGTGTCCCTTTTTTGTGCCAAAATTCTCTATTTTAAATGTTGATGAATGTGTTTAAGTCATTATTTCTTAACCATGCATTGGCTGGTTACCTTTTCTTTGAAAACCCGGACAAGAGAGGGTGACTTATGGGAAATCTTGCAGAGACTACTGCAAATGATGATTGATTTCTGACTGGAAATTTGTAGGGATGCAGTTATACTGTTCTCAGACCAAGTAAAAGTACGCATACTTGTATTTCTGAACTTGCTGATACTGAGTGATGATATGCGTAATAATACCATAAGAGTTACAACCTGCTATCAGTTACACAGTTAAAATAAATATTAAAAGCAAAAAAGCTAAGAAACTCAGAGTAGCACCTTAAGTGCGCTGCAGCTGGAGCAGCCAGAGTTTCGTTTTCAGCTGGCTGACAACAATAAGCGGGAAGCTTTCGTGTCTAGTTGTAGCATTTATTACCCTTAAATAGGCGGAACACAGACTGAACTGCTACAATCACGCTGTAATATTTCTGCTGACTCAATGATGAGAGGTTAACGTCCCGTTGCTGCAGTGGTGTCGGGTGCGCTTGTATCACAGTATTTTGAATAGGAGTATGAGAACCCGGTATCAATGCATCTATGAGAACCCGGTATCGATACATCATAATATGTTTTTTTTTTTTTGTGTAGTTGAAACCTTTTATTTTGGCCTTTCCTGCCATGGTGGGGTGTGTTCCATAGGAATGGCAGGCCACCATGCCTGTAACATTGTAGGGGAAACACTACATTGAAACAGAAGAAGCAAGGCATTGACACCCTGCTCCACTTCCATGTAGGACGAGGATGGCCCAAGTAGAAAAGGAGACATATATAGTCTACTGAAGTGCAGATATTTTTATTTAAAATGGTGACTTTATGTTAGGTATATTTATTTAAAACTGACTTTGTGTTTGCAGGTAGTATTTATTTTAAACAGTGACTATGTTTACAGGTATATTTATATAAAACAGTGACTATGTTTACAGGTTTATTTATTTAAAACAGTGAATTTGTTAATTTCAAATATCTACATTTACTTTGAAATAATTTACCCCATTTACCAGTCATCAAGGCTAAGAAGCACTTTTGCATTTGAAAGAGTTACATTGTTTTGTTTTAATTTTTTTTTTTTACATATTCATTTATTTTATTATACAATACACTTGAATGTGTCTGAATGTTAAAAAATTCTTAGCTCATAAGCTAAATGAAGAAATTATTTTTGAATATATAAATAGGATTTTTTTTCTCCTTATGCACAAAATGTGTACCAAAATAGAACCAAAACCGTAACCAAAATCCGAGGTACGTATTTAACCGAGGGCTAATTGTTGCATCCCTAATTGGAAGGAGGGTGCATTTGTATGTCTCAGGGGCCTGTGGCAGCGCCTCGTTGGGGCTAAACCAATGCGGTAGTGCTTTTTTTTTTTTCTGGGAGTTGAAACTGGGTACCAGACTAGTCATTTACTATCACAAGAGACTTAGTTTTTCCTTTCTTGGCTTTCATTCAACATGTCCATGTAGATTTGGCCCTGCCTGTACGAGTTATTAATTTTCCTTTTCAAGGCTATATAGGTTCTTATGATGATTATTTATTATAAAACTCATTCTTTGATGATTAAAGATGCATGGTTTTGTTTTGAATCAGATTTTGACAGTTAATTTCATATTTATTATACATTGAAGAGAATATAATAGATTGGGGCTTGAGTTGTCAGGGGAGAGACAGACTGGGCATAGTTCCATGGTTTTGGCAGCCTGCAAGGGTTGGGGATTATTTATTTCTGCTGGTAGCGATACAAGCTGATTTCTGAGGCCTTTGATCAATCAAAAAAACATAGCCCACAATATGTGATGTTTTGGTGTTAGTGCAGCTGTCTTGATGAACCATATAAGTGTATATTTGTCTCTACACCAATGAAACACAGAAAAGCTTCAGCTTTAACTGTCTTGCTACTGCCTCCCCAGGCCATACAAAACCTATGGCTACATATATTTGCTAGTTTGGTGGGACACATGTAGATTGTTATTCGACAGGGGAGTTAGACGGGCTGTTATTTTACATTCTTTTTCTATGTTCAGATACATTTTAATTGGAAAGTTGTACATTTAGAAGGACCCTTATGGTACATGGGTGAACTTTAAGTCACGCAGGTACACATAAAAAAAAAGATTAAATAATCAAAACCTACTTGCATGTGATCAAAGATTATAGAACTTTTCAGTGTGAGAGATGATGGCTGTGTCTGTTAATTGCTGTAATTTCTGTGAATTATAACATTTTGAACCAACATGAAATGATTATAGATTCTGTGCCCTTTTTGAAATGTGCCATTTAGTTAAAGTGTCATTTTGGTGCAAGATGCGTGGAGCTTTGGAAACTTATTTAGAAACATCATATGAAAGAGCACAGAGGAATACTCATCTGCTTTTATCCATAAACCTGGGTTTGCTGAAGGATATTATGCTGCTGGCTTTGATTCACAACCTTGAAAAATTAGGTGGTCCAAAACATGTTGCCAGTTTCACTTCAAATGTTAAGAGTTATTAGGGTGGTTTTGGAATTATTTTAAACTTTTCTATGTTAATTAAGAATGTGATACACGAATGAACAAAATAGAGAGAATAAAAGTATGGATGTCACTTTTTCAGTGGTTTCTAATGTACTACCCTGAGGCCAGATTCTACTTGGTGTCGAAAAACCACTTACCACACTGTTGCGTGTCCATCCAGAGGCAGACTTATACCCATGCTAATGTCGGGTTGACACACAGTGATGTTAGGTTTTATGATACACCTGCATTATTACAGTATACTTGAACTATTGATTTAACATTGTTCGAGAAACAGTAAGTATACCTCCGTGGGCTATTTAATGGTAAAGCAACAAGAGTAGACAAAAACATCTAATTGTATCACTTGTGTAGATCCTAATATTATTTGAAAGATGAAGCTGGCTTCTTCTTATGCTTGTGATGCATCTGATTTTTGAAACCTAGATAAAGTATTGTTGATCTACACAATGGGCTGCACCGTGGTGTAGTGATTAGCAGTGTCACCTCACAGTGAGCCTGGGTTCAATTCCCGGGTCGGGTTGGGTTCCTTCTGTGTGGAGTTTGCATGTTCTCCCCGTGTAAGTGTGGGTTTCGTCCGGGTTCTCCAGCTTCCTTCCACAGTCCAAATACATGCAGGATGGGGATAGGTTCATTGATGACTAAATGTCAGCTGGGATCGACTCCAGCCCCCCTGCGACCCTGAATACAGGATAAAGCGGTAGACGATGGATGGATGATCTACACAATGTCATGTTATTTTTTAATTAAGATGACTTTTTTCATTATATTTCCATTTTCACCTAATCATTCACTCTGTAACTGTAGAAGGCCAACACAAGTTAGCACAGCCCAAAGAGATCCAGCTTCTTCAAATGATTTAATTGTAAGGATAATAGATTGAAACTGTGCAAACAACATTACCTTACCAATTTTACGATGTTAAGATGGCTTTTTCTGGTCTTTTTAACCATTGTATAGTGCTGGAAAATATATTTGCTTTTTTGAGATGGAAAAAATGGCATCCAAAGCCACTCTTTTAACCAGGATAATAAGAATGAAATGTGTGCAAGGCTAGACTTTAATTGATTTTTCATGTTTTTAAAGAGGCAAGTGCTCAATACTGGAAAGGAATCCTTGGGGAATTTTGCACATTCAAGCTTTTGCTTTTTAACTGTTTAAAAACTGTCCCTATAGGGTCTTTCTGTCAGTCTACTGACTATTGAGACTTCTTTGCGTTATTTTTTTTTTTTATCACTTTTTCCATGGCTGCACTAAAGAGATTTTCTTCTTCTCTCTTTCTTCCAGGGCAGTTTGAGAAGTAACCATCAGATATCTCCCCAGGAATTCCTGGGAGAGCTGAAGTCAGGGGTGATTGACGAACGTCTGTTTGCCTGTCTAGACTCATTGCGAGTGTCCCTTACCAGCAACCCTGTCAGGTACAGTACAAGATTATGATACTGGCAATGTTCTTGCTCTCTACAATTTAAGTATTCTCAATATTCCTTTCATTAATAATGAGATAGTATACAGAGATCTGGCTGGGAACACCATCATATGCCATGTTTTATTAAAGAGGTACTGCACACTTTAATGTTTGTTTGAGCACTAAATTAGTGACACTAAATTGGTTACACTTTAAATTATTTGTGTAAAATGTATTTGTATTTTATATTATCATTAAAATAGCGCAAATTGTCATATTACTTGACTGTAATGGAATTCAAACAAGATATTAAAAACGTGTTGAGTAGCAACATGTCCAAAGCTTCAGCACACTTTATGTGAGGCTCAGGGGTTGTGGCTGTGGAGATCATTACAGGCAGAGGTAGAATCAGACCTCTAGCAAATAGAAAATGCTTCATGACGAACAAAACACCATGGCACAATCTAAAATTGACCCAGGGTGGAAATAGTGAAATATTTTCCTTCAGCCCACTGTAAGCAGCATGAGCAACATACTTTTACCACTGTCCTTTTTATCAAGACATTTCTTTGCTTTACATTACTTCTCCATTTTTCTGTGCTCGCTGCCATTAACTCCTATGCAATGTACTCAAGGTCAATCCAGTTATGCCATCATTGACAACTAAATTTTACTTATTTATAATTTATTATTTTATTTTAAGATGTTATTCCACTGACTCCACTGTAATGCATTTTTTCATTAAGGTGTTACGAAATGGAATCTCCCTCACTCTTTCATCTGTCCATTTGTTGATGAAAATATATTGCATATGCATATGCAGGCATTGCATACCGTGTTTATCCCTGTCATTTATTATAGGGCAAATGCTTGAATAGTAATGATAATTATATATTTTTCAGATTTAATCAACCTTAAAACCACTTTCTTTCTTACTATCTCTTACTGTCCATGTTGACATTTTAGCTTGTATGCATACCAGCATGTTCAGCTGGGTCATAGTAATTACTTACTTTTTTAAGATTATTTTTTGGCTAGAGCGCCGTTCAAGCCTTTTTATGTGTGGAAACGGGGAGAGAGGGAGAAGACATGTGGGAAACTGATCCCGGGCCGCTGAGCGACATTTGTTTGATTTCAGCGATGGTGGTACCAGCCAGCCAGATGAAGTATAGGAGCAAAGTGCTCGCTTCGAGCGTGTGGTTTGACCAGTGTTTTAAGGTAGACAGGTGCAATTCCATTGATGGCCTTGAAGGCCAGTGCCATCGTCTTGAATTGGATGCGGGCTGCAACAGGGAGCCAGTGGAGGTCACGGAGGAGGGGGGGTCACATGGGAGAATTTGGGTAGATTGAAGAGAAGGCGTGCTGCAGCGTTCTGGATACGCTGCAATGGTTTAGTCGCTGAGGCCGGGAGTCCGGCCAGGAGAGAGTTGCAGTAGTCAAGGCGGGAGATGACCAGTGCTTGGACCAGGACCAATTATTTATATTTGTTTTTTTGACAAATATCCACACATTTAAAAGTTTTTTTACAGTGTGTTTTTAGAAAAATTGATTCTTTAAATTTGTTTTTGTTTTGTTTCAATAATAATAATTATTTGGTAAAAATTCCAAATAGAACCATTCTAGGAATTTTGTAATCGTACATTTTTTCGACTGCAATAAGACGGTATGCACATCCTGAATATGATATTGTTTGCGATAGGATGGCTAGTTTTGTCAAAGTGTGTATGTGTTGCCAGCACAAAGTAAATCTGACTGTGACTAGAGGCCGGGGAGTTTGTTTGGTGCTATCTAAGCTACATTGACAGGCAGATCCCTGGCAGTCTTGTCGTGGTTGTCTCCCTCTCTTAGATTTAGATTGTTGCTTTAGGCTTTCTCTGTCTGAGGTTGGGGATTAGCAACTTTCTTTTGCATTATCCTCTACTCTGCCAGAACCTCTTTAACGGGGGTCCATCTAAGCCTAAACATGTAGTATTCACTGACATTTTAACACTGTACTGCCTCCTTTCACCATACACACACAGATAAATGATATATTGGACTCCAGTAATACATTTTCACAGTTAATGTCATATTCATTTTAGTATAAAACAGGGTTTGTAGGGAATTTGAAAATTGCTATTTCCACGCTTGGAAAGTTTTGGTAAAATATAATACATGGGGGGCATTAGCTCAGGAGGTAGGCTGGAAACGCAAGATTGCTGGTTCGATCCCCGGCTCCTCCTAGCTGAGTGTCTGGCGTCCCTGAGCAAGCTGCTGCTCGGCCCACCATGCATCTTTCCCGGTACCGGTTGTGTTTCTGGTGCTTTTTTTTATGAATCTGAACGATGACGCTCCAACAGTAAAAGCAGCGTTCCCAGCCAGACTCTGGCCATACTGCACAATGTCGGCCCGCCCGTGGAGAACCGGAGACCGGATCGAACCAGAGACCTAGGCCCGCCCCTACTCGGCCTCTGATTGGCTCGGACCGTGGTGATTCATCTCTGTATGCTGTGGGGGAAAAAACATTACGCTACACACATAAACAGACCCGCTGAATGGAGGACTGGTGTGACCAAGGAACATAATTAGCTGCACTTCACTTATTTTTGGTCGCATGTGTGCCCAAAATGGTTGCACTCTGGAGTTCTGGCTAACTCAAAAATGGTCCGTGTAGAACAATGATCCCTGCTGAGCAGGCTGCATAATGCGCAAGATAGGAATTTAATGAAGCTTCGAGGCAGAGTTTTTGCCTCAAGCATTTTTTGGAATCGAGTTACTCGATTAACTTGATTAATCTTTTCAGCCCTATTTAGCACTAGAATAGTGAGTGAAAATGTGCTTTTGTAACCAAAGTAATGTTAATTGTGTGTTGACAATTCAGCCTTCACGTGTGCTGTGCACAAATATTTGTTAACATGTTATTAACTGCAAAAAGATGAATGAACTCACCACAAATGGATGCGGAAGCCAGGTCAGCTGTGCTAGCATCTTTAGCATTGTTGAAAGCAGCTGTTGGTGTTGAACTTCCATGCGACTCCACAACATCCGGCGTATCAACACTTTGTCCCGAGTATTTTGTCTAGGTCATTGAACCAAGAAAACCCCTCTCTCTTTACATAACTTCCTGTTTTATGAAGTGCATCGCACACTCTGTGTTGACGAAAGTTGCGAGCTTATATAGTCATCAGACCAAAGCTCTATGAGACTTTGCAGCTCCTCACAAGTCCACAGTTGGCGCGGCTATTTAGATTTATAATGGCGGAAAGAAATCAATTTTGTAATAGATTTTTGGAAGTTATGAATCGATTTACAATCTTCGAAAATAAGAATCACATTATTTTAGAGGTGTAACGATTTATTCGATTAATCGATGAATCGATTGTCAGTCCTATAGATTCTACTAAATCGATCTGCTAAAATAAATAAATAGAATGAATCGTTTTGGCTTCACCAATAATCGATATAAATGCATTTAATCGGATTAATCGTGATTCTTACTTATGATTAATGTTTTAATGCGTTTAAGACACTCCCTCCCCTGCCAGCATGTAGTCTACTGAAAATGTTCAAAATAACTGAGCAATGTTGAATAACATATTTGTATTCAGCATAAAATATTATGCAGGTTTACTTTTTTATAGAATAAATATGTTGTTTTTCCCCTTTCAGAAGAATACAGATAGTCTCCCTTGCATTATTGCATGTTTATTTCATGGATATAGAATTTTGGTTACAAGTTACTGAATCGAATCGTGGTTTACAGAATCAAATTGAATCAAATCGTTACAAAAAAAAAAAATGTCCTTTAATCGAATCACCAACTACTGTATCGTTAATCGAATCGAATCGCTGTGAAGCCAAAGATTCACACCCCTACATTATTTACATGATTTTTTTTCTTCACACCCCTAGAATAGACAGAACTCTTATTTACACAAGAAGTATAATATAGGAGTAAATAAAGGTATTATATGGATATACATATATACTGTGTATATATATTTTTCATGTTCACACAGACGTTTTACTGTCACGAAAATTTGCCTTGAAGTCGTAGAAAGCTATTGGTAAAATGTGTATGAACACTGATTCCCTCAGAAATAGTTCTGTCAGGCTGTTCACAGCTGATTGAGTATGAATGCCGTCTTGCATCATCTTTTACGGACTCCTGTGGTGTCAGTGGTGCTTTTGAACAGAAGGCTGTCTACACTGGCGGTCAGTAACCTTTCTCTTATGAGGTTGAAGCCACTTTTAAAGAGGATCTTCAGTAAGATGAAAGGAGTTACAAAATCACATCATCATGCAGAGATTTCACTCATAATCCACTCTCAAACACACCCTCCAAATACAGCAAAAAACAATAGCATTGCTTCATCATATTATAAGTTACCTCCATGTGGATACCAACGTTTTATTAAACATAGACAATATAACCACTAATGCTGCTTTGTGAATATGGAAGTTCCACTGTGGATTTCACAGAGCTATATTCACCATATATACCAAGTCACACCTCAACATAAGCATATTTTGTTGGGCTTTAAGTGCAGTAAACTGCTAAACAGGATGCCAGAATAATTGCATGTGCCGGTTTTGTAAGAAGTCTGAATCAATGTTGCCGCAAGACGACAAGCAGACGACTTTTAAAATGCAGTTTTCCAAATGGAGTTTGGATAATTGCTTGGCTATGCTTACATTGTAGCTACTCCATGATGCTCATCTTAAGGCTGATCTTGTTAAGTTCACATATGAATACTGCTGCTCTACAGACTAATGCATGCGTGACACATGAATGTAAGAGTTGAAGAAAAGGGACCTCATTATGTTTCCTATAACCTTTTGAGCACTGCAGCTCTATCAAGACAGCCAAGAGAAAATTGGTGTTAAGAGCTTTTAATCATGATTAATTCAGGTTTGGTGAGCCTACTTTGTTTTTGATTAGAGTCGATGGCAAAAATGTGCAAACACAGCCAGGGACAGATCTGCTTCAGAAGTTGAATTAGGCAAAATAATTTTGTTGACAGTAAATATATTGTAATACATTTTTTGTCAGATACGTTTTGTTTTTAAGAGACATTGCTTTGATTACAATTATAATAGTGTAGTGACCATATTAACTTATGTAATATGATTGACTAAATTAATATTAGTGATGAACTATGACTAGATATGTTCAAAATATATTGGTAAAAAAAGGACTACAAATGGAATATGAAAATAAAACTAGATAAATTGCATTGATCAATAAACAAATAAAACAGTGACACATCAAGTTGTATAAAATATGCACTATGTAAAATAATACAATCTAGGAATCGTGGTATTACCACCTGAATGAAAATGTTATTTTTAATCAAAGGTTTACATGATACCGTTAATAATATATTGATGATGTATACTGGCTACATGAGCACTAGTGGTGGGAATCGCCAGTCACCTCATGATTCGATTACGATTCAGAGGGTGACAATTGGATTATTAAATGATTCTCGATGCATCTCTATTTTGAATTTAAATATATGGTTTGTATATATAAATGCAAACAATCAGGTGAATTCAAACCCTTTATTTCTAAAAATCCTGTAAAAAGTAAATCACACAATGAACTAGGGATGGCACGATACACTTAAACTCACGATACGATGCACCTCGATATGCCAGGGTCACGAAACGATACGATACAATATCAAAAAACAAAATAACAAACTAACAAAAGAAAATATTACTGCGTAATTACAACTTATTCATTTTTGTTTCAGTTGCACACAAGGAAACACACGGCCCAACACTCCAAACACAAACAAGAACACTCCCTTAATGCTCTAACCCTAGTTTAAGTTATCTCAGCCTCTCTTAAAGGCGCTATATGTAAGACTGTGGCCAAAAACGATACTATACTCAAATTCAAAACACTGCGGCGAGTCGTATCCATCTCCCCCTCCACTCCCTCCCCTCTAGACTCAAGGTTGCCGGAGCTGTTGGCGTATCCAAACGCGCCGAAAGCGGCCGTACAGCGGAGTAACAACGTAACTCATTTCGATCGTAGAAACAAACGTTAGGAGCACAGCTGCGGCTGGACAGTGCTAATGCTGCTAGCGTTAGCTGTGCTGCTAACGTTTGTTTCTATGATCGAAATGAATAACGTTACTCGACAGTTCAAAGTATTCGAAATGTCCATCCCCGTCAAGCTATGATGCTAGTTAGCCAAGCACAACTTACCTGTCTAGAAGAAGAGTAGCCAATTGTTTTTTAATGAGAAAATACTGCCAGACAAATGACCTGTATCCAGCGGAGCGTCCTCAAATCTGACCTCATTCGACTCCATTGTTCGGCGGTTTGAGGGCAAGGTAGTTGGTGCTAATGTTTGTTAGCTTGCTGTGTTGTTACAACACTGTTGTTGCAGCATTTGCTGTGACCTGCACCGTTCCTCGGATGTAATTTCTTTTTCATTTAGTTTTCCGCTGCTTAACCAGCAGATGGTGCTGCCAGCCTGCCACCATAGACTGTATGCCTGCCGCACACATATACACACAAACACATACACTAAATTATTTATATACTACACAAATCATGTGGCAGTGCCATCTAGTCTTCATTTAGCGATCCATTTTTTTCAAACTTGATGCGTATCGTCACGTTTTGTATCGCGATATTTCGCCAAACGATATTTCGTCCCATCCCTACAATGAACTGCCCCTTTTGAAAATGGCATAATTAGTTACCAAACTCAAATCGTTAGTTGTGATCGAGTTGTGGCTCTGGTACAAGGCTCTTGTTTAGAGCACATGCAACGGTAGCTTCCAGTCTTCACAAATATAATGAGCTGTCTGTTGAAACGGATGTCCAAGAATTAGGAGGTTCGCAGGTTATTGCTCCTCAACTGGCATTTTTCACTGACTCTGTTACTTTAGGTTTGCTATCACTGTTGGCTGTGTCTGGGGAAAATCGCCAGGACGGGATATTGTTCCTTGGTTGTGGAAAATGAAGGCTTTCGGTTTCTCCTGCACATTCTGGAACCGAGTAAAGACACAAATCCCTAACGATAAAACTGGCCACAGACTAGGCTATTGTTGTAACGATACCAACATTTTGGAACCGGTACCAACATGCATTTCGGTACTTTTTGATACTTTTCAATACTTTTTCAAATAAAAAGAGAATGCAAATAATGTAATTACTGACTTTATTTTAATAGAACATCTTAGAACAATAACATATTAATCAGTAAATAAAATAAAATACCACAAAGACAAGCTTTTCTAATGCACTGTGAAAATATAAATACAATAATATAATACAAAATATATAATAATATAAATAAACCAACTCTATTTTTTTCTTCCAGATCTACTTCTGTTAAGAGTGAAGGAGGGTGGCACTTGCTTTTACCACTGAATGTGGCTTTTTTTCCTGAGTAAATGACCTGTCGTTCCCTGAGCTCAGTGTGCAGGTCTGGGTGCTTGTCCTTTAAGTGTTTGGCTAAGTCACATGCATGGCTAAGCCGTTAGCCATGCATGTTTTTATACACCGTTTACACAGTGGTGCATCGGCGTTAACTGCCTTGCCTTGCGCATTTGTTTTTAAGCCAAAGTATTGCCATGTCGCACTTTGCTGCGCTGGTTTGTCCACAAGTTGCGGCGTGGTGACGGTTGCAGTAGCCATTCTCCTCTCCGTCTGGCTTGATCATAAATATGCTTTGGTTAGAAACAGTGTGCTCACAGCGGTAACCTCTTGCTATCTTATAGCACCATTACAAGCTGAGTTGTAGGATTGATATGGCAGTAAAGGTATTTTGTCTTCCACTGTTTCTGGATGCTGAACACTTTGTCACTTTCTTGGCACTGTTGTAGCAAACAGCTCTCATTCACTGCCTCCATCCGATATCAGGTGTTGTCAGGTATAGGCTGACAGACCTACGTGCTCCCTCATCAGCTTTCTTCTGGCGAGCAGGCAGACTTGGAGGTAATTTGGTACTTCCTGCAGCTCCAGAGTGTCCAATGACGCTTGTCTCTGACCCCTGTATTCCTTACCTACTTCCTCTATTCTAGCTCTCTCTCCCTTTTTGTGAAGCGAGGCCACAGTACTAGCCCACAGGACCAGTAAGGCTACAGGATGTAATTGTATTAAAGGGATTTGATAAATGGATCTGACAAACAAGTGGAAATTGGTTTTTGATTTTATATTAAAACTGACCTTCAGGTTCCAGATTTCTTTCTTACTTTTTGGTTTAGCTGTAAAGTAGTGTAAAGTTAAGCCTGCCTCCACTTACACCGACCTTGTTTATAAACCTTGGATGCTTTTCCTGTCATTCATATACCTCCCACCTAAATAGTGTACACACACAAGGCTACAAAGAACACACATATATAACATTTTATTTCCCATTCATGTTTTTTTTTTTTATTTATGTCCAGTAAATATATTCATGGTATAATATTATTATATAAGTGACTTGACCTGATTATTAGTGTTTATTTTTAAATATTGTTAATACATTTGTTTTGTTACATGTTTTATGTGAAGTGATAATTGGAATGGTTACTTATAGCCCTAGTATCTGCTTTAATGAATATTCTTGCGATTTGGCAAATATTTAAAGAAAACTTTAAAATCTTCATTTAAACAAATATATTATTATAATTTTTCTAATTGTAATTTTTTTCTTAGCTTTAATAAGGTAACAGTTGAGAACTTTAATAAACTTGCAGCATTGTTGTTAGCAGCAATCTGCTAGAGAGCCGTTAATCTGGCGTTACTGTATGGAATGACGTCTATTTTGATTTCAGATGTTCATTGCTGTGACTTCAGCCTCCTTCCAATTTGTCCCTGGAGAGCCCTCCTATAGTCTGTTAACATGCTATCCTTGGGACAGCATTTTAAAGTGAATTCCTTATTTCTTGTTCCTAATCGCTTTAGCGGAGTGCAACACTGCGCTGCACTGCCTGGGAACCTTGGAGGCATTCTCCTGAGACTCCGTTAGAAGTCAAGCTACCTTAGCTGTGAAGTTAGCCAGATAAGGTGTCTCATTTTTCTTTTTGATTTATGACTGTTTTTGTTTTCCAGAGAATGGGATGATGAATTTGTCTCCCTTATTTTTCAATGCTTGCTCTTCTTTGCTCTGTTTCTTGGTGTCTTTCTGAGATGATAGCCATCAGTCCAATACTGCTGTGATTTTGTTGGTGTGTCATTGCCTTATGCTTCTGAAACCAGAGTGAGCATTGATTACTGCTTATTGCATTTTAATTATGAAATAAAATCAGTTTTACAGTATCTTATCCATATCCATAAATCATTTCACAAGAAGTCATGTTGAGAATTTTAGGTGATGTACACTAGACATGGAAGATTTGAAGTAGCCTGATGTATGTGTGTCAGTTGTAGATGGACAGCTGTTCTCTATATCATGTTCCCATCCATTTTCCATCAGTGTCTTAATAGTAGGGAGAAAACACTGTGGTGGCTCCAGAGCGTCCAGTCTTTGGTTAGTCTTTACACAGTTGAAACAATCACCAACTCTGGTTTGGTCAAGATAACCCCTTAATTCCCTCCATTAGATGTGAAAATATTCTGGCCTCCCTCTTGCTCCTCTCCCAATATATTCACACCTCACACTGTGAATTTAGGGATGATTTCATTTGGATGATTTGATTTATTTTGTTTCCATCAAGTTTGAATTCAGTGCATTTTACAAGAAGGTAAAAATACATTTTTTTGGTCAGCCTGTGGATGGGACTTTGTAGGCAGAAAATAATGGTGAAATCATCTTCAAATGTGGATCAACACAGATATACAGGTTGATGTAAGCCAGCTTATAGAACAGTTAAATATGAACCATTCTCCTTTAATTGTCACTTTTTGACACAGCAACTTCTGTGTCAAAAAAAAAATGTTGACAGGACACAAAGATCAATTACCACTGAGCCGTTCAGGCAAAATACAATCATTTGTTTATGTTCTTTATTTATTCTAGTAAATATGAACTATTACTGGGAGCTGCCTTAATTAACATTGACATTTAAAACACAGTACAAATGTGCCATGGAAAACTGTTGATCTGCTCTGTGACCTACAGTATGTTAACATTGAACAGTTCACCAGTCCATGCTGCACATGATACTGTCTGTTCTGTGTCTTATGCCTGACTACACAATATTTGTGTTGGGTACAATGGTCACTGTGTCAGATTAGATGATTAAAAAGTCATAAAGTCTTATTGCGACTTGGCCAAGAGACATGACGGACTACACGTTAGTCCCTGACAAAGCATCTTGCTTGTCTTTAAAGACGTGTGATGTCATCCCTGCTCACCAGGGTGCTAAAGTACCTCTGCTATTTTTTATCAGCTTTTTTCTCGCCTCACTCTGTCGTGATAGTCCCTTGAGTACACATCAACAAAGCAGGGGTATTGTTACCATAGTTTGATAATTATTTCCTCCATTTCACAATTCCACCTCACAGCACCAACATCATTCCACTTTTGCTTTGGCATTGTTGTGCTCATCTGCGCAGCACATCAGTTTTTTTCTCCTTTTGGTCAAAGTAAAAAAAATCGAACAAGCCGAGAGGCGTCCCAGATGCGGCATCGGTTGTCATCTATAACACATTACGGGGTATAAAATGATTGATTGTCGCCTGCAACATCATGCCAAATGACCAATGACAATAACAGTATAACAGGTAGCAGTCAGACTTAAATCAGTGCTACACTTTCTCTAGCAAAGAAAAGCTGTGGAAAGTGTTTTCAGATCATTTTTACACAACATGGCTGCAAACACTGAGGACATTCAGGCAGAGAATGTGATTAAAGATTCTTATTTGGGAGGGGTGCCAGATGTTAGGAACTAATGAAACCCAAGGGCTGCCAAATAGCAAACAGAATTTAAAATACTAATTACTTTAGAGTCTAGACAGACAGCGTGCCATCTACAAAGCACTTACAATTTATTTACCTATATGAATATAGCTACTGATTTATCTTTGGAAGTTGTTATCATGAACATTTCTATTGATATCATTAACGTGGATACTGCTGTTTTGGTATTTTATGGACTACTCTTCTATGGAAAATGAAGCCTTATAATAGCCCTTTCAGTTATGGCTCCAGATTAGTATATGGTATGAACACATGATGCTTACTGCATCATAATAAATCCAGTAATCATGTGGAACAAACGTTAAAAGATCACTGACAGTTCATATTATTTAAAATCAATTATTTTAGATTGCTGTGTTATACAACTGAACTTCTTTTTGTTTTCTTACTTTCTGTTCATAATAGAATTGCACACAGTAATGCTGTTTAACTCTCCTTTAGTAGCCTCTGTCTGTTTTCAGTTTCCATCTTGAATTAACTTTATTGGCGTTGTCACCAGACAAAACTGACCTGACCTGATTCTGTGGTTGCATTCAACGTGAGAACCTGCTTCATAACCAGTTAATTGATATCTTCAATGTGAGCATACAAGTAGCAGGTTATGTGAGTTATATGAGTAAGCACAATGTACAAGATCAATAGAACTGCACAGTGCCTACCTGCGCTCTGCATGCTGACCTTCAACTGTGACACAAAGACAAATTCCTTTACATTATTGCCTCAGCCTGATGGTTCTAACCCTTGAAGATGAAACTTTTCTTCAGGTGTTGTCGACAGCTATTATCTCGTCCCTTTCTTGGCTCTGATACTAAATTTGCCAGCCCTTTGAAATCCTTTGTAAAGGCTCGTACATTTCAACGCAGATGTCCTCCCAATTTGCTGCAGCAGACCCCGACAGTTCAGGCTTGTTGGTATCTGTGTAATTCCTGCTATAGATCAATTTGTTATTTTCCTTTGCTCTCTGCCTCAGCTACTGATGATAAAAAGCTAGCATGCAGTTGCCACTGAGTTATGCATTGCAATGAAACTCAAGACCCCCACCTTGCCTACCCCCCCCACACACACAAAAAAAAGTCTTATTACCTGGCTACCTTGGCAGCAGAATTCTCTGTCTTCATCGGAATGACAATGGCCGTTTTTGTCAGCCTCCCTTATTTCCTTGACACTGTCACATACACATTCATACACATTGATGATGCAGACGACCGTGGTTCCTTGCCTCTTGCCCTCCTTTTGTAAGTAGATAGCAGTTCAGAATGAGGTTTTTATAACAGCAGAGATCGGGTAAAATTGAAGCGTTGGTGATTTTAAAGGAGGCTGAATAGGGTTGTCAGTTTTGATTAATATAGCCAGACACCCATTAATCGTTTTAAGCAAACATAAAATGCAAATTCATATGAAATTCACAAGTCAGTTTCCAGTTTTAAAGTTTTGTATTGTAAATGTATTTTGTTGTATTTTATGTTCCCTTTGCTGAAGTTTATTTCGATATTTTGGGAACGGTGCAGGTGCAATTAATTGTGCAGCTAATCGGCCTCCAGTCGTTATCAGCTGATATTATTTTTAAATAGTTTTATTCATGATCGGTGCACGTAGAGCCTGTTGTTTGTTTTGCAAAATATCAACAAAGCCCAGGTCCAATCCTGTCCAATCACGCAGGGCTGCGTTCCTGCACACAGAGCCCCTCTTCCTTCAGGTCGTACCACTATCACAGGGGGAGGTGGAGGGAAGTAGGAACAAGTTTCTAATTCCTCGGTTAAAAACCAAAACGAGGAGGTCCAAAACAACAAAGGTAAAGAAAACACTGGTGGAAAATAAGGAAAAAAAGAGAGATTGGGACGGGGCCGTGATAAAACCAGAGTCAACATTGGACCTGCATTTCAAAGGTGGCGTGATCTTAGGCATTTCAAAGGGCACGGAGTTGAGGGGAAGGAGCTCGGTGGTCGTGGAGGAGGAGCATGAGAGTTGAAAACATTCAAATTCTGACAGAGTGCCCTCGATCCACCGGACTTGCCGACTTGGACTTTAATTGAAATGTCTTCAATACTCAGAGCTCGCCCCGGTGGCTGGTGCACCTCGCGAAACAACCTGATTGTTAAAATATAGACCATTAATTCATGTATAGTTTTCATGCATAACTGGTCAAAAATGTTCCTGTGGTGAACATTTCTAAGGCTTAACTGTTCATTACTATTTTTCTATATGCCTAAATCACAGAGGACCATTTTCAAGATCAGTGTTGTTTTTTGTTTAAATGAACGCCCTTGATCATGTTAAAACCTAATATATAATGGCTTAGCTATGGAGGCTGAAATACATCAATGTCCTTCACAATCCTACATCTTTCTCGCAGGGTATAGTTTGGACATAAAGATCTCTGATTCCCAATGTATGCAAAAGCAATCTAGACTTCTGCTATATTTCTCAGCAAAGAAGTATTAGTAAGTAAATACAGACGATTGCTCGACCCTAATGAACATTTGATGGTTACATCCATGTGATACACACTACAGTCAAATACTTCAGTACATGGGTTTCTCTATAGATTGACTCAGCATCCTTATGAAGTTACACAATTCAATAAGGTATTTGGATGACTCAAGCCAGTCAGGGTGTCTCCAGGCTGGTGTTTTTTCAGTCTATATTAATAAACCTATGTGGTATTTAGGCGGCTGCTGCACGTAGTTCTTTGGCGGCTGGTGGTGTAGTGGGTAGCAGTGTCGCCTCACAGCGAGAGGATCCCGGGTTCGATTCGCGAGTCTGATTCGGGTTCCTTCTGTGTGGAGTCAGCATGTTCTCCCCGTGTTAGTCTGGGTTCTGTCTAGGTTTTCCAGCTTCCTGCGGGACAGGTTCATTGATGACTCTAAATTGCCTGACAGTGTGAATGTGAGTGAATGGCCCTGCCCCCCGTGACCATGAATACAGGATAAGCTGTAGACGATGGATGGATGTATGGTTTCTTAGGGTGCTTCCCCAGAGATTTTGATGTGTAGATTGGTGATAAATGAATCTTTGGAGTCAGGCAGGTGGAATGATTTATGACTTATGATTTATGACTTTATTTAAACGGATATCAAGCTTGCATCTGAAACCGTGCATGCACACCCGGTTCTTCCAATCCCTGGAGTCCTTCCTAGAGCCTCTGCACCTGTTCCACCTGAGAAGTCCTTTATTGCACTTGAATCTAAGGAAATCTAAACTCTCCCTGCCACATGTCTTTCTTTTAAAGCACTCTCCTTCCTGATCTGCCCTCTTCTCGCTCATCCTGTTACCTTAGTAAATGTATTCTCTTCCTCTCCAATGGAAGAGAGAGGTTGCCAGGCGCTCCATCCTAAAGCTATATTTTGTACTTATAAGGTCATGTGTAGCTTAGCCAGTTCAGCAGCAAAAAGATACTCTGTAATTCCCTTATATGGCCTGAATTCCTATAGCTAGCTTCTAAATGGACCCTAAGAGAGACAACATTCATTTATGTCTCTGGGCCCCACCAGATAGCTAATTTTGAGTTAAAAGTTTGGCTATCTACTCCTAAACAATGCAAACTTCCTTACACCTTCGCTCATGGAATGTCTGGTTATAATTAACTGACCGTTGTGTTACCCTTGATTAGAGCCCGACCGATATATCGTCCAATATTATTGGCCGATATTAGGCATTTTCCAAACTATCGGTGTCGGCATTTATAATGGCTGATAAATGAATGTTTTAAAAATAAAATAAAAACGGACGAAACACCCTTCAGTCTCCAGTCTTGTTCGAAGTTATATTTATGAAGCTTACCAAGTCTTTTAATACTGGTAACTTTGTGTTTTTGTTCAAAGGACTTTAAGTTTTATATCTTAAGTTTGTATTTTTATACATTTTATTTATCAGAACTTCACCAAAACATCAAAATATTTTGATGTTTTATAAAATAAACAAGTTTATTTTTAAACTGCATTATCATATCATTTTAGTGCAGACTCATAAATAACTACAAACTAATTTTAGGGAAATCTGGTAATGTTTTGTTTCTGAAAAAAGAAATATATCGGCCGATATATCGGAATATCGGATTTTTAAATCAACAAACATTTGTATCGGTATCGGCCTTCAAAATCCTTTATCGGTCGGGCTCTACCCTTGATACAACTATCTACCTCCCACTTAACTACCTATCTGTGTCTTGGCACAGTGATGTGAAACAAAAACAAGCATCTGCCATTTGCCACAACAATGTAACAACAGATAGCGTAAATAAACTCTAGCACACATGGTCTACCCACCACCCTGTACTCCTTTTTAAGGGAATTCAATTCTGATACCAGCTTCACATTTTATGTTGTCACCTAGAGAATTTCTGTAGATTTGATGCTGGAGGCATGCAGCTTCTTGATTAGAACACTACAAACGCTGAATGCTAATGTTCGGAGAGGTTATTCAGTTTCGATCAGGAGACAGGTGCAGTCACTCACAATCTAACTCACGCTGTCTGTGTCTCCGTTTTTTTTTTTTGGATGCCCTTAAGGTTTTCGCCCTAAACATTGCATTTGCTCCTATTTGTGATCCTTATTTAAATCAAAGTCAAAACTTCTGTTCTCTAAAAGTTGTCGCTGCTCTTTCTCCTCTTTTTCTGCCCAGAGAAGAAAAAGTAATCGTTGTCGTTACTTGATTGCTGTTCAGTGTTCAATCCCAAAAATAAAATACATAAAGTCAAGACATGAGAACAAAACAATGTACTGCTGTGGACGTGGGCAGCGACAAAACTTTTAAGCCCCTTAAAAGAGAGGCAATAAATCAAAAGCCATTATCCTTTTAATTGTATTCTATATTAACAATATGTTTACCACTTTATCTTGCAGTCAGACAGCCCTTTCCAACATCGAACTGAACTGAGTGACTCAGTGTTGCAAAATAGTGGTGCAAATAATCTAAATATAGCGTACACTTTAACTGGTATTGATTTATTTTTCCAGGTGGGCCTTTTTTAGGTGTCTAAAATAAGTTATGCCTCTTCCCAGTAGTATATTACCTTGCTTGCTGTGTTGGTACCTGTCTATTTCTCCTAAATGTGGGCATGCTGACTGCCTCCTTTTCAATATACAATGACAATTAAAAAAATCCCTTTAATGTAAGATGTTTTTAATGTAAGTTCATGTGAAAAAGAAATGGGTTTGGGTATTTTTGAAGACACGCACATTTCCTTTATACAAGTTTTAGCTCCATCTCTGGATGGAAAGAAATGTGCCCTTTAAAAAATAGATCTATGTTATATGTCAGTTGCAAGCTTTCAATATTACTCCTTAATCACAGGCAACAGTCCTGAGATCCATCAAGGCCACCTTCTCCATAAAATGTGTCTAAAATCAACTTTAACACAAAGAGCAGTAGGGAAAACCAATCCTCCTATAGCATACAGTATTTAATAGATGAGTGTGAACTTGCTTGACCTGGAAAAAGTTACAACTCACAAATGTCTATGAACTAAACTTCTTACTCTGCGTTGTGATTTTTTTGTTGTTGCTGTTTTTTTGTTTAGTCTATTAAGGCTTCAAAAACATATTTTGTTTGGATTTCTCTATGTTTCTACCAAAGACACTAGACACATGTTTATTTTATCTTTTTTTTCCAACTGTAAAATGTTCATGATGTTCAGTACAAAATCACAAACAACATATATTTATATAAACTCTAAAATATTGCTGTGGTTATCATCCTCAAAAACTACATATTGGGACAGACTTCCCAATTCATATTGATCATTTTAGCATGAACTGTGTCTGAAGATGCTATCCATTTGTTTTTTCCCTCTGCCTATAATATATTGGTGTATGTTTATTACTGCTGCATTTTCCTCAGCACAAAGTACCGAACATGTATTCTTTCTCAAAGCTTTCCACACTGACTGATGAGCATGGAAGCGTTGTCTGTCGTCAGTTTTACACACGATGTGATATTTATTTGATGTTTGTCATTTCAGCTGGGTGCAGAGCTTCGGACATGAGGGTCTTGGACTGCTGCTGGACATTTTGGAAAGGTTGCTGTTCAAGAAACAGTAAGTTTATGCTTTCACACACTTCTATTCATGAGTCCTCTATCTGTATGGCAATGTACACCCTTCACACTTCATGCTGTACATTAGAAACCAGCTGCTCCTCACCACTCTCTTGTGTCCCTAGGCAAGAGAAGCTTGACAAAAAGAATCAACATAAAGTTGTCCAGTGTCTCAAAGCCTTCATGAACAATAAGGTAATTATATTAGATGTTTTTGTGTGAGTAAACCCAATCCAATTGTTTCCCTATTTTGGTACAACTAAGTTGCCTTGTGAAGTATGAGTTTATCTATCTGGGTATGCAATTGAATAAAACATCTATAAGGAGAAATGTCTTTCAGTTAATTGACATTTTTTGTGTGTATATTTTTCAATGAAAAACTGAGTCAGCCTGACTGTATGGTGTGATCTGGTGAGCACAGTAAAATAGCGTACTAATCTAATTCATTGTTTAATGTTTTGTGTCTTTGGACGTAATAGCCCACATTAACTTAATTCAAGATTGTTTTTGATTTGATGAACCGTTATAGACCAGCTGTGGTGGTGGGTGTTCTTCCACCAAAGTCAGAATTATAGGAATAACTATTCCTATGTCAGTGCTAATAGGTTCAGTTTTGGCTAATCACACTTCTGAATTTTTTTAAATCTGAAATAACTATTTTGTATTTTGACCTGAGTCTGATCTCCAAAGGGAAATTCTTATCCCACCCACATCGACATCTGGTGTTTTCATGAAATTACCAAATTAGGCACCTGGGATTCCTTTTACAAAGGGTTTATGACCAGTGAAGAAGAAGAGCAGCTCTACAACAATATGGAGCCAAATGGGGGTTGGGGGGATCTGGATGACGCTCTGTGACACATTTGCACAGATTGAAGGTTAATGCCTCGCAAAAGGTCCCCACTCTTTTAAATTGGTACCTAACAGAGAGTGTGTGACTAAGAGAGTGTAAGTTAGGCAATGAGATGCCATTGAGAGAAAGGGTGACTGTTGTGGTAATGTACTACAGCACAAATAAATAACTATAAATCACAGAACAATGCGTCTCTGTGTTACTTTGCTGTGTGTGAATATTGCACACCCAAACAAAGCAGTCTATTTGCATGATCTTTAAGGATTCCAGATGTGCAACAGTATTGTGCAAAATTTACTTTTAGTTGTGGATAAAGTTGGAGTTTAATTCCTGGGACTCCTTACTGTAGCTCTTGTGTCTGTTTGGTCCAAATACTCCATAGCAGAGTTTGGACAGTGGACAGTAGGAACACAGGAAACCTCTGTATTACAGAGAACAGATTACCTACAAAAGGAAAATAAAAAAATGGCATTTTGAAATGACAAAAAAAGGAGGGCAGGGCATGAAATGTGTTGTAATGTATTGAAACTGACATTTTGCAATGCTCACCGACGCAATTTAAGTCATGTCATTATGTATGGTAAATTAATTTTATTCAGACAAGCTGACATTTGTAGCCTGCTCCTTAATGCACCTGAAAGTACCACATATCACTTTCAATCAGTGTTTTTTAAGCTTATTTTTTTGTTATTTAGTTATTATGCAATTTATGTTGTTCAAGCAATTTGCTTAAGTTCAGCAACAGAATTATCAAAACAATTTAAACAATCCTATCTAAAATGTTTCCACTTCAGGTCAGTGGAGATGTAATATTGAGTTATCACCCAGGTCTACTGAAGTAGCTTTATTTTACAGTGCTTACGCTTTCACTCATTGTATTTTGTTACTCCACAGTAGAAAAAAATATTGCCACATGATGCTTAAACCCAACGGAGACGCATACAGGCGCTCTGGCACAAAGTGTGCTGTAAGGTCTCATGTAATCCTGCGTCTCAACAGGCGCCAGACGCCAACATTTACCCGTAGGCCTCTCTGTCAGCCCAGACCTTTCCTTGACTAGAGAGGCATCTTGGGATGGGATGTACCCACAATGCCAAGAAGACAGGTGTTCTCTGCCAGCTGTCAGTACAGCTTTTTTTTTTCTTCTTCTGCCTTCCTGCATCAAGTCACAAAGTTGCATGTTTTTTATCGTCTGTCACCAATGGCTTAATAATGTAATGCTAAACGTTATCACTCTGTGAAACTGCCCTTTCAACTTACCTGAATTAAGAAAGGTTTTACTTCCATTTTATTTGACGCCTTCAATTTTGTATATATATATATACAAAATTGAAGGCGTCAAATAAAATGGAAGTGTATATATATATATATATATATAAAGTATCTTCTTTATATGTACTGAGGTTTTAGAGGTTTTTACAAAGTATAGAGACAACTGCTCAAAACATTTTAAAAAAAGTATGTGTGAAGGAAAGCTAAAGAACACGTAACATAAACGTGACAGAAAAATCAACAAAACTGCAATATTTCTTACAAAGTAGGTAAACAATTGATCTATTGCAGATTTGTATTCAACTGACTCTGAGTTAATAGTTGGTATTTGTAATGATGGTGTTCATGGCTTTAGTATACAACATACGTTAAGAATCAGACAGCAGAATTATTCTAAAGCAGTTGGCTAATCGCCTTGCCATTTAATCACATTTTCTGGGGGCCAAGTTCATTTGCACAATAAACTGTGCTCTGCCAGATCTTTGAGTGGCACTGAATTATAAATGGAACTAAAATCACTGTTAACCTTGAGTCTTACCAGTCAGACATTTTATCTTTCAAACTTAATTTGGAGTGTAGGTAGATGTATTGAATTCGGATCAGTCTCATGTTCCTAAGGTCATTTTGGTTTCACTGTTTCACAGGACATTGTGTTCTTGTTGCAAATGAGGAGAATCACAGCATATTTGATTAATCATGTATTGTGTTTGTGTTTTCTGCAGTATGGCCTGGATCGAATCCTGGGGGAGGAGAAAAGTCTTGCATTACTGGCAAGAGCCATTGATCCCACACAAGCTGCCATGATGACTGACGTAGTAAAGCTTCTGTCTGCCATCTGCATTGTGGGCGAAGAGAACATGTATGTTCTGGCTTCATTCTTTCTCTCAACATACACATGTCCTACTGCTTTTGTAATTTGAACTATTATATTTTGGATTCCGCAAAAGTAAGGTTGCCTTATTATGGGCTGATAGGTACCCCTTGCTAATATTTTGCCATGTGGCCCAACTTTCCTCAGTTTGCAGCAATTGCACAACAACGTGGCCGATATCGCCACACCTGTAACATTTCACCTTATCACAACGCTTTTGGATTTAGCCTAAAACAGCCCTTTGATTTTGGCCTGTTGTTTGTGAGTGCCAGTGTCACTCTCAAAAGAATGTATCACAACTCTGGTTTCACTATATTGTTGTGTATGATATACTGCAAGAGTTGTTCCTGGTGAAGAAACCATTTGCAGGGGAAATAGGTTGAGAGATTGATATATTTTAAGAGTAATTAAAAAAAAAAAAAAAGGTAATACAGTGTGCAATTTCAATTATAAACCGAAATGTATTTCATTATTGAAATAATTTGATTATTGACTTAACCATCCACTTTATCCATTTTGATTGTTATCACAATCCTACTCAAGTTTGAAGTCAAGTTATATGTTGATGGCAATGGCATTCTCGGGGAAAGCCAATCCACTACAGGATCCTCGAATGTAGTGGAATAGGAGCTACTGGTCAAAATCCCTAAAAATGAGTACATGTGTTCATGTTTCCCAATTGTTTCCTCATGCATTTCATCTTTCCATCAAGTTTGGAAAAGGTCCTTGAAGCAATCACCACAGCAGGGGAATGGCGAGCCATCGAGAGGTTCAGTCCCATTGTGCAGGGACTACGAGATCGTTCGGTTCAATTAACAGTAAGTGCAAAGTATACGTACAGCCAGAAACACATTGTCTTTACCCTCAGATTTATTTTTCTATTTACTAACAACACAACCACTCTGTGATGATGGGTCGCTTAGTTATTCACATTATTACACATTATTTTGTCTGATAAGACAATTTTAGTTAACACTTTAAGCCAGAACTTGGTGTTAAGAATTGCAAATCACTCATCCAGTCACATGACAACATTGAAGAATCTATTTATTGTTAATATTTGCATTCTCATTTCATTCAATACCTAGTATGTATTAACAGTTCTTGGGGCAAATATATATATATATATATATATATATATATATATATATATATATGTTGATTAAATGTTCTCGTTAAGGTTCATTTTCAAGAACATGTTATTCAGATTTTGTCATTTGAAGTAATGAACATAATCTTGTGATATGGTGTTAGTTGCTCAATTAAGATAATGATTTGCAGTTGCCAAATGTAATAACCTTTAATGATAACACTAAGCAATTTAAAAACGGGAACATCTAGTTGTAAGCTGTAAAATAAACAATATTGTAACTACTGTTGAACAAGGAGTTATTTCATTGCACAATAAAAAACAACAGCTACGAAAAACAAACATACCACAACAATAACAAGACAAAACAATAAATTAATCAAACGACAATAATCTAGTCATAAAGAAGCTGCCCCTAATTTCCCAAAGTTAAAATATATTTTCAACTCATAATCCCTCTTTAGCCATTTTATGCTTTGACAAATGTTTTCCTGTCCATGTACATTGCACATTTTGTCATCTTATGTATTCCCTTTACATTTAAACCCTCTATTTCTGGACATAATGCTTTTATGCGAATCATCTCCCTGCTGCTACATACACTTGAGCTATTGCATATGGGCTGCTTTAATCAGGGGGCCGCATCAGTTTGTGTCACAATAATGTAATTCATGATTAAAGGATGTTGTCTGCATTTTTAATTGGTAGCTGAGGGATGTGAAGCGAGTTATCATTCATCCAGTTCCCAACAACACACACACACACACACACACACACACACACACCTACGCGCATAAGCAGAAAACTCTTAGAAACATTTTCAAAGTTAGAAGTTAAACTTAATTAAATGGTGATACCTCTTTTTGCCCCCTGTAGGATTGCCCATCGTGTTTGCTTTCAGTCTGCTGTAACCCTTTTGTCAATTTAAAAAACTTTAGGGACAACCAAAGACGGCGCAAAAATTAGAGGGAAAAAATGAATTGATGCTTTATAATTTTACGCTTCTTAATACGCAGTGCAGGTTCCTTTTAACCCTGTGCATTCAGCACAGATACTGTTATCCTAACCATGACACTATGTGGCCTTAGGCTCTCTGTCCTGCCTGACTACGTTTATACACAGTCTCCCATGGCAGCCTTTGCACAAATTCATGATTCTGAATACAAAGCTGAGGCTATGTAGATGGTTGAATATACTGATATGAGTGATTAAAATGTATGATGAGCTGGAATCACATTACATAAATAAAATGCTCACATAATCCAGCATTTATGTTTCAATGTAGTTTTACTCATGAAAAATGATGCAAAGCATTGCAGTGATAACTCTTGCCCCTTTTTGTCTCGTGCTATTGATTAAGTGTCTCCAGCAAGTTTCAACTCTCTGCGTATTGATTTTACTTTGAATAAATGTGTGTATACTGAACCCCAAGGCTATGTTGATGGTATGCAATCATTCAATAATAGAATCTTTAAATATAACAACGGTGTTGTTTTCGTGATCCCCATTGCACCCCATTCACATGTCAATAAAATGATTTTGTGACACTTTGTAATGCTGCCTATCTATTACAATTTTAAGATATAACATTGAAGACGGGTGATAACCAAGGTTGAGTGTCGTGACAGAAATAAGAGTGTGAGATTAAATTGACAATGAATCTGAAAACATCTGAATATCCCTCCTTGGCTCTAGCATGGCCTCACCCTCTTTTTCACACATGAGTGGATTGCTGTACTGGTCAATAATTGATTTTTCTGTCTGTGTTTGCCCGGTTAGTTGAAGAGTCACAGGATGCGGCAGTCCCTGTGCAGTAAACCAAACTCAAAGAGGAGTGAAAAACAGCTTCCAAAAGAGCGAGTTTGCCCTTAAATTGACTGTTGGTTTAGTGTGTATGGGTCTGCAGTTGTTGCATTAATATTAAAATCAGCCCCTCTAGTTGGTGACTGGAGAAAATAGACATGCATTAGTTATGGTCCTCTGCTTCCAAGGGACATAATTCATCCAGAATGCATGCTGGCATGCTTTTCATCAACTTCTGGAAGAAGAAGTCCATGGTTTCTTTCTTTGGTTCTCTCTCTCTCTCTCTCTCTCTCTCTCTCTCTCTCTCCCTCCCTCTCTCTCTCACTCCTCTCTCACTCTCTGTGTTCTGTGTACCCTTCATGTTGCAGGTGGCATGCATGCAGCTCATCAATGCACTAGTAACATCCCCTGATGAGCTGGACTTCAGGCTACACATCAGAAATGAATTTATGCGCTGTGGCCTAAAAGAAATATTGCCGGTAAGCACAACATAAATACACACACACACATAATATATATATATATATATATATATATATATATATATAAAACTCACACTCACCTTGTATTAATATTTAAATGAGTTGTCCTCTTCAGTGGAATGTTGTAGATTTGCTCCGGCAAATAATTTATGAAACACAGGAGAGTTAGCACGTCCTCTGTCTCTGCCAGCACCCAGAATCCAATAAAGTTTCTAGTGCCTTTGCTAATAATCTTCCTACTGGCTTTCATACCATCTACCTAAAATGTTTATCTGTTGTAAACATTGTTGCTGTAGCTGCCAAGAGAACAAATAAATTAAAGGGAGGAGCTGGGCTCCAGACCTGTTTATCATGATAAGTAATAGCGTTTAGTATGAGCTCCATGTCTTTACTCGAACTTGATGCCTCCCTTTTGGGGCTAGTGTCAGAGAGGGTTTCAAGCCTTTCTCTCTGATTTATATCGTTTAATTTGTATCTTTTGCATTTTCTTCTTTTTCTGCTGTACTTATAATCCTTCTCTAGCAACTGACAACCATCAGGAATGAGGCCCTTGACATTCAGCTAAAGGTATTTGAGGAGCACAAAGAAGAGGACATGATAGAGTTCTCTCACAGGCTGGAAGACATCAAGAGCGAGCTGGAATATCCTTGTCATGATTACAAACAGACACAAGTAACATTAGATTCACTGTTTATTGTAAATTCGGCTGACATTTGAAATGTTCATGCATCCAGCTAAGGTCTGTTATTGCAAAAAAAAAAAATATATATTTATTTTCTTTCAATATTCCAGTAGCTTTTACTTTAATGTCAAATGTAGTGTTTCAGTGTTTAAGTCCTTGACTCTGTGCACTGATGTGGGGGATGTGTTCAGTACTGTGCAGAGTATGGTGAAGGACAGCAGTGCAGAGCACTATTTCCTCTCTATTCTGCAACACCTGATGCTTATACGTAACGACTACTTGGTCAGGTAAAAATCAGCAGCACTCGCATTACTCAGATCATTATCTAAAGTCTAATGAAGCCTGCAGTGTTTTTACTCCTTATTGTCTTCCCTCAATTACTTTCTGTGTTCTCTGTAACTTGAACTTTCTGTGAATTGTATTTGTTGTTAATCAGCTCTATTCATTAGCTCTGTTATTGTCTTTATACTCTGGACAGAAGAATAGAATTATAACTTATGGTCTGTGTGATGATAAAAATGACTGACAATAAGTATTTTAATCTCTCATCTGAGCCAAATGCACACACAAACAAAGGTGTAAGCAGCTTTTGAACACTGATAATGATGTATATTACGTCTCAGGCCTTAAACCCTCTCAGTGACATTGGATAACAAAGAGAATGGTGTCTCTTTCATCTTCAGTCAATCTACAGCAAACATGGCTCCAGAGTATTTCTCATCTCCTATTAATGGTACTTTTCAAAGGCTTATTTTATGTTGCTTCTCTCACAGCTGGGTGTGGGTTAACTTGGCTTGATCAAAAGATGGTTCTCTAATCTGAAGAATATCAAATGTATAACCTGCAGTTTTTCTGTCCCCCAAAAACAACACCTGAAGTGTCTACCACAGCTCTGGTATAATTCAGTTTTATTAATCTGAAATTATGAGAAAATGTAAACATTCGTGTTATGACTTTAATAACGGCATACACATTTTACTGTATACAGCAAAACACACTACCCCCTCATACTCAGTTCTCACTCACCATGGCATGTCTAGACTGCACAATCTTGTGCATTTTATGGTAGATAACCAGCTGGACCATAAATTACAGTAACAGTTATGATTCATGTTTAATTGGGCTATAATTCAATATTATAGCATATTGTCTGTCAATGGCATCAATTGCTGAAACAATTAGTCACTTGACCATTTGCTAAACCCCTCCACTGACAATTGAATGATAGAGTCCAATTATAGCTTAGCAATCAACTAAGCTCGGCAGGCCGGACAATTTTGGGATTTCTCCACATGCTCCACAAGCAGTACTCTGTATACAGTTTAAAGACTTCAGAGACTGGTGGTTCTGGTGGTGTTTTTATTTATTTAATTTGGCCTGTTCAAAATCCAAAATACATGAGCAGAAAGAATGAATTAAACTGTGTGTTTGTCTGTTCAAACATACGCTACGCATGCTAAGTTTAGCATGTCCAGTGAGCGAACCACTTACTACCTCCAATGGTAGCCTTACCCAGAGACGCTTCCAGGGGTGAGGAGCATTTCATACATCGTGGGGTTATGCTGAAAAAGAAATGGTGAAGTCAGAAGTTTAGCATATTCCAAACTGCTCTCTCTTTGTTGAAGTTTACATTCCAGCAACCCAGAGTATGTGAGTTGAGCAACTAAACACTCACTCTTTGCTGTGAGGTTGCCAATAGCTTTTTTTTAGGTTAGGTTTTATAGATGCACTTAGAAATAGGCCAGATCTCGTTGCGCAAAGAACCACGCCACGCGAGACTAATGGCGAGACTTGCCGCAGCCACGGGAAAAAGCATATATTAAAAGATCGATCCTGGGATTTTAATAATCGATATCGGAACATTTAAATGATGATGGATTTTAATCAGAAAATTGATTATTTCAACCCAGCCCTACTTAGAAAGCAGGTATATATTCACAATGACATCTTTTTATGTTTTAGAAGTATTGACAGCAACAGGTTGGCAAAAACTTTTGTTTTTAATTTCATTTCTTCTCCATAAGGATATGAAGGCTCTGAAGAGAAAATCGCTAAAACACATTCTTGAACTGTATTACTTAAATGCGTAGTTTAATGCCATGGATAATTGCATATTTTTGCCTTCATTTTCATACCATATTGTATCTCCCGACTCCTCTTAGTTGATTTCAAGTCGATTTTAGAATACATTTGGAAGTTTTCCTCAGGCAGTTCTTACCCCTGATATAATTCATTTTCACCACTGGCACATGAGGTGCTTTCTTTTGACAGGGGTTTCAAAATCAGAGTAATGTAACAAAGACTTGACTGAAAACAGGCCTTATTCCATTTGATTGTCGATATTTTCATCTTAATTCAGACAGTGGTTCCATTGTTCAGTTCACATTTTAAATCATTGACCTGGTATCAGATCTAGTCTCATTTTTTGGATGACATATAAGGCAGTGTCCCTGATTTATCGCTGTTTGTAAATCTCAAAAGTATGAGTTAATGATTTTGGTGCAGAACAGATTTGGACTCTCAGCGGCATTGTTGAAATAATGAGGTGATCAAACAGACACTTTCCCTTTAACTTGTAATATCCCTGTGTCTCCCAGCCTCGCATGCCATCTGTTGTTGCATTATAATAACTCCTCTCTCCTATTGTGGCGGTCTTGGTTATGCTGTGATCAATGCATTCGACAGAGCAATTTGAAACAATTTAACTGCAATTACTGAGCACCTTTTAGTAGGTCAGTGTGTATTCCCCATTGTTCGTCAAAACGGAATGAATATATTTTTTACTTTTAGTAGTTGTAAATAAACCGAAAGACCCTCAACTCTTGTAACATCATGTTGAACATACTGTAGTGCCAAGAATCAATACACTTAACCTTTTTATTTATCATCAAGTGGTTTACATCCACAGGACAAAATAAACCAGAAAAAAAAATCCAGCATCTGAGAAACTGTTTTAATTGACATATTTTTCTTATGGAATACATACTGTATATCAGTTTGCTAGGAACACAGTCTCTGTTCCTCCTCTGTCTGTGTTCAGCCCCATCATTCCTCTTCCTTTGCCACTGATTGCCCTTCCCTGCCACCGTTGTTTGGTGGGAGTTGGTGTTTGGTGAGAGAAATATCTGCAAGTATTTTGGATCAACCTGATTTTCATGTCAACAGCATCATTGATGCTGTTTGAGAAGATAGCATTTATATAGATCATGTAGACATGCCCCTTATCCCTTCTCACTAACCCTGCTTTTCCTGTCTCTTCAGTTCCTCTCACACCTGAATCTATCCAGATATCAGCTCTCGTGCAAACACAAGTAGTTAAAAGAATAAAACTAACGAAAATTATAATAAAATTCTGTCTTTTTCCTCATTTTCTCACTCGATGTTGTCTCTTGTCTCACGTATCCTAACTCTCAGGCCCCAGTACTTTAAGATCATTGAGGAGTGTGTGTCTCAAATTGTGCTCCACCGTAGTGGCACTGATCCAGACTTCGGGTACCGCAAGCGCCTAGATGTGGACTTCAGCCACCTCTTAGGCAAGTCACACACTTCTCTTTCTTTAGATTACAGGAATTTCATTAAAACATAAATGATTTTCAATCTGTTTTTGTTTTCAGAGGTGTGCGTAGATAAAGCTCGAACTGATGAATATGAGCAAAGAGCTTCCGAACTGGCACAGAAGGCAAGTATTGACAAAAAAACAACTTAGATTTTCATCCCATTACATATCCACTACACTTGGCCAGAGGAGAGCCCACTGAGCAATTTATTCTGATTTGTTCTGTAAATAACATCCGTTTAGACCAGGGAACCAAAGTTTAGGAACCCCTGGTTTAGACAACAAATCATTAACACTGGAAGTAAACCTAGTACTGACAATTCCTGGGGACTTGTATTATAAAATAATAATGCAAGATCATAGCAGTAACTTGAGTGCCAAAAACTGTAGATTTGCAGTCAACACTGATTCTTAAAAAAAAAAAAAAAACACACACAAAAAGAGGTCTTTTGAAAGCAGCATTACGTGATATGACATTTTGCTATCAAATAATTATCAAACTGATTTCCTTAAAATAGTAAAATCATAGAAACCAGACATTTTTTAAATGCAAGCTAAATTATCTATTGTTGAGAACAATTATACATGCTCTAGATTGTTCTGTTTGATAACAGTGATATTGCCACGCTTGTTCTGTTATCATTACAGATCAAAGATTAGTTTCTTCTATACCTTTTAAATGTGTGCTACAGCCCAAGCTTCTATCATAGTCCATGTTTTTATGTTCTTAAATGTTCTTACTACAACAAAATTATAGTAGTAGTCAATTCATTTCACTTGTGTCATAACACATACACACAATCACACATGCTTGTGAAATATGTGAGGTCAAATGATTTCCTGATGGGATTAATTTCAGACAGATTAGCAGTAGTTTGTTGATCCTGATTAGAAGGATGGGCTCACTGATTGGCATGTGTGTATAGTACTCAAAAGGTTTTATTAATGAATGGGTGTTTGACAAAAGGTTGAAATTCAGTCAGCAAATGAAAGTAATCAAAAGTAATCCTAGTAATCAAGGTCGAATTAATGCTGAGTACATAAAATAATTACACCCTTAGAGATAAACAAAAAAAGATGCTTATGCTAATTCCTCGTTACATTAAGTTAATATCGGGGTGTACTTGTGTGTAATTTGCGTATGTGTTTTGCCTTTATAGTTTGACGAAGAGTTTCTAAGCAGACAGCAGGCAGAAGCTCAGCTGGTTAAGTGTGATGAAAAAATAGCTGCACTCCAAGCAGAGCTGCAGGCCTTCAGATCCCAGGTAAATGAGCTGCATTATTTTCACTGTTGTTTTTTGTAAATTGTGTTATTTCTTTAGGGCTGTTACAAGGGGGTGTGAGATATGAAAGACGGATTTGATTACTGAACAACCCCCCCTTAAATATAGCATATAATTGCAATTCAACTTTCTTATGAGATGTTCTTGTTATTTTGGGGTGCAGGTTTTATCCACTAGAGCCTGCAGTTCGGGTTGACATGTAGGCTTGGCTGGCTAGCTGACACTAAGTCTAATGAGAACACTGACCAGTCCTCCATGTTGGCCCTTTTCTGAATCTCTGATCTTTATCCCATGAGAGGAAATTGTTCTAAAAGCAATTTATTCTGACAACCCCCTTCAACCTCACTACTGGGCCTTTCTTCAAACCGCCGCCGCCCCCCCCCCCCCCCCCCCCCCCCACAACACCCCAGAGAGTTGCTCCTATGCCCAGGCACTGCAAGATAACTGCACGCTCAAAGAGGAGAAGAAAACTTCCTTTTTATTTCCCCGATAATTTTTCAATTTGAGTGAGCAAACACAGAATGAATACTCAAATAGTACCTTGATTCAAATGATGGCGGTGCATTTAGTCAATGGGTGTACGAGCGGCACACACACGCACACACACGCACACACACACACACACACACACACACACACTGTGTCTCTCTGTCTTTATCAGTCCGTCAGTCTAACTCTCACCAAAACCCACGCTCACATGCTTGTTAATTCAGCAAAGGATTCTTCCCTCTAGAGGCAGAGTAAAGGCCCACGGCTGACCTTTTAGTGTGCGTCTTTAATCTAAAACTGGTGCATGGATCAATAAGCCATTTGCTCTGGATGATACAATTTGCAGAACTTTGTAGCCCCAGTTATAACATTTGATTTTTAGCTTTGCAAAAAAAAAATCATTGTGGGTAGGTCCTGGACAGAATCTGGATAGTTTATGAGCATTTGGCCTCTGCTGGATGGTTGAGAGAACTGTGGTAACAGTACAGATCTGTTATCTGTACTGTGGTATTAGAGAGCAAATCACATTGTGCTACACACTTGTCAAATGCTGTACTTCAGTTTCAGATGTTTTTAATTTTTTTCCTTGAAGTGTGAATTCCTCGTTTATTTACTTTCATCCAGGAAGGTTTTCGTGAGCACAGCTCCACACTGTGAAAAAAAATCCTCTGTTAGTAACCAGCAAAACAGCTGATGTAGTGTTGATATTTCATTATAAATACTTTATTTTAGTAACACACACCAGTACAACAGTAGCACTCCATAATGTGTTTTCGGTGAAATTTGGAGCCTTAAGCGGCAGTTTATTTTGCTTTGGTTACATGGATAATATTTGTCAGTATAATTAATTGGGATTTGGTGATAATTGTTTAAATCACACTTTCCCTGTATTTAAGTGATTTTCATACCTCGAAGCTAACTTAATAGTGCTTCTTCGTTTTTGGCATTTAATCGGCAATGTTGTTGTCACAAGGAAGTTTCTTTAAAGGTCCCATATTATGAAAAACATGTTTTCTTTGGTCTCTACACCTATAAACTGGTCCTCCCTGAGCCTGCCAACTCCCAGAATGAGGGAAAACAATCGACTCCTGCATGGTCTCTGCAGCCCACACACTGGTACAACGGTGCTCTTACGGGCTGTTCAGACTCAGCTTCTGTGGTTACGTAACAAAGGAAGCCATTTGCATAGGCCGAACTCCTCTGCACAATGATAGGAGATATCCCAGAGGGGGGTGTTCATCACCGAGGTGAAGTTTGGTCTGTCCTGCAGTGAGATAGCAGTGAGACAGCGGTGTCCACAATGTCGTCACTCACAGTGGGACACGCAGATTGCTCTGTTGTTATGTGCTTATATTCAGACCCAGCTACAGAAGAACAGAAGAGACAGTGGTTGCGTTTCATTTTTAATGACGATGACCGGCTACGGTTCGTGTTAGCTTGTATGTGTGTGCTAACCACTTCACATGGGACCACTTCAGTAACGAGGGTCAGTACAAAGCTGGCTTTGCCTCGACACTGACCCTTGTGAAAGGATCTGTCCCAACCATACGGGACCCAGCAACTTAACCTGAGCCACATAGGCGAGCCATAGCGATACATCCACCGTAAACATTGGAACATGCTGCCGCTAGCATAAGCGACATCCAAGTAGTATCTCCAAGTAGGCGATGACAGACGGAGCTCATTAGCATTTAAAGGTGCAGGCACAGAACCAGCCTGTTCTCAGCAGAGCTCATTTGAGCAACTTATAAACAGCTGAAATTCAAGACCATGGATGGGTTTGGGGCAATGTATATCGAATACAGTGTTGTTGGACCTCTGACAGCTGTGTGAAATTGAGGAAAAACAGTATAATATGGCACCTTTAATTGTAGTCTACCAGCTGAATTTTTGATGTAATGTGTAACTTTCTGTGAATTGAGCATTCTTTGTTGTATTTCATGTATATGTCCTTGCATGCATTTTTTCTCTTCCCTGTTTTTCCAGTTTGGAGCTGTACCTGTGGTTCTGCCCTCCGCCCACGTTGGACAGGAATCGTCTTCCTCAGCATTCCCATCTGGGCCTCCAGCCCTTGCTCCAGCATCTGGGGTGCCAGCTCCCCCTCCTCCGCCTCCTCCGCCTCCTTTACCTGGTTGTCCTGCCCCACCTCCCCCACCTGGAGTGCCTCCTCCATTTGGCGTCCCCCCTCCACCCCCTCCAGGGTTTGGGGGTAGTCTAGGCTCCCCTACTCAGAATGTGCTGCCTTATGGCCTCAGGCCTAAGAATGATTTCAAGCCTAAGACTGCCATGAAGCGGCTCAACTGGTCCAAGGTAATGCACTGCAAGTTATTTCTAATATTTAACCACCCCCATTTTCATTCAGTACAACACAGTCTAATGTATCACTATTAATTAATTAATTAATTAAAGCCTCAAAAATCTAGGAGGTCAAATAACAACTCACTGACAAAATTAACAACATTTTACGCTTAAAGTTTCAGAAACGTTGGGTTAATTCCTAGGCTATTTTCAGTATGTTGGATTGTAGTATGGGTCTAAAGTTTATCTAGATATTAACTGATCTAAAGTACTTGATAGATAGAAAGAGAAGATATTCAGATGGTTTCCCACTATGCTTGATTATGGATAATAAAGAGTTTGGGACGAGAAACTAAAATGTTTCTGCTCCTTGTTCTTTTGCCCCTGGTGTTCATTGGCAGCATCTGAACAGTACAGATGTTTTTCTGAGAACAACTTCCTATCCCTGTGCCAAGCAGGTAACACTTGAAAATACCAGATGATCAGATGCTGTTGTCAGAGCATCCTTAGTGGTACCTCTGCAGATGTTTTTCTCTGCAGAGAAATAGTACTTCACACCACAAGTGATATTAGTTTGTGATTTGATTAATAATTTAATCCCAGCTGTACATCAGTACAGGTGTTCTGCAAACTAAACCATATGCTTGCATTTTCAAATTGACATGAGGAGAACCTGTCACATGGCACAGCTGTAGGAGACCCCTACATATGGTTATGTTTTGGACAAAGCTGTTCAGAAACTTCTTCAGTAATAAGACTTCAAACAACCCTTGCTGAGTGGCTCTGCCAGTTTTAGAGTAACTAAACATTTTAATGATAAGAGCTCTGTGATAAACCCATTTTGACAGACAGGAAGACTCCAAAACTATCTAGGAGCAGCAAAGCTTTGACTTACTGTGTTTGCAAAAAGTTGTCAGCGTACACATATATTTACAGGTGTGTGTGTGTGTGTGTGTGTGTGTGTGTGTGTGTGTGTGTGTGTGTGTGTGTGTGTGTGTGTGTGTGTGTGTGTGTGTGTGTGTGTGTGTGTGTGTGTGTGTGTGTTTTTCTTTATATTGACATGTATCTTTATAGCATCTATAATCTGAAAAATGCTAAACCATGTGCTAACTCAATATGCTGAGCTGTGGATGTTTGTTTTTCAGATTCGTCCCCAGGAAATGTCGGAGGGCTGTTTCTGGGTGCGGGCTGACGAGAACCAATACGCAAACCCAGAATTACTCTGCAGAGTTGCTCTCACTTTTGGTTCACAAAGAACAGGTCAGTCTTCTCCGACTACATTTTTTTTTTATAATTAATACATTGAATGTCAGTCTGCCTGATAGGCTTTGGCGGTATCAAAGTATTATAGTACACAAGGGTATTTAGAAATACCAAAGGCATTATTTTTGATACCCAACCTCATCTTTTTATTAAACTTATACTTAGATGCTGAACGAGTAATTGGCTGCTTGACAGGGATTGAGGCAAGTGTGAGTGCTAGTTCTAACCCTGGAGGCTACAAACTGCCTTTTATCTCTTTCAGTAAATGGATAGTGAACTATGCATGACAGAAGTCATCATCTATTTGTTAGTTTGAGTTTGTCAATTTTCCTTGCTGATTTCTTTTCTTTTCGAGCGTCCTTGGCCAATACAAGGCCACGTGTGGTATTGTATTTTGGGATATATGGAGCAAAATTATGGTTATCACAACATTAATATTATTTTTTTTGTCAAAACTATGAGCTTATAGAATACAAAAAATGTATGATAATTTAACCGCGTCCCTGAATACAGGATAAAGCTGTAGAAAATGGATGGATGGATAACATGTTTATTTGGAGAATAAACAGTATTGAAATAATGCACCTCGCACTGTCTCACATCTCATGCCTTTTCCCCTTATTAGCACTTTTAGTTAACGTATTAGTTAGCAGTCAGCATTACTTGCTGAACCAGAGTCCCCAAGGTTGCCATGCTGTTTTGGATTTTGGTGGGCTATTTTGACTATTCCCGGTGGTAATGCTGCCTGATAAGGCACCTTACAGTTACATCCTCAGACATTAGTATAGCTGGCAAGATCTTGAATATTCATGTACAAGGTTGTTGGAATGATTAAAGCTTGCGCAGGAGGGAGGAAGAGATGTTATCAGTCTTGTCCTCTCCTGTGCGTAGTCTATTAGTCCCTTCTCTGATGATTTATTCACATGTCTTGTGTTTTCCTTCTTGTCTTGTCACTGACTCGGCTAACTTATGCCAATTTGAATTATTCATCCAGGTGTTATCTACCTGTCACAACTCTATGCTGCCCCCCCCCTCCCCCGCGCACACACACACACAAACTCACACTCCCTTGTTTCCAACCGTCAGATGGGCAGACAGTCAAGCAGGTGTTCTATGGAGAAGACCAAAGAAGAATGTCCAGTGGCAGGCAATTGTACTCTGTTAGGGTAACGACCCAAAGCCTTCACACATTCTCACTCAGCGTTTTATTTTACAGTAATCATTACACACTTCTCATCTTATGGGGAGGCACACCAAAGAGTTACTACTCTGCAGTATGTCAACCTCCTGGTTTGTCACTGCTCATGGGTAATGCATTTTAGATACACACATTTTACTAAATAAAACCTTTCTCGTGCTTTGAGCCCATTCTCTGAGTTGCGTTGCTCCCGTCCCGGTGGAGGTTGTATAGCAGCACGAGTGGAGGGTTGTGCTATTGAACCCAGGTGCTACTGTTGCCGTGTGTCAGTGAGCGTACGTGTATGCATAGGTGGGCTTGTCATCTTATTAACTCAGCCATGTAGTATCATGTTTCATCTCGCTTAAGTGCAACAACATCTGGATCGACATGAATCATTAAAAAGTACACAGTATGAAACAGCATTCATTCCTCTTTTCTTATTAAATATTCATTCATATTAAATGACATTTCCTTATTCTGATCGTGATGTTTCTGCGTCCTGCTGTTGTATTCCAAAAGGAATCCCTGTCATTTTGTACACAGACTGCTGAGTTTGCTTTGAGACCATCATTGTTGTATTTCTGGCAGAACTTGGCTTAATTACTGTAAGTGGAT
Organism: Chelidonichthys spinosus; assembly: GCA_029853015.1. Lineage (NCBI taxonomy): Eukaryota > Metazoa > Chordata > Actinopteri > Perciformes > Triglidae > Chelidonichthys > Chelidonichthys spinosus. The sequence goes on along the minus strand of CM056821.1, from coordinate 11,649,261 downwards.
ATACAATTATAGTTATTTCTTTTTTTTTATTATTAATTTTCCAAACTATTAATAGAAGGCAGAGAATGCATTTCACAGCGATAATACCCTTTATGACTCCACTGTTCGAAGTGGGATGCTGTTTTGTGGCAAAGGGTCAGAGCCCCTTTGCCAAATGTCCTCAGTGAGCAAATTTCGATAAATGTGTGTTTTTACGTTTGAACAAGCAGATCAGAGCGAACAAATTAAATAAGACCATACTGAATAATGAGTTGATTTATGTGCTCGTCTCTCAAATCTCTGCTTATTAGCTTTAAACCTTTGATACAAATGGCCTCTCCAATCACTAAAAACCAAGGAACCTTTCAATTCAAGCCGAAACAGTGAAGGGATGTTCCTCTGTAATGTTTGCAAGGTTATGTCTTTAATCTAATAAAGCAATCACAGAGTAGCTTTAAGCACAGGGCAGGTGGCATCCATATGGCTTTGAATTGGATTGCATGGAACAAATATATTTTAGACATAACCATGCCCTGTGAACATGCTTATCATTCATGAAATAGTTCTTTAATGATGAGAAGTACAGCAAATGTCTGCACATTTGGCTTGTCTGGTTGGAACTATTAACATTCCAATCACTTTTCTCCCAAGTTACAATGAAAAGACATTTATATGCAGCTCGCATTTCAGTTAGGATTCAATAAAAAAAACAATTAGACTCAGTAAGACAGATCATTTTAGGTGGGTGGGGGGTGCTGTGGTCTTCATTGCTGTAATTTTGTGAACCTCTGTGACAGCTGAGGTTTTTCAAATGACCGTTGTAAATGTCCAGCAGGTAACACAAATGAAACAAACACAAGGAAATTAATGTAATCAAAATTCCCAGTTCAAACTCCAATTCAGCATGCTGCCAGTTTAATTTAGGCAATGGTTACACTCTTCTTTTCAATTCTGATTTTTCTGCCCAGATGCGCCATATTATAACAGCTGCGTCTGCATACATTGTATGTGTGTCCACACTTGATACTTTATTACCACCTGCCTGATTGGCTGGACTGCAAATGTGGCTGTACCATCACTCATGGCAGCACCCAGAATTGGAGTTATTTAGGTCATTTAGCACACTTCAAAATCATGCAATACATCATTATGCAGTGTCCAGACAGATATTGGTTGGAATTTGAAAGGGTACATAGCTCAAATTAAAGCTGCCACACTGGCGTTGAATGGTTTGTCTTTCTACATAATAAACTATTGTATTACTATTAGGTTGCTATAGTAACAGAAAACACTAAGTATCACTACAAAGTCGACTTATTCTCGTGGATGCTGTTTACATAAAACTAGACTTACTGATTTGTTGCTATTAATCACACTCTTGTATATTTTACCTCATAACCTTGCATGACATCTCTGTTGTATAGTTTCTATTTTCACTCCTCTTATTATTAGTATCATTGTTTTTCTTCCTCCTATTTATCTGTACTTATTCCTGTGTCTGTGCTGCTGCAACACCTGAATCTCCCGTCTGGTGTTCAATAAAGGCTCATTCTATTTTAGCTTATATCGTTAAAATCTAAGGTTGCTTCCTTAATCAGGTGCTCTTTGCTGCCATGTACGTAAATGTCAAACACTGATATTCATGCCCGCAATAACACATGCCAACAAACATTTTTAGTACAACGTTTTTAGTACATACTGCTAGAAGAAATGCTGCAAGGGAGTCGGGAATATATATCTGGTGGTCAGACAGGAGTGTATGTTGCTGCAGGAAAATGTTGTTGATTTCCTGTTTTCACTCTCATTAAAAAGAAAGGCACTCTACCTGTTCATCATTGATCACATAGTGGTTATAAAAGGTGCTTTATGCCCAAAACGTCATTCATACAGCTTTTCAGGTAGGCTTTGATTGCAGTGTATTGGTTACTGTTCGCATAATGGTAGAGAGGAGTCCTTCAGAGTGCTTCATCAAGGAACTTCGAAAGAGAGACCAAAAGCTGCAACACCATTGTAATTAATTCTAATGACTTCTTTGCTCATACTTTTAATGAGAAACAGTGAAGTGACTTCAAGAATGGGTTTTTATGGCGATGTCTCAACAAGTGGTACTTGCACTGTTTTATGAAAGTATCTTTTTTCAAAATATCGACATGCATACTTAAAGATGTGACCGAGAAAAATCTTCTTTACATGTTTCAAACTTGAGGGTTTTAATCTTGCTCACAATCTCAAATCAGAATATGATTTTGTTAGAGTTGCTGCTGTGAATGTCTGAAAGCACATGTGGACCGGTAGGATCTCTATATGGACAAGTCAGTATGTTAATCCATGCAATGAGGGTAATGAATCTGTATATTGTGTTCAATTAGAGTGAGAGATCCAATGCTCTTATCTGTGAATATGCGCGGCAATCATCACTCTGTTTTAATGGTGACTCAATCATGACTATGAAAATATGAAATCTTTGATTACAAGACACTGTTTTTAGTTTGTCTGTTATTGTAAAGAATTGCATGATACCTTTTCTGTTAATGCATACACAAACTATTAGATTCATATTTAGTGCAATGCTTTCAGTTTTCTCTCTGCTGACAATAAAATGTGTGAAATAATGCTTAGTTTGAAAATCACTAACCAGCTTTTCTTTTTCTTCTTTCTCCTGCTTGCTCTGTCTCCGTTTCTCTCCCCTACTCCTCCTGCCTTTTCTTTATTCTGTCCTTGCTACTTGCGTTTGGCTGCATGATCTGCCTTCATGTTTGCTCTGGAACAGAAACCAAAGGTTAGTGTTTTTCTGCTTCACTTATTCGTTGCTTTTCTCCAGTTTACAGTGCCAGTTTTGGTTGTTTCTAAGGTTAAAGTATCTATTTATTTATTTATTTATTTTACAGATTCAGTTTGATCTTTTACAAAATTCCTTGTCTATCACTATCATTTTTTCCTAATTTCAGTTTTACAATTCAAGCATTTTTTAAAAAATCCAACAATTCAAAAATAAAACATTTAAATGTCATGACTATCAATTAATGGTTGTATCACAACACTGCACTATTTCTTTGAATCGATGAAAGGACTTTGATAGTCATACATTCCTTCCTGTTGTTAAAGAAAGTGGTCTGAAATTTCTTTTAGGTGTCACATTTCTCATGTTTATGAAAGCTAGATATCTGGGATGTTTGTGCACCATATAAAAACTAGCTGTGCTTTAGAACACAGTGAATGCGAATTGTAGGAATCTTTGAACAGTTAATACAGAGCGCCTTATGTGTGTGTGTGTGTGTGTGTGTGTTATTGTGTGTGTGTATGTTATTTAGTAAGAGGAGCCGAGCTCTCACTTTCGGTGAAACACTGATAGAGAGCAAAGGAGAGAAGCAGCATGCTTGGAAATGACACCAACAATGCCACATTTAGTGTCTTACAA